>JAPDOI010000262.1:0-600000 GCA_029168955.1 Aplectana chamaeleonis
TTCATGTCCTCCGGTGCTTAACCGAACATACTTTTCCGGGACTCCATCACTCGCAGGCATTGGGCAATCGATCACGATGAGGAGAGTCGAACGCGGCTTCAAAGTCCAAAAAAGCAAGCTGTAATGGCTTCGAAAACCGCTGCCACGATTCAATTACTCTTCTCACGACGAACACTTGGTCGATGGTCGATCTTCCAGGTCGAAAACCGACTTGCTCATCTCTATGATCGGACCTTCACGATGTTTGATAAGTCGCTCGAGAATGATACGTTCTAAAACCTTGCCATGACACGAGTAGTAGAGATTCCTCTGTAGTTCTTGGGATCCGTGACGGATAGCTTCTTGTGAAGAGGTACGATGATCGCATGTCTCCACGAATCAGGTATCCTTGCGTAACTCATCTCACTGATGGCACGGATGGTGTTGGTCATTTCACGAATCCCAGACGGAGGAAGAGCTTTCAGCATTCCAGCAGTGATATTGTCATTTCCACCTGCCTTTCCCTTCATTGGTTTTCCGGACACTGTCAAAACTTCCAGACTCGAATGTGATATCCTCACTGACATCGTAATGTGCTCTCCCTGAACATGCGGGAGCTCAGGTACTGATGGCGCTGGGACGATTCAGTAGTGAACTGAAGTAATCCTTCCATATTAGCAGCGTCGCGTCACCGCTGCAACTCCATTGGTAGTGTTCAAGACGGGAGAACATCTCATGCTCATCTTCCCGCTATACTGTCGCAGCAGCGTGCCAGAGGCTTTCTTCCAGTTCTTCTCCTCCCAAGCCTTCTCGAACTCCTTGGCTCTACACGTCCACTCTCGTTCGCAGTCACTTTGAAGCTGCCGACGCAACGCTACATCCTCGGACGCTACTCCTCCACGAAGTTTCCTGCAGTTCGGAGAGCACATACTCTGTTGTAGGTAGATGTGGTTTCGCTGAGACGTAGGCGAACTTCTTCTTAGGCTGTACAACCCGGAGTGCCTCTTTCCGAAGCGTCCTGGATGCGCCGACAAAAAGAATCCGCGTCATAAAAGTTTCTTCTTAGTCCGTACTCCGATGTGGAATAGAAACGCGTTGTCGGAAATTCCTTCTGCACTCTTCATCTCTGAGACTTGTCATGTGTATCCTCTGGAAAGCCGGATGACCAACTCGCTTCCTCTTATGAATCCTCGCATTGAAGTTCAACAGAACAGTTGGTTGATCCGGATCGAATGCGATAACCCACACAGCTCTAGATCTTCGAATGTCTGATACTGGAATATTCCTCGTCAGGACATAGTCAAGCTGTAGTTTCAAAGTTCTGTCATCTTCCGCTTCCAACAACATCTTCTGGAGATAGCCGGGTTGGTCCCTGCCACGTAAGCTGATGGCGGCGATGATTCCTCTTGAATGTCGATGCAATAATCAGACCACTGCGTTCTAAAAGTCGACAAGGCGGTAGCCATTGTCCGATGTTTATGCGACTGTTTGGAGCGAATGTTGCCGAGTACTTCGGATTCCTGATCAAAGTCCCATCCTCGCGTTTGAATGGATGTTGACAGACAATAGCATGTTGGCAGGAGTATCCCTGGCCAGCAACATGTTGGAGTTCCTCATAAAACGCATCGCTGGAATTGTCTTCGGCGGCTTCCAGTGGGCGCATGAGCACTCACTATCCACAGATTGAATCCTCTGTGATCCCGCAGTCGTACGAATGCATTCCGACGACGTTAGAGCCGAACTCCTTGACCATACCATTGAAATCCTTCACTTACAGCTTTCATGCCTGGCCTCCCACTCTCGTATCGTCAGCGTTACCGCAGTAGATGGTGTACTCTCCGACGCTGATGACGGGTCTATCCTTGAGGCGGGTTTCCTGCAAAGCAGCAAACAGTGCATGGACATAGCTTGGAAAATCTGGATGACGCAGTTTTTGGATATCAATCGACAGCGATCGACGATTTCAGAATTGGCGAAAGTGTGACTTGTGGCCAAAGACTCCATGACTCCCTAGAGTACGGATCCTAAGGTGTTATGGACCAGGGCCTTAGTGGTGCCGGACAGCGAACTTGCCTTTATGCAATGTGCGGGATACTTTCACTTGCGATCATAGTTGTAAACTGGTATCGCTTGAACGTTCACTGTGTACACTCCAACGTCTGCTGGGTTCGGCGGTAAAGCAGGGGCACCAACGAGCAGGTACCAACAGACTTGTATACACACCCCATCCACAGAGACTAATTACTAGTTTACGATCCTGAGTCGTTACCTGTGGACACGTTTGCGTTTGCGTCTAGCGGATTTCAGGGCAAACAGCGACATGAGCTGGGACTCATAGGTCGTAACATATATCATGCTATTTCGAGCAAATAATCACAAGGTTGTTTCAACGCAGAAAAACTTCAAAACATACCTGAAAAATCCTGAAACGGGGAACTCATTTTCAGACTTTTTGCGAATATTCTGTTTTCCGAAAACCTAGTTTTTTGGCTTTTCTCGAATATTCGATTTTTCTAATGATTCGAAGTCGACATTTCCAATCAAATAATTTTTCACATCAATCGATTCGGTCAAAATATATCATGGAGCCCCAATGCGAGCAGTATAATCTCGTGATTTATTATTATGTATTGATTCAATCTTTATTGTTGCAATTATTTTTTTAAATTATTATTATTAATATTGATATTATTATTATAAAAATTCATTTATCAAATCATGTTAGAAAGGAAACCTTTAGGAAAAATAAATGAAATTCCTGAAAGTTTAGGTTCCTGGCAAAAGTAACGATCTGGCATGGCCACAGAAATATACTCAGTTAAAAAGGGAAGATAAAGAAAAATGAAAAGAGCTTTTGAAAGGTTCCTGAGAACGATTTGGCGTAAATTAATTTGTTTCTCGGGTAATGAAGTGAAATAGTTGAAAGTATGATTTGGCAGTCGAGTTTAAACCAACTATTGATAAGAGTTGTGCAAAACGAGAGATCGCATTGGATAAGCTTATCCGAAGAACATATCAAAGCGAAATCACGCGTGAAATGGGAAGCATCACAACTTTTTCGGGAGCTGTAATGCGGCGGTCTTCACGTATTAGGTTAAGCAAAATCAACCCGTGTGATTTTGCTTCGATATGTTCTATGGATAAGCACAGACAAGGCGATCTCTCGTTTTGCACAACTCTTATCAATAGTTGGTTCAAACTCGACTGCCAAATCCTACTTCCAACTATTTCACTTCATTTCCCGAAACACAAATTATTTTACGCCAAATCGTTCTCAGGAGTATTTCAAAACCTTTTTTCATTTTTCTTTATCTTCCCTTTTTAACTGAGTATATTTCTATGGCCATGCCAAATCTTCACTTTTGCCAGGAACCTGAACTTTCAGGATTTTTTAATAAATTTGCACCGTTTTTACAGGCTGTTGCGTTTGGTGACACAAAAATTTCATTCTGTAGTTCACATTTAATTTTTTTAATTGAGCAATCACGAATCGGAGCACAGCAGCTATACAATTGCAACCGATCCTCACTGCTCTAAAAATCTGGGAATTTTAGATGCATTTTCTAAAAATTTGATTTTTTAGATCACATTTCAATTTTTTAATTGAGCAATCACGAATGGGAGCACAGCAGCTATTCAGCTGCAACCGATCCTCACTGCTGTAAAAATCTGGGAATTTTAGGTGCATTTTCTAGAAAAATTTGAATCTGTAGATCGCATTTCAATTTTTTTTTAAATTGAGCAATTCCGATTCAGAGCACAGCAGCTTCCCAATTGCAACCGATCCTCACTGCTGTAAAAATCAGGGAATTTCGGGTGAATTTAATGAAAATTTAAAATTTTGAATTTGAAGGTCACGTTTAATTTTTTTTAAATTGAGCAATCCCGATTCGAAGCATATTAGCTTTCCAGTTGCAACCGATCCTAACTGCTGTGAAAATCTAGGAACTCTAGATGCATTTTCTGAAAATTTGGATCTGTAGATCACATATGAAATTTCCAATTCCATCAATTTCAAAACGATTTGTCATTTCAGGTGCATTTGGCGAATCTTGAAAAAATTGAAATCCCCTATATATAAATAATCGCACGAGGCAATTCAAAAAAGTGGGATTTCAGTACAAAACGCGAGAATTTCGCGCAATTCCATTACAGTAGCCCGAAACCTGCGCATCGTGTCGATGGAGCGCGCTTGCCTCCTCTCTTCTTTTCGGATGGTCCTTTTATTGTTTTTCTTGGTTATCTTCTTTGCTTGCTTCGTCATTATTCTAATTTTCAAACGATTTTTATGTTATACATTGAGGTTTTATAAAAACTTACCTTTTTTTCAGAATACTCAAGTTGGAACGCAAACTGGAAAAAAATCCCAAAAATTTTCAGGATTTTCATTGTTATGAGAGTTCACGTTTGGAAATAAAATATTAGTCTTTACGAAAATTCAGGACGAGTTGCTCTCCAAAAATGGATAAATTTATTCTTGAGAATAGAAGCAGTAAATCTTCTTGAAGAAGAAATCCGTCAAAAATTTGAGAAACCCTGGCTTCTAGAGAAACTAAATGTTTGAGATTTGTTTAAATTGAATGAGTATTTTTTTTTAGGAAAAAAGGTTCTAATAGGCCTGCTAGCAAGGAATTCTTCTTGGGAACTTGTTCTAATTTTATCAGAAGTCTTTTCTGGGGGAAAGTACGATCTTTTACGATCCCATGATATAAAATGCTGTCAGTATGAAAATTTAGGTTCCTGAAAATCCCATGTTTGACACTTTCTCAAAATGGAGAAAATTTTAACGCTTTGGAAATGCGGAAAATTGAAGCCTTTGCAGATTGAAAAATTATGGAGTGAGCAGACATACACCTCTATAAAACGTCCCTAATTGGGCCTTTCAGAGTGGCGTCGCAGCGAAATTCGCGGCATCGCTCCCCGGAGCGAGTGAAAAAAGGCGTGGCCTATCGATCGCCGCAGCGTCATATTTCTTTCTCAGCGTCTCTTATTTCTTCGCTGCCCCTTAAGTTTGGTCAGAGCGCATAAACATATTGGCATGCCATCCCTCGCGTGTTCTGCAATCTCAGACATTCTGGAATCGATCAACAATAACGAGTTATAGGTTTCGAATAATACACCAGGAGACACTACCACCAGTAGAATCACCTTCAACTGAAAAGATTTGCATAACAATAATGGTGTCCACAACAAAAATTATTAAACGCCATGACGAAATAAATCCTGGATGACCAATTAAATACCATGACGAAATAAATTCTGGATGACAAATCAAGTCACATGAGGAGATAGCGACAAATAGCGACAGCGACAAAAATGGTCGAGACCATTTGCCTCGCAAAACGTCGCAACACGTCGTAGTACGTCGCTCCCAGCTCGCGCCGTAGCTCCCACTCTGAAAGCGCGACGTTCGCTCCCGTCGCGCGGCACGGTTTGCGCTGCGTAGCACCCCCCATCTCTCACCACGTCGCTGCGACAGCGAACTTTCCGGGACGCCACTCTGAAAGGCCCTAATCACATCATTCGAGGCGCGAGCGGCGCGCGCGACGCCTCAGTCTGCGTCTGCCCTCCGCTCTCTTACTGTCTCTAACCTCTGCTCCGCACCAGCGCGCGTAGCAACTATGTGAATTTCGCCGTTTTATAGGCTGTACTTCCCACTACGGAGCTGAGATATATCGCGGGAGTGTGCGAGCGTACAATTATTCTCCTTCTCTGCCACTCTGTTTCTCTGTATCCCACTTCGTTCTGCACATGCACGCGAAGGAATAAAGTAAATTTGGCTCTGAATGTAGAGGTATTCTCTGTTCCGGTGTGAAGTTTTCTAAATTCCTCCGCATGCGTAGAATGAGCGAAGATTGAGACTGAAAGAGGGGAAGAGGCGCAGCATTCACGCACGATAAACCCGTGTAAACGTGGTTCCGAAAAAACAGAGCACTAAGACAATTTTTTTAAGAAACGAAATATTCGCGAAGCTTTCACTTAAAGGAAGGGTCCGAGCAGAATTTCGATTTCGAGATTTCCCGCTAAATCGGTGCTCTTGCTACAAGTAGTCCCAGGAAGCATGCGAGAACTGCGAAAAAACCGGTCTTCTTCAAGTTATTCCAGCCACTTCCGTTAGCCGATGATCCAGAAAATTCAGAAAAGTGTGCCCAGTAGCGGTTCTCCACGCATTCTTCAAAAGCGCTGTGTAATTATCGGTCATTCCAGCCATAATTATCATGCTGTGAATACCATAATCCCTGACTTTGAGGGTTTTCTCCAGAACTAATGATTCAGAGTTCGTGAAACGTTCTGAAGATGTTCAGCTAGGCCAGCCCAATCTGTTTAACCCAAATTTCGGTAGTGTCAAAATTTGACCGAACCTTGCCTTTAAGGAAAAGGGAGGGGCGGATGTGGTTTGTATTTCGCTTTGGTATTGAAATGACAAGCGTAAGTTGTTCATCACCCCGTTCGAAGATGATTAGAGATGAGTTTTTGAGTTACGAAAACTACACGGAGGGTAGACGAATACTACACGGAGGGTAGCCGTCGGAGCCCACCTATCGTTCGGCGAAGCCGAACGAATACTACGTAGAGGTAGGGGGTCGGCGAAGCCGTGCGAATACTGCACGGAGGGTGGCCAGGGAAACCGGCCCTTTGTTCGGCGAAGCCGAACGAATACCACGTAGAGGGAGTGTGGCCGGCGAAGCCGGCCCATTGTTCGGCGGAGCCGAACGAATACTATGTAGAGAGAAGGGAGTCGGCGAAGCTGGCCCGTCGTTCGGCGGGGCCGAACGAATACCACACGGAGGGTGGCCGGCAAAGCCGGCCCATCGTTCGGCGGAGCCGAACGAATACTACATGGAGGGCGGCCGGCGATGCTAGCCCATCGTTCGGCGAAGACGAACGAATACTATGTAGAGGGAGGAGGGTCGGCGAAGCCGAACGAACACTACAGGTAGAGGGGTCGGCGAAGCCGGCCCATCGTTCGGCGAAGCTGCTCGAATACTACATGGAGGGAAGGGGGTCGGCGAAGCCGGCCCATCGTTTGGGGAAGCAGAACGAATACTACATGGAGGGTAGCCAGCGAAGCCGGCCCATCGTCCGACGAAGGCGAACGAATACAACGTAGAGGGAGGAAGGTCAGCGAAGCCGGCTCATCGTTCTGCGAAGCCGACCGAATAATACACGGAGGGTGGCCGGCAAATGCGGCCCACTGAAAGAATACTCCATGGAGGGAAGGGGATCGGCGAAGCCGAACGAACACTACAGGTAGAGGGGTCGGCGAAGCCGGCCCATCGTTCGGCGATGCTGAACGACTACTACATGGAGGGAGGGGGGTCGGCGAAGCCGGTCCATCGTTTGGGGAAGCAGAACGAATACTACTTGGAGGGTAGCCAGCGAAGCCGGCCCATCGTCCGACCAAGACGAACGAATGCTACATGGAGGGAGGGGGGTCGGCGATGGCGGCCCATCGTTCGGGGAAGCTGAAGGAATACTTCATGGAGGGTAGCCGGCGAAGCCAGCCCATCGTTCGGCGAAGACGAATGAATACTACATGGAGGGTAGCCGGCGAAGCCGGCCCATCGTTCGGCGAAGACGATTGATTACTATGTATAGGGAGGAGGGTCGGCGAAGCTGAACGAACACTACGGGTAGAGGGGTCGGCGAAGTCCGCCCATCGTTCGGCGAAGCTGAACGAATAATACACGGAGGGTGGCCGTCAAATGCGGCCCACTGAAAGAATACTACATGGAGGGAAGGGGGTCGGCGAAGCCGAACGAACACTACAGGTAGAGGGGTCGGCGAAGCCGGCCCATCGTTCGGCGATGCTGAACGACTACTAAATGGAGGGAGGGGGGTCGGCGAAGCCGGTCCATCGTTTGGGGAAGCAGAACGAATACTACATAGAGGGTAGCCGGCGATGGCGGCCCATCGTTTGGGGAAGCTGAACGAATACTACATGGAGGGCGGCCGGCGATGCCAGCCCATCGTTCGGCGAAGACGAACAAATACTATGTAGAGGGAGGAGGGTCGGCGAAGCCGAACGAACACTACAGGTAGAGGGGTCGGCGAAGCCGGCCCATCGTTCGGCGAAGCTGAACGACTACTACATGGAGGGAGGGGGGTCGGCGAAGCCGGTCCATCGTTTGGGGAAGCAGAACGAATACTACATGGAGGGTAGCCAGCGAAGCGGGCCCATCGTCCGACGAAGGCGAACGAATACTACGTAGAGGGAGGAAGGTCAGCGAAGCCGGCCCAACGTACTGCGAAGCCGACCGAATAATACACGGAGGGTGGCCGGCAAATGCGGCCCACTGAAAGAATACTACATGGAGGGAAGGGGATCGGCGAAGCAGAACGAACACTACAGGTAGAGGGGTCGGCGAAGCCGGCCCATCGTTCGGCGATGCTGAACGACTACTACATGGAGGGAGGGGGTCGGCGATGGCGGCCCATCGTTTGGGGAAGCTGAACGAATACTACATGGAGGGCGGCCGGCGATGCCAGCCCATCGTTCGGCGAAGACGAACGAATACTATGTAGAGGGAGGAGGGTCGGCGAAGCCGAACGAACACTACAGGTAGAGGGGTCGGCGAAGCCGGCCCATCGTTCGGCGAAGCTGAACGACTACTACATGGAGGGAGGGGGGTCGGCGAAGCGGTTCCATCGTTTGGGGAAGCAGAACGAATCCTACATGGAGGGTAGCCAGCGAAGCGGGCCCATCGTCCGACGAAGGCGAACGAATACTACGTAGAGGGAGGAAGGTCAGCGAAGCCGGCCCATCGTTCTGCGAAGCCGACCGAATAATACACGGAGGGTGGCCGGAAAATGCGGCCCACTATAAGAATACTACATGGAGGGAAGGGGATCGGCGAAGCTGAACGAACACTACAGGTAGAGGGGTCGGCGAAGCCGGCCCATCATTCGGCGAAGCTGAACGAATACTACATGGAGTGGGGGGTCGGCGAAGCCGGCCCATCGTTTGGGGAAGCAGAACGAATACTACATGGAGGGCGGCCGGCGAAGCCAGACCATCGTTCGGCGAAGACGAGCGAATACTACATGGAGGGTAGCCGGCGAAGCCGGCCCATCGTTCGGCGAAGACGAACGATTACTATGTAGGGGGAGGAGGGTCTGCGAAGCCGAACGAACACTACAGGTAGAGGGTCGGCGAAGTCCGCCCATCGTTCGGCGAAGCTGAACGAATAATACACGGAGGGTGGCCGTCAAATGCGGCCCACTGAAAGAATACTACATGGAGGGAAGGAGGTCGGCGAAGCCGAACGAACACTACAGGTAGAGGGGTCGGCGAAGCCGGCCCATCGTTCGGCGATGCTGAACGACTACTAAATGGAGGGAGGGGGGGCGGCGAAGCCGGTCCATCGTTTGGGGAAGCAGAACGAATACTACATAGAGGGTAGCCGGCGATGGCGGCCCATCGTTTGGGGAAGCTGAACGAATACTACATGGAGGGCGGCCGGCGATGCCAGCCCATCGTTCGGCGAAGACGAACGAATACTACATGGAGGGTAGCCGGCGAAGCCGGCCTATCGTTCGGCGAAGACGATTGATTACTATGTATAGGGAGGAGGGTCGGCGAAGCTGAACGAACACTACGGGTAGAGGGGTCGGCGAAGTCCGCCCATCGTTCGGCGAAGCTGAACGAATACTACATGGAGGGTAGCCGGCGAAGCCGGCCCATCGTTCGGCGAAGACGAACGAATACTATGTAGAGAGAGGAGGGTCGGCGAAGCCGAAAGAACACTACGGGTAGGGGGGTCGGAGAAGCCGGCCCATCGTTTGGCCAAGCCGAACGAATATTACGTAGAGGGAGGGGGGTCGGCGAAGCCGGCTCATTGTTCGGCGAAGTGAATACTACACGGAGGGTGGCCGGGGAAGCCGGCCCATCGTTCGGCGAAACCGAACGAATACCACGTAGAGGGAAGGGTCCGCGAAGCCGGCCCATCGTTCGACGAAGCTGAAGGAGGACTGAGGAGAGGGGGGGTAGTCGGCAAAGACGGCCCATCGTTCGACGAAGACGAACGAACACTATGTAGAGGGAAGGTGGTCGGCGAAGCCGGCCCATCGTTCGGCGAAGTCAAACGAATACCACGTAGAGGGAAGGTAGCCGGCGAAGCCGGCCCATCGTTCGACGAAGACAAACGAATACTACATAGACGGAGGAGGGTCGGCGGAGCCGAACGAATACCACACGGAGGGTGGCCCGCGAGGCCGGCCCATCGTTCGACGGAGCCTAACGAACACTACGTGGAGGGTAGCCGGCGAAGCCGGCCCATCGTCCGACGAAGACGAACGAACACTATGAAGAGGGAAGGTAGCCGGCGAAGCCGGCCCATCGTTCGACGAATACGAACGAACACTATGTAGAGGGAAGGTGGTCGGCGGAGCCGGCTCATCGTTGTACGAAGGTGAACGAAAACTACGTGTAGAGTAGCCGGCGAAGCCGGCCCATCCTTCAGCAAAGCCGAACGAATACTACATAGACGGAGGAGGGTCGGCGGAGCCGAACGAATACCACACGGAGGGTGGCCCGCGAGGCCGGCCCATCGTTCGACGGAGCCTAACGAACACTACGTGGAGGGTAGCCGGCGAAGCCGGCCCATCGTCCGACGAAGACGAACAAACACTATGAAGAGGGAAGGTAGCCGGCGAAGCCGGCCCATCGTTCGACGAATACGAACGAACACTATGTAGAGGGAAGGTGGTCGGCGAAGCCGGCTCATCGTTGTACGAAGGCGAACGAAAACTACGTGTAGAGTAGCCGGCGAAGCCGGCTCATCGTTGTACGAAGGCGAACGAAAACTACGTGTAGAGTAGCCGGCGAAGCCGGCCCATCCTTCAGCAAAGCCGAACGAATACTACATAGAGGGAGGATGGTCGGCGGAGCCGAACGAATACCACACGGAGGGTGTCCCGCGAAGCCGGTCCATCCTTCAGCAAAGCTGAACGACTACTAAATGGAGGGAGGGGGGTCGGCGAAGCCGGTCCATCGTTTGGGGAAGCAGAACGAATACTACATGGAGGGTAGCCGGCGAAGCCGGCCCATCGTTCGGCGAAGACGAACGAATACTATGTAGAGGGAGGAGGGTCGGCGAAGCCGAACGAACACTACGGGTAGGGGGGTCGGCGAAGCCGGCCCATCGTTCGGCCAAGCAGAAGGAATACTAAGTAAAGGGAGGGGGGTCGGCGAAGCCGGCCCATCGTTCGGCGGAGCCGAACGAATACCACACGGAGGGTGGCCCGCGAAGCCGGCCCATCGTTCGGCGGAGCCGAACGAATACTACATGGAGGGTAGCCGGCGAAGCCGGCCCATCGTTCGGCGAAGACGAACGAATACTATGTAGAGGGAGGAGGGTCGGCGAAGCCGAACGAACACTACAGGTAGAGGGGTCGGCGAAGCCGGCCCATCGTTCGACGAAGACGAACGAACACTATGTAGAGGGAAGGTGGTCGGCGAAGCCGGCCCATCGTTGTACGAAGACGAACGAAAACTACGTGGAGGGTAGCCAGCGAAGCCGGCCCATCGTCCGACGAAGACGAACGAATACTACGTAGAGGGAGGGGGGTCGGCGAAGCCGATCGAATACCGAGGGTGGCCGGCGAATCCGGCTCATCGTCCGGCGAAGTCGAACGAATACTACATGGAGTGGGGGGTCGGCGAAGCCGGCCCATCGTTTGGGGAAGCAGAACGAATACTACATGGAGGGTAGCCGGCGAAGCCGGCCCATCGTTCGGCGAAGACAATTGATTACTATGTATAGGGAGGAGGGTCGGCGAAGCTGAACGAACACTACGGGTAGAGGGGTCGGCGAAGTCCGCCTATCGTTCGGCGAAGCTGAACGAATACTGCATGGAGGGTAGCCGGCGAAGCCGGCCCATCGTTCGGCGAAGACGAACGAATACTATATAGAGAGAGGAGGGTCGGCGAAGCCGAAAGAACACTACGGGTAGGGGGGTCGGCGAAGCCGGCCCATCGTTCGGCCAAGCCGAACGAATACTACGTAGAGAGAGGGAAGTCGAAGGAGCCGGTTCATCGTTCGGCGAAGCTGAACGAACACTACACGGAGGGTGGCCGGCGAAGCCGGCCCATCGTACGGCGAAGCCGAACGAATACCACGTAGAGGGAGGGGGGTCGTCGAAGCCGAACGAGTACTGTATGGATGGTAGGCGGCCCATCGTTCGGCGAAGCCGAACGAATACTACACGGAGGGTGGCCAGGGAAGCCGGCCCGTTGTTCGGCGACGCCGAATGAATACTACGTAGAAGGAGGTGGGTAGGTTAAGCCGGTCCATCGTTCGGCGAAGTCGAACGAATACTACGTAGAGGGATGGGGGTCGGCGAAGCCGGCCCATTGTTCGGCGAAGCCGAGCGAATACTACATAGAGGGAGGCGGGTCGGCGAAGCCGGCCCATTGTTCGGCAAAGCGAATACTACGTAGAGGGAGGGGGTCGACGAAGCCGAACGAATACTACACGGAGGGTGGCCAAGGAAGCCGGCCCGTCGTTCGACGAAGTCGAGCAAATACCACGTAGAGGGAGGAGGGTCGGCGAAGTCGGCCCATCGTTCGGCGAAGCTCAACGAATACCACACGGAGGGTGGCCGGTGAAGCCGGCCCATCGTTTGGCGGAGCCGAACGAATACTAAATGGAGGGTAGCTGGCGAAGCCGGCCCATTGTTCAACGAAGACAAACGAATACTCCGGGAAGGGTTGCCGGCGAAGCCGGCCCATTGTTCGGCGAAGCCGGACAAATACTACGTAGAGGGAGGGGGGCATCGTTCGACGAAGACGAACAATTACTACGTGAAGGGTAGCCGGCGAAGCCGGCCCATCGTTCGGCGAAGCCGAACGAATACTACGTGGAGGGAGGGGGTTGGCGAAGTCGGTCCATCGTTTGGCGAAGCCGAACGAATACTAGAGTTCAAATACTTTCGACGTTGTGTTTGTCTGTCTGCTCGTTTTTCGAAATGCGCAGCTATACTAATGCCAGGGGGCACACGCCTTCAAGTCACGTGGCTGCCACGGGCTAGTCTGAAAATAAAATTTCAAAAATTCTATGTTCATTTTAAGCTTCCAGGATCCGGAGCCTGAGACCAATGAATCTCTAGGCACAAATTCAACTTCTTTAATATCAAGGAAGCCCCGTATTGGAGGCTCATGTCGGTCGGTCGGTGCTGCCGCAACTCTCACCGCGGCGCGGCGACGCGATCTGGAGGCGCGGCCGCAGTCAGCGAAGGGCGGGGCTGCCATACTGTAGTGACAGCTGGCAGCCTGTCCGCGAGTAACGGCGGCGAGCCCTTTTGGGTGCACTAAGTCCGTACCCCATCTGGTACATACGAACCTCAGGCGTAAGACCAAGGCCCAAGGAGCGAATGGTAAACCATGCACCTTGTTGACATGTATCCTTAATTTAGCTAATTCAGGGATGTAGGCAAATTTCGCAAGAATATCTTTGACAGTGATCGATAGTATTCAAAGAGAGATGTAGATAGATAACGGTAAAACATGGATGGGGGAGGTAGCCGTCCTAGTGCTCGGTATGTTAAAGGCAAAGAACATTAGGGCAGTGATGTCAAGAGCAGAACAGACTTTTGTTCTGCAAGGTGAGCATAGCCAAACTCGAAAACATCAGACTCGAAGAGTCAAATGAAAGATATCCTAGGTTTTCCTGAAGCTTGATCTATTTCTGGTGGCAGGAGATCCATTAGTAATTCATATAGTATGACACCATTATCGATCAGTAGACAATTTTGTAATCAGTGTATTGAATACAATACATATGGAATCAAAGAAGAACCATAGTCTGGAAAATCTAGTACACTGACGAGTCCTTTATCACCAGAGATCTACAAAAGGGAGTTAAATCGGTCATCTTCAGCCTTCGTTTGAAAACAGAGCTGCTCGTAGATTCAAGAGCTTTTGAAGGTATGTTTCGGATGCTTCTAGGAAATCTGTTAGAAACGAAGTTAAAAAGTATAGAATGCTTTTTTCTGTGAATCCTATGGTAGTGTAATCTGAACCCACCTGATCTAGCGGTAGCAGGCATAAAGAGCCAAAACTAACTGGCCGGAATTTTCAATTTGTTCCGTAAAATACGAAAACAAAACACCATGTCAGAAAAAAACCTGCGATACTCCAGAGATTTCATACCGAAGTGTTCGAGCCTATCACAATACCTAGGCAATTAATTACGATTAAAATTCCCAGTTGACCTATACCACATAATTCTGGTGAAAAGGTGCTGGACTCTTTCGATTTTAAGTACATCCTTTCTGCGCTTGGGACTCCACACAGGTGAGCAGTATTCAAGATGCGGCAGTACGTAAGCCTTATAAAGGCGAATTAAAATTGCTGGATCAGTCTGACATTTTCAGACCATGTAGACAATGTTGTCCGTAAAGCCTATTCCTCCCTTTTTATGATTCTTCGCAATGTGCTGAGTTGCACATCATTTACGTGGTAGTTAAGGACATCACAGTCACCTATATGCATCACAGTAGATTTAGTGAGATTGAGTGGTATATCCCAGTGTAGCGTCCAAGCTGATATCCTTTCGATAGAGGCTTTAAGAGCTTCGCGCACAGCATCAGAATTAGTGCGATCAAAAACACCATAGACTTTTATGACATCAGCAAACATCTGGATGTAGATATAGGGGCTTGTTTTTAGTAGTGGCGGAAGGTCGATGGTATAGACTAGGAAAAGTAGAGGAGATAGGACACCCCCTTGTGGAACCCCACTGACACAGGGATAACACGAGGAAAAACTGGAACCAACTCTCACTGTCATGAGTCTATTCTGCAAGTAAGACTTCATCCATCTTAGAAGATTGCCTCGAATGCCAATATAGTCTACAGCAATGGAAGTAGGACCTGGTGTGGTTGCGGACTCTTTCTAACATACTGTAATCTGATTGTGTTATCACTCATTTTCTCGAGATAACTGAGATTGGTCGGTGAATTTTTGTTTTCACTCTCACATTCTTATAATTCAGTTCCGCAATCGCGTTCAGTCCTCATTATCACAATCGTAGAAGCGAAGCGGTTGTTTTTAAAAAATTCAACTAGAATCATTCTCAAAACAACCGCTTCGTTTCTACGATTGTGATAAGGAGACTTTGCGGACTGAACGCGATTGCGGAACTAGATCATACCTGTTTTCATTGCTTCCACAAATGTAGCCATATCGGTGAAAGCAGAGACTCACCGATCTATCACAGCTGTTTCGGAAAAATGGGTGATACCACTAACAAGCTGCCGTATGTTAGGACGAGTCCGCAACCTCACCAGGTCCTACTTCCATTGCTGTAGACTATACGTTCTAATTTAGCAATTAGCTTGGAGTGGCATACCTTGTCAAATGCCTTATGTAGACAGGTTTATATCTTGAACATAAGCGTATAATTTGCCAAGGGCACAAAATTTTCACTGAAGTGTAGAAGTTTTTTTTCCAGAGTCTCACATGTTTAGGGCCCGATATCGTGATATCCTAATCACCGGTGAGGCTGTTTCCATACTCCCTAGTCTGTTCAGAGCTTCAGCCGCTCACCTCTGGAGAAAGACGATGTGTGAATGTAACACACCGCTCTTCATTTCTTTTATACCCTACCCTTTATCAAATGGGTATCATCAATTTGTTTACCGTGAGAACTTGTGCCGTTGGCAAATTATAATCGTCTTTCCTGTGAGACTCAGAGAAGGAATGCGATTTGAGGATTCCGTGATTTTCATGTGCGTTTTTCTTGATCTCTTCGTCACTTCAGTTCTACCCCGGGGCCAAACAATCGAGTAAGCAATTGATCCCAAAATCGAAGATTATCGTGAACACTGACTTTAAAGTCAGTGTTCACGATAATCTTCGATTTTGAGAATAATCGCTAAATCGATTGTTTGGTCCCCGGGTAGAACTAAAATGACGAAGAAATTGAGAAAAACGCACCAAAAGGGCACTAAATCCTTTACTCTCATCCCGCATTTTTACTCTCACAGGAACTGTTCGTTGTGACAGCGAAATCTTTTGTGAACCAACCTTTTGCAATGCTCTCCTTTTTGTTGCTCCGCTCTTTTCTTCGGATCCTAACTAATACTGTTTAGCCTAAAATATTCTTCCATTTTCGATTAACCTCATTTTTCATCGGTGACAACCACCACAAACGCGTTCATCCTACCGGACAACTAGTCCAGGCCTGAGAGTAATGTCACTGAAATAAGACGTTTTAGTGCGTCTCTCGCTGTTTCTTCGTAATTTTGGTAACACTTGGTGGCCAACGCTCTGTTTTGAGTGGAAAAGTCTGGAACGAAAATCAACATGAACACGGCCTTCAAGACTCACAGTAAAACCAATGTATGTCCAGATGGATGTCGATTGAAAAGCTTGACATATAGAATTTTCAACTCTATTGAACAAGACAAAGGACTTAAAGCCACAGGACACCCAGAAAATAATTTTTAGATATCTATCTTGGAGAGGGTCACGTGCTGATCAGAGTGATATCTCTGAAATCGTCCAAGACCCTCTACGAATGGAGATATAGCTCCTTGAAAATGCCTGTATTTTGAGGGCAAAAATTTGGCGGACGAGTTGTCTCAGACCTGTATTTCTCTTGACTCGCAGTCACGGCACGAGAGCAAAACAGGATAAGGAGATAGATCGGAAAGGGAGTGAAGAACGACGACTCGGTTGAAAATCATCCATCCATGTAGCCGCTATTGAGATCGGAAATCAGAAAGGGGGCCGGGCCTGTGGTGGTCGCTTACATCTCGTTTATTCGGAGGAACTGGAATCTCGCATTTGGCACGTGTTATACAAGAGGGGTCTTCTACACAACTACACGAAAATCTCAAAATTCATATCCGAGGGTGTACTGTGCCATTTCAACCTCAGAATGGTTTCTCTGCTAATCTGCCTATCTTGGTTCCACGCTGGTTCCAATGATTTCCCTCGAATCGTACCAGACCTTGTAGAAACGGAGGTATGGCCCCTAAAAAATTGGGCTAGTGAAGCATGGTGGACGAGTTCTCCAAGGCTTGTAACTTCCGTCATTTGCAACCGATGTATGCGAGCCAACCTGAACAAAAGGAGAGGTCGAGAATGAAGGGAAGAACGGCGCCACTGATAGGAAACCATCGCTCATCTCGCCACCGCTGAGCTCGAAAGATCGTAAAAGGGGCGTGCCAAAGTGACTTCCTGATTTGGGCGCCCCAGGGTGGCTTCCTCCTATACCTGGCTTATCCGGAGGAATTGAGAGCTCACACTTGGAATTTGCTGTACAGCGTTGGTCTACCTCACAATTATGTGGAAATCTCAGACAGGGCTCGGCGTGAGGTGTGATGTATTACAGAGGGGGGGGGGGTCGGACCCGTTGACATCCGGTGGGATGGGGGGTCGGACCTTCGGTCAACCAAGAACCAAGATGGACTTCTATCAGGGCGGGGGGGGGTTGAGAGCCATACCGTTAGTATAAAAAATGACGGCAAACAGAGACGGCAAAATGAGATCACAATAAGAGGTCAAATTAAAACTGGAGATCATACTGAGAGGGAAAAATGAGACAGGAGTTGAAGAAACTAACTAAATAGTGAGAAACAACTGCGAAAAAACAAATGAGGCAAGATATGATATGGAGATGTAAAAATAAGGCAGGAACACACAAGAAGAGCTTACCATTCACTGGTGATAAAGCATGCAAGACAATAGACGACAGTTGCATGGTCATCGTCAATAACTCTGACACGTAGGAGGAGTTTCGGCCAGGTAAAATGTGTCGCTAAGGCGCTCCTGGATATGTCAGCAGCAGCGGTGTTGAGTATCCACTGTGATCGAGGTAAATAATTTCAAGCGGACAATCCTGTCAACGAAATGACACCGATTTACTGGAATTTCGTAATCGAGGATGCATTTTTAGGCGATTTAGGATTCACAGGTTCGATCCCGCCAGAGGTAAAAAGTTTCGCAATTCTGAGAAATAATGAATTGTTGACTGTTTGAGAAGAGCATTGTTCACTGTTGTATCTCTTGCAATTTACTCCACGAAATTGACTCAAGTCCCAGAATCGATATCGCCTGAAGCATAGGATTTTTATGCTCTGAGGGCACATAGGTGCGGTTGTGGGCGCGGAACCCACATTTTGAATTCGAATGTCCGCATGTTAAAACGCACACAAAATTTCATGAACGCAGCTTCAAGCCCAAGAGCGTTACGTAAGATGGGTGGAGCCTGTTTTTAGGCCCTGAGGGCACATAGGTGCGGTTTCAGGCATGAAAACCACATATAATAATTGGCTATCCGGATGTGAAGACGCACCCAAAATTTCTTGGACGCAGCTTCAAGCCGAGCAGCGCTACATAGGGAGGGGTCCATGAAAAAATCGATAGCTGTGAAATATGTATTTACAAGTCTTTATCGAATTTTTAAATAGGGAGTTTCGCGTTGCTACAACGTGTGGAAAAGCTAGTCACGAACCCAATTAATCAATTTCTTTCTTTTACCCGGCTAAAAACGGTCTTTGAAGACCCATTTTTAGATGTGATACAATCGATTGTATCACACCTAATTTGTATGGATTTAGGTGTGATACAATCGATTGTATCACACCTAAAAATGGGTTTTCAAACGCCGTTTTAAACCGGTTAAAAGAATGAAATTGATTACTTGGGTCCGTGACTAGGTTTTCCGCACGTTGTAGCAACGCGAAACAGCCTAATTCAAATTTCGTTAAATACTTGTAAATAGTTCACAGCTATCCATTTTTTCATGGACCCCACCCTATGTAGCGCTGTTCGGCTTGGAGCTGCGTCCATGAAATTTTAGGTGCGTTTTCTAATCCGGATAGCCAATTATTATACGTGGTTTTCATGCCCGAAACCGCAACTATAGGCCCTCAAGGCACTAATGAATGTCCAGCCGATGAAGAAACATTTGGTGTCATTGGCGCAGGAGAGTTGTTTTTGTCTGCTTTCGTGGAAAACATCTATTGCATTATTAGGATTTTTTGATATAATCGATGCATCGATGTAGTCTCGATCTAAAAACTCGTTCAGTATAAAAAATTACGAAGTGAGGACTTCCCCCCCCTCCGGTCGTCAACATCACTTTTTCCCAGGGGGGGGGGGCTGAGCAAATCGCTTGACTTGGGTGGGCGGTCGGACCAATGTTGGGTTGTATCACACCTCGCGCCGTAACCTGATCTCTGATTTCGTTCCTGAGCTTGGACTGTGCCTTTGAAGGTTCAGTCCATGCTCAGGGACGGAATCTGATATTTCCACATAATTGTGAACTTCACCATCATGTACTGTGCTTCTCGAGGCCGAATTCCGGTCTTCAGTTGCGTCTCCGGACGCTTTGCAGCCGCACGCGCTCGGGTCGGTGGAGTTTCCAGCGCTGGAGCCGACTCGAAGTGGCTTTCTCATTCAGTTTTCTCCAATTTTTTTTTAGTTTCCAGTTTCAAAAACCCACCTAGGGCCACCAGATCGGCGGCTGCGGCGCTTGAAACTCGTCAGGCTTGGGAGCGTGCGGCCGCAAAGCATTCGAGACGCTATTGCGGACAGGAATTCGGCCCCGAGAAGCACAGTATATCACCCGCCAAATGCGGGCTCTCAATTCCTCCGAATAAGCCAGGTTTAGGAGGAAGCCACCCTGGGGCGCCCACATCAGGAAGCCACTTCGGCACACCCCTTTTACGATCTTTCAAGCTCAGCAGTGGCGAAATAAGCGATGGTTTCCTATCAGTGGCGTCGTTCTTCCCTTCATTCTCAACCTCTCCTTTTGTTCAGGTGTACTCGCATAACATCGGCTGCAAATGACGGAAGTTACAAGCCTCGGACAACTCGTCCACCATGCTTTCGCAGCTCAATTTTTGAGAATCCATAACTCCATTCCCAGGGAGTCTTGTTCGATTCAGGAGACATCATTGGAATCAGCGTGGGACCGCTTTCAAGATAAGCAGAGGAACAGAGAAACGATTTCGAGGTTGGACCGTGCCTTTAAAGGCACAGTCCAGCCTTAGAATCGTTTTTCTGTTTTTCTGCCTATCTTGAAAACGGTCCCACGCTGATTCCAACGATGTCTCTGGACTCGTACAAGGCCCCCTAGAAAAGGAGTTATGGTCCCTCAAAAAGTGAGCTACGGAAGCATGGCGGACGAGTTGTCCGAGGCCTGTAACTTCCGTCATTTTTTGTAATCTATGTTCTCAGGTTTACCTTTCATTCTGTTACTCGAAGGTGTGTGAAAATACGAGCGTGCGAGACATGATTGCTCAAATATTGTCATCCTGGATGGTTTTTAGCGCATCAAACTTCGTTGACGACATGGTAGGTGCCGTGCGAGCTCATTTATGCTGATATCTCGACCATGTTTGCGAGCGTGTATGCTGCCTTTAAAGCTGCATCCATGAAATTTGGGTGCGTTTTCACACCCGGATAGCCAATTGTGGTGCGCGCGAAGCGCGCACTGATTAGGAAAAGGATTGCTTTTACGCACACCCCTCATTCCAGAATCTTGGTTCTTGAGAAATCTTGAAACAAGGGACTTTCACAAAAGATATAGCAGTTAGGGTTCTCAACATTACCCAAATTTCAGAAAAATTCCCGCAGTGGATCTCGAGATATCAAAAAAATTGTGAATTTTAAGATGTGTGTGTGTGTGTGTGTGTGTGTGTGTGTGTGTGTGTGTGTGTGTGTGTGTGTGTGTGTGTGTGTGTGTGTGTGTGTGTGTGTGTGTGTGTGTGTGTGTGTGTGTGTGTGTGTGTGTGTGTGTGTGTGTGTGTGTGTGTGTGTGTGTGTGTGTGTGTGTGTGTGTGTGTGTGTGTGTGTGTGTGTGTGTGTGTGTGTGTGTGTGTGTGTGTGTGTGTGTGTGTGTGTGTGTGTGTGTGTGTGTGTGTGTGTGTGTGTGTGTGTGTGTGTGTGTGTGTGTGTGTGTGTGTGAGTGTGTGTGTGTGTGTGTGTGTGAGTGTGTGTGTGTGTGTGTGTGAGTGTGTGTGTGTGTGTGTGTGTGTGTGTGTGTGTGTGTGAGTGTGTGTGTGTGTGTGTGTGTGTGTGTGTGTGTGTGTGTGTGTGTGTGTGTGTGTGTGTGTGTGTGTGTGTGTGTGTGTGTGTGTGTGTGTGTGAGTGTGTGTGTGTGTGTGTGTGTGTGTGTGTGTGTGTGTGTGTGTGTGTGTGTGTGTGTGTGTGTGTGTGTGTGTGTGTGTGTGTGTGTGTGTGTGTGTGTGTGTGTGTGTGTGTGTGTGTGTGTGTGTGTGTGTGTGTGTGTGTGTGTGTGTGTGTGTGTATGTGTGTGTGTGTGTGTGTGTGTGTGTCTGAAGGAATTTAGTGATAAGAAGTTTGGTCGGTCTTTCAATAGAAATGGAGTGATAACGTGATAAGACTCAATAGAGCTCGAGAGACGTTGTGCCTCAGGTCCATCAGGGACCATATGCTCCGTGTGCGGAACACAAATTGAAGTGCGCCAAGCGCTGTATAAAGTGGGCGGTTCCCAACTTGGAGTGCGTAGAGCGCCGGGAAAATGGACGGGACTTGAAAGGGAGTGCACATTGCGCCGGGAGGAGTGGTCGGGACCCAAGTGGGAGTGCGTAGGGCGCCGAAGGAGGTGGTAGAAATCTAACTAGGAGTCCACAGAGCGCCGAGAACTGTGGACGGGACCTAAGTGGGAGTGCACAGCGCGCCGGTAAAAGTGGGCGGGACCCAACTGGGAGTCCACAGAGCGCCGGGAACTGTGGACGGGACCGAAGTAGGAGTGCACAGCGCGCCGGTAAAAGTGGGCGGGACCCAACTGGGAGTCCACAGAGCGTCGGGAACTGTGGACGGCACCCAAGTTGGAGTGCACAGCGCGCCAGTAAAAGTGGGCGGGACCCAACTGGGAGTCCACAGAGCGCCGGGAACTGTGGACGGGACCCAAGTGGGAGTGCACAGAGCGCAGGGAACTGTGGATGGGACCCAAGTAGGAGTGCACAGCGCGCCGGTAAAAGTAGGCGGAACCCAACTGGCAGTCCACAGAGCGCAGGGAACTGTGGACGGGACCCAACTGGGAGAGCGCAGGGCGCTGGGGAAAGTAACGTGTGTCCTACAATGCAGAGCAGGTGCGATGGGCAGAAAGGCCATGAACGGGTGGCTGGTTGTAATGGGTGCCATAAAAAAGCTCAATGACAAGATTTCGCTCACCCCGGACTCGGTGCCCTCGTGCTTCATCAAAAAGGCTGCTAACGGGTCATGTTACCCTCTCTCGTGCATATTCAAAAACAGTCTTGCTCTTGAACGCTTCCGCCCGCATGGAATACTGCGACTGTGACCCCGCTTCTGAAAAAAGGCACCAGCTGTTCAGGTATCGAACTATCGGCCCACCAGTTTAACCTCATCAGTATGCAAAGTTCTCGAAATCATTATCAAAGATTGTGTTCTATCCCATCTTGCGTCGAATGCACTCCTCAGCCCTGCGCAATATGATTTTCTGCCTGGTAGATCAACGTTATCTCAGCTGGTATCCTCGTTCCACGACTGGTGTTCGGCTGTGAACGAAAGCTACCAAACTGATGTTGTGTACATAGACTATGCTAAAGCTTTTGATACAGTCAGTCATCCAAAGCTACTTCTGACACTCGAAGGCTACGGCATTTCTGGTGACATTTCAAAATGGTTGAATTCCTTCCTGACACCTCGTGACTTCATAGTCAAAATTGGCGACTTTTGTTCTCATCTTTGCCCAATCGTCAGCGGTGTTCCCCAGGGCAGCGTTCTGGGTCCTTTGCTTTTCCTCATCTATGTGAACGACATTTCTGACGGATTTTTGAGCACATGCAAGCTTTTTGCTGATGATCTGAAGATATATCGTCCCCTTCGCAACCCCGCCATCGATTTTCACGAGCTTCAGTGTGACCTGAACCGGCTTTCTAAATGGTCCAAGCTATGGCAGCTAAAAATATCTGAAGGAAAATGCAGCTTGTTCCATTTTAATTTCCTACATGAGTGCTTTTTACGCCTAAACGATGTTGCGCTTCCCGTACGCGAAACTGTCAGTGATCTTGGTGTGCTTATTAGCACCGACCTTAAGTGGGAATCCCACTGCAAGGAAATCTCTAAGAAAGCTTCTCGTGTGGCTAATTGCATTCTGAGATGTTTGCAGCACCCACGTCTCGAACATTACAGGAAAGCATACATTGTCTACTGCCGACCGCTCTTGGAATAGTGTACGCAGGTCTGGTCACCATGATGAAGTAATTGAAAACGTGCAAAGGCGGTACTCAAAACGCGTTTATGTCAAAGTATTTCCTACGCGAGAAGTACCAGACTATACGAGAAGGCTTGAAATGTTGGGGATCGAAACCCTACGATATCGGCGAACCGAGTTCGATTTACACTTATGTTATACAATCGTTAACGGTCTTTGCGACATCCCATTTGAGAGTGTTTTCGTGTTCACCAGCCGCTGTACTCGCTCCCGCCAGCACGCTTTTCAGCTCGCACGTAGATTTACGTCGAAGTCCAACGTGCTGCATTCCTTTGCATTCAGAGTCATCTCAATTCGGAACAAATTACCTTCAGAGATCGTTGAGGCCGCGCATTTTCCGATTTTCAAAAGCAGGCTATCCCATTTCAACCTCAGGTCATTGCATGGGGTCGATGGCCGTGCTTTCTGCTAAAGCTTTAACTTCAGGGTGCTCATATTCGTACGATTGTTTTCTTTGCCTACAAGTTTGTTTGCCTGCATGTCCAGGTTGTCTTGTTTGAACATTTCTCACATACATTTTGTATGTTTCTTTGTAGCCAGATAAAGCTATTGAATTGAATTGAATTGAAACGTCCTGTTTTCGGGTCTATCCTAGACGAGGGCACCCAAGACTTAAGCCTCTTTCACGCTTGCCCGACCGACGTCGGACGACTCGCTATCGAATATGTACCATCTGTCTACCCTATCCTATCCATCTTATCTATCCTGACTTATCAAAATTGATAACGAGTCGTCCGACCTCGGCCGGCAAACTTTGAAAGGGGCTTTACCAATCGGTGGTTCATTTAATTTGCCTTGAATCGTGGGTGGCCCTGCTCCCCGTCTAGGATAAAGGCCTGGTTTCTTCTTCCTATCTTTTAAGGAAATCTTCGCTAAAATAAAATGAAATCATCTAACTGTTTTGCTTCGCTACGAGAAGTTTATGATTTGGTATAACAATATTTGTGGGGAACTCGTTAAAAGAATTGAAATACTCGGTGCATTTGATTTGTCATGGAATTTAACTCAGAAGAAACACTAAAAGCTCGATGAAACGATGTACCGTAGATTCGGATGTGCACTTTCTTACCAAAAATTGAAAATTGGGGTGGGTTTTGACAGGCCAAATCACGCGCGTCTTACTGAGCCCACACAAACATATATTCGTCGAAAAAATGAAGATTATGGTGGGAGCCACAACATAATTCTTCAAGGAGCTCAGACTAGCAAACTTCGACAGTGAGCACTCAATAGTTTTCAGAGAGGGCGTGATTTGGCCTTTCACAACGACACCCAATTTCCAATTTTTGGTAAGAAAGCGCACATCCTAATCTACGGTACATCATTTCATCGAGCTTTTAGTGTTTCTTCTGAGTTAAACCCCATGACAAATCAAATGCACCAAGTATTTCACTTCTTTTAACGAGTTTCTCATAAATATTGTTATGCCAAATCATGAACTTCTCGTAGCGGAGCAAAACAGTTAGATATTATTACACGTGGTTTTCAATCCCAAAACCGCACCTATGTGCCCTCAGAACACATAAAACAGGCTCCACCCACCTTATGTACCGCTCTTGGGCTTGAACTGTGTTCATGAAATTTTGGGTGCGTTTTCACATGAGGACTCCGTATTCAAAATGTGGGTTCCGCGCCCGCAACCGTACCTATGTGCCCTCAGGGCATAAGAATTCTATGCTTCAGGCGATGTCGCATCTTGGGCACGAGTCAATTTCGTGGAGTAAATTGCAAGAGATATAACAGTGAAAAATGCTTCACATACGGACCCATTATTTCCTTTATTTCTCAGAATTGCGAAATTTTATATCTTTAGCGGGATCGAACCTGTGAATCATGAATCGCCTAAAAATGCATCTTAGATTACAAAACTCCAGAACATCTGGGTCATTTCGTTGGCAGAATAGTCCACTTGTGATGCTCTCGATGACAGCGAATACTCAACACCATTGCTGCTGACATATCCAGGAGCGCTTTGGTGAAACACTTTACCTGGCCACGACTCCTTCTCCATGCTAGAGTCACTAACGATTGGTATGCTACTGTCGCCTATAGTCTTGCATGCTTTATCACTAGTGAATTGTAAGCTCTTCTTGTGTGTTCCTGCCTTCTTTTTACATCTCCATTTCATATCTTGCCTCATTTGTTTTTTCGCCGTTGTTTTTCACTATTCAGTTTCGGTACTGATTTATATCTCTTGCTGGGAGGGGACCATCCGCCCATTTTCTCGCCGTTGGCCTATCACGTCAGCCTTCGCTGCTCCTGTAATAGGTCAGCCGCAGGAAAGTGGGCGGGTAAGCCCCTCCCACCAAGGGATCTAAATCACAGCCTCATTTTCTATTTTGATCTACTGTCTCATTTTTCTCTGGTTCTTAATTGACCGAAGGTCCGACCTCCTATCCCACCGGATGTCGTCTGGCCCGACCCCCCCCCTCTGTGATACATCACACCTCACGCCGAACCTTGTTTTCGAATAAAGATTTATTGTCTCGCTGTAATTGTCCGCTGTAGAGGTTTGCATTAATAGTTTGTCCAGGTTTCAGCAATTCAAAATGAGCAATGTCGTGAACACTCCACCAAACACACAAAGACGCTTGTGGTGTAAACCTGGTTAAGCAGTACTTCAAGGGATTTCATTTGAAGAGAGCTACTGCCTTTTGCGCTTTGGTTTGCCATACAGTACCCATTTCTCCTGTGATCAACCGATCCAGAAAATCTTCTGTGTTGTGTCGTTGAAGCAATAAGTTGAATGCGATTGATAGATTCGCATTGTTCAATTCGTACAGATTATGCGGGACCCAAACACCTGCTCTGCAGTCTTTCCCAAACTGCTTCAAATGTTCCTTGATGGTCGACCAAGGTTGGTCAAGACTATTTGACAACTCCTCGATCGTCTGACACGGATTTGAATCAGACTGCAAACATGCGCAGAAACTATATTATTTTCCGTTCCCCCTAATAGAATTTTGCAGCGGTAGGAGAACACGTCTACCCCCGCTTTGGAAAACGAGTGAAGTACAAGCCTGGAGGACGGGCCAACATGCAACACTGGCTCCATCATTAGGATTACTGGGGGATCAATAGATAATCTGCAACTGTCGATACTGCTACATACTTTCACGGGAAAATTCGAAAACGTCATGTTTGTCATTGCGGCGTCTCTGTTAGTTTTCTCATGTTCCCTCATCAATGGGCTGCTACAGGTACGAAATTACATTATCTATGTATATATCGTGGAACTGTAACTGACTTCACACTGTTATGGTAAATATGCTTTGCAGCCGCCATTAATTGGAAGTGATATCATCATCGCTAAAATGAACAAAACAGGGATGTACGCTTCGAAAATAAGCCAGGTACACGATCATTTTGCTATTTCGTTGACGACTATTATGTTGTCTCGAACGTTTCCCGCTATTCGACTTTGTGTATTTTTTAAAATTGAACGTTGGCCTTTTGAAAGCTCAAATCAATATTTACTTAATACTTACTTCCACCTCAAGTTAAAGGCATAGTACGAGCAGAAAACCGTATATTATTTTTTCATGTTTTTGTGTAGCTTGGCCTCTCTAGTAAACGGAAATGTCGAAGGATCCCATGAAAAACCTTCACTTGTAAAGCAAAGTCAATTGGAACAGATTATAAATATGAATTTGAATTTCGCGCCAAAATCATTTTCGACGTTTTTCTGCATGTGGAGTTTAGGCCGTAAGTGTTTCTGATGTTGTTTGACGGTTGCATCGACATTCTATGAAAAAGTGCTAGATGACTGGTGAGAACTGGTGGCGGCTCCTCATCTTTAACCCCCTTCAACCTCATAACTCTACGTTTTTGACGTTTACCAGTGCGGTCTACCGGTCCCATTCATGGAATTGAGCCTGAAAAATGGAAATCGGTTTTCAGCGCGAACGATGCCTTTAATGCATAACCAAGAAGTTCCCAAGTATTTGCTGAAATTCAATGGAAATCTGCGATACTGGGCATCATCCAATGATTCTATTCATCCTTAAGTCGGAGCCGGAATTGCCAAAGTTGATCGATATTTGGGTACTTTCAAGGGCGAGACCATACGGAAAATACCGATGGAGCGTAATTATTGCTTTATCCGCTACTTTTGTGATTAAGCAACTTCAGCCTTTTCTCTGTTATCAAGCCAAATTCAGCTGCGAAATTTTGTTACATAAGTACATAAGTTATTTCATTCATTGGTTACTTTCTTCAATTGATTATACTACGGCGTATGTAAAGCTCATGTGTATAAAAATTCAATTTCATAATTGCTATCGATTTTTGAGATAATTATCAATAATTGACAAAAGAAAACCTTTGCGTGCATGGATAGTTCAAAGTTTCGCTATCGAAAACGGTTGGAATAGTCAGAATATACCAATGATGCTAAATCACAAAAGTCGCAAAACAGCAAGAATCGGCATCCATCGAGAATTTCTGCGAATGCTACCCTACAGTCCTTGAAGGGTGCGAATGTCCCATCAACTTTAGCAGGTTCGGTGGTTTACCTGAAAGTCAACAGAAGCACAATACTCAAGATTTTTACCGAATTCAGCGAATAATCCGGAAACTACCCAGTTTCGCTCGAAGATCAAAAACAAATTTTCAAACCATGGAAAATATGCGGAGTTAAATGTTGGGAGCATTCGTAGCAACATTACTGTGCTGTTGTATAGTTCGAGTTGCGGAGTTAATTCAGTTCGTGAAAATCTTCGAAGACAATTCCGTGAGTGTTCCCGAACAACAGAAACGTGCCACAAGTTTCATTGGATCTCTTGGTAGCCCGAAGGTGAGAACTAGAGTTTAAGGTCTTGGACAAATGAATTAGTGAGTCGTCGGAAGACCCGAATGGCGTGTTTACAACGACAGTAGGGTATCCTCTGTTTCCGAGTGTGATTTATTTCCGTTCGTCGCGTGCGTCTGCGTGCGTACGCTGCGTCTCCTCATCACAATTTTTCGCTGTCTCTACCCTCGCTTCGCACAGGTAACAGAGGAAATCTGGCTCGGGACCAGAGGATACGTACTAAAATATGTTCTGAGACTCGCGCGCTCCAGTACGTACACCAGCCGAAATTTCATGAAGTCGGTCACTCTGTAGAGAAGTGTTGGAAATTGAAGGTTTTACAGCAATTGTCTCGTTGATAGCTAGCCCCAATGGACACAACGTGGGGAAAGGGTTTTCGTTTGGGGTACCATTTGAGCCGGTGTGTCCCAACTGAAGACATTACTACTCAGGTAAAGAGATTAGCACCGAAAATTTGGTAGATCAAAAGAGAAATCTGAAAAACAGCGAGAAGCCATAGCAGATATCTTTGGTAACCTGCTGGATTCCTTTAGCGAAAACTGGACAGAACTATATCACCGAGGCTGTATTGGTGAAAAACGCTCGAGCTTTATTGGGCATGCCAAAAAATGAAATGTTGACCCGTTACACAAGCGCGAAACAATAAAGTCATAGTCAGGGCCGTGCGGAAATATTTCTCGAGATTTTCGGAAACGGAAGAAAAATGGCTAAAAATCGACGGAAACGGAAATTCGGAAACGGAAACGAGAGAGACTAAAAAAAATCATGCGCGATCGAATTCTCACGTTTCGTCGCTGCTCATTACTTGCAGCTCTGGTTCGATAAACTATGGTTTCAGTCATTGAATTAGTAGTTGACCAAACTACATTCTACTTCTCACATTGAGGCATTCCAAGATTTCGAATCCTCGCCCCGGAAAAAAACCGAAAAGGCCGTTCCAAAAAGTATTCACTATAAAGAGCTGTCCCTTCGGAGCAGAGCACAGCCTGTTCCCCTGAACAGAGTCCAGGTTTAAGACTGATCAGAAGTCAATGTTTAGATTCTTTACGACGAATTTCTAAATTTCATTTTGAACCTTAATCGCCTACCGGAGCTAATACCACACTATTAAACTTGGAAATCGAATAAAAGGAGATTTCTCGGCTAGGATAGGAAAATTTACTTGTGATCTGCCTCTAACGCGCAGTGCTGTGCTCGTGGCCAGCTCCACCTGTCGCCACCAGGACTCCTTCCTGAAGGAGAGGCTGCACGTGCAAAAAAATGTTTCGATTGTTATTGCTGTTGTGGAGATAGACAAACAAAGAGGAGGACTTAAGCGGAAAGTCTCACAAAAATGATTTATTCTCGCAGAAAAAAAATTCGTTAAAAAATCCTACAAAACGCTGTCGAATTTTTGCCATGCCTCTTTTGTGTCATCATTCTAGAAGTAAACGATTTTAGAGAGTCCCTAACTTTGTCGGGGATCTTAGCCAGGCTCAGAGATTCGGTCGAATGCAAGAGTTCGTAAGTGATTTTCGGCCCCTTGTGATGCCTTCAAACACTCTCGTCTTGACTGTCCATTACCCTTGTAATCTATCTCAGGCAATCGCGGCGGTCAGTGGCAGGTTAAAATGCCCCTTTCCCAATCAAATTGATCGCATCTGGCTGATCGGCGTAGGTTTCGGCATGACTCCAAACTGCCAACGTTTTTTTCGTGGTTATATCTCATATCTGGCGGAGTTTTCGGGGTAACATGTTGCAGCGTACGCACTGTTTTTTTTCTAACACTCTCTCGTGTAAAGCGCGGAAACGGTAGCCCACAGTGTATAGGCTGCGCTGCAATGTGAGGTGTTTGCGCTTGTCACGGTGACATTGCTCGGAATATCGACACTCTGGCGGGCGTCGGTGGCAGGTTGAATCGCCAATCTTGCCTCTGAACCTGCCACCGACGCCCGCGACTGCAGGGTGTTCTGTGGCGGTCGGTGGGAGGTGATCAGGCGAAACTTTCGGTGTAAGCATGTGGGTGTGACGTCACACTGACTGGTCGGGGGGAGGTGATTAGGCAGAGCTTTCGGCGCGAACGGGTCGACTGTGACGTGGCATTGTAGGGTCGGCGGGAGGTTGACGCGCGGAGTTTTCGGCATGAATGGGGGAGTTTTCGGGCCTCGCCCGCCCCTTTTTTCGTTTCGAGCGGCAGCACGCTACCTGTTCAACTCCTCTCAACCGGCCACCGACCCCCGCGAGTGTGAGAGTTTTTCTTCCATTTTCTCAGATTTTCTCAGACGGGCGTCTGGGCAGTGACCGCAGGGTTTTCAAGGCAGTGACGACAGGGCTTCAGGGCAGTGACGGCAGGGCCTCAAGGCAGGACGGCAGGGCTTCAGGGCAGTGACGGCAGGGCTTCAAGGCAGTGACGGCAAGGTTTTCAAGGCAGTGTCGGCAGGGCTTCAGGGCAGTGACGGCAGGGCTTCAAGGCAGTGACCGCAGAGTTTTCAAGGCAGTGACGGCAGGGCTTCAGGGCAGTGACGGCAGGGCTTCAAGGCAGTGACGGCAGGGCGTCAGGGCAGTGACCGCAGGGTTTTCAAGGCAGTGACGGCAGGGCTTCAAGGCAGGACGGCAGGACTTCAGGGCAGTGACGGCAGGGTTTTCAAGGCAGTGACGACAGAGCGTTAGGGCAGTGACGGCAGGGCGTCAGGGCAGTGACGGCAGGGCTTCAAGGCAGTGATGGCAGGGCTTCTGGGCAGTGACCGCAGGGTTTTCAAGGCAGTGACGGCAGGGCTTCAAGGCAGGACGGCAGGACTTCAGGGCAGTGACTGCAGGGTTTTCAAGGCAGTGACGACAGAGCGTTAGGGCAGTGACGGCAGGGCGTCAGGGCAGTGACGGCAGGGCTTCAAGGCAGTGATGGCAGGGCTTCTGGGCAGTGACCGCAGGGTTTTCAAGGCAGTGACGACAGGGCTTCAGGGCAGTGACGGCAGGGCTTCAAGGCAGGACGGCAGGGCTTCAGGGCAGTGACGGCAGGGCTTCAAGGCAGTGACGGCAGGGCTTTCAAGGCAGTGACGGCAGGGCTTCAGGGCAGTGACGGCAGGGCTTCAAGGCAGGACGGCAGGGCTTCAAGGCAGTGATCGCAGGGCTTCTGGGCAGTGACCGCAGGGTTTTCAAGGCAGTGACGGCAGGGCTTCAAGGCAGGACGGCAGGACTTCAGGGCGGTGACGGCAGGGTTTTCAAGGCAGTGACGACAGAGCGTTAGGGCAGTGACGGCAGGGCGTCAGGGCAGCGACGGCAGGGCTTCAAGGCAGTGATGGCAGGGCTTCTGGGCAGTGACCGCAGGGTTTTCAAGGCAGTGACGACAGGGCTTCAGGGCAGTGACGGCAGGGCTTCAAGGCAGGACGGCAGGGCTTCAAGGCAGTGATGGCAGGGCTTCTGGGCAGTGACCGCAGGGATTTCAAGGCAGTGACGGCAGGGCTTCGAGGCAGGACGGCAGGACTTCAGGGCAGTGACGGCAGGGTTTTCAAGGCAGTGACGACAGGGCTTCAGGGCAGTAACGGCAGGGCTTCAAGGCAGGACGGCAGAGCTTCAGGGCAGTGACGGCAGGGCTTCAAGGCAGTGACGGCAGGGTTTTCAAGGCAGTGACGGCAGGGCTTCAGGGCAGTGACGGCAGGGTTTCAAGGCAGTGACCGCAGAGTTTTCAAGGCAGTGACGGCAGGGCTTCAGGGCAGTGACGGCAGGACGGCAGGGCTTCAAGGCAGTGATCGCAGGGCTTCTGGGCAGTGACCGCAGGGTTTTCAAGGCAGTGACGGCAGGGCTTCAAGGCAGGACGGCAGGACTTCAGGGCAGTGACCGCAGGGTTTTCAAGGCAGTGACGGCAGGGCATCAAGGGAGGACGGCAGGACTTCAGGGAAGTGACTGCAGGGTTTTCAAGGCAGTGACGACAGAGCGTTAGGGCAGTGACGGCAGGGCGTCAGGGCAGTGACGGCAGGGCTTCAAGGCAGTGATGGCAGGGCTTCTGGGCAGTGACCGCAGGGTTTTCAAGGCAGTGACGACAGGGCTTCAGGGCAGTGACGGCAGGGCTTCAAGGCAGGACGGCAGGGCTTCAGGGCAGTGACGGCAGGGCTTCAAGGCAGTGACGGCAGGGTTTTCAAGGCAGTGACGGCAGGGCTTCAGGGCAGTGACGGCAGGGCTTCAAGGCAGGACGGCAGGGCTTCAAGGCAGTGATCGCAGGGCTTCTGGGCAGTGACCGCAGGGTTTTCAAGGCAGTGACGGCAGGGCTTCAAGGCAGGACGGCAGGACTTCAGGGCAGTGACGGCAGGGTTTTCAAGGCAGTGACGACAGAGCGTTAGGGCAGTGACGGCAGGGCGTCAGGGCAGTGACGGCAGGGCTTCAAGGCAGTGATGGCAGGGCTTCTGGGCAGTGACCGCAGGGTTTTCAAGGCAGTGACGACAGGGCTTCAGGGCAGTGACGGCAGGGATTTCAAGGCAGTGACGGCAGGGCTTCAAGGCAGGACGGCAGGACTTCAGGGCAGTGACGGCAGGGTTTTCAAGGCAGTGACGACATGGCTTCAGGGCAGTAACGGCAGGGCTTCAAGGCAGGACGGCAGAGCTTCAGGGCAGTGACGGCAGGGCTTCAAGGCAGTGACGGCAGGGCTTCAGGGCAGTGACGGCAGGGTTTCAAGGCAGTGACCGCAGAGTTTTCAAGGCAGTGACGGCAGGGCTTCAGGGCAGTGACGGCAGGGCTTCAAGGCATTGACCGCAGGGTTTTCAAGGCAGTGACGGCAGGGCTTCAGGGCAGTGACGGCAGGGCTTCTAGGCAGTGACGGCAGGGCGTCAGGGCAGTGACGGCAGGGCTTCAAGGCAGTGATGGCAGGGCTTCTGGGCAGTGACCGCAGGGTTTTCAAGGCAGTGACGACAGGGCTTCAGGGCAGTGACGGCAGGGCTTCAAGGCAGTGACGGCAGGGATTCTGGGCAGTGACCGCAGGATTTTCAAGGCAGTGACGACAGGGCTTCAGGGCAGTGACGGCAGGGCTTCAAGGCAGGACGGCAGGACCTCAGGGCAGTGACGGCAGGGCTTCAAGGCCGTGACGGCAGGGCTCCGATCAAGCCAAATTGTCACTTCGGCGGTAGTCCCCCCTGTTTGGGGGGGAGGGCAATCGTCGGTGCTCGGAGGGTTGCCCCCCTGTAGAGCTTTGCTAGCCCCCTCCAGTGTATGAGTCCGGGCTCAAAAAGTCAGAAACGGAAGCGGAACAGAACAGTTTCGCACAGCCCTGATCATAGTGGATTTTAAAGGGCCAATTCCATTCATTTCACAGTTACATGCGTTCGTGGCCTGCCTGCTCAAAAAGAACATTTAAATCTCACCCGCGGCTGGCGCGGGCTACCTAAATCTCACCGGCGGCTGGCGGTATCGTAAGCTGATCAGCTGCACTCTTCCTTCGACCTGAGTCGATGCGCGAGCCGGCTTCACCAGCCGAGGGTGAGATTTAATTTTTTTTCTCTTGAGTAGGCCACTGATCTAACTATAAATCTTATATCGATTCATCAACTTTTGTGAGATTTTCGCAGAATGTACATAGACGGATGGGAGGTCTTCGAACGCGTGCGCAAGATGCCGCGCGCCGTATACCATCTATAGTAGTAGTTGTCTTAATGAGGTCGTCCACCCACGCGGTCAGCGTGCGAGTCGAGCGGCCGTAGCGTAGGCATTTTTCGGACCTGTGAATCTATTAGCAAGAAAATCAGACGAGTATGGAATAACTAATATTGCAGTCAGCTGCTTCTAGCGTTTTTAACGTCGTCCAAAAATGGCTTTGCGACTGCTGCTTGACACGTGCGCCAACTGCTTGGGCAGGCAGTCTCATTCGGGCAGATTCCAATTCCCGCAAGCTGCACCCATTTCTCATATTCCCACTAATTTCTATTCCATTTAGAGTGCGCGCAATAATTTTAGTCTAATGAATGGACGGGGCTGCGACGGTAGATCACCCCGCGCGAATCCAAACTCCATTTTACAGGAAGGCCGCCAACCCTGCGCGGCCAGCCGCCTGGTCCATGCGTCAGTTTAGAACGAAAACGAAACCATACATCGCTCTCCTTTTTTTACCTCAGAGCACTCTTATGCCTCTAATTGTAAGTTAGCATATCAATTTACTCAGGCTTCGCCATTCAGGTGGTTTTCCACATGAGACAGCCTCATTTCCAACCTCTTGAATCCCTGCACGGCCACAGTTGTCATTTGCGACCCACCCAGCTCACAGGCTTTTAGTCCCTTCACTACACCTCCTCACGACAGTTCAGCTGAATGTGGGATTTCCCTGTCAGAGCAACAGTAATCGAGGCACAATAATCTCATTCTCGATAAGTCTGTTGAATTTCTGGTGAAATGCTTACTACCTGTGAGGAACAAAATGCAGAGCTCTCTGCGAATGTCCTAGACTTCAACGTTCGATGCGAGAGGTACCACCGCAAAAAGTAGGGAGCTGCTTCAGTAGTGTTTGGTGAGGATGAGTTTGATATCTTCTATGAAGAGAGTTTTTTTCAGGTCAAGCAGGCAACGCAAAAAATATTCAATGATTTACGGACAGTGCAAAACTTTGTTTCTTTGACAATGAGTAAAACGAATGAAGTGCTCGCTCCTCTTCTCGGCCCAGCAATACCGCAAGTGAGTTTTGTGTTACCACAGAGCCTGACTTTTCATTCCTGACTTTCAAATTTAAAGGCAGTGTTCATGATAACAATAGTTCTTCTGTTTTTTTTTTATCTTGAAAACGGTCCCATGCTGATTCCAATGATGTCTCTGGAATCGTACAAGACCTTCTGGGAACGGAGTTATGGTCTCTCGAAAATTGAGAAGCATGATGGACGAGTTGTCTAAGGCTTGTAACTTCCGTGTTTTGCAGCCGATGTATGCGAACTGATTCGAGTAAAGAGAAAAGTTGAGAATGAAGGGAGGAACGGGGCTATGGATCGGAAACCATTGCTCATCTCACGATCTCGGGTGTTCATTGGTTCACATCGAGGGGGCGGAAATGGGGCACGGGACGGTTCTGGAAATCCAGAACGCTTGTTTGCAGCCGCTATTCTGCCACTCCTCACTCGTTTCCTACCGTCCCTTCGACACTGGGAGCCTAGGAACCTTCTCGCCTCTCATTTAACTGTGGTTTTTCATCGAGGATGATTACCGTGAACGCTGCCCTTATCGTTATTGCTGACTTCTGAGCTTTTCGGAAGTCTCGTGATGGCAATGAGAAATGCGGTGAAGAAGGTACGGAATGAAGGCACAAGACACCCACGAAATTATTTTTTAGGTTTTAACCTAATCTTGGAGGGTCACACTCTGATCATAATGGTATTTCTGAAACGGTCCAAGATCCCCAGCTCCTTGAAAATGCCTGTATTTTGAGTTCAAAAATTTGGTGGACGAGTTTTCTCAGGCTGTATTTCTCTTGATTCGCAGTCGAGGCGTGAGAGCAAAGCAGGATGAGGAGATAGATCGGAAAGGGAGTGAAGAATGCTGTTGCTGTGATGCTGCTGCTGATGCTTGTTGGGTGTTCAAAATACTATCTGGTCAGCTCTCCATACGCGCGTCAAAATTCTATAAACTCTTTCCTTCGAAAACTAGAGCTACTTCCCTCAAAATTTGGTATTCTAAACCAAAATTAGGCATTAGGGCGCACTCATTTACAGCTCGCGCTAGATCGACTTATTTGGCTCTGAAGAGTGACATCTCTCCATCCCTCAAAAGTATTTGCTCCTTTAAACGAATAGCAAAAAAGATTCTTTTGAAGTTTTGGGTTTTCCATCACTCTACGTTTGATTGTTTTGCAGATGACTCTGGTACTACAAGAGTTGTTAGAAAACGATTAACTGATTTTGGTGTGTTTTATTGTTGACTTTGTATGTCTTTATCATGGCTGTCGCAAATAGTCGTAAATCAATCAATCAATCAATCAAGAACGGCGACTCGGTTGAAAATCATCCATCCATGTAGCCGCTATTGAGATCGAAAATCAGGAAGGGGGCCGGACCTGTAGCGGGCGCTGGAGGGGGTCGGGCCCGTGGTGGTCGCCTATATCTCGGAAATTAAAAAATTTGGAGGAATCGAGATCTCGAATTTGGCATGTGTTGTACAGGAAGGGTCTTCTACACGATTACATGAAAATCTGAAATTTCATATCTGAGGGTGTACTATGCATTCAAGATGGCGGCTGTCATCCGACCCATTGGGTTGACTCGCTCAGCTAGTTATCCACTTTGAAGAACACTCTATAAGTGCTCAGACCACGAGTAACCCGAGGAACTAGCACTGAGCAGTGATAAGCTCTGACAGAAAATTATGGTTTGTAGTCATTCTCCGCCGTTTTCTTCTGGCAGTTGTCACAATAAGACCTCAGTCTCCCATTTCCTACGCAAAACCCAGCATTCCTGATTCAGATGCGATTTTTTTGCTGACTCAATTTTCCAAGCCTTTTATGAAACAGCATTTTCATTTTAGGTGCAACAAATAGTGGATGAAACCTGCAAAGTGCAGAAGGGGAATTTCACTATCTGCCTTCCATCTGCTATGCGAAATATCGCCTTGCAAACCGTACCAGTGGCTGGGAAAAATCAAACGGTTTGTTCTTTTTGTATTGAACTAGAAACGAGCTGTCCTATTATCGGAAATTTTCAATCGACAATCGGTCAAACGGTACCAAGACACTCCGAGTCGCGGACCGCATGCGAACAGGAGCCAGCTGCCCGACAGCTGATAAAAGTATTCGATTAGCCACTACCTTTGGTGAGATCGAAAGTTGGTTTACCCCTTTCACGTGTACAGTGCATTTATGATGGAGTGCAGAACGCTCCCTTGTCGACCTGGACTGCGCCCACGACATTGTGCTATCCACTGAAAATGATACAAAGCTGCAAAGGATTGTGAACCTCGTTTTGAAGTCTTCGTCCCGACAATTGCAAACAGATGTGAGCCTCTCAGAGGCCCAGAGATCCAACAGGAGTTTGTGTGGACGGACAACGTATCGAACTGGTGGAAGATTTCTGTTATTTGGGCGGTTTGCTGAAGAACGATGGTAGTTATGCAGCGGATATTCAACAACGATGTGAGAAAGCTATATCTGCATTCAGTTATCTAACCACGTGTTTGTGGTCTACCCCCATCGCGAAGGAACTCAAGCTGCTCGTCCACCTATCCGCGATTCGCCCTATCATTATGTACGGATAGAAGGCGTGGGCAGCTCAGTGGACGCAAATGGTATGGTTTACAGTCGTACACGAACGAAATTTTCGAACGAAAATTTTTCATTTTTCGTTCGTTCGAAAATATTTCGAATGAAAAAATTCCGATTTTCGTTCGTTCGACATTTTTTCGAAATTGTACGACTATAATATGGTTGTATTGCACGGAGAGGAAGCTTATTTGGCGTTTGCTTGAATCTTTCTGGCCGTGTGTATCAGGGATGTGCGTAATAGAAATTTTGTAATTCGTTAGTCGTTAGCCGTTCAACCGGCCAAAACCCTCGTTAGTCGTTAGTCGTTAGTCGTTAAAAATCTAGGCTCTGAAAATAAGCACTGTTGAGGCAGAAAAAAATCCTCATGAATAGAAAAAAGGAAGACATGAAGAGATGTATGTTTTCAAAACATTCATGGCCATTGAGGACACAAATCACTCCTTGTTAGAGAACCTAGGTCAGGTTGCAAGCCTATATATACATAATAAAAATTATTCACGAAAGCCAAATACTCGAGAGTGTCGGTTTATCGGTTTTCGTCATTTTTTCGGCAAGAAAAGAAACAATATGGGAAACCGAGAAAGTTTTGAACTCTCTGCTTTTTTTCCAGTGCAAAATTTGCTATTCTGCGCTATATGATGTTATTTGAGGTCTACCCGATGGAGACAACACGGGGACTTGCACCGACTTTGCACTAATTGTTCTTTGCTCGATGTCGAGAGCCGAGCGCTTGCGTGGTTTAAAGCTTATTCCCATAATGGGGAAAGGTCGAAAGAAACTAGCACTCAAGTGAAAATTCCACCCACTGAGAGGTCCCAGCACCACTTTATAGAAACCCCAAATCGAATTTATGACTGAAAATCGAGGGACGGCACCCTTTACAACCCAATCATCGGATACAGTTCCCGTCAGTGCGCAGTTGTGGCCTGCAGGCACCGCTCCATATTATCACCTCTGATAGCGCCCTCTGCAAAAATCTCCGCTGGAAACTGCCACTGTCGGAACCGGCTCAGTTAGCCTACCATAAAGTAGGCGACCGACGCGAAGTCGCATAAATGCTGAGCCTAACCTTGCACAAAGTTCGGTTGGGGCCATAATGTGGGGGTTCCAGAACTGCGAAGCAGTGTCAGTAGGAATAATAAATACTGAAGGCTATTGCTTTTTGTACTATTCACCTAGAACAACCAACAGGGCGATATGTGTACCAGGACAATCCTGGTGTAAGCCTTGGGCTGGAGCATGATTTGAATGACTATTGACTTTCTAACGAATTTTGGGATTGCTTACGAAAATATTTTTAATTTCGTTAGTCGTTAGTCGTTAGTCGTAACACCCAAAAATCCCGTTAGTCGTTAAATTCGTTAGTCGTTAATCGTAATTACGCACATCCCTGGTGTGTATGCCATGACGAAGATCAACGCATTACATTATTGCTTGATGCGAGGGAGGTACCTGCATCGCGCAACGCCTTTCTGAAGTGGCAACGGAATGAGGACATCGACTGTTTGGGCATATATCAAGAAAAACGTCAGATTGTTTTGTACAACATGCTCTATAAGTGCTTCATGTATGTACCTGCCTGAAAACGGCCACCAGGACGTAGACGAAAGCCCTGTGGTTGGAGAGGACTTCGCAATACTGTTCAGGCGCGATGTTTTACCTTGCAGGAAATGGAATAGTGAGAGATGCATGGATTGTGTTCGATTGTGGCTGAAGGCCATGACAGATGGACACGGCTGACTACTAGGACTGCACACCTCGGTGAAGATGCGAATGACCGCGTTATGCGGAAGCCAGCCGATCACGTCTAATAAGCCATAACGGAGTGCACAGTATCCCTTTTTACTTGTATCTCTGCTACCGTAAGGCATCGTGCAAAGCTAGCTCCGAGCGTCAAGTGACGCTGGGCATCCACCTTTAACACTTGTCATTGATTTCACTCCATAGCTACCCATGCAGCCGGCCTGCCGCTCATGTTGGAGGCATCGTAGCTGCAGCGGCTGTCACTTATATTTTTAATACCATCGTTAACCCCTCGCCTTCCTCGGTCCCGCTGCATGCGTCAGCGATTGAGCGTTGTGCGTCAGCGTTCCAGCGATATGACGCTTGCCGCTGGTCGTTAGTACAGTTGTGCCCTCGACGAAAAGTCCGAATTTTGAAGAGATTCGAATACCCCCTTTTTTGAAGTCCGATTTTTGAATACATTCGAACGGCCCCTTTTTTGAGGTCTGCATTTCGAATATATTCGAATGACACCTTTTTTCGAGCTCCGAATTTTGAATAGATCCGAATAAATTCGATTCGAATATATTCGAACATTTTTTCTAATAATTTCGAATCGACAAACTGAAAACAATCAATTTGAACAGTCAATTTATCCTCTATTTCGGAGCGAATCTTACTGCCATTGATCGTGAGCGTATGCGCGCGTATGCTACGTCCCCTTTGCCTCACACATTCCCGCCATGCGGTCCCAAAACTTGAATGTGGTGTGCCCACTCCACCCACTTTCCTTTCGCTACCGAAGAAGTGGGTGGGACGAGCACACCATATTCGAAGTTTGGGGCCGCATATTTCTATTGGTTGCTCGTTTCAAGCCCGTTTTCAACACTGTTGTTGCAATTGGCCACAAACCTTACGATTTTTGGTGATGAGTTGAAGGTGGTTTCAATCTTTGTCTTCAGAAAATTTTCATTTTCTAGTCTTCACACAATATCTTAACAAATTCAGCTCTGCCAGGTAGTCAACCCTTCGTCTCAGCTAATGATATCTACACAGAAATTATTATTGAATACTGCATTTGATGACCGCTGGAATTATCTTACAGTCAAAAAAAGCCGGACTAAGTATTTGCAGAATCGGTCAACTTCTGTCCCGATCAGGAATGAGCGGAATAAAAATATTAAATTTCGGAAATTGGTTTTCGGGTTTCGGAACAAAAATGTTTTTCTCGGGTTTCGGAAATCGGGCGCGAAACGCCTGAAAATGCGCGTAAATGCGGTTTTCGGAAGGCGGAACGCGGAATGCCAAAAATGCGCGAAACTGAGGGTGTCGGAACGCGAAACGCGAAATTCCGCTCATCCCTGGTCCCGATTATTACCACCAACCGACCATCCGAGGTAAAGCGGACCGATTTACACGAGTTCCTCATTGGTTCATATGTCTGAAAAGGCAGCGCCTACGCTACAACTTTGTATCACTTGGTTTTGTATTCTTGGAACTTGCAGGAATCGGTATGCCTCTAAATGGTTTTTTTTTGCAATTTGGCATTTCTAAGTGGTTAAAGGCAGTGGTCACAATGAAAAACGTCTTTGAAAAACGACAAAAATCAGCTTAGATTGAAAACAGCTTAAAAACTAGGAAGGTAGAGCGGTGAAAAACGGGCTAGAATTAGTGTTTCTAGGGTTCAAAGATGCCAGTTCGTGCACACGTGCACAGCGTCGCCAAAAAAGATCGCAGTCTCGTGCCGGGCAGTCAAAAATCATCGACATCGAGAGGAAGAAATAAATGCAAATTTACCGAATAAAAACAATCGAACAATGAAAGAAAGCACTTGAAACAATGTTTTTAACTAGATGTGTAAATAAATTCAAAGGTTCATTGATTGAAATTCAATTTCCAGCCAGCTGATGTTCTTGATACTAGAGATCATCGATGCCGATGATGTGGAGTGGGCTCGTCCACCATCAAAAGACAAGAAAGTTCAGGCTTCAAATTTGGCCCAAAAAAGTGGTTTTTTCGCAATTTTTTCTCATAGGTCCTTCTACTCGATATCCAGAAAAGGGTTTAGAGAGAAAAAGACGACAAGCATATTTGATCGCGGCCACTGCCTTTAAGGATTCTATGGTTGAAAAAAACTATTGGAGGTTCTCGAACGACTAAGAACTTGGGCGTGCTCCTCTGATTCCCTAGTCAGAATATTATAAGTTACAGATTCATTGGGTACAACTACACATTAAATGAAGTGGAGCTCGTCAAAAACTATCATTTGTTGCAGCGCTGGCCAGGGGTGAGCGGAAATTTTCAAAAAAAAATTCAGAAAACAGAAACAGAAAAAACTTCAGAAAAAATATTGATTGCGTTTGAACTTTTTTTTCAAATGAAAAGAGAGTGTATTTCTGAACGCCTGTAATACAATATCTAAGATACTGCACAAATGACCAATAAGACATTGATAGTAGCAATGATACATGAATGACCGGTAGAGAGTTTTGGCCGAGAAATAGCCCACCAGGCTTTACGGGGGTTCCTGATGTTATTTCTCGGATACTTCTTGGTTGTTTCTCGGATATTACGCGGCTGAAATCATGTTGTTTACCAAATAGCCTAGAAGTAGCCGAGAAATAACCAAGACGTGGCAAGCACACCGACACGCGACGCAGCCTTCACTGGCTTGCCGAGCTGCCCCCAGGGTCTCCAGCGGTTGGGCGGGGCCTCCTGGTGCTAGGCAGGTTCCAAGTACCGCAAACTTGGGAATCTCAAGCGACGGCGGTGTTGATATTCAAGTCCTACCTCAGGAAAGCGTCGTATACATTTCTTGGAGAGCATTATTTCGCGGCCATTACGCGGCGATCATTGTTTGGCGGCTATTTCTCGGCCACTTCGCGGCAACTAGCTACTTCCCGACCATTTCTCGGCTACCACGCAGAAAACAGGCATTTCCAGGCTATTTATTGACTATGGACCGGGTGAAACTCTCGGAGCATGTCAGCGCAATAGGGGTCGCATCCCAGGCCCGAAACCGGATTCAAACCCTCGTTGTGAGTAGCAGCTGCTACTGACAGCTAGCAGCAGCTGCTGCTGCCAATATCGAGGGGTTCGTTCCCAGCAAACGTTGGAATCAAATACCGCTGTTAGCAGCAACTGCGGCTCACAGCGAAGGGTTGAATTCGACGTCTGTCCTGCGATGCCACCCCAATTGTGCCGAAGTACTACTTTACGAGTACGTGGGCAGGCTTCGCGATAAAATAGATTATTGAACTCTTTCCATGAGAATGCCGGTCTGGTCATCACAAAAACGAGAAAAAACAAAAGTGGCAGGAAAAAAACTCAAAAACAATTTAGAACGGCTATTTGGTGGGTGTGCGCCCGCCCCCAACTAACGAAATTCTCATGAATGCTGGTTTTTACATTTGACACCCGTGCTTTTGCGGAAGCGGGAAATGTCGCGGAAAATCATTAGGAAAATGAGAAATCAGTGGTGCGTTCCAAGAATGTTCCCGCAACGGCGTGGGAGGGCAAAAGGCCTTTCCATGGTCAGGTTTGCTTCCCAAGGCTACGAATCATTACTGTAAAACGCGGCCGTGGCTACGTTTCCTTGGGCGCTGACGCGTTTTGCCATGGGAATGATCTTGGAACGCACCTCAGATGTCAGGTACCGTTATCAAACATCTGAAAGTTTCAAAAATATCTTGAAATATCCGAAAAAACGATTTGGCGTAAAATGGCCTGGAGTAATAAAAAAACTAGGAAATGAAGTGAAATAACTAAAAATACGATTTGGTGGTCAATGACAGACGAGGGATCGGATTTTACAAGCTTCTCCATTAAACTTATCAAAACGAAATCAAGCGCCTCAGGGAAACATTAAGCCATTTTTGAAAGCTGTAATAAGGGAATCAGCATAGGTCAACCTAGGTGAACGCAACGTTCCAATCCATAACTTTTTTTAACTCAAAAATAGCATTACCAAATCGTTACTTTTGCCAGGAAGCTAAATTTTCAGAAATTTCACATATTTTTCCCGAAGGTTCCCTTTCTGACATGAATTTTGCTCAACGATTTCCAGTTTGGAAAGATGAAACATCTAACAGGCGATTTTGTCGTATGAGTGCAACTTCTGCAACTTGTGACGCACAACCATAAAAAAACACCACTCATCGCCGCATTTTGCGCAACAGGTGAAAAATCGATATTATTGATCATAAATATTCGATTTTGCATGATGAGAACAATTTCCCAAGCAAGATACTTATTAGGGAACCTGGCATGGCCGTCCCCACTAATTAAAATATGATGAATGTTTTCTGGTCAATTCTGCTCCGCTGTCTCCGAATCTGACATCGGATTTTGCAACGGACAGCTATGAACGAAGTTATAAGCGTTTTTGAAGCTTCGTGAAAAGGTAAGGGTACCCATCAGCCAATTTTCAGGGTGTAAAAAAAATTGGATAAGGCTCAGAACTTACAACTGGGGGTTATTCAGGGAGCTGAACGCAAATATGGGGTTTGTTTGTCGCTAGACTTATGGATACTGTAGGTTACGGGAGGCATAATGCCTTTTAAGTGGCTTTATCTACCTTAAAAATTCGAAAATCAAAAAATGGACCTCAAGTTCGTGTTCGGCGTCCCAAATAACACCCACAGAGAAATTTCGGGCCAAATCGGAGACTTTGACAAAGCTACCGTTAACCCACCGTAACCTACCATAATCTATCAAAATCGATAAAAGGATTACTTATTCGTGTTTAGCACTGCAAATAACCCTCAGTACAACAATTTTAGCCATATCTATCGTAGCACTCCGGAAATCGGCAAACGTCGCGATTTGCCATCAAAATTTCCATCCGATGGGAAGCTTCGAACAAATCAAGTCGGAAAGCTTGGAAAATCGTCAAATAAACCCTAGGTACGTGATCAGCGCCCCAAATAACGCACCTGTAAGGATTTTGAGTGAAATCCGCCACAGTTTTTTAACGCTTTCAGAGGTATAAACAAGCGCCCAACCGAAAATCCGCGTAAGTCCAAAACGCTATCAGTCTGTGCAAAGTTCGGAAAATGTGCCCTCACCCAAAATCTGCTCCGTGGGGGAGTTTTGGGCGCTGAACACAAGCATGAGGTCCGTTTTCGGATTTCGCAAACCCTAATGCGCGTTTTTCATAGTAAAAAAGGCGGGAAAAACGAACTTCAGCAGGCTATAACTTTTTTCGCAGTTGTCTGTAGTAATTAGAGTTCAGATTCAAAGAGGGCGTGCCAGAGTTGACTAGAAAACATTTATCAGCTTTCTGATCCGGGGGTACGCCATGCGAAGTTCCCTAGTTAGACCCCAAACAATCAACACTCATTGCGGCAGTTTGTGCAACAGGCAAGAATCGATATTATTGATTGGTATTAACCGATAATGTTTGATGAGTAAAATTCCCAAAGCAAGAGATATATACCCATTAACAATTACCACTCCTCGTCGCATTTCGTGCAATAAGAGCGAAAATCGATAATATTGATTATCGATCGATGACGTGTCATGAGTACGAAATCTGACAAGTTTAGTACTTGGCCCTAATGACCTATGTTAGTTGGCTGCAGATCCACTAACATACCCTGCTCTCCACAGCCGTAACATGCCCCAGCAGTTTTCGCGCTCCAGAGCTAATTTAGTATGTAAACCCACGATTTTGAGGTACCCTTCAAAGTTAAGGTATCAAGTTCAAATTGGAAAAGGAGCGACCTGCATCCATTTCCAGCCCCCTGTTCAAAAATGAGCTTCCTAGCTCAATTTTGAGTGTACACACAAGTTGATGAACGCCAACTGGAAAAAAGGAGATTAACACCAAAATCGAGCGGTTTTTAAAATTTTCTCGAAAACCAGCAAACCATTCCAAACCGTTTCCGGGGGGTATTACCAACTTTTTGCGCTCTTTTCAATGCAATTTGGAGCTAAATTCTAGGTTCACTCTGAATTTAGATTTCGAAAAAGCGGTTCCGCGCGTGGCCAGTTCAAAACCAAATCTGGTGCGCGCTTCGCGCGCACCACAATTTCTCATTTTCTTCTGGTAATCCGCGATTCGCCGGTTCGCAAAAGTATGAATGCGGTGCAAGAGCAAGACAAAAGGCGGCAAAACCAGCATTCATAAAAATATAGTCAGTTGTGGGCAGGCTGGCAACCAGCAATATCTTGTTCCTGAGCGTTTTTCTTCCAACTTTTCACCTATATCCATTTTTCTGATGACCAGATCTACCTTCTCATAAGGATACCACAACAATCGTTTCATGGCGAACCCTGCCTTCAACAGTAATCACAAAATCGAGCACAAATAAGAGCAAAGCGCCGTAAATTACTAAATTAGCTGCACTGTTCCACAGAACTGGTTTCCGTTTATTTTTTCTGATTTTTTTTTCTGATTTTTGCCATTTTTTCAGAAAACAGAAACAAAATGGCCAAAACGGCCAGAAAACAGAAACTTCGGCACACCCCTGGTGGTCATACCTGCCAATGGAATACACGGCCACTTACCGCACACCTTAAATAGCGACGACAGGGCAGATTTATTCGAAACTATTCGAAATTAAAACTATTCGAATGTTCATTCAAATAGTAGGCTTCGAATACAGATTAGATTCGAATGACCCTGTTTTTTTTTGAGGTCCGATTTTTAGTTAGGTTCAAATGGCCTCTTTTTTAGGGTCCGATTTTGAATAGTATTCGAATTGTGCGATTTTAGAAATTCCGATAATGAATACGTATTCGAATGACACACATTCGAAGATATCGATTCGAATCTATGCGAAGGGCAGAACTATAGTCGTTAGCTATGGCAGGAGCCTTAGAAGTCGTTTATGCTTCCGCCGCCGAGCGGCGCGGCGGAGTGCAATTCTACGATATCGATTGTGTCCCACCGCGTGATCGATATTAGGCGCCGTTTATACATCCGCCGCCGAGCGGCGCGGCACAGCGCATTTTTGCAATATCGATCACGCGGCGCGGCACGATCAATATTATAGGGTTGCACTTCGCTGCGCCGCTCGGCGGCGGAAGTATAAACGATCCCTTAGGGGCCGAATAAAGTCCCGCCGCTAAAAGGCGCGGAAGCATGCAATGGAGGTGAATCGATCGTGTGGCGGTGCATGATCGATACTCCTACATCGCATGCTGCCGCGAACTCTAGCGGTGGGACTCTATTCGGCCCCTTTCAGAAACGCACTGCGCCGCGTCGTTGTTTGGCTCGAGTATAAACGACCCCTAATGTATCACAGCGGCGCGAGCTGTGGCAAGCGTCTTCTCACCCGTTCTCCCCAACCTCTCACATAAACACAGCCCACTTCCCATCGACAAAGTAGGGCTAGTCGACTTCCCGCGGATCCAATTCTGTGGGCGTGGCAGACTCTTCTACTTCCCGCGGAGAGAAAATTTTTCCCAACTCGAAGTTAAAGGCATCGAACGCGCAGAAAACCGTATCTCATTTTTTTTATGTTTTTGCGCTGGCGATTCTCTCACATACAGAATAAGAGTGGAAAGCCTCCACAAAACCATCAACTTCTGCAAAAAAACTCGTTTTAAAACATCTCGAATTATCTTTTTCCCACCCCTCCGTCAGTTTCGGTGTGTCTGGTGCAATACGTCGGAAGTTTTTTTTCACAAACGTCGGATGTGTTTTTTGCTTTAAAGGCAGCATAAACGCTCGTAAACGTAATTGAGATAACTACGGAAATAGAATGGTATGGCCCAGATTACAACGCCTACGCATTTTGAAGTGTCAAAAACGACCCACAATGCCGGTACATGAGTTAGAAGTTGGCCCCGCCCTGTATTTTCACGCCCCCTGTATTTCCCCTTTTCCTGCAACGCAAGGTTGCTGGGTCATATTCACCGTCGGTACTGTTGGTAGATTGCCTATCAAGTGAACCACACACGTCACTGACCGCGAAGATGGCCCAGCAACCCTGCTTTGGAGGAAAAGAGCATATACAGGGGGCGTGAAAATACAGGGCGGGGCTAACTTCTAACTTATGTAGCGGCATTGTGGGTCATTTTTGACACATCAAAATGCGTAGGCATTATGTTGTAAGCCATACGGTTCGATTCACATTGTTATCCCAATCACGTTTACGAGCGTGTATGCTGCCTTTAAACTCATTAGGTGGGTGAATTTCTCTTGCCTTTCCTTCAATGAAACTTTTTTTTAAGTATCCACTGGGCAAGTTTGGATTTCAGAATTTCCGGAATTTAAAATTTCAAATGCTGAATCATCGGCGCCTGTGATGGCGCTTCTGTTCCTCGTGCTAGATGGTTGGTGAAAACTGGTGGCGGATCGTCATTTTGAACCGCTCCAACCCAGAACCATATGTTTTTGACGCGCAAAACTTTTCCGGCGTGGTCCACCAGGCTCATTCATGAAACTGAGCCTGCAGAATGGAAATTGGTTTTCAGCGTGAATGATGCCTTCAAGTGTCTGCGGGCCTTGGTCAGCGAACACTCACTCATCGATTCCCATTTGATACCATCATTGCCCATCACCCGTTGAGCCAGCGAACGACAGTTGAGCAGAAAACGTTATGCTGAGATCTTCTTAACACGCGCGCGGTGTATGACGCCGCTTCTGTGCAGGCGGGCCACTGTCTGTCTATGGCATCTCTGAATAGGAACACTACCACAATCAGTGAGTGTAGCAATCTTCTACGTAGAATTACTTGTTGTGAGCAGTTCTAGGTGGACTAGTCAGAAGCTGGCTTTCGGAATTCGGCTTCGACAAAGCTTTATCTAAGTGGTTGTTGTTTAATTTACCGCGAACTGCTTTAGGAAGGCCCGTAGAGGGTCCTCCGTCAGTCACTAGAATAACTGTGGAGGGTGGCAGAAGGTGTTACGGGCAGCCAACGAATCAGCGCTGTCGACTGTCGGCGACCGATCTATTAGCCTCCCGCGGGAAGGGCTAATGGTACCGCGGGAAGTGTGCTGTGTGTATCTGAGTTATTGTGAAGATATAGGAGGTCAAAATCTCGTCAAAAAAAGGAATGTAAAGTACGCGATGAGAAGTGGGTCTTGAGAAGGAGTGTGCAGTTTGTCGTAGAGGCAGAGCCATTTACGGCATGGGCAAACACTTCCAGTTTCGGGTCCATTCGACGGAGAGCGTTTGACCTGGTAATTATTTTCCCTATTTGGATTGTTGAATCTTCTTCCTTTATGATTTTCGATGGCCGGTAAAAGCACACTAATTTTGAAATGAGTTTCAAGGTCGCTGCTGCTGTGGTCAAACGGCGAGCCCCAGGGAAAAGCAGTAAGTCAAAAACATGATGCCTCATCGCTGACGAGACGACCAAATTGCCTGAAAAATTTGTCTATTTCATCATGCTATCTCTGCATTGCCCAAGTCGCTCACGTTTGGAGCAGATTTCTGGTCATTTAATCGCTTGTTTTCTGTTTTCAGAAATCCGCATTTGCCATTCTTATGCAGTGGGAAGGAGAACACAGAACTGATCTCGATCAAATGCACAAGTTTTTTTCAGCGTATTAAGTATTTTATGTGGGAATAAACACGTTCCTTGCTGTGCATCGTGGCTAAAATTGGTAAGCGGGGGCGGGGGGGCAGCTACTGCTTTTCAATTTATGTTGTCAATGTTGACTTTATGTTAGCTTGTCTGCATTACAATCAGGTTAAAATCCTCTAGTCCACCCGAAAGCGAGGTACATATTATCATGGTGATATCGCTTTGCTCATCCCATGATTGAATCGCAGAGCACCTCAGTTGATGGAACTTTTATATACAAGTTGTTGGCGTGTGTATGTGCTCCAAGAAATTCAAGGGACATCGATCGAATTCCCTCATGTGACAGACCAATACGATGGTTTAACTAAGAAGCTACGCATCGACCACGGTATTGAGCCGTGATGGAGAAATGATTCTCGATTTTGAGGGAGATCTGTGAGGAATGCTCTTTTTTAGAGACGCAACTGGTTGACCCTCACAAGAATTTCATTATTTTTTGGCCATGCGTTCGCTTTTTGCGAGCTGCCGCTGAATCAAATGAGACAAATATTTTAGAATGGCATCAACCTTGGAAATGAACGAAGTCAGAGAATTGTTGGACCTCGGAGATGGAGCTCGACAGCCTTATGTTTACGACCTATTCTTCCCAAAATGAGACGCTTATGTAACAAAATCAAACAATGAAATTGAATTTCTGTATTTTTTTCTGAGGCAAGATAGGGAAGATCAGAATGTAATTCTTATGAAAGAGGAGAAGGGACACAAAAAAACTGTGATAGAACTCACTCACTGATACTCACAAGGAAACCACAATAAGTCATGGTGACCATTCCAAATGAAATCTACTATTCTAGAACCATTTTTGGACGAAAAGTCCGAATATGCCCATCGCAGCTGCCTAGACTCACTCTGAAAAAAGTTATGAGCGTTTTTTCTGTGATTTTCGTACCTATTGTACCCTCCGAAAAGCGCATTATTTTTACGCACTTCCGGAAACGGACCTGATAATCGTGTTCAGCGCCCAAAACTACCCCACTTAGCGAAGTTTGGGTGATGGAACATTTTCCAAACTTTGCGCAGACTAACAGCGTTTTGGACTTGTACGGATTTTCGGTTGGGCGTTTATTTATGCCAATTAGAGGGCTCTCGAAGCGTATTAGAAAAATATTCCAGATTCGACTAAAAATTCGTTCTGGAGGGTTATTTGGGGTGCTGATCACGAATATGAGGTTCATTTGTCGTTTTTCCGAAGTTTTCGACTATATTTGTTCAAAGCTTCCCACTGGCAGAGAAAATTGACGGAAAAATCAACTTTTGACGATTTCCGGAATGTGACGACAGATGTAGCTCAAATCGTTCCTATGGGGGTTATCTGGAGTGCTGAACACGAATCTGATGTCAGTTTATCGATTTTTGTCGGCTTACGGTAGATTACGGTGGGTATACGGTAGTTTGGCCGAAGTCTCAGATTTGTCTCAAAGTTTCTATGTGGGGGTTATTTGGGGTGCTGAATACGAATTCGATGTCCATTTGTCGATTATCGGAACATCGAGGTAGGTTTTGCCCTCTAAATGGCATGTTACCTACCGTAACCTACAGTAAACCTCAAAATTTTTAGAAGCAAACCCCAGATTCGTGTTCAGCACCCCAGACTACCCCTACGTACATGTTTTTAGCAAGATCCGGAGAAAAATTTAAAAACACCCTAAAAATTCCATACCCTCCTTACCTTGCGGCGAGGCTTTAAAAACGCTCATAACTTTTTTCAGAGTGGGTCTAGGCAGCTGGCATAGGCATATTCGGACTTTTCGTCCAAAAATGGTTCTAGTAAAGTACATTTCATTTGGAATGGTCACTATGACTTATTGTGGTTCCCTTGTCAGTGATAGAATTCACTGCATAGTTTAAGATGTTTTCCCACACTTCATTTAATGCAGGATGGGAGGCTACTGTCCTCATCGGATGAAAATTCCGGCCCGCGCATGCAGACAACCGCTTTTGCAGCACGCACCAGGATTATAGCGCTGGGAAAAAGGGTAATCGTTCAGGGACCCTGTGGTCCCAGCGTGATTATTTTCGTGCTGTGCGCTGCAACAGCGGCTGTCCGCGACTGCGGAGCGAATTTTCGCTTCGATGAAGACGCCGCACACTCACAAAACTTTCCGAGAGGGAGGAAATGTTAATAAAAGATCAATAAAGCTATAATAGTAGAAGTTCAAATTATTACATAAGGCACTTGGTATCACAATGGCAACGAGAGCAAGACAAAATGGAAGACCAGTATTAGAGTTGTATAAAACAGTTGGGATGAGATCACAATGAACTACTAGAATTAACTCGACGGGGTCACTCTATGACATACCCCCTGTCCGGGCCGGCTCCTTTAAATTTTGTTGTTTTGGTGTGCCAGACAAGAATGTCCTTAGGGATGTCGTTGTATCCGAACGGCTCAGCGTCTTTCTTCTTGAAGCCAAACTGGGTGAGGAAACATGACTCCGGCCCCAATCCGGCCGACTTCGCGCACTCACCGTTGAACGATGCACTGAAAACCCTTTGTTAGTTTTATTCATTCAACATACTCCAAAACCATTCACTTAAGAGAGGCACTCACTTTTTCACTCTGAACAATTCTGATACGTGTATGGCAAATCCGGCCATATCTGTGGCGAATTCTCTCTTCGGGGCAAACATCACATCCCATGCTTCCACCTTACCATTCTTCCCAACTTTCGGTGCTTCCACCCAAGCTCCGCCAACTAGGCCTAAAAGAAGGAAAAGCATGAATTGCTCAAATTAAAGTTATTCACCAAAGTGAAAAACACTTTTTTTACCATCGGGCAAGGAGCGAAGGTCTGTCGTGGTCATAGTAGGAAAGCTACTGGTTCAGACCTAGGCACAAAACTCCAGCACCTGAGCGAAAATTTTTAGGGCTACTTGATACGACGGCGGCCAGCTACGACAATCGATCCGGTTGGATTCTAAGCGTCCTATAGCCCCCCCCCTTTCCAGACTAGTACCTTATGCGCAATGCTGCTCTAGAGTTTAGGGAGATAGCCGATAGCCTGCGAAGGGTTAACCAGTAGTGACTAGAAAATGCAGGCGCCGACCAAGAGTTTGCCCACAAAATACAGCAAATGAAGGTTACGGGTTGTAACACTGCATTCCCAAACATTGGTCAAGTTCTGCAAGAAATACAAAAATCCGGCATAAAATTTGAGTTTCGTCATACGTAATTTTTTCGAATCGATCGAAAATAAATATCGACATGGGGCTGCCGAATGTCGATTGTCCATCAGCATAATCTACAGTTCATCTACGCAATCGCGTTCAGTCCGCAAAGTGCACGCTGTTTGCGAAAGGCTCGGCGAAAAAGCAAAAACCGCCCTGTTGATCTGTCATCCCTGTCTGAGGATCCTCGAAACCGCGCCTCAACACTTTTGGGTGATTTTGCCGACAAAAGAAGAGGAGAGTTATTCGGGGTGCTGAACACGGTCCGTTTCCATTTTTCCGAGAAACTAAATTCCACGCCAACGGAAGAACAAAGTTGGGAGGTTGGGTATTTTATGGAGCATACTGTAAGTTGCGCCATAATCGACGCCAGAGTTGTAATTTCTCCTGAACTTTGAAGAACCCTAGATGGTTCCTGAGGGGCGTTCCTGTTCCCATAGATTCTGAAGTGTGAGACCACCTAAGGCCTGAGCAATAAATGGGGGACGGTGTGACGCTCCCTACGGAGGGGATGCTTCACAGTTCTCTCAAAAAAAAACGTCTCACCGTTCTCCCCTAGACCCCTCGACCGAGTTATTACGACCTGTTCTCCTCGGAGTCATCCCGACCAGTGTGTGAGGCACGACAGTCCCCTTAAAGGCACAGTACACCCTCAGATATGAATTTTGAGATTTTCATGTAATTGTGTAGAAGACCCATCCTGTATAACACGTGCCAAATGCGAGATCTCATTTCCTCCAAATAAGCGAGATATAAGCGACCACCACAGGCCCGACCCCCTTCGCTCACCACCACAGGCCCGAACCCCTAAAAGATTTTCGACCTCGATAGCGGCTTGATGGATGGATGAATTTCAACAAGTCGTCGTTCTTCAGTCCACTACCGGGCTGTCTCCTTATCCTAGCTCTCTCTCGCGCAACGACTGCGAATGAAGAGACATACAGGCCTGAGACATCTCGTCCAACAATTTTCTACCCTCAGAATATGGGCATCTTTGAGGGGCCATAACTCTGTTCATAGGGGGTCTTGGACGATTTCAGAGATACCACTGTAATCAGCGCGTGACTCTCTCCAAGATAAGCATGAAATCTGAAGTATAATTTTTTTGGATGTCCTGTGCCTTTAACGTCGTTATCTCAGCCTCTTTTGCGTTTTTTGTATGCTGCCCTTAAGGTTGCAAGAATTCCTTACCAACAGGCCATATTCCTAATCGCTTGACTCTCCGAATGTAGTTGTCAAATAGCCTAATGTCATAGGAGTTGTCATCATCGGCGAAATAAAGCACAGCATCCGACTCCGGACCATAGTTCTCACGGATATACTCCAACGCCATATTGCGGTGCGTCCATCCACGCTCTGAACTTTAATGTTATCGTTCTGTCAACGCTGCAGAAAACACGACATTGAAAAGCTATTCTTTTCCAAATGCACTTCTTTCTCACGACTTTCGCAAAACGGGTGGTCGTCTCTAGGTGTCAAGCTTTGAACAGGGCGAGCAAATCAGAGAAAAGGGTCAAGCATCGCTACTAGACGATCTCACTTTGCTGGATCCACTGTGATGCAGAGACATTGGAAGCAGCAGAGCTGCACCGTTCAATACTGACCTCCAACTCCCCCTTTCGGCCAACCTCGGTCATTGTATAACGCTTTATGACTATCAGATTCGCAAAACAGTATTTCTCAAGAAAATGCTGTGTCGAAGACTTTTCCAGTAGTGCATATCTCAAATCTTTCCAGTCTCCTTTTACCGATTATTCGAATATCGCATATATTTTTTGTCTTTATTAAAGGCGTAAAACTTTTCATGAAATTCAACAGCTTCTCAATTTAGTTTGTCGTGGGATCAGAACACCCTTTAAGACATGGCTCAATTTGTTTTAGGGGTTCGGAAACAGTTCTCTATTATGAAGAACCTTTTTGCCTTACTTGGCATTCCAGATGCAGAAGTTGTGGCCAGATAGACGTATGGAATGCTGCTCCGCTGAAGAAGTCGATCGACAACGTTTGCAGTGGAATTGCCGTCCTCAACCACTATCCAGTGTACATTGTGAATGTGACTCAGCGTCTGCGACAACCGAAAACATCATACTTGCAGTCAAAAACTATGAAAATTTCGTATTCCGACACGCTCGTGGTGGTGTTTCTACAGACCGCTGCCGTTTCAATAATGGATTCGTTGACCCGTAACGCCTGCTATTTAAACTAAAACATCGCTCAAACGCCGTTGCTTAAACGTTTGGCTTCTTCCAGGACACCCTCCGTTTCAATAGAAAAGTCTGGAATGTTGATCGAACTCACAGCGCAGGTGGGGCTAAGGAGCAGTTTGGCTGGCACACGCGACGCGCGCGACGGAAAACGGCTGCGTTCACGGGCCGTCGTTGGATTCGCCGAATCGAGTTAACGCGTCCTGAAAACTACGTGAAAGCAGCGCTTTTCCGTCGTGCGCGTCACGTGTGCGAGCCAAACTGCTCATTTGCCTCACCCATGCCCTGTGAATTCGATCAACATCCCGAAGCATCTTGTATTCGCCTCTATCGGTCTGGTGGATCCCAGCGTGAGTGTATGAGTTCAAAACTTATTCAACAGAGCAGTATATCCTCACATGCACCTGAATTGCCCATAGCGATAGTGAGCCTCTGACGTTGATTCTACCTGTTCCTCGATTCACCCTACCCAGAGTTTCATTTTCCTTTCAAAAATTTCTGGTTTGAACTTTATTATTATCCTTAGGAGTCTTCCTGTTGCGTAATCAATAAATGAATATGTGAGTACACAAGTAAAACGTTGCACGATGAATATATTGTGGTGCGCGTGAAGCGCACACCAGATTTGGTTTTGAACTGGCCACGCGCGGAACCGCTTTTTCGAAATCTAAGTTCAGAGTGAACCTATACATTAGCTCCAAACATTGAAAAAAGCGCAAAAAGTTGGTAATATCCCCCGAAAACGGTTTGGAATGGTTTGCTGGTTTTCGAGAAAATTTGAAAAACCGCTCGATTTTGGTGTTAATCTCTTTTTTTTCCAGTTGGCGTTCACCAACCTGTGGGTACACTTAAAATTGGGCTAGGAAGACGGATATCTGCGAAAAAAGTTATAGCCTGTCAAAGTTCGTATTTCCCGCCTTTTTTTCTATCAAAAACGCGCATCAGTGTTTGCGAAATCCGGAAACGGACCTCATGCTTGTGTTCAGCGCCCAAAACTACCCCACTGAGCAAATTTTGAGTGAAGGCACATTTTCCACACTTTGCACAGACTGATAGCGTTTTGGACTTGTGCGGATTTTCGGTTGGGCGCTTTTTTATACCTCTGAAAGCGTTTTAAAAAATTGTTGCGAATTTCACTCGAAATCTTTCCAGGTGGGTTATTTGGGGCGCTGATCACAAATCTCGGGTTTCATTGACGATTTTTCAAGTTTTTCGACTTGATTCTTTCAAAGCTTCCCATCGGGGGGGGGGGGGGGGATTTGATGACAAATCGCGACATTTGCCGATTTCCGGAGTGATATGGCTCAAATTGTTGCTCTGGGGGTTATTTGCAGTGCCAAACACAAATCTGCAATTCGTTTATCGATTTTTGATAGATTACCGTGGGTATACGGTAGTTTGGTCAGTCTCAGATTTGGCTCAAAATTTCTATGTGGAGGTTATTTTGACGCCGAACACGAATTTGAGGTCCATTGTTTGATTTTCGAAGTTTCAAGGTAGGTAAAGCCAGTTAAAAGGCAGTATGCCTACCGTAACCTACAGTAACCATAAGTCTAGCGACAAACAGACGCCAGATTCGCTTTCAGCGCCCTGAATAACCCGCAGTTGAAAGTTTTGAGCCGAATCCGAATTTTTTTTAAACACTCTAAAAATTGGCCGATGGGTACCCTTACCTTTTCACGAAGCTTCGAAAACGCTTATACTCCGTTCAGAGTCCGTAGCGAATCCGATGTCAGATTCGGAGACAGCGGAACAGAATTGACCAAAAAAACATTCATCTTTTAAATGGTGGGGACGGCCATGCGAGATTCCCTAGTATGAACCTTTCTTGGGAAATTGTTCTCATCATGAAAAATCGAATATTTATGATCAATAATATCGATTTTTCACCTGTTTTGCAAAATGCGGTGATGAGTGGTGTTTTTTTATGGTTGTGAATCACAAGTTTCAGAAGTTGCACTCATACGACAGAATCACCTGTTAGATGTTTCATCTTTCCAAACTGGATATTATTGAGCGAAATTCATGTCAGAAAGGGAACCTTCGGGAAAAATATGTGAAATTTCTGAAAATTTAGCTTCCTGGCAAAAGTAACGATTTGGTCATGTCAGAAAAAAGTTTCAAAAATGTCTTGAAATATCTTAAAAAGTGATTTGGCGTAAAATAGCCTGAAGTAGTAAAAAAGCTAGGAAATGAAGTGAAATAACTAAAAATAAGATTTGGCGGTCAATAATAAACTAACTAGCGATAAGTAAAGACAGAGGAATCAGATTTTACAAGCTTCTCCGTTAAACTTATCGAAGCGAAATCAAGCGCGCAACGGAAATATTAAAGGCAGTGTTCACGATAAATTTCACTTCCGATATCTCCACGGCTTACGGAAGGTCTGGTGCCCTATATAGCAAGGCATGCTTAAAAAGGACACGAAAGACGCGTTTTTGAGCCAAAATAGGCCCTCCCTCTCTTGTTTACGTTGATTTTCGAGCGTGGAGGAATTGACCGCTAGAAGGATGATACCTATCAGTGCAATGAAGCGATCAGCTCACTTATCAGCACTTCCTTCACTTGATCATTCCTATAATCCGAGTCTTCATTTGTTCCTTTCGAGGGGCGAATCTGGGGCACGAGGCGTGTCTGATGCACCAAAACGCTTGTTTGCAGCCGTTATTTTGCCACTCCTGGCTCGTTTTCTACCGTTCCTTTGGCACTGGGAGCCAAGGATCCTTCTCCCCTATCATTTTACTGTGGAAAGTCAACGAGGATGATCACCGTGAACACTACCTTCAGGCCTTTTTCGAAATCTGCAATAAGGGATGCACCATAGGTCAAGCTAGGTGAATGCAAAGCTCCTTTCCATATCGCGCTTGATTTTGCTTTGATAAGTTTTACGGAGAGGCTTGTAAAATCTGATCCCTGTGTCTTTACTTACCGCTAGTTAGTTTATTACTGACCGCCAAATCGTATTTTTAGTTATTTCACTTCATTTCCTAGCTTTATCACTACTTCAGGCTATTTAACGCCAAATCATTTTTTAAGATATTTGAAGACATTTTTGGAACTTTTTTTGACATGACCAAATCGTTACTTTTGCCAGGAAGCTAAATTCTTAGAATATATAGTCTGTGACAGGCACAGATTAAGGCGGCGTTCAGAGTTTTCGCGGGTCGACGCGATGGCACATGTCAGTGCGACGCATGGGAATTCAGGTGTGAACCACGGGTGTGCGGAAAATTCTTTTCGGTAAATTTGTTACCGAAAGTTTTTACCGAATTTTTTTCTCGGTAAATACGGTAAAAACGAAAAATTCGGTAAAAATTCGACTTTGGTACATATCCCATACTATAGCACAAATAAACAATATTTATGCATCATTTTTAAAAGTGCATGAGGATAGTGCAAATAATGAGCGAGTTTTACATATTATACTGAGCTCAATGGCTGAACCCGATCAGCTGGACGTTGATTTTGAGAAAGAGTAACATTTTCAAATTTTCTGTCGTCAAGGCCTTTTTCTAGTGACTCAAAATTAGGCCAGCTGAGGAAAACATCCTTTCCGGCTCAACTGTGCCAGGAGGCGCGCACAAGTTTTTATTGGTGGTGCTATGTAGGATGGGGGAAGGGCACTGTGGCGCGATCCATTTTTTTTTAGTAAAGTTTGCAACAGTTCTTTCATGTTTGTTTGAGTGCAAGGCGTCCTAAATATGCTCAATTTATTGTTTTCATTGTGAAATCTGGTTGTGTTAATGAGAAAACCTCGAAGAAAACCAGCAACAAGCTTGCCTTCGCGCGACGACCATCACGTCGCTTGCAATGCGACGCGGCGCGATCGACGCAGAGCTATCATTATTTGCGCGTCCAATTTGATGTAACGCGCCTCTTCACTCTGAACACCTAGCGACGACGCGACGCGGCGTCGCGTGATCAATATGTCGGGTAATTATTGCGTCCCGTCGCAGCCCATCCCAAATTTTCGGGTTATTCGAATTATTCGAAAATTTCTTGCCGTAGAACCCAAACCAACGGCTTTCAGAAAGCCGAGGAACCCTTCGGAACTAAGAATGGGAGAAAATTGCAGAATAATTAGCCTTCTTCACTATTATTAAAGAAACTAGACCTCATCAAAACTTTACGCCGCCCTGGGAAACGAAATTTTTCACAACCGACTGCAGGACACTACAGCAGTCTAGTACTTTGTGGGTCCACCGCGGTTGGAAACGCGTTCCGGTCGGCAAACCGACACGCACCGCGGTCGGCCACGCGTCCCGGTCGGTACACCTACGCGCATCATGGTCGGACACGCGTCTCGGTCGGCACAACTAAAGTGTGTCCGAATGAGATTGGCCGACCATGCGGCTGGCGTGACTAGCAGGCGATCGTCGCGTGCGTCGCTCTCGGACAAGCAGGCGAAACGACGACGAGCCTTCCCCCGCAGTCATTGACTAGGAGCGGGGCCGGCAGCTGCTGGCAGCAAGCAAAGTGCGACAATCAATCAGCTCTGCAGTCGATGAAGGGAAGGGGGTGGCAGCCGTTTGAACACTCGTCCGACAGCGGCACATTCGACAGCCGCCTGCCACGTACGCCGGCCGCATGGTTGGCCAGTTTCATTAGGACATACTTTACGCGCATCGCGGTCGGCACTGGGCGGCCCAGCACCGGCGCGTTTCGGTGTGACAATCCGTGCGAGCCGCTGCGTCGCGTGCCACAATACCCGCAGTAGCACCGATAAATTGACTTTCCCTCAGAATATATACCGCCCTAGCACCGGCTCCGCGCTCTCCTTTGACACTGAGATCTCAGACTTCTCCTCACATATATATTTACTATGAAAACCCCACGACAATTATTATGGCGAACGCTGCCTTCAACAATTGCATAACTAGACGCTTTTCTTCCCAAAACAGTAGTACCGATTTCCTGTGAATCACGAATTTCCTACTGTGCCTATCGGAAAATTCGGCCCGCAGTTGCAAACAACTGCTGGTGTAGCACACAGCCCGCATACAATCGTTCTTGAAGGACATTTCTCTTAAAGGAACCTCGGGGTCCCAGCACGATTATCTTCGAGCTGCGTGCTGAAATAGGCTGCGAGCCGCAAATTTCCCCTCATACAAAAAATCATTTACTTTAATTTAGGCACATAGACTAACTCCCTCATGTTGAGCCGGCCGAAGTAAGGCTTATCATGTCTAAATTTTCTTATCGGTGTTATATTTTGCCATGACCGACCGCTTCGCTGTTTGCTTCGCCCGGACTCACCCGAGAGAGCTATGCCTTATAGTTAGGTGCTGTTTACGAAAATAGGGAGGGTAAGCCTCCGTCCAATCTTCGGCCGCGATTTGGAACCATGAGACTTCTATGAACTCTGACAATGAAGAAAAATTTTTTCTATTGTTGCAAATCCCTGTACATACTATGAGCGAAATTATGAAGTGGGTGCAAAATTTCCCACAATCTTCCAACTTTTCATTGTCAGTTCCAGTTCAAAAAAACTGTTATGTGTCTCTAACCTCTTATAGAAATTGTAGTACCAAGAATTGAGATCATTTGGAAAATCCTCAATGATCCAGCTGATTGGAACTGTGTACACAAGGTCTGGGGCACTTCGAAAGAGCTCTCGATTTGAACTATATCCAGCAGCGAGCGGTAGTTTTTTGTCAACACATCAGCAGCTCTGGCAAACTGGGGCGTCGACAACAGGTTTATCCGCCCACAATGAGTCACCGATGGCCAATGCGCCTATATTCGGCGGGGCCATGGCCGCGAGTTATGTTCTGGTCGATGTCGACTATACATGGACATTCGACCCGAGTTTTCGAATGAATGAATAATTCGAACATGGCCATTTTAAAAATTCCGAATAAATGTATACATTCGAATAATGCCTTTTTAAAAATCCCGAATAAATGAATATATTCGAATAAGGCTTTTTCAAAATTCCCGAATAAATGAATATATTCGAATAATGCCTTTTAAAAAATCCCGAATAAATGAATACATTCGAATAATGCCTTTTTAAAAATCCCGAATAAATGAATATATTCGAATAAGGCGTTTTCAAAATTCCCGAATAAATGAATATATTCGAATAAGGCGTTTTGAAAATTCGTGAATAAATGAATATATTCGAATAAGGCGTTTTCAAAATTCCCGAATAAATGAATATATTCGAATAATGCCTTTTAAAAAATCCCGAATAAATGAATACATTCGAATAATACCTTTTAAAAATTCCCGATTAAATGAATACATTCGAATAATGCCTTTTAAAAAATCCCGAATAAATGAATACATTCGAATGAAGCCTTTTCAAATTTTCCGAATGAATGAATACATTTGAATAAGGCGTTTTCAAAATTCCCGAATGAATGAATATATTCGAAAAGTCGACCAACTATTCGAATATTCGAATAATGTTCGACATTTCGAAATCAAGGTCAATATCACCCCGGAACTTCGACTTCCGAAGAAACAAGGAGGCTGTTTTTATCGTGAACTACCTTCAAGACGGGGAACACTAACAAGGAAACTACTAATAGCCAAAGTGGCAGTCCCACATAAACTGTACTTTTCTAGAGCCACTTTTAACGTAGGGCCCGAATACGCCCTTCACAGCTGCCTAGTCACTCTGAAAAAATCGTAATAGGCATTCTCCCGTTTCGCATACCTATTTTACCATCCAAAAACGCATACTGATCTTTCGAGAAGCTGAAAACGGTCAATCGTGTTCAGCGCACAAAACAACCCACTGGACAAAGCTTGGGTAAAAGCACTTTTTCCAGAGCTTCCACGAAGTGATACCATTTCCCACATGTACCAATTTTCGGTTAAGCGTTGGCCTAAATCAAGTAGGGCTTCAGAAAGCGTTGAAGAAAAACATTCCAGATTTGACCTTAAATTTCCCTAGAGGTGGTGGAGGTGGTGGTGGAGGGGGGGGGTTGATTGGGGTGCTGATCACGAAGCTGAGGTTTCTTTGTCGATTGTCGACTAAATTCGTTCAATGCTTCTCATCGGGAGGGAAATTTGATGGCAAAATGCGACTTTTGACGTTTTCCGGAGCGCTACGATGTTGCTCAAATCGATTCTTTGAGGGTTATTTGTAGTGCTCAACGCGTATCTGATGCAGTATATCGATTTTTCGACATCTTGCGGTAGATTACGGTGGGTATGCGGTAGTTTGGTTAAAGTCTCGGATTTGACTCAAAATTGCTATGCGGAGGTAAAAGGGGTGCTAAATGCGAATTCCATGCCGATGGTGGTTGAGAGATCGCCGCGACGAACACACGTGGCACGTACGCAAGCGAGGAGGTAATGATAGTCATGAACATCGATCAAGTGATATCACGCTAGATCACTGCGTCGCGGCTATATCTCGCCCAGTGATCGACGATACACATATTGCCCTAAAGCAAATTATTCGAAAAGGTGATGAGCATCAAGATAGCAGAATATTCGAAAAGAAGAGGAGAAAAAGCGCGGCGGCGAGAGAAGTTTCTGCATAATATGAGTTTGAGTTGCATAACTTGTCCTTGCTTCTCATGTTTAATTCTTATATTTGCGTTTCGTATATGTGTATACAGAATCAATTTCGAAATTCAAAGAAAGGAGACCAGTGACGGAGGGGTTGAAATGGGAGGAGATTGGCTTAACTAGCTGCCGCAATGGGGGACAGGGGGCAGCCACGCTTTCGTGGATACCCTCTATCCACCATTACGGCGGCGACGGCCTAATATAATGGGAGCAGGAGAACACACTATTGATTTCGCGGAGGCGGCCCAGCGCCAATAGGCGACGGCTAGCAGCCCGGCCTGTTGCGGCAGCTTAGGATAGCACCGCCCCTAATCGATATGCGCTGCTTGTGTACAGCGCGCAACGGGAGACCTGCACACAAGAACGAACAGCGGAAATGTTTCTCACAAAAATGGATAGCTCAATTTGCGAAAAAATTCTTTGAAGGGTTTCTATTTCAAAGGTAGAGGAAATAGGTTTTGTCTAATTCGAATGTGAGGCACTTTTTTCCGAATATTCGAATAAATCCAAAATTTAAATTTTCGAATAAATCGAATATTCGAATAAATCCAAAATTGAAATTCTCGAATAAATCGAATATTCGAATAAATCCAAAATTGAAATTCCCGAATAAATCGAATATTCGAATAAATCCAAAATTTAAATTTTCGAATAAATCGAATATTCGAATAAATCCAAAAATTCAATTATCGAATAAATCGAATAATCGAATAAATCCAAATTTTGAACTCCCGATTAAATCGAATATTCGAATAACTCCCAAAATTGAAATTCCCGAATGAATCGAATATTCGAATACTTGAATATTCGAATTATTCGAATATTATTCGAATAATTATTCGATTCGGTCCCAAGTCTAATGTCGACAGTAAACGCTCTAGATACAAGGGAAGTATACGACGCAAATTTCAGGCATAATTACCCAAGTTTGCGGTACATTGGCCCTGCCCAGCATCTGGAGGTCCTGCCTATCCGGTGGTGACCCCAGTGGACGCTGTGCGACCCAGCCGCGACGCGTGTCGGAATGCTGACAGCGACGCGTGTCTGAGCGCCGACCGCGACGCGTGTCGGAGTGCCGACCACGACGCGTGTCGGAGTGCCGACCGCGACGCGTGTCGGAGTGCCGACCGCGACGCGTGTCGGAGTGCCGACCGCGACGCGTGTCGGAGTGCCGACCGCGACGCGTGTCGGTGTAAAGTAGTACCTAAGCTAGATGAAACAGTCCTGTAGGATATTAACAGCTGCTAAATAGGCCGCTAAACGCGACACATCGAGCTGTCAACAGCCCGACAACAGGCGAACGTCGCTGGGCAACGGGCAGGTCTCAGGTTGACAATACACGCGATTTGACTTGTCAACAGGGAGCGATTTATGAGATGACAACTTATCAACCTGTTGTCGACGCCCCAGTTTGCCTGAGAGTGGTATTTCACTATCACCATGATAATCGAAATTAAGAGCTATTTGGAAATGCTCCAGAGATTACCTACCTCAGCATGTCTCCTATGCGTTCCTTCCGTTTGTGTGTAGGAGTGACAACAATGATTGTAGGGCTCCTAACCATTTCCACCTTCCGAAAAGAGTTGAAGAGATCTTGCCGGATGGCGCACACCAGAGCGTAGACGAGCGCCACTACGCACAAAACCGCCAGAATACGACAACAAATCGACTGGGCCGCCTGAAGAGCGGTTGGTTTCAGGCGAACTTGCATCACCAGTGTGCCAGTTCTCTGAAGAAGAAAAAACCTCAGTTACAATGAAATGCAGAATTCAGAAGGAAGAATGGGAATCGCATAACAGAGTCACACTAGACACTCATCCAATATGATCATGACCCTCGTCATTGGCCTTTCGAATAGTTGACAAATTAGAACGACGTTTGCTAACCCCAAATAGCTGCGCGCTATCTCTAATCTAGTTCCAATTATCAACAACCTGTAAAGTTTGCAGAAGATCAGATGTTTCTGGATTGGTTCACCTTCTTTCCTTTCAATTTTCTTGACCCAACAAACTCTCCCTGCTAATTCAGATGGGCCCAACCAAGTAATCAAACACGGAAAACGGTGACTGGTCCTCTGCGCGTACGACGCCTTTGAAGGGGATTTGCAAATCTAAATGTGTTTCTCCCCGCAACCCTCCATATAAACCTTTTTTTGACCCGAAGGTTCCACTAGTAAACAGTCAGGGAAAATTTGAGTCATGGCGTGTTGGGTTTGAGAAAATGTGAAAATCGTACCAAAAGCGAGAAAAAAATCATAGATTGAACAGAGCATCCGGTTCAGGCATTCATACAACTTCTGTTCACTTTGAAATCGACTTCGTATAACAAGAACAGCGCGCGGCTTGGAAAGAAGAAGAAGATGAGACAAATTGGATGCTCAGGCTTCCGGTTCCTTGGATACCAGAGTAAATTCGCATCTCAGAAGAAGTGTTTATGCGTCACCCATATTGAATGGTTCGAAAAGATTCTAAAGCTTCGGCGCTATCAATACCATTCAGAAACGTCTAAAACAATACAGCAGAACGATAAAAAGCGTCCGAGGCTCGTAGCTTCACTTTTATATTTTATAATATTTTATTTCTTCTTTACATTTATATTATATGTATCTTATTTTTACTACTTTTTATCCATACATTTTGAGGAGGATTTTAGGAGCTCCGATAAGAAGGTTCACCTAGTGATGCAAAATACTTGCCGTATTGTTGACCCTCGCTCAGATTTCGCCGTCAGTTCTCTGGAACTCCGTGCGCAGCGGCGCCGCATCAGATCCGAAGCCTCCGACGCCGTCAGTGCTCTGGCAAACTGGGGCGTCGACAACAGGTTGATCCGCTCACCATGAGTCACCGCTGGCCAACGCGCCGATATTCGGCGGGGCAGTGTCCGCGAGTTATGATCTGGTCGATGTCGAGCTGTTGCACAGCTAACGCTCTAGATAAAAGGGAAGTATACGACGCATTTTTCAGGCATGCTGTGTGTTGTGTCGGTGGGGTGTGTGTTGAGACGATGGCAGTGACCGTTTATTCTGTAGACTAAGGATGAACAACTGAACACCACTTGAGTCATAAGGCAGCTTTTATAGCCGCGTTATCACTGATATCATTCACCATGATATCATTTCATTCGTATACAACACCTCCCTTTTTTGAGAGGGAAGCACATAAGATTAGAAACGTCTATACACGATATGTCTTTTTGTTTGGATCTACGCTGAGGCGTCTGGTGGGTTTCCGTAGTCGTGTAGATCGTCGTTGTTGCATAGCATCAAGCAGAGGTGTCGATCCCATAAAGGGTTGGTTCCATAAAGTTTCCATCATATTCTTCTGGGAATAAGTTTGAAGGTTTTGGTGGCTCTAGATCAAACATATTAATCTATGTCAATGTCTTTTTATGTCATATCAATGTCTTTTTCTTGCGCACGTTGGGAATTGAAGCGTATCCTGAGTTGGTTGGTGTGCCGGGTCCATATTTCTATTCCTACGGCCACCTTATAGAGCACGCGTCCGATCCGCTGAAGAATTGTGCCAGGGACCCATCTTTGCTCCTTTCCATAGTCTCCCACGAAAACTAGGTCAGATATGTTGAAGATTCGACGTCTTGCACCGTGTTGGTTGTTGAATTGACGTTCCATGGCTTCATTGATGACATGGCGTCGCTTTTCCTGAGGTTTCATCAAGGACAGGTTCGTGCGAATTTGTCGCCCCAAGAAAACTTCGGCTGGGGTTCTGGTTTCATGCAGAGTTGTACAGGGTGTTGAGCGGTAGGTCAGCAGGAACTTATCGAGCATTTCAGAGAAGGTTCCTTCTCCTTTGAGCTTCGAAAGTGTCCGTTTAAAAGTGTCAACGAAACGTTCTGCCTGACCGTTTGATTGTGGATGGTATGGAGGCGAGAAAAGTTGCTGGATTCCATTTTTTGAACAGAAATCCTTGAATTCGGTAGACGCGAATTGACTGCCATTATCAGATACGAGCGTTTCGGGCATTCCATATCTTGCGAATACTTGTCGTAGAACCGCGATCGTAGTTTTGGTTGTTGTACGATCCGTCTTGAAGATTTCGGGCCATTTAGCGAATGTGTCGACGATTATGAGGAAATAGGTGCCTTTATAAGGTCCGGCGTAGTCGATGTGTACCCTTGTCCATGGTTTCTCAGGTAATGGCCATGATGCAAGCGTTGTCTTGACAGGAAGTTTGACGACAGACGAGCATTTAGTGCAGCGCTTGACTGTGTCCTCGACATCTTTGTCGATACCTGTCCAGTATACATAACTGCGTTCGATTGACTTCATTCGGACCATTCCAGGATGTCCGCTGTGAAGTTGGCGCAGCACTCGTTGATGAAGGGATTCTGGTACGACCACGCGTTCAGCAAGTAGAAGACATCCATCCTGATTGGAGAGAGAATTGCGTCGATTGTGAAAACATTGCACTTTCGGATTTTTGATTGTCTCCGGCCATCTTCCTTGAACATAGAGCTTAACGCGTTGCAGAATACGATCCTTTGCAGTGAAATCCTTGATTTCATCGGCTGTCACTGGCAGTGCCTTGACAGCGTTGCATAGCACATGTGTCAGGTCAGCATCTGCTGAGATAGCGACAATGACTCGGTCTTTGTCAGGGTTTGACTGAGTCGCAATGAGCCTTGAAAGTGTGTCCGCTTGTTCAAAACTAGTTGTGGATCGATACTGAATATTGAAGTCATAGGCTAACAATGTCGTTGCCCATCACTGCAGTCTGTTGGCCGTGTATATGGAAATTCCTATCTTTGCCCCAAATATTGCGAGAAGGGGTTTGTGGTCTGTCAGAAGGGTGAATTTTCTTCCATGTAGCATCCGATGAAATTTTCGAATGGCAAATATCAGAGCAAGGCCTTCCTTTTCAGTCGGACTGTAGTTCTTCTCAGCGTGGAGTAGGGAGCGTGATGCATGTGATACGGCTTTCTCGGATCCATCTAGATATCTGTGGGAAATAACTGCTCCCAATCCATAGTTAGAGGCATCTGCGGCGACTATAATTTCTTGGTTGGGATCATAGTGGGCTAGAAGAAGATCGGAGGTGAGGATTGCCTTCGCTTTGTTAAAGTTCTCCTCACATTTTGAAGACCATTCGAATTTGGTGTTCTTTACCAATAAGGAATCAAGGGGCGCACAAAGGTATCTCATCTCTTTGACGAAATTTCCGTAGTAACTGAGTAGACCCAGAAATGAGCGTAATTGGGGAACATCCTTGGGTACTGGCATGTTCTTTATGCTTTCGATCTTCCGTGGATCTGGGCGTCGGCCGTCTTTGTCGACGATATATCCGAGGTAGTTGATGGAATTTGCCGCAGAACGACATTTCTCTAGTTTCACGTGCAAACCGCTGTCGGCGATCCTTTGGAAGACGGCATATAAATTGCGTTTGTGTTCTTCGGCTGATCTTCCGACTACTATGACATCATCAAGGTAAACTACAACTCCATTGACACCAGCAAAGGTTGCGTCAATGAGTTGTTGGAAAATCGCTGGTGCTGATTTCACTCCGAATGGTAGCGCTGGCGAGGGTGGTGAGCAGCTGTTGGAACTGCTCGTCGGTGATGGTTGGCATAGTGTGACGGTAGAGGAGGTCGCTCACGATGTCGTCGGTCGTTGAGGGTTCGGTTCCGTGATCGTCGTTGCCTGATCGCCAAAATGTTGTGTCGGTGGGGTGTGTTGAGACGATGGGAGTGACCATTTATTCGGTAGACGAGGGATGAACAAGTGAACACCACTTGAGTCATAAGGCAGCTTTTATTGCCGCGTTATCACTGATATCATTCACCATGATATCATTTCATTCGTATACAACACTGTGAATGATGTGAGCGCAGCCGGTTCAATTACCCAAGTTTGCAGTACACTGGGCCTGCCCAGCATCTGGAGGTTCTGTCTATCCGGTAGTGACCCCAGTGGAGGCTGGGCGACCCAGCCGCGACGCGTGTCGGTGTGCCGACCGCAACGCGTGTTGGTGTGCCGGCCGCGACGCGTGTCGGAGTGCTGACCGCGACGCGTGTCGGAGCGCCGACCGCAACGCGTGTCGGAGCGCCGACCGCAACGCATGTCGGTGTAAAGTAGTACCTAGGCTAGATGAAACAGTCCTGTAGGATGTGAACTGCTGCTAAATAGGCCACTAAACGCGACACATCGAGTTGTCAACAGCTCGACAACAGGCGGACGTCGCTGGGCAACGGGCAGGTCTCAGGCTGACAATACGCGCGATTTTACTTGTCAACAGGGAGCGGTTTATGAGCTGACAACTTATCAACCTGTTGTCGACGCCCCAGTTCGCCTGAGTGGAAGCCTTCTCCTTTCAGAAGCAAAGTGAATTTGAAATGGTCAAATTACTAAGAGTACTTAATAGAAGCCCCCCTCAAAATACAACATAGATCGTTTTTTGCCCGAAAACTGACAGATTTCCCCTTAACATTTTGTGGGTGAATAATGTGTGAATTTCTCTTTTGAGGAAGCAAACAGTTCTACTCAATCCTCACAAAACTCCATTTGTGGAAGGTGTGAATCCAGAAATTCACAAGCGTTTCGCAGACTCGAGGCTATGATCACAGAAATATGTACATACATATGTACATATATACATGTGTACCTACATACACATGGCTCCGCACTTCACCAATAATAAAGCATCCCATCTGATTGTACGGAAAGTCATGCACCAAATGTAGCGCAGCGAATTTTCCGTTGTCCGTCTGTGATCTCTCCATGAAGTAAGGTCTTCCATTCGGAACCTCAATAATTTCTCTATCCCAAAAAATTTACCACTAATCGACAAACTCAATTTGATTTGATTTTTACACCAAAATGTAGAAGGAGTTCTGTGTACAAAAAATCTGTAAAACCGCCTTCCTTCAATGGTGCGAACCAGGGATGAGCGGAATAAGAATATGAAATTTCGGCATTCGGTTTTCGGGTTTCGGAACAAAAATTTTTTCTCGGGTTTCTGAAATCGGGAGCGAAACGACCAAAAAAAACAGCTTGGATCGAAAACAGCTGAAAAACTAGGAAGTGAAAAATGGGCTAGAATTAGAGTTTCTAAGGCCCAAGGATTTCTAAGGCCCACACGTGCACAGCGCCGCCCAAAAAGATCGCAGTCTCATGCCGAGCAGTCAAAAATCATCGACATTCAGAGGAAGAAATAAATGCAAATTTACCGAATAAAAACAGTTGGACGATGAAAGCAAGCACTTCAGTCAATGTTTTTGATGAGTGCATAAAATGTTCATTGATTGAAATTCAATTTCAAGCCAGCTGATGTTCTTTATATTAGAGATCATCGATGCCGATGATGTGGAGTGGGCTCGTTCACCATCAAAAGACAAGAAAGTTCAGGTTTCAAATTTGGCCAAAAACAGGGGTTTTTTCGAGATTTTTTCTTATAGGTCCCACTACTCGAAACCCAAAAAAGGGTTTAAAGAGGAAAAGAAGACAGTAATATTTGATCGCGACTACTGCCTTTAAAGGCAAAGTCCGGTCAAATTTTGACACTACCGAAATTTGGGTCAAATACCAGGTTGTCCAATAATTCTTGTCCGAAAATTTCACCATTTTTGAATTTTTTCAACTTTATTGAAAAACAAGTCTAATCAACAATATAATCACCACAGTTATCCACAACAGTGGCCCATCGATTGGGCAGGTCGCCGATGCCTTTCGCCCAGAACTCCGGGGTCGGCGACTCGAAGAAGTCCGCGATGTCGGATTTGAGGTTGTCGTAGTTGGTGAATTTTCTTCCAGCCAAATGGTGCTTCAGCGGGCGGAACAAGTGGTAGTCGGAGGGGGCGAGGTCCGGGGAATACGGAGGATGGGCAACCGTCTCCCAGCCGAGCGTCGCCAACTTCTGCTGGGTCTCCTTCGCCACGTGGGGGCGCGCGTTGTCGTGCAGCAGGAGAACCGAGGCCCGTCGGGGACGCTTTTCTCGGATGGCGGCGGCTAGTTTCTCGAGCTGATCGGTGTAGATGGAGGCGGTGACCGTCCTGCCTTGCGGGAGCAGCTCGAAGTACAGCATGACCACCAGCAGCAGAGCATGATTTTCGGGCAAGAATTATTGGACAACCTGGTAGATTGGGCTGGCCTAGCTGAACATCGTCTGAACGTTTTACGAACTCTGAGTCCTTAGTTCTGGAGAAAACAGCCCTAAAGTCAGAGATTGCGGTATTCACAGCATGATAATCATGGCTGAAATGACCGATAATTACACAGCACTTTTGAAGAATGCGTTTTAAAACCGCTAAAATATGGACGATGGCCACACTTTTCTGGCTCTTCTGGATCATCGGCTAACGGAAGTGGCTGGAATAACTTGAAGAAGACCGGTTTTTACGCAGTTTTCGCATGTTACTTGGGATTACCTGTAGCAAGAGCACCGATTTAGCGGGAAATCTAAAAATCGAATTTCTGCCCGAACCCTGCCTTTAGGTCTCATCGTCAGAACCTTATCTAAGAATATTTATTCTGAGATGGTCTTGTTTATTCAAAAACACAAAATCAAATTTAACAGTTTTCGTTCTCTAGAAAAATGATAAACAAATATTACTCTATCTATAATACTTAGAAAATGGAGTTGGTTGCCTAAATTAGTTGTATAAAGAAGACGTGACAGCAATTGTAATATCCTAAATAAAACTTCCGTCTATAGAGCTCGTTTGGCAAAGTAGCACTCAGTTCATGGAAATTGTCACTGCTGAAAATTGAAGCCACTGGATTGCCATTTCCATTCTACGAAGAACATTTTGTGAACCCCTCTAGTAGTAAAATCTCGTGTTTACGTACCTTAATTGTTATACCATCCTATATATTTTGATATAAAAATCGGAGCAAGTCGAGTTTTCCTTCCCAAGTGGCGTTTAACGCTAATATGTAGATGGACGAAGGATTGTGCTTCCGAATGGTGTGCTGTACTTGACGGAAGGATCATAGACGGGCGAAGGAAGATTTGAGGGCATGAATTAGGTGCTGGACTTCCTTAACAAAATGATAGTCCTGAACGAGAAGTTTTTTCTTATGTTCAGAAAATTTTCATACTCTTGCGTTTTGACGTTAGAAAATGGTGCAGTGTACAGCACATTGCCTTGTACTTGTATGTGAAAAACTATCGCCGGCGTAAGGTAGCGAGATTAGTTCCTGTCAGTCTACTTATGTATGCAGTATTGTGTTTTTTTTTTCGGAAAAGGCAGACGTTCCTTGCATAGCAGGCGCAAAAATGAAGAGTTCTCAGAATTCCATTCACAGTATCTTCAGAAAAAATGGAATGAACACGAATTTATTTCCAATTAATTTCGAATGTGAAATGCAGCAAATAAAGAAATCGTGTTGGGTAGAATATGATTATTATAGACCGGATTATGAGCGGTTCGAATCGAGCAGGCAGTAATCGCGGGATTTGCGCCAGGCGTTGTCAATGCAACCACCGCAATCGCATCCGAATCTGATGAGGGAATGTTGGGTACAATATTCCAACCTACTGTCGGCTCCATAGACTTCATGAAAATCTCCATCCTTTTTTTCCGTCCTCTTTTCTGTAAGATAATCACTGAACACGGAGTTGAAGAAAATCGTTAAGCCTGTAGATAAAACAGGACAACGATGGCTTACTATTAAACCGAATTAGAGCAACAGAACTAAAAATATTGTTCTCCACATGTTGAACCCGTCATCTGTGATCATTCAATCACAAAGATTCTGTGAGAAAGATCCATACATTCTGATCAAGCTCAACGCACTCGGTTCACGGTGTTCTGAGGAGCTACAAGTCGATAAAATTTTTAAGAGGACCCAAGTGTTATCTATCAAAAAGGGGTCTTCCAAGCGGAAGATTTGGGAAAGCGAAAGAGCGAAAGAAGAAGGGTTCGCGTCAGAAACGCTATAACAAAAAGGGAACAATAGGTAAGTAGAATGAGGAGAGTCTACAAAAAGTGAAAAATATTCTCTGAGAGTAGTTCTCTTGGTTACACTTCTAAACAGCGAAAACAAACCGTTGCAGTGATCTAAACGGAAGCACTTTGTGGTTCCGAAAATGGTTTTGACTACGCGAGAACCGTTAAAATGTATGTGCATGTAAACCTAATACTTACCATCAGAATAGAAGATAATGTCGAAAAGACCTAGACAGACGGTCAGGTCTAGCAGTAAGGAGAAGCGAAACTATAGAATAGAAATACAGCATTGAGCAAGAGTATTCCCGTATAATCTCGTGAAACGAATAGAAGCTCTTTTCTGAAAAACACTAAACTCTTCCTCGTCAAATACCACAACGGTTTGGTTTCGCTGTTTAGAAGTGTTGACCAAGAAAATTACTCTCAGAGAATATTGTTCACTTTTTGTACACTCTCGTCACTCCACTTTCCTATTGTTCCCTTTTTGTTGGAAGGTTTCTGACGCGAACCAAACCTCTTTCGCTTGGAAGACATCTTTTTGATAGAAATCTTTACTTTTTGTTGATATTACGAAGTAATATCCCTGAAAAATTTTCAATATTTTTCAAATAGCATGGATTGCTATAATAATCAGTAAAAAACAAACTTGTTGCGCACGCTACAAATGAAGCGTTACTCACTTTCCACGGCGTCCTGGTGAAGTCATCAGATGCCCTATGTACTTACATGACATCCTGATGACGTTTTCAGATGCCCTATGTACTTTACACGACATCCTGATGACGTCATCAGATGATTTGATCTACCAACTGAAAATATCAATTGATATGATAAGCAGTAAAAAATAAAGTAAATAAATTAATAGTAAACAGTAAGTAAAAAACTTGTTAGTCACTTTACCTGTCCCTTCCCATCGAAAAGTATAGCCTACAACGTGTTTTACTGATTTGATCTACCAACTGATATTATCACTTGATATGATAAGTAGTAAGAAGTGAAGTAATTAATGTTAAACAGCAAGTACCCATTGTCTACGTAGTCACCAGCCTGCTTATCTGTCCACATACCAACTTACCTGCCTGCCCAACTGGGCTGCGATTCATGAACGCTAAACCGGGGATCCCAGCAGGGTTTGGTTGGAAACGTTCGCAAACCAGCGATCCATCAACGCTAGGTTTGGTCAGGACTGGACTACGCCTGGGTCCCATGTCAAACCAAACCAAACCAAACCCTGCCGGGACCCAATGCGTTTATGAATCCCAGCCCTGATCGTCTGCGACCATTGGCAGTAGCCACTACTAAGGGTGCGTAACGCCGAGGAGCCAGTAACGAGGAACCAGGAACCAGGAACACGTCCCAAGACGCACAACAAGAATTTTTTCTTGGTATTCGCCGATGTAACTTTGTTATTTTTGGAACGATTTGGCTCAAATTTTCTCAGCAGGTGTCTCCTGGACCCTCTCACCTATATCTCGATGAAAATCTCTAGAAAATTTGTTTTACAGGTGCTATTAACTACTTTATAAAATTCTAAGTGATCACAAGACCCGGGCAAAACCAAACCTCTCACGCCGCCTCGCGGCGGGAGCGATAACTCCACTATATCAAAAAAGGCGAACACTCCATTGTAAAAGATATGCGTTTCGACTTTGCGAATGAAGATTTTCGAATGAAGATTTTTTGTTGAAACTAGAATTGAAAAAGGCGAATACCAGCTGTACTTCGGCAAATAAACTCAGAAGACGATCAATAGAAAGGCAGGATTTGAATATTGTCGTTCTCAGATTGAGGCTAATGCGTAAATATGTATATGTGCTGAAAAAACTTTTTTCTCGAATTGTTAAGCTATTTTGGAAAATGTGTCATTTAGCAGTCCGAAAGAGCATTTTTTCTTCCATCTAATGCATATTGTAACTTCCAGTAAATCTCTAACATTTCCGATTTCAACATTTAACGATCGCGTGTGGTTTCAGTAGTGGATGCTTTACTTGTGTGCGGCGGGCACCCATCAGTTAGTCGCTCTGACTCGTTTTTTTTTTCCATTCTGACATCGTTTTTATCGCCAACCCTGAGTATAAAGGCACGGTCTGGGCAGAATTTCGATTCTGAGACATCCCGTTGAATCAGAGCGTACGCCACAGGTTAAGGGATGTGAGAAGACTGCAAAAAACGGCTTTTCGATGTTATCTCCGTCAACCACTGTGTCAGAAAAGTGTGCCCATCGTCCACGAATCCCTGAATTCAAGGCTTTTTCTCTAGAAAAAAAGGAATTGTAGTTTGTGCCACGTCCAGACGGTGTTCGGCTAGGCCAGTCCAATCAATCTAAACCGAATTTCGGTAGCGTCAAAATTTGACCAGACCCTGCTTTTGGCTGCGCTCCTCACCCTACTGCTCGACCAAATCCTTCAACAATCTCAAACACCTGACATACCGAGAGTTGGCCGGGTGAAGCCTATCCAAAAAAGGTTGCAGAATAAATTGAGTGTATTCTGCATTCTTTTTTTAAAATTGGCTTCGGAAGTTGCTTCTTTGGCGCTATTCATACTCCTCAACGCCATCGCGGCACGCGCGTGGCGCGCGGGCGTGGCGTTAGAGTATGTACAGTTTTAACGAGCGTTACGCGTGTCATGCGCTTGCGGAGGCTATGAATACTCCAGCGGAGACGTCACGGCGTAGAGGGAAAAAAGGGCCTTAACTTTTTCAAACAATCTAATTCTATACACGCGTTCACCATCATGATGACAGAGGATAGTAATGGACTTAATTATCATGAAACGGAGTGAAATGGATGATGTATCAATAGGGAAAATGATGAAAAAGTCATTACGGCCGTCGCCGAAATGGCAGAGCGGACGTCAAGCGTGTGCCGCGTGGCCATGGCGTCAGCTCGTTCATACTTCAATGCCACGCCCGCTCGTCACGCACGTGTTGCGCTGGTGTTGAGGAGTATGAATAGCGTCTTTGTGTTGGCGCGAACTCCGTAGTTAGGGCATCGTACGCGCGGAAAACCGTACACTATTTCTTCATGTTTTTGTGTAGCATGGCCTATCTAGTAAACGAAAATGTCGAAAGGGCCTATGAAAAACCTTCATTTGTAAAGAAAAATAATTCTAAATATACTGTAAATTTGAATTCGAATTACGCGCCAAAATCGTTTTGAAAGCTTTTCTGCATTTGGAGATCTCGTCACGTTCGAAGTTTTTCTCCATGTGGAAATTGTGACGTAATTGTTTTTCATGTTGTTAGACGGTCGTATCAACATGTGAAAAAGTGGTAGATGACTGGTGAGAACTGGTGGCGGATCCTCATCTTCAACCTCTTCCAACCTCATAACCCTACATTTTTTCCAAAGTTTACCGGTGTGGTCTATTGGGCTCATTCATGAAATTGAGGCTGAAAAATGAAAAAAGGATTCCAGCGCGAACGATGCCTTCAACCACTATGAGGATTTGCCTATTCAAGAATATATACATATTATTACTGAGCTTACACTTTTTCAAATTTGTGAAGGATTAGTCGGCTATCTGTGGAATACATATCTCTGAACAGATATTTATTGGTAGTACTCAACTATGAAGTTGGGTCCCCAAAGTTTTTGCATAGCAAAGAAAACACAGATGTTGTGACTTCTGAAAAAAAGTTTAAACCACTCATTGAGAAAATTTCAACCTTGCGAATTTTTTCAGATGCTATCATCTAGACATCGGGAAAATGAAATGCTACCAACAAGGGCAGATCCGGTGCCTTGATAGGAACCTGTAAAGTACTGAGTACTAAAAACACGATAAATTTGGAGTGTAAAATTCGAAGAAGGTAGAATGTTACTGATTGCGACAAAGAGCATTAAAGGCGAGGTTTGCGATTGACCCATTCACGACCACGTGTCCCACTGGTATGGCACGCGTGTACTACCACTTCGGACCACGTGTCCTACCGGTACAGTGATCGAGATACAGAGAAAAATCGTTTGAGCACCGTACTCCAAATCGGACGTGAAAAAACTCGTTTGTGTAAATGCACTAAAGAGCGCATTTAAGGCCTGTATCGTCCCGTTTACTTTTGCGGCGTGCCAAACCAACTGTGGGTTGTACAGCAGGAGCAGATTTTCTGAAATTGACCGAAAATACGTTTGGTAAGAGGAAAGCACGGTTTGTGATGGAGATACACATGGTTTTGACTCCAGTTTAACACAGCTTCGTAATCTGTTTGTCTGACTCATTGAAGGAACGCTCCCTTCACAAATACTAACGCGCTCCTCTAGACTATATGTTCACCGCAAACTCGATAGAGTACTAAAGATTTGATGCATGTGCTTGGACTGACGCCCACAAAAGTTGTGAGGTGTGTTCAAACTTGAAGACACGCTGCAATTACCTTCTATACTTGCTTAACAGAATAAAATCCTTCACGCTTAACACTTAGAACTGGACGTAAATACGTAGAATCTCAACTCTTCACCTTTATGAAGGGCACAAGCAATGACTAACTATGCAATAACTGCGTGAGGACTGCGTTCTTCCAAGCACGTACTCCTGAGAAAACGCTCAAAATGAAGAAGCTAACTTTGCGTAAATGATTTACTTTTTTTAGGCCTCCTGGCTCTCCTGATTTCGGAAGGGAAGGAGAACCTCGGTTGGTGCGAAAATCTTGGTGGGTTAAAAATTGGGCGCGAACAATTTCTCCAATAATGTGCCAAGGTGCTATCGCAGCGGAGGGGGGGGGTGCACTGTGGCACGTAACCACGCCCATCTTTCCGTGCCGCAGCGACTCTCCTGATTTTGGCCCTAGTTATACACCGGCGGGACGCTGCGGAAATAGCAAGACAACTATCACTTATATGCGCCCTAACTGTGCTCAGGCATGCCAAAAGGAACAGTAGCCGCAGAAAAACGCGCCGGAAGGCCGCCCAGAACAGTTATACACGCCGCGGCACCGTATACTGTATCCTTGCGGGACCTGCCCTGTTGAAAATTTGCCAATTTCCACCAGCTGATTATTTTCCAGATTTAAAATTGCTAAAACATTACCAAAACGACATAACGAGCACTGTAATGACGAGAGGAATTGATTATTAGTGCTATTCTGCAACTAAAAAGTGTCCGAAGCGAGAAAACCGATAAAATACGATTAAAAACGCCTGGACATTTTTTGTCTGCAGTATTGCGTCAAAGACGCCAAAGACGCAACATTGCAGACGAGTCTCTGATTCACGCAGCAAGCGGCGGCAATGTCATCGCGAGACGTTTTCATTCCGCTGGTGTATAACTAGGGCTTTTGGCAGGGGAGGGAAACACCGGGTAGGTGCTCAAAATCGGCGCGGCACGGTAAAATGGGCGTGGCCAAGTGCATCGCGCCTTAGTAGCCCCCCCCCGCGCTAAGATAGTACCTGTTCCGAAACATACTTTCAGTCTCCACATCCGCAGACACAATCCTGGTGTCATCTGAAGAGCGAAATGTCCACGTTGCCGAAGAAGAACCCGCGTATCATGCGTGTAATGCGAAGTTTGGTGCAATCACACCCAAAACTTTCAGTTTACGGCTTTCTTGGATTACGGTGCTCAAACGATTTTTCTCTGTGTTTCGATTAGTATCCTACCGGTGGGACACGCTTTCCAAAAATCGATTTCTCGCCTGCAAGTAAGTAGTTTCGAACCTACATATTATCTATGGATTGACCTACCCAAGACTTGAATAAAAACCTCGTGCTCCATCAGTAGGTCAAGTGCAACAACATATTCAGACTTTTCTAAAATCAGGTGGGCTGAAGTGGTTGAAAATAACTGCTGCAAAGTATCTTTAGACGCCTTATGTTTTTTTCCACTTCTATAGCTAGCACTTAGGTTGCTTGGTACAGACCTATCGTTTGAAACTCGTTTGCTTTTCTCAAAGCGTTGCAGCTCGCAATCAGTTGACTCTATTTTGGTTTTGAGTAATTTTTTCTCAATAACGAAAGCGTCTCAGAGGCTCAAACTCTGACACTGCTAAATCATCGTTGCTACCTACAATATAGACACAAAAAAAGGAACTACTCTTAGGACGCTATTCAAAAAGGCGTGTCCCACCGGTGGGACACATTATACGGTTACGCAATATTGCACGCGGTTCAAAGTGCAGCCACCCAAAATTAGGCGTGGTCGTGAATGTGTAAAGCAGTTGTTGTGCTAGCCTCATGCAAAGGTAGATCGCAAAAGTAAAAATAAAAGGAAAGAGAAAAAAGCGCAGTAACATATTACATAGAAGGGCTAACTGTTGGGTGTGCACCCGCCAAATCACCAAAATTTTCATGGTTGCTTGTTCTTCCTTGAGTTTCCTCTCAAAATAGTTGTCAACTTTTGATGAGGTTATTAGCTATTTCGAAGGCAAAACAAAAGAGGACAAAACCAGCATTCATAAAGTTCTCTTTGACTGGGGGCGGGCGAGCCCAATAATTAGCCATTTTAAGATGTTCCTTCGCGTTTTTTCAGCAGCTTTTCGCTTATTTTCAATTCCATCATCGCGAGATCTACTTTGTTATCAGGAGAACTCGCTAATCGTTTCTATCGCGAACTCTGCCTTTGATTAGAAGAGGATAAGCGCGTTCGAACACTTCATAATCAGTAGGGCCAGAAAAAAACGCCTTTTTAACCACAACCACATTTTTTACTAGCCTAACATTAAGATAAGAAAACATCAGAGCTTTGCTTTTCCATTCCATGCATTGCAAGATGATTCTCTCTTGGATGAATCCTCGCATGATTCAGGAACAATAAAATCTTCCGCAAATATGGGCAAATGTAATAAACAACAATTTTTTCCTCAAATAACCTCTGCACACATATTTCACTCAATGTTGAATAAATAAGTGCTTGATTGTAAGCATAACCTGAAAAGGTTTATTGGCGAGTTAATTAGAAAATATAATTGAACGTAAGCAAATTAATGTAATAGCAAATTAATGTAATAGCTCCGCAAAAATCTTCCGCAAATATGGGCAAATGTAATAAACAACAATTTTTTCCTCAAATAACCTCTGCACACATATTTCACTCAATGTTAAATAAATAAGTGCTGGATTGTAAGCATAACCTGAAAAGGTTTATTGGCGAGTTAATTAGAAAATATAATTGAACGTAAGCAAATTAATGTAATAGCTCGGCAAAAATCTTCCGCAAATATGGGCAAATGTAATAAACAACAATTTTTTCCTCAAATAACTTAAATTTTCCTGTCAAATAAATAAGTGCTTGATTGTAAGCATAACCTGAAAAGGTTTATTGGCGAGTTAATTAGAAAATATAATTGAACGTAAGCAAATTAATGTAACAGCAAATTAATGTAATAGCTCCGCAAAAATCTTCCGCAAATATGGGCAAATGTAATAAACAACAATTTTTTCCTCAAATAACCTAAATTTTCCTGTTAAATAAATAAGTGCTTGATTGTAAGCATAACCTGAAAAGGTTTATTGGCGAGTTAATTAGAAAATATAATTGAACGTAAGCAAATTAATGTAATAGCTCCGCAAAAATCTTCCGCAAATATGGGCAAATGTAATAAACAACAATTTTTTCCTCAAATAACTTAAATTTTCCTGTTAAATAAATAAGTGCTTGATTGTAAGCATAACCTGAAAAGGTTTATTGGCGAGTTAATTAGAAAATATAATTGAACGTAAGCAAATTAATGTAACAGCAAATTATTGTAATAGCTCCGCAAAAATCTTCCGCAAATATGGGCAAATGTAATAAACAACAATTTTTTCCTCAAATAACCTAAATTTTCCTGTTAAATAAATAAGTGCTTGATTGTAAGCAAATGGGCAAATGTAATACATTTGGGCAGTAGAAAGCAGAGCTAATCTTAGTGAACGTAGGAATCTCACTACAAACTCGCAACTATATCCCTTTATGTAATGAAGACAAAAGGTTGGAGGGACATTCTTAATGCGAAATGAATTTTAAGACACTATGAGTGCGTGATGGAAGGAAAGTAGCCTACTTAGTCAGTTAGGTGAGTGTGACTCTAGAATTTTTGATGTAATCTCTGCCAGCGCGTGTCCTGATCACAAAGGAAGTGAAGTGTCTCGTTTCATTAAATTGCATGCGAATCAAGTTTCGCTATAGAAAAAGCTCTTTGTCGCTCAGTTTAAGCTATGAACCTGCTAGTGAGACGTAAACCAATCTGTTTCACAGTAATGAAAAGATCTTTGAAGTATGGTTGTATATGTGAAAATTTATGACGCGAGATGGGTTGGCCCATAAGTACGTAGAAATTTTGCCTTTGCGTTGTTTCGTTACACTTTGTGCCAAAATTGCCGATTTGAGTGGATTATTCGGTAAATCGTTGTCTGCTTAACAAGACTATTATTTTTTACATATCGTTTATTTTTATATTAGCTTTTTCCAATGGTTCGAAGTCTCAAATTTTATGTTTGGAAAATGCCAATGACACAAAATAGTATTTTCGACAGTTGATATTCCCTACTTCCCACTTCCCATAGCACCTACTGCGGGTGCTATACGGTAGTCCACTGCACAGAAATTATTTCGAAAATATAAAAAAGGCCACTCCGACGACAAGCTAGACCTCTCCCATGTACACTTCACGGCAACGGTAAAAGGCGGTTGTGTGGATTATTTCCACTGTAGGTTGCACCATAACCGACAGCAAATTTGTAATTTTTTCCTAAAAATTGAAGAAAAAACACAGGGAAACGGTGAGGGCTTCTCCCCCCTCCCACACACACACATTATCAATACATCCAAAGTCTTTGTCATAGATACACACACGAATGACAAGAAAAAACTTTTCTGTTATTCCTGCGTGTGGCGTGTTCCTGCGTGTAGTAAAGACTTTAGGTATATTGATAATGTTTGCGTGTGTGATAATACTCACAGTTTTCCCGGCGTTCTCTCATTAAAATTTAGGGAATTATACAAAACTTCTGTCGTTCAGTGCGCAACCTTTAAAGGCACAGTACACGCTCAGATATGAATTTTGAGATTTTTATGTATTTGTGCAGCAGACCCTTCCTGTATTACACGTGCCAAATGCGAGATCTCAATTTCGCCAAATAAGCGATATATAAGCAACCACCACAGGCCCGACCCCCTTCGCTCACCACCACAGGCCCGGCCCCCTAACAGATTTTCGAACTCGATAGCAGCTCGATGGATGGATGAATTCCAACAAGTCGTCGTTCTTCAGTCCATTGCCGGACTGTCTCCTTACCATGGCGTTCCCTCACCCAACGATTGCGTATGAAGAGAAATACAGGCCAGAGACAACTCGTCCACCAAGGTTTCACCCTTTAAATATTAGCATCTTCAAGGAGCCATAACTCTGTTGAAAGGGGGTCTTGGACGATTTCAGAGATACCACTGTGATCAGCGTGTGACTCTCTCCAAGATGAGCATGAAATCTGAAAATTAATTTTTTGGGTGTCCTGTGCCTTTAAAGGCAGCAGACACGCTCGAAAAAGTTGTTGAGATAACTACATTAGTGGGGTCTTGCAGGCCCTAGAAGAGCCCTCACGAAGTTGCAAGCGTTAAAAACGAGTCCAAATGACCGTATTTGAGCCGTAATCAGTCACGAAATCATCCTTGCTCCGCCCATCGATACGGGCTCCGCCCCTCCACACAGGTATTCAATGCTCGATTGCGGCCACTTTAGATTACTTTTTAGGCTTCTAACGGCGTAAGCGTTCCAGAAAGGGCTGTTCAAGTACATTAGCGTCGTTTTCCCAACAAATTTGTTGCTAGCCCCGCTATTTCAGCCAGTGCCGTACAACTCGTCAGATTCTGGCCCAATATAGAACGTACCGTTATATCTTAATTTCCGTCGATTTGTTTTCATCTTTTTCGTTATTTCTGAATACTAACAGCTTCAGACCATCAGTTTAATCCATAAAATTGATATCATTTTTGAGCGCGTCTGCTGCCTTTAATATGCTTGGTGGAGTACGCAACCGCACAATCGCCTTTTCCCGTTGCCGTGGACTGTAACTGTATGATTGCACTCCAGTTTTCATTCAGGTTCGACCCCTCGTCATCGATTTCAGAACATGCTCTTGACAGGAGTACGTGCTGCGAACGCACCGGAGCTCTGAAACCCTCACTGCCAGTAAGGAGGGGTTGAAACTCAGGACACATTAATATAGCAGCACGTGCTGCTGTTAAAGGTGTCGTTAGCGCTGAAGACCACTCACCGTTTTTTCGGTTTGAATGATTTTCCGGAAACACCTTAGAACGAAGGGAGAGTTTGTTCGAATAAAAACGCCTTACTGTAAAGATAAATGAGGTTGAATGTCTCAAATTCTGTCAAAAGAGGCGGGCCCTCCATCAGTCATCTGGAACAATTTGCTGTCAGCCATCGTTTACGTTTAAGTTACTGATCAACAATTGATACAGAACAAAATGAAGGGAATTTGATGAAACATATTCGATAACGTGAAGAATGACTTTTCTAAACACATCGATTCACCTTTCCTTCTCCACAAATCATTTGAAATAAAGATAAACTTCATTCGATCGTGAGATCGTTGGTCAAAACAGCGATCTCTAACAATTGACTCTACCTTTCTCAAAAGCCGGTCGAGAAATTTTCGCTCTGAAAATGGGAGTCTCAGTGATTTATTCGCAATTTTTTCAACGTGGCTGTTATATATGTAGGGTACGAGAGCTCTCCTTACATACGGAAAACTCGAAACCGAAATCTATCGTGAACGATGCCTTTAAAGGCAGTCTTCATGATGAAAAAGTTTCCCGTTTTTTGGCAAAAACGTTAGCTCTAAGCAAAGTGAGAACGGAAGTGCGATGAAAAACGGCCGGGAAGTGGGTGAAAATCTCATGGGCCAGCCAACCCATTGGGCCACCCCGTCTGCGTCCTATAACAGTTGTCGGCGTCCGTTTTACCGTAGGAAAGGCACCGAATTTTCCAATATTTTTTATCGCGAAAAGTTCTATCATCCCAGCACGTACAATAGCCCCTTTTATTTTTAAAGAATTTCCAGTCCAGAAAACAGAAATCAAAGCCACTTACCTAAGGATTTCGAAGTGCGAAACCATTTCACTGACGTCAGGTTCGATGCGTTGTCTGCATTCTCCGAAACACGCTAGCAGGCACAGGCAAGTTTTTCAGAGTTTTCTTTAAAGGCAGTGTTCACGATAAATTTCACTTCCGATATCTCCACGGCTTACGGAAGGTCTGTTGCCCTATATAGCAAGGCATGCTTAAAAAGGACACGAAAGACGCGTTTTTGAGCAAAAATAGGACCTCTCTTGTTCACATTGATTTTTGAGCGTGGAGGAATTGACCGCTAGAAGGATGATACCTATCAGTGCAATGAAGCGATCAGCTCACTTATCAGCACTTCCTTCACTTGATCATTCCTGTAATCTGAGTCTTCCTTTGTTCATTCCGAGGGGGCGGATCTGGGGCACCAGGCGTGTCTGGGGCACCAAAACGCTTGTTTGCAGCCGCTAGGTATTTTGCCGCTCCTGGCTCGTTTTCTACCGTTCTTTCGACACTGGGAGCCTAGGATCCTTCTCGCCTACCATTTCACTGTGGAAAGTCAACGAGGATGATCATCGTGAACGCTGCCTTTAAACGGTTTTCCCGGTATTTGAGTGTTCTGTGGGAACTTTCCCCTATTAAACCCTACTTACAAGGGAAGTGTTTAGAGTGTCAAACGCATCTGCGAAAACGACTGGTACCGTTAGTATCTCTTGTGGCTCGATAGTAAAACTGCGCAGTATCCCGCCCCGAGCTGCAGGTTTCAAGATATGACAAGCTTAAAAAAGGTAGTTTTTGTGCTTTTTGTACCTTGCAAAACGCGCATAAGTCTTCAGAAAATCCGGAAACGGACATCATAAATGTGTTCACCGCCCAAAACTACCTCCCTGAGAAAAATTTAGGTGAAGGCGCATTTTCCATACTTTGTCCAGACTGACAGTGTTTTGAGCTTTTACGAATTTTCGGTTGGGCGTTTATTGATGCCAATTAGGGGGCTCTGGAAGAGTTTAAGAAAAATGTTCTAGATTTGACTTAAAATTCTTCCAGGGGGGGTTGAGGGCGCTGACCATGAATCTGTGGTTTATTAGTCGATTCTCCAAAGTTTTCGGCTAATTTCGTACGAAGCTTCCCAACCGGGGAAAATTCCGAGTGAGAAACGCCACTTTCGAGATTTCCGGATTTCTACGATAGATATGTCTCAAAATCATTCTCTGAGGATTATTTGTAGTGCTTAACACGAATCTGGAGTCCGTTTATCGTTTTTTTTTTGCAGATTACGGTAGATTACGGTGGGTATGCGGTAATTTGGAATTTCTATACGGTGGTTACTCGGGGTGGAGAATACCAATTTGACGTCCGTTTGCCGGTTTTCAAAATACTAAGGTGGGTTTTGTCCCCTAAATGACATGTCACCAACCGTAACCTACAGTAAACTCGAAATTTCGGCAATTGGACTCAAGATTCGTGTTCACCACCCTAGATTAACCCTACATACAAATTTTGAGTTAAATCCGGGAAATTTTTTTGAAACTCCAAAAACTCCTCCAAGAGGCTTGAAAAATGCTCGCGAAAAGGCAAGGGTACACCCATCAGGATTTTTTTGGAGTTCCAAAAATTTTCTCGGCTTGGCTCAAAAGTTGTATCTAGGGTGGCGAACACGAATCTGGAGTCCATTTGACGAAATTTTGAGGTTTACTGTAGGTTACGGTAGGTAACATGTCATTCAGGGGTCAAAACCCACCTTAGTATTTTGAAAATCGACAAACGGACGTTAAATTCGTATTCTCCACTCCGAATAACCCCCGTGTGCAAATTTCGAGTAAAATTTGAGATTTTGACCAAACTACCGTATACCCACCGTAATCTACCGTAATCTGCGAAAATTCGATAAACGGACTCCAGATTCGTGCTAAGCACTCCAAACAACGCTCAGCAAATGATTCTGAGACATATCTATCGTACAAAACCGGAAATCTCGAAAGTGCCGTTTTTCCCTCGAAATTTTCCCAGGTTGGGAAGCTTTAAACGAAACTAGCCGAAACCTTTGAAAAATCGACTAGTAAACCAGAGAATCGTGATCAGAGCCCCAAAAACTCATCTGGGAGAATTTTAAGTCAAATCTGGAACATTTTTCTAAAACGCTTCCAGAGCCCTGAATTGGTAGAAATAAACGCCCAACCGAAAATCCGTACAAGTCCAAAACGCTCTCAGTCTGGACGAAGTACGGAAAATGTGCCTTCACCCAAACTTTGCTCAGGGGGGTAGTTTTTGGCGCTGAACACATTTATGAGGTCCGTTTCCGGATTTTCCGAAGACTAACGCGCTTCTTGAAGGTACAAGAAGCACAAAAAATGAGCTTTTTAAGCTTGTAACTTCTCGGAACCTGGGGCTCGGGGCGGCATACTGCGCATTTATACTATTGAGCCAGAAGAGATACTAACGAAACTAGTCGTTTTCGCAGACTCTAAACACTTCCCTTGTTAGTAGACTTAACTAATCAAGAACATGGAAAACTGAAATACGATTTTTATCGTGAACACTGCTTTTAATGTCCCTGTTATTCAATCCCATAGTTCACAGGTGTTCACCCGGCAAGTGCTGTCATCGTTCCAGGCGGGATCAGGGGTGCGTCCCAAGAACGTTTCCACGACTCCGTGGGAGGAAAAACAACCTTCCGATGGAGAAATTTGCTCTCCATGGATGCGAATAATAGCTGAAAATTGCTCCCACGTGGCCGTGGCTACGTTTCCATGGACGCGTTTTGCCATGGGAATGTTCTTGGAACGCACCTCAGGACGGTCTAGTGTAACGTCGGCATGGATCCGGAAGAGACTTTGCGTTCACTGTTGCAGGTTGGCGCAAACTCAGTGCCTTATGCTATAACATAGGTGCACCGAGCTTGCGCCAACCTCCAATAGGGAACGCAAAGTCTCTTCCGGATCCACGCCGATGTTACAAACTTTCGCAAACCACATTGCGGTCGACTGTGGACTCTATCCGGCTCAACTGCAACGTGTGAATGAGGCTGTTCGACGGAAGAGACCCACGTGAAGGTCAAGTGATTTTGCTATATGACAGATTCAGGCTTCACACAGCGAATTAGCCTTGCGAAATATATATCTTACAAGGTGTTCGCAATCATAAAAGTATATACATATGATAATTCAAATTATTAATCTCTGTTTTTAATTCGATCGTTAATTGTGTGCTCCTATTATATGTTAAATCACACCCCTGGCTTTCCGTGAACTTCTCGGAGTCCTTTCACTGGTATAAAAAACTGAAGCAGAAGCTCTCTAACTAAGAAATTCAAATTATTATTACATGGAACGGAAACGGGTAAGGAAGAGGCATTGAGCAGCTTGGTGAGCGCATGCACAAAGGTTTTGATTGTTCCCGCTTATCGGCAATGTCACTATCTAAACACCCGCCATACAATCATTCAAACTTGCCACGAATATCGTTCTGAAAGAAACCTCCAAAATTGCTTGTCAGCTGCGAGAAATGCGTTGACCGTCATCGTATGCACAGGAAATGCTTGAACAGTTTAGACAGATTCGGTGCTCTAATTCCCAATGCACGCACGATTGTATTTTTCAACTTTATTCCTCCAGGTTAGGACAACAAGACTTCACACCGGCATTATCTTGTTGTTTCTCATTGATTTCATGTTTTTCTCAATTTTTCGCACTAGTTAGGCATTGTAATTACCTAGATGCCTGTATGCAGCGCATGGTTCAAAAACGTTCTACACTAAATAACTTTTGGAGAGGCTCCTTTCCAAAAAAATAGATATCCAAGTCTTCCATTTTTGAAGAATTCTTGTTCTTTTTATTTATTTATTTATTACGTTGTAGAATTTATTTACGTAGTGTGAAAGCAATTAACTAATTTGGATGAAACCTATTCCCACTCAATGTTGTACTCTCCATTCAGGGTTCAGCGGCTCGCCTCACAACGCTACACTGCGTAACAAAAAGACAGAACACCCCCTGAACTTGTCGGTTTCGTGTTTGTTGAGCAGAATAGATCTTTTTCATCAATACTACTGTAATCGGGATGTAAAATAACCTCCGTATACCGCTTTTTAGTGAGTTCAAATGTTTGCGCACTTTTCTAAAGTAAATTTTTGTTTTACGGCATGTCAAAAATGATAGGACACACCAGGGTTAATTCGGAATTCACGTTCGATAAAATGGTGTGATCGCAAATCTAATGGCCGATTGACCCTCGCTGCTCCTTTATTGCATCAGACATTCGATTTGGTATACTATCGACCAAGTTAAGCCTTTGCGAACCGATCTTGCTCTATTTCTAGGTTATGGCCTGTTGGAACGCAGAAATCGAGATATATCGCAGGCCATTGGCTCAGACCCGAGGCACTAAAATACACTAGAGGTTCTTATTTTGTTGAAATCAGCACTGTAGACTAGCCATTGTGGACCGGATAGTTATTGCCGAGCGAAGAAGCCGACTTTAGACCTGTTCACGTAAACTTTCTCGTTGTCTTGCTAGAAACTGCAACTTTTCTGCCCGAAAACATGTGAAAATGAAAGTAGGTGTTACTCTGATATCTGCTGGTACTCACTGGAGATCTTCGGACTGCTGGCGAACGCATGTTGTAGACATCCTTCACGAGCAAATGCTCTGACAGATCATTAGAGATCTACAACCGCAGCCCCGATGGCTAAAGTGGACAGCGACATCGACTATTTGTGTATAAAAAAAACGTAGCTCTAGGTTTTTTTTTGAGAGGAGGGGGGTTGTGCCTTGCTTTTCCCCTTTCTCCCGTGATAAAAATGTAATTTGGCAATGAAAAAGTGTTACACCCCAGGAGACTACCAGGGGTAGTGACGCTTCCAATGATTTCAATGAATAGCCTCTGAACATATTCAGGTTTAATCCTTTAATAAAGAGTGGATAATGAGTAGAGAGTACTGCAACACGTCGTCTATGTATTCATGCGCCCCTTGTGTTTACTGTGTGCCACCCGAGCGTTGAATTCAAAATAATTTGGAAAGTTTTTTTAGGTTACAAACTAGACCGTATTTGCTCATTTTATAGGTTGAATCGGTCAAAGATTAGATTGATTAGCACAACATTTGAAATATCTGTTTTCCGCTCTTTTTCTTAGTAAGTTGTACTCTCACGTAGCATAAAAGATCGGATCAAACAATTTACCTAGAAGCAATGTTCACGATAAGAATACGCATTCTAATTCGCTATGTTTTTTTTTGAGTAGGAAATGAAAGGATTATAGACGGAGGTCTCCACAGAACTCTTAAATATCTAATGTAAAACTTCTAAAATTCTTAATTAAGCCTATTTCGCGTGTTTCGGGGGCCTGCGGACTTTTGAACTACCCGGACGTCGGAAATTCTTAGAAAATTCCTAGGTAAGTGGCTTGGTTCCCTGTTTCTTGAACCGAAAATACTCTAAAAATGATATGGTTAAATGTGTATGCTTGGATGTTAGACTCTTTCACGACATCGAGTAATAAGAAAACCGGTCTCTATCCCCTTGTGAGAGGTACGCAGGACAACTGTTACATGACGTGGGCGGAGTGATCCAATGGGTCGGCCAGTCCAGGAGATTTTTACCCACTTTTCCTTGTTTTTGTACTTCCGTTCTTATTTTACTTAGAGGGACGCGAAGCTTACGTTTCCGCGAAAAAACGGGTTCATCGTGAACACTGTCCTTGTAAGGCGCAGTAAGTTGTGTGAACGCTTCACATACATATCTTGTTGAAAGAATCTTTTGTTCTGCGGGACTTTATTTTTATTTTGTTCTAGCGAGATCACTTATTTGCAATCTAATCATATTGAAACTTAGAGAAATATACGTAAGTTGTTGAGACGCCATTCCGCGCAATGTATAATGAGCAGGAAGGATCGTAAATGTTTGTCACATTACTCTGCCGCACTTGAGGACAGGTTTCCAAATGTTTTTGTCATGCATCTTAAAGGCACAGTCCAACCTTGGGGATAAAATTTGATATTATAGTCTGCCCACAGCGAATAGCAACCCTGCCAAACGCGAGATCTGAATTCCCTCAAATAAAAGACAAACTACAGGGAAAAGTCGGCCCGCCTACAATATCCCCAAAAGCCTAGCCACGCACACCGTTCTGGAAAGGGAACCCAGAGTTCTGTTATTGTACATTATGCCTTTGAGCATCGCCACACAAACCAATTTTTCCGTTCACAAAAATTTTGGTTCCCTATTCGGGGCGAAACGCTTAATTAAGTTTTTAGGGTATAAGGGGCGGGGCCGACCTTTTCCCTGTAGTTTCTCACTTACCTATTTGATCGAATTGAGATCTCGCGCTTGGCAGGGTTGCTATTCACTGTGGGCGAACTTTATTATCAAATTTTACCCCTGAGTTTGGACTGTGACTTTGAGGAGCCGGGGACTATCACTTGCTATTATAATAAAGACTCAAACTTCTCAGTAGCAGTGGTTTCCAGAAAGTCTCGCTATTTCCTAGTTTTACTTTCTTAGGTATAGGTTCTGTGTTTGGCATTAGGCCCCGGTAAGAGTAGGTGCTATTAGCATCTGTAACCCACCGACACCCCCCAACACCCCCCAACACCCGCCAACACCCACCCGGTCGATACGTATGTATGTTTAAAACGATGGAGTGAGGTTGAGAAAATCACTCGGTGTATCCAACTAGGTATGACGATGATTACGTGGCCGACAGGATTGCGCCTGTTCGGAGAAATAGTGAAGGAGAATAAAGTGAACGAACGGAGGTAGCAGTAAGGTTAGCTTTCTAGTGATACGCAATGTTTTATCATCGGCCCGCCCACCCGGTGATTTTCTCATCCGCCGTCATCCACGTATTGCATGGATATCGACCGCGTCGGATACATCGAGTGATTTTCTCAACCTCACTCCATCATTTTAAACATACGTATCGACCGGGTGGGTGTTGGCGGGTGTTGGAGGGTTACACCGAGTGATTTTCTCAACCTGACCACACCACATTGCTCATACGTATCGACCGAGCTGGTGTCGGCGGGTGTAGGGGGGTGTTTGGGGGTGTTGGAGGGATACACCGGGTGATTTTTGCATCCCATTTCCAATTCTTTCTGTGTGTATCGACCGGGCTGGATCCGTCGGCTCATCCAACTATGACCGGGGCATTATGTCTGTCTGATGTTGTGATAGGCTGTAAGTGATAAGAGTCGTCGGCCCGCCGAAAACGATAGTGTTGAAATAACTGCGTTTCATAACTATAGGTCCACCTGAAAATTTCGAATTTCCGGGCTCGCCGTACATTTTGGAGTTCTGTGGGCAATACCATCGGAATCTTCACCTTTAAAAACCCCGATAAAAATCGTCCTGCCCATCCATGATTTTTTATTAGGTTTCCGTGAATGATAGACAGAATTGTGACCGTTTCAAAACTATAGGTCCATCGAAGGAAAATTCCCGTTTCTTTGCTAGTACAAATGAGACTGGAAAATAGGGGTTATATACGGACTCCCTCAACGTCGTGCTTCGTATGCGTCGTGGAAATCGCCTGTCTTCGGATGAACAATCTCAAACGGAAGCGCTCAACGCGGCTGGATGGCCAAGAAGGAGGATTGCGGAGCATCTTGGACGATCGCACAATTGTATCAACAACTACACACGGGATCCTTAGCTATATCGGAAGAAGAACCCTGTAGGGCGTCCGAGGCTGCTTTCGGAGCATGAAGAAGGAAGAATCGGACGCCTTCTATCCAACTCAATGATGAGTCTCAACTGCTTGCGCAGCGAACTTTCGCTTTCGACGAGCAAAAGTACGGTTTGGAGGGCAGTTCAGTCGGAAGAGAACCTCAGAAGAGAATTAGTGAAACGTGCGCCAAGACTGACGGAACGGCACAAGGCGACCCGCTGCCAGTTTGCTACCCAAAACATCACAAGAGATTGATCAAAAGTAAGGCGATTTTGCTCATACGCTGCTCCGTGGCCCCAATTATTCCAAACGCTTCAGGTGATCTGGAGCGACGAAAAAAAGTTCAATCTAGACAGACCTGATGGTGGAAGAGGTTACTGGCGTGATCTACGGAAGCCACCGCGTGTCTTCTCCCGACGCAACTTCGGTGGTGAATCGCTCAAGGTTTGGGGTGCATTCTGTGATTCTGGTCAACTCGAGCTTGCATTCGTTTCGTGCCGTATGGACTCCGAGGACTACCAGAAGGTTCTAGAAGATCGTCTTCTGCCGTTTATCCGACGGCATCGACGCCAGGCCTTCACTTTTATGCATGAAAACGCTGCTATCCATGCTAGTCGGTCGACGTCAGCATGGCTTGCAAGGAACAAAATAGAGGTTCTCGGTTCGCGGGCGTGTTCACCGGATCTCAATCCTATGGAGAACCTTTGTGCCATTATTGTGCACAAGATTTACAGTGACACTAATCAGTACGCCACAATCGACGAGCTGTAGGAGTCGATCGCCAACTTCTGGGTATCAGTGGAACCCATCGTGATCAAAAATCTGGTTCAGAGCATGCCGAAGCAATTAGTTGAAGTTATTTAGAATCAAGGAGGACAGACAAGTTACTAGATCGTTGATTTTTGTTGCTTATCGTAATAAAACTTTGATTTCATTTATTAGACCTATAGTTTTAAAACGGGTGTTTTTCAATCTTCGAGCTCTTAAAGTTCGTACCAAATCTGAATTCGCGTCTACGGTTCTTCATAAAGGTTTTCGAGGATGCTGATTCTGTAGGTGACCACTGCAGAACATTTGAGTTAGAGCGAAACACAAAATCACGGAATTCATCGGTGGGCCTATAGATATGAAACGCAGTGTGTCAGAAAAATATCGAGCCACAGCCTTAGTCCCTCCAACAATAAGGGTGGAGATCCATGAATTTGGTTCAAACAGCACACAAGATGAAGGTAAGGTTATGCTGATATTCCAAAAAATCTTACTCTGAGAGGCTAAGCGGGCATAATGTCCGCAATCAATCCTAATGGAGAAAAAGCGAAAAACTTTTTAAAAATGGATTGTTTTGCCAGAACGATTGTTCGAGAATAGCTCCTACATTATACAAGTTGGCTGATCAGATCGCGACATTTTTTTGCGTTGAAATTTGTCGCGAAAGCCACCTCCCACTGAACCGCAATTTTAAAACACAAAGTTGTATTAGATAAATAACAATGCATTCTCACAAAAACAACGGCAACCAGCACCGAAAATCGGGTCCGTTGGCTCCACCAAATTTACGAGGTAGCTTTTAAAGGTTGTTGATGTTGGTTGCACACTATGCCATCGTACTGTGCTTATCTGGGTCAATATCTGGTCCGCAATTGCGTCTCGACACGCTTTGCAGCCGCACGCTCCCATGTCAGAAGAGCTTCCAGCGCCGCGGCCGCCGATCTGCTGACTCGAGGTGGGGTTTGGAAACTGGAAACTAAGAAAAATTGGAGAAAATTGTATAAAAAAGCCATATCGAGTCGGCTTTGGCGCTGGAAACCCGACTGACTCGAGTGTGTGCGGCTGCAAAGCGTGTCGAGACGCAATTGCGGGCCGGAATTCGGACCAGATAAGCACAGTAATCGTGTCGCAGCCATGCACACAAGCCATTTCGGCTGTGTATCACTCTACTGAAGTCTTCCAAGTATTTACCGGAATCAGTGGTTCATCAAATTAATATTCAGCGAGATTGATGATCAGACATTCCTGCTCTGAAATTCGGGAAACACCTTTTCGCAGGGGATTATGGCTGCTCGAGCCAAGTGCGCTGTCGTCGATTCCTACGGAAGAGTAAATCTGTCTGGAGCTGAATGCTGCGTCCACCACGGATCCAGCACGTCGTAGAAAATTCGCTGCTGATAACTGGCGGAGTCGAGTTCTACCCTCAACTCAAGAAACATCAGCGCCGCCAATTTGGCTGCCGGCCCAAGCAACCACCGCACTCGGAAGAAGACTGGAGACTTTTGTTGCCACGATCCTTCTTGAGCAGCTGGCACTGATTCTACGGTGCGTGGCTTCTACGAAGTAACGCTGGCAGAGTGCGCGACCAACATCGACAAATTTCGAAAGCTACATTGCTAATGTATTGGACCCTAACGATCCAATTTTGACTATTTCTTGCGGTAGTTTTTGAATGATTGGGTGTCAATCGGAACATATATGTACTATTCGTGTCGAGCTCACAGCCGGCAGTATATGAGATTGAGATCGAAAATTTGTCAGTGTGTGTGGCCCATTTTTCCGTTTATACGGGCTTGGCTTGCTCAATCCTCGTTTTTTCTCATTCATTCGAGCGAATTGAGATTAGTAAAACCTTAGTAAAACAGTCAACGGCATGCCGTGGCGATAGCTCAACGCAGAAATAGATAGCGTACTACCTTCTACGTAAACTTTGGGAATCTCTAGTGAGCTTTTGGATCTGATTAACACCAGGAGCGGAGCGGTGGTCTCGGTGAAATATATGGTTTCCGTTTTCGATTAAGTCTGACGTATGGACAAGGCGACTGGCCGTGCGGTGTTGGCTGCATCACAGGCCAATGGGGTTTCGATCGTGTGCGGTGATCTACCCCGCAGCCCCGTTCATTCATCAGACTAAAATGATTACGTTAATTCTAACTGATGTTAAGCATGTTCCGACGAAGAAGCGACCATTTCTTGCAACGATAATCGAAATCAAGAGCTTACTAGGAATGTCCGAAGCTTATCTAACATCAATTTGATTTGATTTTAGTAATATTGTTTGATTTGTAAAAATTCTCTATTATTCTGGCCCACATATTCGCGATCACAACTATGAACTGGCAAGAGAATCAATCTAAATCGATAGTAAAACTTGCATGTCTTTGGTAGCTTTGATTTTATTAGTAAATGTCCAACTGTTATGACAGAGTTGAATATTTGTAAGGATGAAAGTGAAGAATACAGAAAAGAACAAACCTTCATTTCCGAAAAAAATTCAACGCATTGGCAGCTTGAAATTATTATGGTGAGAACACGCTCGAAAAGTCGTGAATTCGCCACGAGATGGACGATTAAAAAAGGCAGGCGTCACAGATATTTCTTCAAATCCAACCTTCTACACGGAAGTATTGAGTGTTCGTGGTGCGACAAAGCCTTTTTCCTCGTACAACATATTGCGACGTTACACAAACCTATTTATCCAGTTTCAAGCCTTCTCAAAAACAAAACCGAACACTTTCTAGAACATCCGCTATTGAAACTATAGCAGTCTGTCAGTCCATATTAAACCTCCTAACAGAGACAACGAACGAGCAACCATTTCCCAGCTCCTGTTTTGATTTCGACCAACCCACGGTAATCCCAACTTGGAACACACGTAAAGACGGTTAGTACATGAATACGTGCTGGCTTTGAGTTCAGTGGAATCAAAACACAATCACCACAAGGTTTTTGCAGAATATGTACCTCCTAGAAAATGAAAAATCCAGTTTGACAAAAATAGAAAAAATCTCGAAGGTGAGGCATGAAGCAGAGACTTTTTCAAATAATCAATAAAGGTGTTCTGCGTACACTGTATGAGATGTTTCACAGTAGATAACGTCGGCATGAATCCAGAAGAGACTTTGCGTCCACTATTGAAGGTTGGCGCAAATTGCCATATGCTATAACATAGGTGTACCTAGTTTGCGCCAACGTCAAATGGGGAACGCAAAGTCTCTTCAGGATCCAAGCCGGTGTTACGTACGTATTCAGTGCTGTGCAAAATTATAGGTCCACCTGATCTTCGCATCCACTTCGTCAGGACTTGAAGTTTGCGAAATGGAAACGTTGCCGATGGATTCAGGAGTGTCGAGAGCCAGAATAGGCGAGGTTTCAGAAGATTTAGTCCAATTAGTACAAAGTATCGTGTTTTGGTGGAAATCGTTATACTATAGCGGTGCGAAATTATAGGCCCACCCCAACTTTTTCCGACATGGAAGTATTTTTCTCGCCCCATGTCGAGATGAAGTATGTCAGATGGAAACACTGGGGTATATTTACCGCTCTGTGGATTCACTTTTGAAGCCTTCAACAGTGGAGCAGGACCAAGTGCACAAGGCATGCGCTTCAAATAGGAAAATCTACGAGAAAGCAAGATCACGGGAATGCGTCGACGCGTACTGGGAGAATCCCGCGGCATGCAAGGAGAGAAGTAAAGCTGTCGTTGAAGCTTTCAAGGGGCGATAAGAAGCTTGTTTCTCATGAAACTTCGATCAGTTCGCAGTCCGCCAATGATATCCGGCGACGTCTGTACCCAACGGTTTACAAAAAAAAACGGTGTTGTGGTCTTTTCAACTTGGCGAACATCCGCGGAGGTATGAACCGTGGTAATGCAGGTATGCATGTCACAAGTTGAGGAGTTGTTCGTAGAAAAGGCCACGTATAGGATACATGAAGGCTATAGAAGTCTCAGTCAAGGACATTAGGTAAATAGCTCTTCCTGCAATTCAGATGCTGTTTTTTGATAACACAGAGTAGAATCTTAAAGGCAGTGTTCACGATAAGAAATGTGTTTCTTTTCTCACTAGGAATGGGTAGTGAAGGGGCAAACTGTAACGTTGACGTCGAAAGAACGCATGAAAACGAGCCAGGAAAAGCTCCAAAAGACGAGCGCAGGGCAAACCTCAAAAGCGCAACACACGCCCACCGACGTGAACAAATGAATGCTCGAGATCGTGAGATGAGCGATGATTTCCAATCATTCGCCCCGTTCTTCCCTTCATTCTCAGCTTCTCTCTTTACTCAGCTCAGCTCGCATAGATCGGCTACAAAAGACGGAAGATACAAGCCTTGGACAACTCGTCCACCATATTTCCTTAGCTCAATCTTTGAGGGACCATAACTCCGTTCCCGGAAGTTCTTGTACGATTTTGAAGACATCTTTGGAATCAGCGTGGGGCCGCTTTCAAGATAGGCGGGGAAACAGAAAAACGATTTTCATCGTGAACACTGCCTTTAATGGTGCAGATGGTAGAACACAAGGATGGTAGGATTTGTTCAGAGAAAAAAGGCTGCCCAGAAGACACAACTTCGAAGGTGTAGGTGTCATGACCTTAGCGGCTTTCCATGGTCATGTACGATTAGTACTCGACTCGGTTTCATGCGGCTTAGACAGCCAAAACTACCAAAAAGTGTCCCATGCTCACCTTCTGCCATGCATCAAAATACAAAGGCGGGCAGGTCTCGTTTTTTAACATGGCCCCAAGTTACCTCTTTCATTGAAGTCAACTTGCGTGTTCCTAGAAGTCCACACCGTGGAAGTTTAGCAATTACCTGCCTGCTGTCTTTCCTACCCGGAATGATGAACCAATGGGGATTTCTTTACGGTGGGGCACCACTTCCGTTTTGACTCTCAAACTGGAAGAAGACAGTCTGGATCCGCGGACCAATGTTTGCCAAACAGTGCTCGGTTATCAAACTCTTAGTATGCCGAATAGGGTAAGTCTGGTTGACCATGAGCCTATCGGCCTCTTGTCTATGGAGTATCTTTGCTACAAATCGTATTTCAGTTTTTCTGTTTTCTGCCAAAATTTTTTGCCAAATAGAAAACAGAAAAATAGCCAAAAAGCGCGGAAAACAGAATGCAGGAAGCAGAAAACAGAGAACACCGACTTGCATTGCTCAGATTTTTGCTTAGAGGTTTGGACTCGTTTTTGATGCCTCCAACGGCGTGAGCGTTCTACTAGGGACCACACGACCTAAGTCGCGTAAATATTTATGCCGACAATTTTTTCGAGCATGTCTGCTGCATTTGAGTACGTCTTGCTATGGGAAGAGACTGCTATACCCAGGCCATGAAGATTCAAAAGTTTCACCTCACACCCGGGTCACGCAGTGTGTAAAATACCGCCGCTATCCAAGGGAAAAAATGGGCGAAATGGGCAAAGTGGGCAACTAAAGCGTCTTTCGACCACAACACGCCTCAAAGTGCTCCGTTTTCAATTTCGAAAGGACCAAAATGTTCACCATCCCACAATCTATCTAACTATATGAGAAAAAAATCAAAATTCACTTATGAAAACGCTTTTTTAGGATGGAGATAGTTATGATTTTGATAATGTTATCACAGGATAACGAGCCCATTCGGTCAAAAACAACCGTACGCGATATCTAGCATGGTCAAAATGCAAATGTATTCCGCCTTGAAAAACGATGTTGCTCTTGAATTTCGCAAAATATTTTCACACAACCTACATACTAGATCACGACATGCTGTACATTTTAGCGTTTTCGAAATTGAACATGTAGCACTTTGAGGCGAGTTGTGGTCGAAAGACGCTTTAGTTGCCCACTTTGCCCATTTCGCCCATTTTTTCCCTTGAATAGCAGCGGAATTGTAGATTCGAACGACCAGAAATACGATCTTAGCATGCGATGGACTGCAGCATGGGTAGCGTTCGAAATAGTGATCCCGCTTTCATCAAAGCCCAATCTTATAGGTTGAAGAATAAAGGAGCATCTAGCCTGTAAATGCCAAAAACTATTCCTTCATGGAGAACAGGACAAATACGGTGCGGTCGGCTGCCAAGGGTAAAAAGGCGGCGGCGAGCGGCGGCCGCCGTTTTTGTGCGGCGTCCGATTCAAGAACGGTTTACCGCGTTTAACGACTTCCCTGGTTGATTCTGTTCCTGTGACACTTTCGAGGCAGCCCTGCGATTCTGCCAAATAAGTTTGAAGAAATTTCGAAAAGTTTGAATTTTTTCGATAAATTGAACTGAGAGGATGACGAGTCTTTAGAAACTCATAAACATTTTCAAAACAACGGCTTATGATCAAAGAATATTGTAAGTGATACAAAACATGCAGTACACCGTGTATAAAACATTTTCTCAGAAAACTGCGAGCTGGAAATAAAAATACTCTGGATGAAAATTACTATACTGCACTGCAGGGCCCGATTGAAATCAATTTTCGGCTCAGACAAGCCTATGCTGATTGAAATGCGATAATGATGATTTAAGTGATTTATATGCACAACCACGAATACACACAAAAATTTCCTGGTTGAACGGGCATTTTTGAAAAAATTTCAAAAACTAGCGTTTTTTTTTTCGGAAATTCAATGTCTATTTAAAGACCCTAACAAGTTTACATCTTTGTTTTGATTGATGCTTTTTTTAGAGCTAGGTATGTGACACCACCAGTGAAGTTATCTGGTCATTTTTGATAGCTGATTTCCAAATTATAATTTACTCAACATTGTTCCGCGAGACGTGACCAGCTTGTATGAGGTCCTCGAGCGTATAGCTCCTGTAAAAAAGATTTTTCGAAGAAGTTAGCTATGAAAAGGTTCATGTGAGCATCAGTAAAAAATAGCAGAATATAAGAAACACGAAAACGAGAAAATTTGTTTTTTTTTTGGAATTTCGCATTTTTCGTTGTTTTTCTGTTGTGTTTCAGCACTTATTGAAAAGCTTCACTGTGCAATGCAGCGGTGATGACTCTGCTTTCTAATGAGGGCACCCATTTCTACATTATAAAATAGTTTGAGGCTAAAATATAAAAAAATGGCTGAGAAATTTGTTTTCAAAAACTGCTTCGCGCTCACTTTAGTGGCATTTCTTTCATATCCAGGTTTATCTGGATTTATGAGAAGAAATGGGTTATGATACTCCAGCAAAAGTTTATTCGCGTTTCAGTGAACATTTCTGAAACCCATGTAAAAGTTTTCATAAAAAAAAAACGATTTAACTTCGGTTTTGCAAAAAATAATGACATCAAAAGTTCAATATTTGCACCTACGTCAAACAATTCGTATTTAAGCTTTACCAACGCGCTTGTCACATATAATAGAGAAAAAGGATTGCGGTTGAACCTCACACTGTGGACGAGTTTACCTAAGTGGTCATGAAAAAACGGGAACCAAACACGGCTGGTCCTGCTCAAAACTATTTTCCTCAGAGTATATTGATCCCAAATCAGTCCATATCGTGATAATGAAGCGAAACGCTCACACACAGAATAGTAATGGGCTAAGCCTCTATATAGGCAACAAAAAAAAATCTCAAGAGTGGATGCGAAAATATTAGATTTTTTCGTTGATGGAATTCTGAGCCCAGGGTCCGATCTGGGCTCACTATTGACAGATGGCTGTCATTAGAATGAAATCGACGCAATCCGTGCTCGCTCACAAAAACACCCAAACTACCTTCATATACATAGAAAAAGCTCATACGCCAAATTTTGTTCGAAATGTAATTCGGAGAGGCAAGATATGCGCAGAAAACGACCAGCGTTTTCATAAAAAAACAAAATTTGAAAAAATATGAATCCGCTGATCCAGCAGCGATTCTTTCACGCTAGTGTACAGTTGCGAATATGTGGGTTGTGGCAAATGTCATAGCTCTTCAAAATGTGCCCTAGATTCCTGGTAGCATCGATATGCCCTCGTCCGGGTAATTACGGACTTCGCACCTCCAGTTGGACGTGTCAGGGCACTACAACCCGATGCCAGTAGGAATCCAGGGCACATTCAGAGGAGCTATGATATTCGCCACAATCTACTTCTTCGCATTTTTACACTAGCGTGAAAGAATCGTGGTTGGATTGGCGGATTCATACCGTTTCAAATTTAGTTTTCTGTGAAAACGTTGGTCGTTTTCTGCGCACATCCTCCCTCTCCGAATCACATTTCGAACAAAATTTGGCGTATGAGTTTCTTCTATGAACACGAATGTTATTTGGGTGTTCTTGTGAGCGAGCACGAATTTCGTCGATTCCACTCTAATGACAGTCATTTGTCAATAGTGAGCCCAGATCGGACCCTAAGCGCAGAATTCCATCAACGAAAAAATCTAATATTTTCGCATCCACTCTTGAGATTTTCTTTGTTGCCTATATAGAGGCTTAGCCCATTACTATTCTGTGTGTGAGCGTTTCGCTTCATTATCACAATATGGACTGATTTGGGATCAATTTACTCTGAGGAAAATAGTTTTGAGCATGACCAGCTGGGTTTGGTTCCTGTTTTTTTCATGACCACTTAGGTTTACTCGTCCACAGTGTGAGGTTCAATTGCAATCCTTTTTCTCTATTATATGTGACAAGCGCGTTGGTAAAGCTTAAATACGAATTGTTTGACGTCGGTGCAAATATTGAACTTTTGATATCATTATTTTTTACAAAACCGAAGTTCAATCGTTTTCTATGAAAACTTCTACATGGGTTTCAGAAATGTTAACTGAAACGCGAATAAACTGTTGCTGCAGTATCATAACCAATTCCTTCTCATAAATCCAGAGAAACCTGGATATGAAAAAAATGCCACTAACGTGAGCGCGAAGCAGTTTTTGAAAACAAATTTCTAATCCATTTTTCTATATTTTGGCCTTAAACTATTTTATAATCTAGAAAAGGGTGCCCTCATCAGAAAGCAGAGTTATCGTCGCTCCATTGCACAGTGCAGCTTTTTAATAAGTGCTGAAACACAACAGAAAAAACGAAAAATGCGAAATTTCAAATTAAAAAAAAATTTCTCGTTTTCGTGTTTTTTATATTCCGCTATTTTTTACTGATGCCCACATGGACTTTTTCCTAGCTAACTTTTCTGGAAAATCGTTTTTATAGGAGCTATACACTCGAGGACCTCATAAAAACTGGTCACGTCTCGCGGAACAATGTTGAGTAAATGATAATTTGGAAATCAGCTATCAAAAATGACCAGATAACTCACTGGTGGTGTCACATACCTGGCTCCAAAGAAAGCATCAATCAAAACAAAGATGTAAATTTGTTAGGGTCTTTAAATAGACATTGAATTTCCAAAAAAAAACGCTAGTTTTTGGATTTTTTTCAAAAATGCCCGTTCAACCAGAAAATTTTTGTGTGTATTCGTGGTTGTGCATATAAATCATTTGAATCACCATTATAACATTTCAATCAGCATAGGCTTGTCTGAGCCGAAAATTCATTTCAATCGGGCTCTGCAGGGCTGTATTGTAATTTTCATCCAGAGTATTTTTATTTCCAGCTCGCAGTTTTCTGATAAAATGTTTTATACACGGTATACTGCATGTTTTGTATCACTTACAAATTTCTTTGATCATAAGCCGTTGTTTTGAAAATGTTTATGAGTTTCTAAAGACTCGTCATCCTCTCAGTTCAATTTATCGAAAAAAATTCAAACTTTTCGAAATTTCTTCAAACTTATTTGGCAGAATCGCAGGGCTGCCTCGAAAGTGTCACAGAAACAGAATCAACCAGGGAAGTCGTTAAACGCGGTAAACCGTTCCTGAATCGGACGCCGCACAAAAACGGCGCCCCCCGCTCGTAGCCGCCTTTTTACCCTTGGCAGCCGACCGCACTGTATTTAAAGGCACTGTTCACGATAAAAATCATTTTCAAGTTTCCACCAGAAAACGAAGGTTTAGAGTCTGACTGTTTCATCAGTAAGGAAAAAATCATGATGAACGCTGCGAAAGATTCAAAATCAGCTCTTCTTCTTGGAAGCCACATTTCAGCAGTGGATCAGTTGCACGGGCATGGGCCTGAAGTAGACAGCGTGCTAATGCGCCCCAATGCTGATACTCAGCCGCGTTCGCGCTCCAATGCTAATGTAGAAGCGGACCAAACTGTTCCTCGGAAAGCTCGACCGCGAGCGGAAGGGCTAGCGCGAGCGGACCTCGGAGCCGTATGGAGCTCTTTCGGGCTCGTTTTCGCTGGTTCTTTCGATCCCAGTGTTCCAATGAAACCCTGAACTTTCGATTTCCGGCCAGAAACCGAGGGCGAAATTTATCGTGGACACTGCCTTTAAAGGCACAGTCCAACCTCAGAATCGCGTTTTTGTTTTTCTGCTTATCTTGAGTACGACCCTACGCTAATTCCAATGATGTCTCTGGAATCCTACAAGACCCCCTAGGAACGAAGTTATGGCCCCTCAAGCATTTAGTTGCGGAAGTATGGAGGACGAGTTGTCCGAGGCTTGTAACTTCCTTCATTTGCAACCGATGTATGCCAGCCGACCTGAACAAAGAGAGAGTTTGAGAATGAAGGGAAGAACGGGGCAAGTGATCGAAAACCATCGCTTATCTCGACACTGTTGAGCTCGAAAGATCGTAAAAGGGGCGTGCCAAAGTGGCTTCCGGAGGTGGGCGCCCCAGGGTGACTTCCTCCTATATCTCGCTTATTCGAAAGAATTGAGAGCTCGCACTTGGCAGGTGCTATCTAGGGTTGGTTTACTTCACGATTGTGTAGAAATATCAATTTTCGTCCCTGAACTTGGACTGTGCCTTTAGGAAGAAAAAACATCTACGAACTAAAATGGAAGATCGACGAAAGTGGCTTGGTAAAGTAATGGAATACAGCGTGCATGTGGGTTTGAAGGGAATTTAAAAACCAAACTGGTTTCACTTTGTCAACAATGTGGCGTTACATATGTGCAATAGTGCGATCAGAAAGCACTTCACATGCAATCGAGCATACCCTTGAATACAATGTTCAGATACTGTTTTGCTAACAAAGATTTCTTGTATTGTTAGAGGCAATTTACGAGTACACCCCCTATCCCTGTTGCCTCCTTGTGGATACAACTTTAACAAGAGTTTTCTAGCTACTCTTTACTCTTTCTTTTAGCGAGAGAAAATTTTTACTGCAGCTACGGAAACGCGACCAATAGTAGAAATTTAATAGCAGTCGAATGTCTCACGCAAGAGCGCAGCTATACCCGACAAAAGACTACGTTGTTGGCTAACAAACCTTATTGTGAATTTCAGTCCCACTTTAGACGCAATCTCTTCCTGCTAGGCCACTAAATCGTTAGACAGAAAACATGAGAACTATCTCAAAAACTTGATAATGTTGTACGTTGCCCGCTGTGGGTGCCAAAATGGAGCTACTTACAAGTCAAAATACTTTTTAACAAACGATAAAATGACAGCAACGTCACCTCGTAAAGCCTAGCGTGCTCAGATGAGTCCGGGCGGAGCAAGCAGTAGAGCAGTCGGTCATGGCAAAATAGAACAACGATAAGGAGATTTTGACATGATGAACCCGATTAGTCCTACTTTGACCGGCTCAAAATGAGGGAGATAGGATATATGCAATCAAATATCAAGCCCATACCGTTGAACTGATCTCCTGGTCCTCTTGGAGCGTCGAAGTCGTTGATTAGCTCGGCGCCTCCGAATCTTTCATGAAGGAAGTGAAATATTTATTTATTTATTTATTTATTTATTTATTTATTTGTTTGTTTATTTGTTTATTTATTTATTTATTTATTTATTTATTTTTTTATTTATTTATTTTTTTATTTATTTATTTATTTATTTACCTATTTACTTATTGTACGAGGAGTACCACGCGTAACTTTCAGAACACAAAGAATAAGGCAAACAATGAATTTGTTTGTGGTGAAACCAAGCGGCCTCTAATTCATGTAAGTGTTTTCAATCTGCTTTTCATATTGAGGCAAAGAGGTTGGTATCGTGTACATAGTTTCAAATATTCACAGCCTGCTCTCTGTATGAGGAATGAGGCTCTCATGCAACTTTTAGCTCCCGAAAAATGCAATTTGAACTGGCCACCTCTGGTATTGGACGGAGAAAATTATGTGTCTCGTTTGAAAGTGATCGAAACGACAGTGGATTAAATAGGTGTCGAAGTGTGGTTTTATTCCAAATGGGCTCATAAAGCCAAATATAAACATGTTTTCAAATCAGATCTTTTTTGATTCACAACAATTCATATAATAGTTCTACAACAGAATAGATGTCGGACTCACAAGAGTAGTATACAAAGCGTAGGTCGGATCTGCCAAAACGACTAGTATGGTTAGTATCTCTTCTGGCTCAATAGTAAAAATGCGCAGTATCCCGCCCCGAGCCGCAGGTTCAAAGAAGTTATGAACATTTTTCAAGCATCGCGAAAAGGCAAGGGTACCTACCCATCAGGAATTTTTTTTGGAGTTCCAAAAATTTTCTCGGCTTGGCTCAAAAGTTGTATGTAGGGGTAATCTAGGGTGGCGAACACGAATCTGGAGTCCATTTGACGAAATTTTGAGGTTTACTGTAGTTTACGGTAGGTAACATGTCATTCAGGGGTCAAAACCCACCTTAGTATTTTGAAAATCGACAAACGGACGTTAAATTCGTATTCTCCACCCCGAATAACCCCCGTGTGCAAATTTTTGAGTAAAATTTGAGATTTTGACCAAACTACCGTATACCCACCGTAATCTACCGTAATCTGCAAAAATGCGATAAACGGACTCCAGATTCGTGTTAAGCACTCCAAACAACGCTCAGCAAATGACTCTGAGACATATCTATCGTACAAAACCGGAAATCTCGAAAGTGGCGTTTTTCCCTCGAATTTTTCCCAGGTTGGGAAGCTTCAAACGAAACTAGCCGAAACCTTTGAAAAATCGACTAGTAAACCAGAGAATCGTGATCAGAGCCCCAAAAACTCATCTGGGAGAATTTTAAGTCAAATCTGGAACATTTTTCTAAAACGCTTCCAGAGCCCTGAATTGGTAGAATTAAACGCCCAACCGAAAATCCGTACAAGTCCAAAACGCTGTCAGTCTGGACGAAGTGTGCCTTCACCCAAACTCTGTTCAGGGGGGTAGTTTTTGGCGCTGAACACATTTATGAGGTCCGTTTCCAAATTTTCCGAAGACTAACGCGCTTTTTGGAAGGTACAAAAAGCACAAAAAAATGAGCTTTTTAAGCTTGTGACTTCTCGGAACCTGGGGCTCGGGGCGGCATACTGCGCATTTATACTATTGAGCCAGAAGAGATACTAACGAAACTAGTCGTTTTAGCAGATCCGACTTACGCTTTGTATACTTCCCTTGTCAGTTCAGGGCTCTTGGACATTAGAGGGGAAGTATAGTATGTATTTACAGGCGGCGGAAGATTTGAGGGCCTGATAAGTGTGCATGTACTTACGAATAGGTTTCGGGTGCATTTGTAACTGACAATGTGTCTGTGGCCACAACGCTTTGCAAGTCATTGGTGGATTCTTGGTAATATCGGAGAAAAATCTGAAATTTTTTGTACCGAAATTTGATAGGAAACGGCGCTGGCCGCAAAACCCTGCTCAGAGTTTGAAGAAAAACATCAAAATAAGAATGCGCTCTCGAAGCATTCCGCCTAATTAGTACCTGCTACAAAAACAAGACCTTTTTTGATAAACCCCTACTGATATCACCTCTTTCCCTGGAATCGCGCGTGCACTGCACTTTGTTGTTGATTCTCTGTGTAAATCATAACGAGATCATATTCCACTGTCCAGACAACAGTAAGCGGGAGTTCTGGTGTAGTTTACTTGACAAATTCCTAAAAAAAAGTTTTAATCCGAAGCGGTATAGTCAGATGGATTGAGACAATACAGAAAACAAAATAGTAGCTGAATTGGGCCACAAAGAATTTGGCAAAGAGTTTCCATGAGACTTGAATTACCTACAGCATGCGATTAAAACCGGATACATGCTCATCACAAAATCATTCGAAGATCATTATGCTTCGAGCTTTTCTGGCAAAATTTGCCCCACCTGGGCGAGGTCGTGGTACAAAGCTGTCTTTCGGGTGTGCCAACATTTCGAGCTATTGCTGTAGTTGCAGGACGTGAAGGGTGTTGTGATCAGGGCTGTGCGGAACTGTTCCGTTTCCATATTTCCGGTGTTTTTGGGCTGTTCCGTTCCGCTTCCGTTTCCGAGTTTCGGGCCCAGAAACGGAATAACATAGTGCTACACAATTTATGGTAGTCGGTCTATGCTCAGTCTAGGCTAGGTTGTTTAAAAGCATTATGGGGCACTAAAATTCACATCCGACCTCTTGTGCTCAGTCGACTATCTGAGCCAAGCTTAGATCATTCACATAGTTTGGAGTACTGACATCGCGCCCCCATAAAACTATGAAATGGGCGTGGCAGCAAACTAAACGCCTTGGGGAATCTCTTTGGGAACAGCTTTTTCTTTAAAGGCAGTGTTCACGATAATCTTCGATTTTGAGATTAATCGCTAAATCGATTGTTTGGCCCCCAAGTAGAACTGAAATGACGAAGAAACCGAGAAAAACGCACCGGAAGGGCACGAAATCCTCAAGTATCAGCCCGCCTCTTAAGTATCAGTGGAACTGTTCGTTGCAACGATGAAATCTTTTGTGGACCCGTCTTTTGCAATTCTCCATTCTGTGTTGCTCCGTTCTTTCCTTCGGGCCCTAACTAATACTATTTTGCCCAAAATATTCTTCCATTTTCGATAAGTCCCATTTTTTACCGGTGACAAACACCGTGAACATGTTCATCCAGCCGGACAGCTAGTCCAGGCCTTAAAATAATGTCACTGAAATAAGACGAATTAGTGCGTTTCTCGCCATTTCTTCGTGATTTTGTTAACACTTGGTTGCCAACGCATTGTTTTGAGTGGAAAACTTGGAAACAAGAATCATCGTGAACACTGCCTTTAAGAACAAAGATTTTGTGGAGCTTTTCCGCTAAAAGCCAATTCTTCGTTTGTCTGCCGCTACAACAGCAATGAAAATCGTGGCACGCACAGATGAAGAAATCTCCCAATGCTCTTCGTTCTCATGGTTAATGCTGTTTTTATTGAACAAAGTTCATTTGAATGAACCTTGTCAAGTCCGAAAAATTCACCCTGCTCCAATTTAGTTTATTTACATTAAATTTCTGAAATGGTTACATTGGATGCATCCAATTCCTGCCTTCTTCCATTTACTCCACTACCGATTCTTTTCTTCTCCCCGTTCTGTAATAAAACACATTTTAAATTAATATTGTGCGCGCGTCCACTCCAGTGTGTGCTGTGTAGCTGCGGACAAACACCATATCGCACGGCGAGCCCAGTCTCTAAGTGATTGCAGCATTCAAGCTGCATAAAATTCGGATTTTTATGTACAGGGTACTTCTCAAGTAGGAAGTTACGATTATTTGCTTCTTTCACTAGAACTTCTAGTCTTCAATTTTTACAGTCGGCTCTTCATAAGTCATTCTCATAGACGAAATTCCGTTGGCTAGTTTTTATACTGACCGTGATATCTGTATTTTTAGTCTGCCATAATACAGCAGTTCGCTAATCCTTTTCTGAACGTGAACGATAGCTCGTCTGAGCGCTGTCTTTGTATCTTCGCTTCTAATCGGTAACTACAAGCGTAATCACTGAACGTTACACCAAAGAAACATTACACCACAACAATCCTTACTTGCTACTAGATAACAGAGTAGTGTTTATTCCTTCATCAAAACAATCAAACACATTATATATGATCTTTAATTCATAGAGTTGTTGATGAGAAGCTTTGACAGCAACTATGAATTATTGCGAACACAACCTGCATATTCTATCAATAATTTGAATTCTGTAAGTGTTTGTATTAAAAAGCGGAGAAGAAGATATGACAAAACAAAAGAGAATCGTGCATAATTTTTCTCCTGAAATTCGACAGAACATGCACTTCGTTTTTTTTTGGTGTCCGGTTTAGGCACCCCCCTTTGCCCTCTCTGCAACGTCCAATATGCACCCCCCTAAGGTTAAACGGGACGCGTGCCCAGCCCTGGCCACGGGCAGCGGCCCAGCGCGTTTAAGGCAGATCGGAAGAGAATTTTCCTGTTGTCCCAAAGAGTTTTCTTTTATTGCTTTCGAATTAAGTCGTTCGGTATTCACTCCAATAAGCAACGTTCGAATTGAAAAAATTCTAAAAATCGTCGCTGAGAGCATCAGCCTTGGTGACGCAACGTGAGCGCCCGCGATCACATAGACCTGGTAACGCTGAGACTACTTTCTGGAGGACACTGTGTAAGGAGGGCTACATATAGTCAGTAATTCTCATGATTGCACTTTCTGAATTTTTCAGGAGCAAGAAATCGATATCGCGGAACTCCTCGTAGTGATTTTTTGGAATAATTGTTCGTTTCTTTATTTAAATCATTGGTTACTGAATGAAAGCTGTAAGCGATGGCGAAAAGTGAGAATGAGGCGACCCATAATTTTTTCGTTTTCTATCGTTTCCGAATTTCCGTTTCGGCGTTCTTTGGCCATATTTCTTCCGTTTCAAAGATCTTGAAGAAAAATTTCGGCACAGCTCTGATTGTGCTGCGGCTGGAAAACTTCGTCTGAATTATGAGTGAAAAAAAAGCTTATTCACTTAGAAATGCTGTTCAAAATTTTATTATTTGATATATTAGCACACTAACAACGTTCCTTCAATTCTTTTTACAAGATGCGAAAGATACTTCAAATTGTGAACATTCTCTGCAGTTTGGAATTATTGTACATAAACCCGAACGGCTCTTTCTACTACACCGTAAAAACGAAGGTCTCATCGGGCGCCCTAAATGAATCGTCAATATGCCATTCAGTTTGCCGAGAGCTTAACGACAAATGTACGACTAGGCAGATTGGGTTCAGAATGAGATCTAATGGAAACCTCATTGCAGCTCTAATGGAAAGTTTATTACAGATACATTGGAGAGTTGATAACGAGTGGAAGCCTTTCTCGCATCAGAACTCGACTTCAAGAGAAAAAGTGGATAAAACCGGTTCCCATTTAGTGATTGTATGGTGAAAGTCATCTCCACAGAACCCCAAGGATTTCGCCCTGCAGAGGACTAATCCTTGGTTCGTTCTGCAGTTGCACAACCATAGTACTGTTGTTCGCCAAAACACCTCATACGCACGTATCTATGGAATATCTATCGATGATGATTAGCACCTCATTATGTCCACGGATTGATCGCTGCACCGATATTCAAGAACCAGTGCATTAACAATAACTCATACAATCCCTAAATCTACCACAGCCTCTATGAGTATTGCTTGTGTAAAATGCATGACTTTGAAAGCTGATCTTCATCTCGAGGTACATATTCATTGATTTTGGCTTATTTGTTCACATAGACTTTTTTAATTGTGTGATTATTTTTTATTCAGTTATTTAACTATTTATTTATTTATAAATTCAATGATTCACTCATTGATTTATTCATTCGTTTATTCTCTTCACTCATATATCTATTTAGTTTTTCCCCATTTCTTTACTGATTCATTCATCTATTTATACATTTATATTTGTTCATGTGATTATTTATTTATTTTTCTCTTGTTTACTTAATTCTTTATTTGTCTTGTAATTGTTTATTTGTTTATTTATTTATTTTATTTTATTTTCTTTATTTTTCATTTAATCACTTCCACCACCCTAAAATTCCTCAATACGAAATGACCAGACTGTCATGGCAACAGTAATGTGTCATGCTTTGACCTATGATTGATGGGGATTCCAGAAAGAAATACAAATGTTTCGACAGAATGCCCGAGACGGAATGACTTCTCCACCTACCATTGCATTTGCCTCGTTGAGAGGAACACAAAAATTCCCTTGAGAATTCAGATCACCAAATTTGAAGTGAGTTATGGCGATGCAGCACTTTATGCGCTTGAAGGCACAGTCCAACCTCGAAATCGCTTCACACTTCTACTGCTTGTCTCGGGGACATTTTTCGCGCTGATCACACTGGTGTCTCTGAAACCGCTCAGAACCCACTTTGAATGGAGTTATGGCGCCTCAAAAATTATGAATCATGACGGCAAGAAAATCGTGGACGAGTTATTTCGGGCCTGTTTTTCCTCGTAATTCGCAGCCTTTGCACTGGAGCAGACCACAATACAAAGCTAGGCCGACAGCAAACGAAGAACGCGGATTTTGGTCAAACTCCATGGCGTATCTCGTCCCTATTGAGCCCGGAAACTCTGAAGTGGGCGGATTTGAAGCGTGCTCGATTTTTCTCGCTTGTACTGAAGAGCTGAGGCTTCGCGTTTGGAAGAGTTGCTACACACAGCAGCCGGACCACAATATCAAATTTCAGCCACAAGCTTGGGCTGCACCTCTAAAGGCAAGGTTCGCGATAAAAACGGTTGTTGTGCTATCCTCATAAGAATGTGCATACAGTCGGCATGGATCCTAGTAATACTTCGCGTTCCCTATTGATGGTTGGCGCAAACTCGGTTCAATGGGGAACGCAGAGTAACACAAGGATCCAGGTCGACTGTAGATCTGCCAATCAAAAAAGTGGAAGTATGGGAAAGTAGGAGAAAAAAAGCTCAGGAATAAGTTATTGCTGGGTGTCCACCCGCCCCACCCCCTCAGCGAGATTTCTGTGAATGGTAGTTTTGTCGTATTTTATTTTGCTCCCAAAGTAGTTGCTGGTTACTATAAGAGAGTACTGACCACATTAGCAGCATAATAAAAGGCGAAAAAACAAGCAGTTACGAAAATGAGAGCGGGCCGACACCCACCAAATAGCCATTCTAACTTATTTTTGTGCGCTTTTCTGAAGCTTTTCACTTATTTTACTTTTGAGATAACCAGACCCACATTCTCAGGAAGAGAAGTCAACAATCGTTTTTATCTCTAACCTTGCTTTAAAGGGTAAGCTTTTCGAACTCTGGACGTATATGCTCTGTTTCGGAATGGAATTTTTTCCGTTTGTCGCGTGATGTCTGCGCGCATATGCTGGGTCTCCTATTCTCCACACCTTCCCGCTGACTTTCCCATCGCTCCGCACAAGCGCGCGAAGGAACAGAGTAAAATTGACTCCGAAACCGAGGATATATAGGGATTCAAGCATGGTCTACGAGGATGAACTGCTTCGAGGAACCCAGCGGTGGAAGTGCGAATCTTCCCTTTGATAATGCTGAAATATTCACTCACCCATGAAGAACGCTTCGCTGCCTAAATTCTTTATCTTTTCTATGCTATTGAGATCGGCTTTGAGGATAATCTGGACCAGGGATTAACCCTGCTATGTACCAGCCAGGTATACCCATTCGCATTCCTGTCAAAGTGATTTTTAATTGGGCCAGAGAAATATGACTCCTTGAATCCGAAGTCAACTACTTTTCCAATTTGTGGATCTCTTCTTAAATGATCATCAGTGATATGAATTCACAAAATAATATTCCCTGGATGATTTCGTAGTGAGGAGTCCAGGTGCTGATCCATCGTGCCTGTGTTTGCATAGTAATTCTTATCTTACGAAAAAAGTTGTTTTATCAAGTGAACGAAGCCGTCTGCTGTTGTCTCCTGAACATTCAGTGCTCTCCTCTTCTTACGCCAGAATTAGATTTGGAAGGTTATCATTGCACGTTATTGTTTACCCGGGAGTTTCTCCATCATGACTGCTGTCACTTGCACTTCGACTGTTCGTCGCCCGGCCATCCCAGCCCTTCCAAACAACTCTTCCTCTGTGCTCTGGCATATTGATTCGATTATTAATGCATCGCAACCACCTATCTGTTCCGTTATCCAGCTTTTGAGTTGGGCACAGATCAACACATCGTCTGACAAAATTCGCTACCCTGTAGATATTGGAGGCTCAATGCAGTGTATTTCAAGGTTTCTGAGTTGAATACGAAGCTTAGAATGACATGCAGGACTCGAACCTGCATCGCATCGCTTTCCGGGAGAGAGTGTTATGATTACACCACCGACACCCGCTCTGCATTCCACAGCTAATTGACACAAGAACTGTGTAAGCACAAAAGCAGTCACCCGATAACGGGTATGATTCGGCAAGCATAAATCGGCTCTAAATCCAGTTATGCTGACGCTTGTGAAGGAAAAATTTTGATGTTTTCGAATATCTTGTGCCTTTTTTTTGGCATGGTGAATGATTGCAAGGTTTTACAAGAAATTGCCAGATCATACCCGTTGTCGGGTGATTGATGTTGTGCTTACATAGCTCTTGTGTCAATAAGCTGAGAAATGCAGAGCGGGTGTCGGTGGTGTAATGGTAACACTCTCGCCCGCAAAGCGATACGAAGCAGGTTCGAGTCCTGCCTGACATCCTAAGCTTTGTATTCAACTCAGCATTTACAATGCCATAAAAAGGCATGAAACATTCAAAAATATCAAGAGCTCAACGCAGTGTTCTACCGGAAAAGGCGCGCTCTTCAGCATTTGCTTACGCTATAGCACAGCAGTTCAAAAAAAAAACGGACCTGGCGCAATTCCAAACGCCATTGCCAACAGCTTCAAAAAATGTGCTTCCTTCACAAGCCGAGGTTTTTGAAGGGCCCGTCCGCCATTCCTACATACTTGCTTTTGTGAAATACATATCTACCAAAGAACAGGAGGAACATGGTTTTCCGCGGGTGCTGTGCTTTTAGCAGTCTCATACACTACTTTCCTTCTAGCATCATGCATGATCCTATCTCATCAAAAGCACTTGAAACTAAAGATTTGCATTTCCATGATGAAAAAGGAGCGAATAGTTGAGAGCATGTATGCCATCCGACATAACTGATCATCAACCTAATTCATCAAGAGTTTCTATGAAAGGAAGGTTTCATTTGCATAGATATGTGTGTTTGTTGGTTTTACTCTACTGTAGTGCGCTGCATAATGATTTAACAACCCCCAACTAACAAGGGACCACTTTGGACATAAAATGGAGTTTCGAAAAACGGTCTTTTGAAAGTTGTAGAGGGCGCAAAAATAAACTATTTAAAGTTTTCAAATTTCACTCAGTCCTCACGAGTAGATCAAAAACCACCAAAACAATGGGTTGCGGTAGGTAAAATGCCATTCAATGCACCCTAACCTGACGAAAGCCTCTAAAAAGCAGGAAACGGACCTCAGATTCGTGTTCAGCGCCCCAAATTACTCCCTTGGGCGGAGTTTGGGCGAAAAAAAAGTTCGACCTCTGAACCCCCAAAAGTGGCCTTGAGCTTCTTACCTCAAGGACCTCCAAAGGTCGAAAAAAAATTTGTGACCCGAACTTTGCTCTCGGGGGTTATTTGAAGTGCTTATGACGAATCTGAGGTCAGTTTATCGATTTTCGACAGATTACGGTGGATTGCGGTGGGTATACGGTAGTTGGGTCAAAGTCTCAGATTCGACTCAAAATTTCTGAACGGGGGTTATTCGGGGTGCTGAATACGAATTTGATGTTCACTTGTCAATTTTCAAATTATTAAGGTAGGTTTAGGTCCTCTATGTCATGACAACTACCGTAATCTACAGTAAACCTCAGAATTTTGGCAAACGACCTCTAGATTCGTGTTCTGCACCCTAGATTACCTCTACATACAAGTTTTGAGCCGAATCCGAAGATTTTTTCCAAACCAGCTAAAAATTCCCTGATGGGTGGTACTCTTGCCTTGCCGCTAGGCTTGGAAAAACGCCTGTAACTTTCTCCAGAGTGGTTTCTTTTTTTTTCGAGAAGCTGCGAAGACCATACTCGGATTCTACGTCCAAAATGGCTCCAGAAAACTACACTTAATCCAGAATGGCCAGGCTGACTAAAAGTAGTCTTCTTGTAAAGTGCGTTTTTGAAAGTTTCTGTTCTACTGAAAATTTTGGAATTGATAACGAAAAACTTTTTTTGAGTCTTCGAGCCATGCGCTTAAGTATTAGGTTGCTTCAATGGATTTTGTAGTTTAGGTTAACCCACTTCTGTTTACAACATTTATTTCTAGAAAGATTGATCATTGATCAAGGAACAAGTCCACGAATTTTCATTTTGCCCGAACTTTTTTCCAACGTCATATATCAAAATAAGTCCCCTAAAGTGTTTCTCCGAATTAAGGACGGTTTTTCTGTAACATATGTGGGGGAGAAGGGTAAGGGTATTCTTGATATTCTAGCAATTGTCGAAACCTCCGAATTTCTATAGTTTCTAACATTGATGTGAACCGTTCTCCGTTTACATCACGTTACCTCTGCGATATAAGAAAAGAGGTATAAAAAACAACAGACGCTGTTAAAACTCAAAACAAGCAAGGTGAACACATAGAAATGTCATTACTACCCGCCATAATGCAGTAATGATCCCACAGTATTCGAACCATCTTTCAATTGCTTCGTAATCCAACGCCTAACCGACTGAGCCACGGTGTGCTGCTAGCCCACCCCGACTATCTATCACATTGCAGTGATCGGTGGTTTGAATGCAACGAGCATTGTTCAGGGGATCAATGAACAAGTCATAACTCGAGAACCTAGCTAGATTTCATCTTCAAACTTTTAGGAGAACCATTTCAAGGCCACTGTATAGCTCACATTTGTGCTACGTCCTCCCAATCCAACGTTCTGGTTTCTTAACTTTTTTGATCGTTTTTGATCTACCTGTGAGGACTGAGTGAAATTTTAAAATCTCAAATTGTTTCTTTTTAACTCCTCTACAACCCCTCAAAAGACCGTTTTTCAAAACTCCATTTTATGTTCGAAGTGGTCCCTTGTAAGTGCAATGTCTCAGAAAACTCGAAACCGCCTGCAATGCTCACTATCGGAATCGCACCTGCTGAAAAACTATACTCGCTTGTTTTCAGGTGACGACAACGTTTTTGATGGATTTTACAACACTTTTCGATTTTCAGAATTTTGATAGACGTGTGACGCGGTAGGGATCGATACTTATGGTTACCATGACATCGAGTCGCACGGCGATGATACTCTGAAAGAGGCCTAGAAGTTTTATTGGGTTTTCCATCACGTGTAGGTACGTCAAGAGGATTGAAAAATGAGGTTGACGAAATAGGTGGCCGTTGGCACTGTATCCGACAATGGGTAGGTGAAGGGTGCCTTCTTTCAATCTTCGACCATCAATTCAAAACGGTATTTTTTATAGTGAATGCGAAGTGAAAACGTTGGTTTGGCAAAGTTTTGGCACGTGTGTGAATTTTTCCCCGACACCCACCCCCCTTGACGGAACCAGTTCCTTACTGTCTACATGCGTTATCAGTGAGATACTGAGGAGAACGTCTTGATTTTCCGAGCAAAAAATAAACTAAGAAATACGAGTACCAGAGATTTACGCAAATCGCAAATTCACCTCTTAGGTAACAATCCAAAAATTCTCTCGAAAATCCAACTGGGCTGTTTTCAGGGGTTTGAGTACGTAAAGGAAGATTGCCTGAGTCCAATTAAACTAAGACTTTTGATGTTTTGCTTATGTTTTGGCTGTTTTGAATGCTTATGTGTGTACTTTCCTATTTGACTCGTGATATTATAGTTATTGCATGGCCGAGAATTCTTTTTTTTATATTTGTAGCGATTCATTCAGTATATCTACATGTTTTCAGTGTCGGCATTTGACCAATCCCGGCATCGGAATGTTCTGCAAAATAGCCCTTTTTTTCTGAACTATTTATTTGCTCGTTCACCCAGATTCAATGCTCCGGCTCTGACTATGAACTCCTTCCCCACCGCGACGATTGGGGAAGCCATGTTTGCGTTGTTGTAGGTTTATGACAGTACTTAAAGGCAGTGTTCACGATAAATTTCACTTCCGATATCTCCACGGTTTACGGAAGGTCTGGTGCCCTATATAGCAAGGCATGCTTAAAAAGGACACGGAAGACGCGCTTTTGGGCAAAAATAGGCCCTCTCTTGTTTACGTTGATTTTCGAGAGTGGAGGAATTGACCGCTAGAAGGATGATACCTATCAGTGCAATGAAGCAAACAGCTCACTTATCAGCACTTCCTTCACTTGATCATTCGTATGATCTGAGTCTTCATTTGTTCCTTTCGAGGGGCGGATCTGGGGCACGGGGCGTGTCTGGGGCACCAAAATGCTTGTTTGCAGCCGTTATTTGGCCACTCCTGGCTCGTTTTCCACCGCACCTTTGGCACTGGGAGCCTAGGATCTTTCTCCCCTATTATTTTACTGTGAAAAGTCAACGAGGATGATCATCGTGAACACTGCCTTTAAAGGCAGTGGTCGCGATGAAAAACTCATCTAAAAAACTATAAAAATCAGCTTAGATAAAAAGCAGCTGAAAAACTATGAAGGTAGCGCGGTAAAAAACGAGCTACAATTAGAGTTTCTAGGGCCCAAAGATGCTAGTCCGTGCACACGTGCACAGCGCCGCAAAAAAAGATCGCAGCATCATGCCGGGCAGTCAAAAATTATGGACATTCAGAGGAAGAAATAACTTCAAATCTACGTAAAGAAAAGAGTTGAACAATGAAAGAAAGCACTTCAGTCAATGTTTTTGACTAGATGAGTCCGAAGGATAATGTTCATTAATTGAAATTCAATTTCAAGCCAGCTGATGTTCTTGATATCAGAGATCATCCCTGCCGATGATATGGAGTGGGCTCGTCCACCTTCAAAAGACAGGAAAGTTCAGGCTTCAAATTCGGCATAAAGAGCATTTTTTTCGCGATTTTTCCTCATTGATTCTACTACTCTACACCCAGAAAAGGGTTCAGAGAGAAAAGAAGACAAGCGTATCTGATCGCGACCACTGCCTTTAAATGACCCGTGCTTGGAATTCCCGAAATGGCTCCGTAGATTCCAAAAAGACATTTTCATTGCTCCACGAAAGGGTAAGGGAGTTTTCTCCCATAAGGGAATTTTCGGTGTGTTCAGAAAAATTCTTCGGATTCGGCTCAAAACTTTCAACTGAAGGTTATCAAGGGCGCTGAACGCGAATCTGGGGTCTATTTGTTGCCAGACCTTGGGTTACTGCAGGTCACAGTAGGGATAATGCCTTTTACCCGACGTTACGTACCTTAATATTTTGAAAATCGAAAAACGGACTTCAATATCGTGTTCAGCGTCCCAAATAACACCCACAGAGGAATTTGAGTCAAATCTGAGACTTTGACCGAGTTACCGTATACCCACCATTACATACGGTAATTCAAGGAAAATCGATAAACCGACCACAGATTTGTGTTAGGCAGCCGAATTAACCTCTATGTAGAAATTTTAAGGCGATTTCATCGTAGCATTCTCGCGATCGTCAAAAGTCGAATTTGACCAGCAACATTTCGCCCATTTTGAAGCTTCGGGGCAAATCAGGCGAAATTTTTGAAAAACTGACATGTGGACCTCATATTCGTGAGCAGCACTCAAAACAACCTCTGGGCAGAACGTTTTGAAGGCAGTGTTCACGATAAAAGTCGTTTTCTGATTTTCCTCCCATCTTGAAAACGGTCCCATGCTGATTTCAATGATGTCCCTGAAATCGTACAAGACCCCCTGGAAACGGAGTTATGCCCCTCAAAATTCAGCTAGGGAAGCATTGTGGACGAGTTGTCCGAGGCTTGTAACTCCCGTTTTTTGCAGCCGATGTGTGCGAGTTGACCTGAGTAAAGAGAGACGTTGAGAATGAAGGGAATAACGGGGCTTTTGATCGGAAACCATCGCTCACCTAACCACGAATTCAGGGCTACTGTTACAGGATGTGGGCGGAGTGGCCCAACGGGTTGGCTGGCCCACGAGATTTTCGCCCACTTACCGGCCGTTTTTCGTCGCACTTCCGTTCTTAATCTTCTTAGAGAGAGCCGAAGCTTACGTTTTAGCCAAAAAAAAACATGAAAATTTTTCTTCGTGAACACTGCCTTTAAGCTCAATCCGAGAAATTTTTTCAAACACCCTAAAAATTTTCATTCGTGTACACCTTTTCTCTTCGCAAAGCTATCAAAATGCCCACTTATGGAAATCTCCTGTAAATCTCTGAGACATTTCGGGAATTCGAAAAACGGAAATTCAATGCTGTGTCCCATACCTACAATTATCAAAACACGTTTTTGTAAAACCCTTAGGCAAAGTGACAGGTCGCCCTAGTGAGTGTTCTCTGGTTTTGAGAGACTGTTTTACATAACTTTACGCTGTCCACCTCTCCGTCCTCTACACTTGCATATCTCCTGCTCCTCTTTGTTTGATTTTTCAATACTTTGAGTCGACACATCCATTCCGTATCCACCATGAATATTATAACACTTCCCATGTCTGACAAAAAAATCTTAGTTTATCCTCCACAAATCGATATGTTTAGATACACTTATTCGATGCGATAACCGTGGTGCATCCATCGATCGCTGCTTTGCGGAGACTTCAGAATTTTTGAGGTCAAGCTGAAAGATGGGCAAGATCAGTCGCGCACAGCAGAAATATCGGTTTGGTTGGCAGGTGATCGTTCGCCTTGCCACTCTGATCCCATTTCTCTTCGCCAAACCACGACTAGCCCTGTTATTCACCTTCCTCACACTTGCATGTTCGATAGGAAGTAAGCTCTTCGCTATGCTGTTACTTTTTTCAATTTTGATTTGCTATGCATACATATAGCTAAAATTGATGTTTCTCTCGGTTTTTCAACACGAATCTCAGTGCCATATTCTGCACCCAAGGCAAAAGAAAGCATTGCGATCGCGCGCTTAGTAACACCATTTTTTACATGTTTTTCATAAACTTGCTGAAAAGGACAGTTTAAATACTGAATCAAAGAAAACGCTGTGTCATATGTAAAGTCCGTCCGAAACAGACTGTCCGCTCACGCGGTTGGCGTGCGTGTCGAACGGCGGTCGCGAAGACATTTCTCGAACTTGGAAACCGATTAGAGGGAATACTTGACGAACGGTGGTTAGTTTTCCAACCATCTGTTTGCAGCCATGAACGACTCATCCAAAATAATACCTTTACGACGGCCGCCCCACACGCAGGCCGACCGCGTGGACGGACAGTCGCTTTCAGACTGACCTTATGTAACAAACCGACGGGAGTATACCAAACGAATAGCATTGGTTTTGGGATAATTCTACTTTTTCCTTTTATATAAAAACCGTTTCAACTCAGCCTCCCCGCCCCCGATTCCAATAATTACGGTAGGACGCATGTTCTCTTAATTTATGCAAAAGAAACAAATTTCTATCAAATTATTCGATTGCAGTGTCAGATCATTGAGATTTTTCGAATATCGAGTGTGAAAATTGCTAATCAATGAACGAACAGGAATCTACTTTCTCACCAATTAAAGGCAGCATACACGCTCGTAAAAGTTGTCGAGATAACTACATTAGTGGGTTCAAGCGGGCCCTAGAAGAGCCTTCACGAAGTTGTAAGCGTCGAAAACGAGTTAAAATGACCGTATTTGAGCCGTATCAAGTCACCAAGTCATCCTTTCTCCGCCCAGCGATACGGGCTCCGCCCCTAAATACAGATATTCAGTGCTTGATTACGGTCATTTTTGATACTTCTTTACGCCTCTGGCGGCGTAGGCACTCCAGAAAGGGCCGTACGAGTACATAAGCGTCGTTATCCCAACAAATTTGTTGCTAGCTCCGCTATTTCAGCAAATGCGGTAGAACTCGTCCACTTCGGGACCAATTTAGAACGAACCGTTATATCTTCATTTCAGTTGATTTTTTTCCGGTTTTTTCGTCATTTCTGAATATGAGCAGCTTCAGACTTTCGATTCATTCCATAAAATTGATATCATTTTCGAGCGTGTATGCTGCCTTTAATAAGACATTCCCCTTATCGTAATGGTTGAGACCAAGGGTGAGCGTTAAAGAGAAATATTTTTTCGTTAAGCTTTATTCGTTAATTTTCAAAAAAAAACCGCGTTTAACCGTTAATGCGTCAACGTGGTAACGTTATAACGCACAGCCCTGATTGGGACTGAAGACACTTAAAATCCTCCTAGAATTGTAGCAAAAACAAGATTCCTTTCCAAAAGTCGATATTACTTTTTCTACATACTCTGATATTATTGGCCAACTTGAAACTTGCCGAAGAGAGGAAACGGGTGGTTTCTTGTCAGCTCAGAATCTGGTTAGTGTGCCTGAGTTCGGTAAAACGGTGCTTCTGAAGACAGACTAGTTTACCAAACCAAAAGATGTTGCGTCCTACTGATGAGAATAACCGTAGGATTTCATACATCACACCTCCCCACAAGCGTTAATTTTATGTATTTCGTACGATGTTGAGACGAAGAAATTTGTTACAGATGAAGTGGTAACTCAAAAATCTGGGACAGTTACGGGTCGATTCTACAAGGACCTGCTTCGGAGAGACGAAAAGGCTTTCTGGAACACTTTCACGTTGGCAACTCTGATCTACGCTGGACAGTGCTTGGTGAGCTGAATATGCTAGAAGGGCTGTAGGGCACAACAACGAATCAGAAACTAATCTTAATAGGAGCAACTATGCAACATACATAAGATATATGAGTTTATTGCCCACTTTGCCAAGGGAACTTATGGCCACGAAATGGTGTTTTGTTAGAAAAAACGTAATTTCAGAGAGCGGAATTCATCTGGTTTAGTGTATCATCATTGTTCTACTCCACGGCAGGCCTATCGCGGTTGCAAAACACATCTACAGTTACCACGGAGTGTACTTGTGACACCACATTTCTACTGTGCGAGCCTGGTCCTCACATGATTCGTAACAGTTGACCGAATCTTTCGCGGCACACTTTTGATGCAACTCTGGCCTAAGCATGCATTCCATAATTTTTTGGACAGTGATTTCATAAATTTTAGCACCACTCGATTGGAGTTTCCGGAAAAGCGTTTTCGATGGTTATCATATGCCTATGAAACGCACTGCAAGTAGCTGATCTCTGTTTCAAAGAATTGTAAAGCGGAGACTCCAAAGAAGCAGCGCTCCCTCCGCGTCTCTGACAGGCGCGCAACGTACGCAAATCGCGTACGCGGCGCAGCATCTGTCTTACTGTAATTCAAAAACAGAATTCGTCGTGCATTCCGAGCTGTTATCCATTCCCTGAAATACATTGCCTGTCACGTAAAGAAGAGCATCAGCATCAAAAGTGAGTATTACGAACTTTTTGAGCAAAGATAACGCAAAAGAATAATGAAGCGTGCGGAAAAGAAATGAGCGAGCGAAATAAACGATGAATTCTGTTTTTGGATTTGACGAAGCACTGCCTCTTTGGAATCATCGCCTGCTAACTCGTTTGGGAACAGAGTATAGAGTGCATATCGCTTTATTGAAAAGCGGCTGTTTCTTGGAAACGCTTCAATTTCCACATCGGACTCGCTACCCAACGATATTTATGGAGTAATTTGTTATTCGATGATCGAATATTTGCAAGAAAAAAACAACGGTCAACAAATATTTCATTCTATAATCAGAGAAACGAAAATAGTTCGTTCTTTCGATTTTCAATCTCGACTACCATGTTGTGCAGCTTGAGCTGAACGTACCGCAACTTCGAACATCAAAGGCAGAGTACACAGTCAGAGAAAATTTTGAGATTCTCATGTAATTGCCTAGAAGTCCTCACCTGTATAACACATGCCAACTGCGAGGCAAACGAGATATATTCGACAACTACGGGCTCGACCCCTCTCAGCCTCTCCCACACCGAGCTACCCTTCACTTACGAACTCAGTAGCGGCTGGGTAAACGAATGAAATTAAAACGCATCTTTCATTTTCGTTCTCTTGCCGTTTGGTCCCTTCATCCAGGTTTGCTCTCGTGCAGCGACTGCGAATGAAGAGAAGCAAAAGCTCGAGACAACTGGTTTACCGAACCTTCATCCTTTAAATTTAAGCGTTTTTCAAGGTGCCAAAAATCCGTTTGTGAATAGATTTGTACAATTCCAGACATACCATTGCGGTCAGCTTATGATTTTCTCTAAGACTGATATTAAGTCTGGAAAATATTTGTCTGGGTGTTCTGTGCCTAGAGTTGAAGTTTCTAGCACTGAGTCCACATCAGCTATTCAAATTCTTTTTTTTATGCATGAAATCATAGCTCGGTCAGCATCGACCATATGTATGTACTACGTGATACGAGTTTTCAGCTGCTGGCCGGTGTCGCGTTTTTTTCCTGGTGTTTGTATCTATGTTTTCGTAAAAACGCTGTAACATCGCTGCATAAACTGTACTTCAACCACAACCTCTATTACACAATTAACAGCATTGATGATCAAGGAATTGATAATCCGTGAGTTCCGGTTTTCAGTACATAGAGAGACTGTGTAAAAACCTTTCGTAAAATTTAGTCGAGCAAATGAACGGGGTCATTGCGGCGGATTTATGCAGTGCGCGGTGGCATGTACGATTGAGAGTTATGAAGGGGTTGGCGCATGGGTTAGGGAGCTATAGTCTACAGCAATGGAAGTAGGACCTGGTGAGGTTGCGGACTCTTCCTAATATACTGTAGTCTGGTTGTGTTATCACTCATTTTTTTGAAATAACTGAGATTTGTCGGTGAGTTTTTATTTCCACTCTCACATTTTCACCTGTTTTCATTTCTTCCACAATGTAGTCATATTGGTATAAACACAAACTCACCGATCTAAGGCCCCGGTCATAGTTGGATGAGCCGACGTCTCCAGCCCGGTCGATACACACAGAATGCATTGGAAATGGGATGCAAAAATCACTCGGTGCATCCCCCCCGCACCCCCCAAACACCCACCCTGTCGATACGTATGTTTAAAATGATGGAGTGAGGTTGAGAAAATCACTCGGTGTATCCGACGCGGTCGATATCCATTCTTTACGTGGATGAGAAAATCAGCGGGTGGGCGGGTCTATGATAAAACATTGCGTATCACTAGAAAGCTAACCTTACTGCTACCTCTGTTACTTCAGCATACTCTCCTTCACTATTTCTCTGAACAGGTGCAATCCTGTCGGCCACGTAATCATCGTCATATCTAGTTGGATACACCGAGTGATTTTCTCAACCTCACTCCATCATTTTAAACATACGTATCGACGGGGTGGGTGTTGGGGGGAGTCGGTGGGTTACAGATGCAAATTCCTGAAAGTTTAGGTTCCTGGCAAAAGTAAAGATTTGGCATGGCCATAGAAATATACTCAGTTAAAAAGGGAAAATAAAGAAAAATGAAAAAAGGTTTTGAAATATTCCTGAGAACGATTTGGCGTAGAATAATTTGTTTTTCGGGAAATGAAGTGAAATAGTTGAAAGTATGATTTGGCAGTCGAGTTTGAACCAACTATTGATAAGAGTTGTGCAAAACGAGAGATCGCCTTGTCTGTGCTTATCCGTAAAACATATCAAAGCGAAATCACGCGTGGAATGGGAAGCATCAAAACCTTTCCGGGAGGTGTAATGCGGTGGTCTTCACGTATTAGGTGAAGTAAAATCAACACGCGTGATTTCGCTTTGATATGTTCTACGGATAAGCACAGACAAGGCGATCTCTCGTTTTGCACAACTCTTATCAATAGTTGGTTCAAACTCGACTGCCAAATCATACTTTCAACTATTTCACTTCATTTCCCGAAAAAACAATATATTCTACGCCAAATCGTTCTCAGGAATATTTCAAAACCTTTTCTCATTTTTCTTTATTTTCCCTTTTTAACTGAGTATATTTCTATGGCCATGCCAAATCTTTACTTTTGCCAGGAACCTAAACTTTCAGGAATTTCATTTATTTTTCCTAAAGGTTTCCTTTCTAACATGATTTATGCCTGGTGGTGTTAGATGAAAGTAAACCCACTGATGTCCTGCCCCCCTTCCATGACGTCCTGCGCACTCCAACCGATGTCCTGCACACTCCCTCTGATGTCCTGCACACTTACTATGATGTCCTGCACACTACTTGTTCCGAATCGAATAATCGGATGAATATCCGACTGTTTAAGTCGGATAAAAAAGTCGACTTTTTATTCGAAAAGTCGGATATTCGAAAAAGTGCTATATCCGACTATAGTCGAAAAAGTCGAATATTCGAAAAGTGCGATATCCGACTTCCAGTCGAAAAGTCGAATATCTGAAAAGTCCGATATCCGACTACAGTCGAAAAGTCGAATATTCGAAAAAGTGCGATATCCGACTACAGTCGAAAAGTCGAATATTCGAAAAGTGCGGATATCCGACTACAGTCGAAAAGTCGAATATTCGAAAAAGTCCGATATCCGACTACAGTCGAAAAGTCGAATATCTGAAAAGTACGATATCCGACTACAGTCGAAAAGTCGAATATTCGAAAAAGTGCGATATCCGACTACAGTCGAAAAGTCGAATATTCGAAAAAGTCCGATATCCGACTACAGTCGAAACGTCGGATATTCGAATAGTTCAAAATCCGACTATTGTCGCAAAGTCGGATCTTACAACCTCACTACAAAAAAAAACTGCTTGTCAATCACACTCCTCGAAAATAATTACGCTCATCCGGTAATCCGTATTTGATTTTAGTTATTCATTTAAACCCAATATTGAATTATATTTGCTTTTGGAAGAAACTTTGTGGGTGTAGGTCAGATGGAGCGTTTTTTGAGAAACCTTATTGATGTTGCTGACAGACTTCTGCTATTTGTTGGACGACTACGGTGCGTGTCCAGACTATAGAGGCACCATACATAATTTCGTGCGACCGATGGATCGTTGTGGGCACCCCTTCTGTGCGTCTGTCAAATTTTCTTTCGTATTCAACAGCTCAAAACTCTGCCCGTGGGTAGCAAAATGCCTTCAAGGGAGCGGCCTATTACGCTCTCCTAATTCCGTAGTGCAGGGATTTTCGGGTCCTCGCGACGCTCGCTAAAGCCCGCTTATACTGCATCAAAGGTGTAAGGTGCAAGCTCTAAGCATACTCACGCAAAAACAAATGCGAAATTTCTATTTTGATCTCGCTGTCGCTAAGCCCGTGAATTCTCGCCTTAATTGTTGCGAGAATTTATGGGCCAGGGTTACAGGCTTGCGACAGGTCGCAACGGGGAGGTCGTAAAAATTCCGGTAATTCTTGAACAAAAAATGAAAAACTGAGGGAGTGGGCTCGTAAAATTTTCGAAAAAAATGGCGTTTAGCTTCCAAACCACCTGGAAAGGTAGAATGAGGTAGGAGAAATTGAGTCGCGTAGTTAGTAAGTGGTAAGTAAATTCTTTTTTTTCAATTTTATCCATGAAAATAACCATTGCGTCGGTAACTCCTGGGTTGTATCTGTGGCTCAACGCTGGTCCCAACGAGGATTGGCTTAAAAAGGAATAATTCTGCGAAGGTAGCGAGTTATGTGGACTTCAAGATGTCAAATTAAAGAGATTTAGTACTAATTATAGGGGCCACGATTTTGGTCATTGAAATTTTTTTCATCCCAAGAAGGGGGTTGTAAAAATTTTGGTCCCACAGAGGGGTCGTAAAATTTTGGTCACCGGCCGCAACGGCCTGCTCAGCCATGTTATGGGATTAGCGACAGCCTGTGTTGAACAGCGATCTCATCCCGCGTTGGCTACGCTGAACGCATGGATGCCGTTCGTAGTGCTGGTCAGTCCTCTCGCGAATCGGGATTACTCGATACTCTGTGGCTGATTGTGGAGGGTGACCCCTGAACTGCTCTCTCTGGAAGACCGTGCCAACGATACATTTGACCTGGGGACGCTGCAGGCCGTGGGAAGAAACGGCAGTGCGGTCGATCGCAGCGGAGATCGCCCTATAGTACTGATCAGACAGGGTGGATCGATCAAGGCGACAATCTTCCACCCTTTTTCCCGCATTCTCGGCAAGAATTTCCGTAGTTCTTGAAGGTGACGAAGCCTAAAATTCCACCAACTGGGGCTAATGTGTCCGTAGTTTATGTAAATTCTCGCGATAAAATTAGACGAGATACCCCCAAAGCCCCGGGAATCTAATGTACTCGTGTGAGGCATTTCATGACCCGTCGGTAGAGAGCAGATTCTCCCAGGAAGAATAATTTCAAGCAACTTTTGAAACTTCATGTTTTTACGTTTTTCCCAAATTGTAGATGCTCTTGTCTCCACGGTAGGAAAACTCTGAATATGTGACATTTCATAGCAAATCAAAATGTGATAGGCTCTCTACGGCAATAAATCAACTTCAAAAACAAGGTTACATATAGAATCAACCTAATTTCTTTACAAGAAAATCGGACAGCTCTGACTGATCGGCGAACGTAGGTGCGTCCGAATGAGATTGGCGGCCCATGCGGCCGGCGTGTGCTTGGCAGGCAGCCGTCGCGTTCGCAGCTCTCGGACGAGCATGCGAAAAGTCCCCACCGCCATCGACTACGAACGGGGCCGGCACCGGCTGGCAGCAAGCACTGCGCCAATCAATCTGCTCTGCAGACGGTGGGAGAGGGGACGGCCGTCGTTGAAATCCAACACTCGTCCGAGGGCGGCACATGCGACGGCCGCCTGCCAAGCACGCCGGCCGCGTGGGCCGCCATTTCCATTTGAGCACACTTTATTCATTGCGAACTGCCTTTTTCACATCTAAATTGAAGAATATAGCACGCTAGCAGCATATAGCTACGGAAACTCGAAAAAACGAAAACAAGATATAAGCTCTTACCACGAAACCTGTGACAAAAACTATAAGGCACGCCTAAACATCCGCCAAGCAGCCATACTCAACAATGGGAGCGGTTATTCCGCGGGGGAATGTCGGTTGCCCCTCCCTGGTCATCCAGCGTATAACCGATACTGTTCCTCCGTACAACCGCACAGACTCATGGGCGGTTACTCGGGGGGGGGGAACGTCGGTTGATCGGCTGGGGTATCTGCTGGACAACCGATCTTCCACCGCCATTCAACCGATATCACACCGCGGTACAACCGAACCAGATTTCCGGTCACGCGCTTTCCAATACATCCTGGGTATTCCCGGGTCCGCAGAGGTGACTCTGGGAAATCCCTATTGGGGTCCCCACAAAGAGGTGATCCCACGGTCCACGGTGGGGTGCACCACTGCGCACCAGGAGGAGATGGCCCTACAGTTGGCTACCACCCCCCCCCGAGCCGTGGGGAGCCCCCTCCCCTCGGAGACAAAAATGATCCTCCGGTATCCGGTGGATCTTCCGGAAGGTGACTCGAGATCATCTTTCAGGTCCGGCTCCGAAAAGCTGACTGAGGCTCACGGTGAGATGAGGAGCCTTTTATACCCCTATCAATGTTAATACTTTTGTCTAAACATGTTGATGCCGGCTCACCCATTTTTTTGGTCCGAGTTGCGGAACGTGTCACATATTTGACGGTAGAGCACGTCCCCGCCGTTGCACCGTCAACCCTTTTTCCACCGCCAAATAACCGTCTCCGTGAATTGAATTTCTCTCTATCTGCGGTACAACCGACAATTTGACCCCTCTCCCCATTTTGGCCCCGCCGTCGCACCGACAAGCCTTTTACCCCGCTGAACAACCGTCAGCGTGTCTGGAGTATCGGTCTGATTTTGGTTTGAAAAGTGATGCTTTGATCTGTCAGAACGCCCGCGAGTGGATGAGTGAGAAATCGACGTGTTTTCATGTGAAAAAAAGTTACTTGCACTTCAATTATTTTCATAGTCGGATAAAAAAGTCGACTTTATTCGAAAAGTCGGATATTCGAAAAAGTGCTATATCCGACTATAGTCGAAAAGTCGAATATTCGAAAAGTGCGATATCCGACTACAGTCGAAAAGTCGAATATTCGAAAAAGTGCGATATCCGACTATAGTCGAAAAAGTCGAATATTCGAAAAAGAACGATATCCGACTATAGTCGAAAAGTCGGATATTCGAAAAAGTGCGATATCCGACTATAGTCGAAAAGTCGAATATTCGAAAAAGGGCGATATCCGACTACAGTCGAAAAGTCGAATATTCGAAAAAGTGCGATATCCGACTATAGTCGAAAAGTCGAATATTCGAAAAAGTACGATATCCGACTATAGTCGAAAAGTCGGATATTCGAAATGAATTTTATTTGGAACAAGTATACTGCACACTCCCACTAATGTCCTGCACCCTTTCACTGATGTCCTGCACACTTTCTATGACATCCTGCACACTCCCACTAATGTCCTGCGCACATTCTGTTACATTTTGCACACTCCCACTGATGTCCTGCACACTTTCTACGGCGTTCTGCGCACACCCATTTGGGTCCGGCACTTTCTACGGTGTCCAACGCACTCTCATTTGGATCCCACACACTTTCGACGGCGTTCTGCGTACACCCATTCGGGTCACAAGCACGCTCATGCCGATCATTTTTCCGCAGGGTAACCGTAACCCTCCTTCAAAAATTTTCTGAGTGTCAGCTTGGATATGAGCACATCGTAATAGTCAACAAACGTGTTTGCACAATTTCGACCTCCTCAGCCACTTCCCGGCGGTTTCTCGAAGAGAACGGTGTGTGAATGAATGCACATACCGCTCCTCTGCCCTTTTATACCCTCGCGTGTTATGAGCGTGTGTTATCGTTCGTTATCATGTTTTGCTCAAGAGTGATTACGGTAGCCCTGCGGAAAAAATGATCGGCACGGGCGTGCTTCTATTTGGGTCCTGCACACTTTCTACGGCGTCCGACGCTCTCTCAATTGGGTCCCACACACTTATTACGGCGTTCTGCGCACCCCCGTTTGGGTCCCGCACACTTTATACGGCGTCCGGCGCACTCCACGTGGGTCCCGCACACTTTTTACGGCGTCCGGCGCACTCCCATTTGGGTCCCGCACACTTATTACGGCGTCCGGCGCACTCCCACTTGGGTCCCGCACACTTTCTGCGGCGTCCGGCGCTCTCTCAATTGGGTCCCACACACTTACTACGGCGTTCTGCGCACCCCCGTTTGGGTCCTGCACACTTTCTACGGCGTTCTGCGCACACCCATTTGGGTCCGGCACTTTCTACGGTGTCCAACGCACTCTCATTTGGATCCCACACACTTTCGACGGCGTTCTGCGTACACCCATTCGGGTCACAAGCACGCTCATGCCGATCATTTTTCCGCAGGGTAACCGTAACCCTCCTTCAAAAATTTTCTGAGTGTCAGCTTGGATATGAGCACATCGTAATAGTCAACAAACGTGTTTGCACAATTTCGACCTCCTCAGCCACTTCCCGGCGGTTTCTCGAAGAGAACGGTGTGTGAATGAATGCATACCGCTCCTCTGCCCTTTTATACCCCGCGTGTTATGAGCGTGTGTTATCGTTCGTTATCATGTTTTGCTCAAGAGTGATTACGGTAGCCCTGCGGAAAAAATGATCGGCACGGGCGTGCTTCTATTTGGGTCCCGCACACTTTCTACGGCGTCCGACGCTCTCTCAATTGGGTCCCACACACTTACTACGGCGTTCTGCGCACCCCCGTTTGGGTCCCGCACACTTTATACGGCGTCCGGCGCACTCCCACGTGGGTCCCGCACACTTTCTACGGCGTCCGGCGCACTCCCATTTGGGTCCCGCACACTTATTACGGCGTCCGGCGCACTCCCACTTGGGTCCCGCACACTTTCTGCGGCGTCCGGCGCTTTCCCACTTTGGTCCCGCACACTTTCTACTGCGTCCGGCGCACTCTCATTTGGGTCCCGAACACTTTCTACTGCGTTGTACGCAGGCCCATTTGGGTCCCGCACACTTATTACGGCGTCCGGCGCACTCCCACTTGGGTGGTCCCGCACACTTTCTGCGGCGTCCTGCGCACTCCCACTTGGGTCCCGCACACTTTCTACGGCGTCCGGCGCCCTCTCATTTGGGTCCCACACACTTTCTACGGCGTCCGGCGCACTCCCACTTTGGTCCCACATACGTTCTACGGCGTCTTTTGCACTCCTGCTGTGGTCCCGCACACTATCTACGGGCGTCTGCGAACACCTATTTGGGTCCCACACACTTTCTACGGCGTTCTGCGCACACTCATTTGGGTCCCGCGCACTTATTACGGAGTCCGTCGCACTCCCACTTGGGTCCCGCACACTTTCTGCGGCGTCCGGCGCACTCCCACTTGGGTCCCACACACTTTCTAGGGCGTTCTGCGCACACCCATTTGGGTCCCGCACGCTTTCTATGGCGTCTTTTGCACTCCTGCTGTGGTCCCGCACACTATCTACGGGCGTCTGCGAACACCCATTTGGGTCCCGCACACTTCCTACGGCGTTCTGCGCACACCCATTTGGGTCCCGCGCACTATCTACGGCGTTCTGTGGCGCACATCTGAGTCACACCGTGCGGGGTTCCAAAAAGTACTTCCGAGATCCCGCCGTTTAGATTGAAGCGTTTCCCCGTCAAATCCTGAGCAAAAGCCTATCAGTAACGGTGTTTACTTCACTAGTTCATTTTTACGAATGAGTAAACGTCGGATGGTTTATAATAACATGTTTACGTGTTTTTGTCTTACTTGACCCCCAATTTTGAGGTCCCGCAAAAATTTAGCTACCAACTTCAAATTTCGTCAGGAGCTAGGTGCAAACAAAACCAGCTCCCTGACGAAAAATGAGCTCTCTAGCTCAACGATAAGTGTTCCAATAAGATCGTGAACGCCAACTGAAAAAAAAGGAGATGAACATTTTTTCGACCAAAATGACGTGGTTTTGACACTTTTTCTCAAATCTCAGGTAACCAGTCCGGACCATTTTTTGAAGAGTTATTCAACTTTCTAAAGTATATTAAATGCAAAAAGAACGGTCTTCCTACGTTTACTCTGGACCCTGATACTGAGATCAGGGGGTTGCGCGATGGCGAATCAAAGCCAAATCTGGTGAGCGCTTCGCGCTCACCACAATAGCACCAACTCTGACCGGGGCCTAACACAGCTCTTTCGGAAAAATGAGTGGTACCACTAACAAAATACCGTATGTTAGGACGAGTCCTCAACCTCACCAGGGCCTACTTTCATTGCTGTAGACTATATATAATGTTACGTCCTCTATTTGATGGGGAGCGAGGGTCCGATAGATTTGATAGGAGGTTTGATCGGAATCCCCGTTATCGCGACCAAGGAGATACGGAATGTACTTCTATGGTAATTGAACCGGCAAAAATCCCGTTTTACCACAAAGGACAGTACATCGTAGTCGACGCGGGGTCGCTGATGCATCATCGCGGAGCCGGTGCCGGTCTAACGCGGAACCGCTGGGTATTTTCGTGGCGTTGTCGAAGCTCAGGACACTGCGAGAGAATCGTCTTGGCACAGTGATGATCGCGGATCCGCTGCAGTACTACCGCGGAACTATCGCGGCACAGTCTTTCCGGGTTCTTGTGGTCTAGCCACCATTTTCTTGGTTGCGGCCTTTTTACTGTTCAACAAACGCAAAATACACTTTTCGAAGTAGTAACATCTTAACTTTTTTCACTAATTTTCTTCCTAGTGCCAACATTTTAACATTAACTTCTCCATAAACTGTATGACAAATTCCAAAATCTTAGCGCTCTGAATATATGACAATTTTTCATGAGATCGTGTAAATCAGAGGTTCCACAGTAATGAGGAATGAATAATTCCGATAATGAGGAATGTAACGCGTCAACACACGTATTGAAAAGACCAGTATTTTTTTAAATTGAAGAATGAAGAGAATGGGGTATATTTCTAGAAGATTCTTTTTCCAAACTCTCAATAGGTGACTGAAAACTGCTGCAAGGTCCTCGACGCTTGAATTCAGAAATGGCGCTGAGTGGGTGTACCCTTTTTGGCACCAGAGCCTCCCGGCTCGACGGCTTTAAAATGCTTAAGATGAAAATGGCGTCTAATTTGCCTTCCACGGTTGATGGTTATAGTGATCAGCGAATTACACAAGATGTGGAGAAGATGTGCAATGTGCTAGCCGTGAAACTAACTCCATCGTTGCTGGTTGCACCTTTCGTCATCGGCTACTACACGTACAAGACATGGCAGACGTAAGCCTCTTCTGTATATAACTTTTATATTGAATACTGAACAAATCGCTCGACCCTGATCTCCGTAACATTGATTGAAATATCGAATATTCTCGCAAGAGTCGTATTAACCGCTGGGGCCCTCGAAAAAATCCTGTCCAGATTCAAAACACATAGACCCATTTTTCATAGGCTCACCTGAGAGGTACACATATCACTGACTGAGAACAGCCTCTACCTTAACTCAGGCCATTGAAGGTGCCACAGACATTGCTTTCAGACTAAGGAGCCTCACGTGGCGTCCTTGATGATAAGAAAAACTATTGTTGTGTTCTGATCAAATCTTACTTGCTCTACCGAGAGGTGAAATCGGATTTTGCTTTGGGCAACGTTATGGCTGGTTGAAATTTATGTTTCTTTACAAAATTCGTAACACTTTTTGGCTGGCAATCACGCCACTAGTTCATGCACTATTTCGCCTGTTTCATACAGTCATAGTATAGTATAGTATACAGGGCGCGTCAGTAGTATAGGAAAGTTGAGTTGAACACAAAACTTAGATGTCAGTCAGGACTCGAACCTGCATTGCATACTTTCCGGGCGAGAGTGTTCCCACTTCACCACCGACAGACACCCCGCTCTGCATTCCAGTGAGTAGCTGAGGAATGTAGAGAGGAGTGTCGGTGGTGTAATGGTAACACTCTCGCCCGGAAAGCGATGCGATGCGGGTTTGATTCCTGCCTGACACCTAGTTTGTATTCAACTCAGCTACCTGGTGATGTCTTGTGATCTTAGATCTTGCCATGAAAACGACATTAATTATTCTACAAACATAAAGTATAGGAGAGTGTTAAATTTCTGTGTTTTCCAGTTTCGAACTTTCTATTTAAAATGGATGCCAAATTCAGGTTCTGCGTCTTGGAAAACAATACTAAGCTGAGAACTAGAAAGTTTCAGCCAAAGAGAAAATTTCCCGATTTTTTAAAGTAAAAATGCCATAATACACCGCATCCAAAGTAAAGGAAAATAAGGTAAAAAATAATTTATCTCGAAATAATCATAACATTCAGAAATGTGTCAAACTGATCGGCGCTCAGAGTTAACTGAGTTTGGAGAATCTTCTGGTAATCTACAGATGTTATACGATAAGAGACGGACGTCAGTTCGAGGATACCTTTACCTTCAAATGATTGAAGAACATATCTCAATGTTCCACTTGTTGTGAAAACGCACTTCCTTCCATTGAGCTAGTTAGTAATGTCGATTTCCGTTCGAGCCATCAGGATTCAACTTCCTTAGGCCACGAAGTTACAACTGGCCGAATCTTCCTGGTGTTCAGAGCTGGCGGAACATTGGGAGCTCTTCCTCAACTATCTGGAGCTTGAAGGCAGTGTTCACGATAATCTTCGATTTTAGGATTAATCGCTAAACCGATTGTTTGGCCCCCGGTTAGAACTGAAATGACGAAGAAACCGAGAAAAACGCCCCTGAAGGGCACAAAATACTTTACTCTCACCCCACTTCTTTACTCTCTTTGCAACTGTTCGTTGTGACAATGAAATCTTTCGTGGACCCGCGTTTTGCAATTCTCTACTCTCTGTTGCTCCGCTCTTTCCTTCGGACCCTAGGTAGTACTGTTTTGCCTAAAACGTTACTCCATATTTGACTAGCCCCATTTTTTACCTGTGACAACCACCGTGAACATATTCATCCAATCGGACAACTAGTCCAGGTCAGAGAATAATGTCACAGAAAATTGACGATTTATGTAGTGCGTTTCTCGCCGTTTCTTCGTAATTTCGGTAACACTTAGTTGCCATCGCATTGTTTTTAGTAAAAAACCCGAGAACGAAAATCATCGTCAACACTGCCTTTAAGGTAAGTTCCAGTTCGTGTTTTTCACTGACCGCACATCTGTCGACTACCAGGGGATCCTCAAAGTTCAGGCGTTCAGTAGCCATAATATCACAGTTTTGTACAGGGCGATGTGCTGCTGCGAAATGAATTCATTAGAAAGCCTACCTTTGAAAGATTCTGATCACGAAAACGCGCAGACATGGAAGGACATCGAATATTTACCTACTTGGACCATATTTACTGCAGAAGTTGACATGGACAAGATTATGCTATAAAACTGGATTCCGGCGGTGTCGAATCAAATCTTCAAGGCGATTAAGTGTCCAGGAGAACAACCTGTGTGCCGATCACTCTGTATCAATTCTGAATGCTATCGTTATTCCGAGACGAATAAGGTTTTTTGCTACATTTTCCTAAACTTTCGAGAAGCTGTCTATTGCTACATTTTTTCTTCAGAAAATTTTTGGAAATTTTTCTCTGGCTGAAACATTCCAGTTTCCTCCCTATTAGTGTTACTTAAAGGCAGTGTTCACGATGATTTTCGTCCCCGAGTTTTCCATACAAAACAATGCGCTGGCCACCAATTGTTACTAAAATCACGAAGAGACGGCTTGAAACGCCCTGAGACGCCTTATTTCAGTGACATTAGGTTCTGGCCTGGACTATTTGTCCGATTGGATGAAACATGTTACCGGTGGTTGTCACCGGTGAAGAATGGGGCTAATCAAAAATGCAAGAATATTTTAGGCAAAACAGTATTAGTTAGGCTCCGAAGGAAAGGACGGAACAGTAGAGTGTAGAGAATGGCAAGGGACGGGTTCACAAAAGATTTCATTGTCAAAACGAACAGTTCCAGTGAGAGTAAAAAGGTGGGGTGAGAGTAAAGGATTTGGCGCATTTCTAGGGCGTTTTTCTCGATTTCTTTGTCATTTCCGTTCTTCCCGGAGCCAAACAATCGATTTAGCAATTAATCTCAAAATCGAAGATTATCGTGAACACTGTCTTTAAAGGCAGTGACCGCGAAAAATTTCGTCCTCGGTTTTTGACCGCAAATCGAAAGTTCAGGGTCTCATCGGAGCACTGGGGTTGAAAGAATGAACGAAAACGAGCCCGAAAGAGCTCCATACGGCTCCGAAGTCCGCTCGCGCTAGCCATTCCGCTCGCGGTCGAGTTTTCTGCGGAACAGTTTGGTCCGCTTCTACATTAGCACTGGAGCGCGAGCACGGCTGAGTTTTAGCATTGGTGCGCATTTTGGCAAGCTGTATACTTCAGGCCATGCCCGCGCAACTGTTGAAACCGTTGAAATGTTGAACCGTTGAAATGTGGGTTTCAAGAAGAAGAGCTGGGGTGGTAGTAATTGGGGGTGTTAAACGCGATTTAACAGGCGTTAAGTTCGCGTTAAACAAAAAACCACAACAGAATCAGAGCAGGACTCCTAATAGTTGCGAGAGAATTCGCTCTAGTTTCACCCTAACATCCCTCAGTGGTAGGCATTTGTTACACTTTTAATGAAAACGCCTCGAAAAAGCGACAATTGTAACCTTTGTTACGAAAAATAGCGATTCCAAAACGTTTTCAGGTCTGTTTTTTCTCTAAAATTCCGCCATGTGGCATCCTCGCGGTAAGTTCGCGTTTAACATACTCTCGCAGACAGCACGGAAATAGTGCTGAAATGCGAGAGAAACTGGCGGTTAACGTAAAACTCCTCCCGAGGAGTTTTTGGATGCGGTTAGCAAGATACAGTAGGAACAGTTTTGACCATCTATACTGAGGGCAAGTACGAGTTAAATTAATGAAGAGGGTTAAGGAAGTTTGATAGCACTGTTAGCCATTTTGATTCAGGACGTCAGCCTATCTTTGAAACTGAAAGGTGTTTCAAGGGATAGTCTTTTAACGGCTTCCGCCAGGGAAACGGGCGATGAGGGATCAAAAACAAAACAGGGATCATTGCTGAAACACGGTGGCCGTCTTCTTCGGTGGCACTAATCAATTCCTCCCAATCAGCTGTTAATTTTTCGGCGAGCGCCGACACTTCTCTCCTTTTTTTCTATTTTCGCTCTAAATTTCTTGCGCTTTGCTGTTTTCAGGTTATTTTCCTCTTCACAATTCATTGCTTATCCTAGGCTTCAATGGGTGTGTAAAGAAATAATTGTTTGCTCGCTTTTTGGAAGGACTTCGATAACTTTTTAGTGCCAAAAAATGAAAATTTTCCAAGCGACTTTAGTAATGTTTAATCATCATTAGTCGGGGTGTATCGGGCGAGTTTTGTGGGAAAGAAATGCGAACTTGTTTCTAAAACCAACTGTATTTGTTCTCCTTTTTCTGCAAGATTCGAATACTCCTCTTTCATTGCCAGATCAGTGCCATCGTGGCCTCTTTTTTTTTGAGGGTCCGCGACGCACTTGCTTTGGTGCATTGGTAGAGCCACTCGAAGTGTTTCAAATTCTTACCTTGAAATATGAGCACAAAATCTCTTGCTTGCATGATGCGCATATGAGTGTGTAACAGTGTTTCTATGTATTTTCGGCACTAACTGCAGGCAAGGGATTAGTTTCATTTTGAGAAGACGGCAAACACTTCACAAACCAACTGCATCAATGACCGAAACCACACCATTACCACAATCTCGGACGCCAGACTTCAGTTGCACGCTTCCAAAAAAAAACTTGAATTTATTTTCAAGAACGAAAATAGACTACAATACCGCTCGTAGGATTTGGTCAGAAATCGAGCGAGGTCGGGTTTTCGCGTCTTTTTCGTCTTTTTTGTATAACTCGCTTCAATGCCAACTTCGAGCGAAACTAGGGACATATTCATGATAGAGGTGTAGAGGGCTATCCAATGGTGTAGCTATTGTAAGGATTCCGTTGACAACCATGGAAATTTCGAAATCAGTCAGCTCTCTAGATACGGTAGACACAGGAAAACGCAAGCGGAGACGGTAGCGCACCATCCATCACGGTACCGTAATCACAAACCTGGGTGATTGCGAAACTTCTGTACTTCTCGACGTAATCACCACAAAGACTAAACCATTGGGTAGCCCTCAACGCCGGGGTCATGAATATCTCCCTAGTTTCGCTCAAAGTTGACTTTGAAGCGAGTTATACAGAAAAGACGAAAAAGACGCGAAAACCCGACCTTGCTTGCTTTCTGACCAAATCCTACGAGCGGTATTGTATCTAGTTTATCATCATTCTTATAGGTTTTTAACTATCCATTTCAGTTGAATGCAGGACATTTTTTGAATTTGTGCATTACTCGACGAGTTTCGGAATGTCTTTTTCGCACCTAGCGTTACCTTTCCAAGAATACCTTGTAAATAATTCGTCCAGAAATTTTCAAATTTTCGTTCGCTCGAAATTTCCTTTGGAGAATTTTTTTGTTTTTCAAAAAAACTTTTGTTCGAAAAAAAACGTTACCAAAGTTACTACAAATACGAACTTTTGTCAGATCACACGCATTTGATTGATTGAGGCTAATGATTAGCCTAACATGTCTTTTCGAGAGTGGTCCTGAATACTCACGGAGCTCATGAAAAATTACGAGAATTTGGATTTCCAAGGAAAATTTTAAAAATTGCGTTCTGATCGTGTTTCGAACAAGCGAAATATTACGAAGTTCCCTTTGAATGCTCTTCCTAATGAATAAGATAAATAGCATTACTTGTATAATCTTTCCGATCCCTCGTCTTTCCACCGTAAACGTCGTTCGTGTCCAAGTGTAGAAAATACTCATGCGGACGAAGGCCACGCATAATGTATTTGTAAGCAGAGGGCCGCTTTCGTTAAACCGGCAACAAATCGTGGCACCTACATATGTCGCGGTTCGTAGTCGGCTTGGAGGTGGCGATTTATTCGCGTTTAACACCCCATTTACTACCACCCCTAATTTTGGATGTTTCGCGGCGTTTTTCATGATTCTTTCTTCACTGATGAAACAGTCAGACTCTAAACTTTCGTTTTCTGGCGGAAACTCGAAAAGATTTTTTATCGTGGACACTGCCTTTAAGACGCAGAACCTCATATTGGCATCCATTTTGTTTCGAAAGTTGGAAACTGGTGAGAAAACCCGAAATGTAACACTTTCCTATACTTTTGACGCACGCTGTAGTATAGTATATTATAGTATAGTATAGTAAGGTTATAGTTGATGATAGTTGGTGATTGCTGTCAGGTCGGCACTATTTACCAGCTTGAGTGTCTGGCATGCAACGCAACCTATAAAGGGGAAAGCGGAAGATTGTTGGCGATACGCCTGAAGGAACATTTATCAGGGACAAGGCGTAATGACCCAAGAACACCGCTTGGAAGACATAGAACGGAGAATCACAGCGGGGATGAGTATGATGTGAGGTGTACGATCTTGGCTTGCGAAAGTGAAATATCGACCAGAAAAACGTTGGAGGCGTTTTGGGATTCACACTAGGAACCCACTAATGAACAGCAGAGTCGAACGCCCCACAACAACCAGCGACCTTTTGCCTTTTGTACAACATTGTGAGCTATGACGTTTTCCTTCCTAATCTACAATACCCGCGCTAAGTTTTTTAAAACGGGGAGCATTTGGCAAACTTGGCAAAAAACCGTCCGATGCACGTAACTTTTTTGAAAGAAGACTTTCTCGAATTCTGAAAACGCTATAATATTCACAGATCAAACTACCACCTTATTATGTGACTCGCCGGACGAAGATCCTTAAAATTGCCTTGTTTTTCAAAGAAATTGTTTTTGCGATCGTTTATCAAAAACGTCGCGCGCGGCGAAGTGCGGAGAAACTTTGAGCAGTAATTGTACAAGCAATGAAAGAGCAATCTGTATGCTTTCTTCATAAATTAGTTGCAGGTGAGAGCATCTCAAAGTTTGTGTTGGTTGAATTTTAGAAATCCTTCAATAAACAAGCTTGAGAACTTACTGAAAAGTCGGAGTTTTGTTGCAAAAGCCCCGGGCTCTCAAATGAAAGTTTTCAAAAATTCAACCTAGACAAACCTTAAGATGCTCTCACCTGCACCTGATTTATGATGAAAGCATACAGATTGCTCTTCAATTACTTGTACAAATAGTGCTCAAAGTTTCGCCGCATTTCGCCGCGCGCCATGTTTTTGATAAACGATTGCAAAAACAATTTCTTTGGACAACAAGGCAAGTTTGGGGATCTTCGGCCGGCGAGTCACATAATAAGGTAGCAATTTGATCTGTGAATATGATAGCGTTTTCAGAATTCAAAAAAGTCTTCATTCAAAAAAGTTACATGCATCGGACGTTTTTTTCCCAAGTTTGCCAGATGCTCCCCGTTTCTACAAAACTTAGCGCGGGTATTGTATCGTGATGCGGAGGAAGCGCGGTAACTCTCAGTGGCGCCTACTAGTATATGTACTAACACAGTGGCAGCGGACGTACTCCGCTGAAAGGTGGACTTGCGAGGTGGGCTTTCCTATCTTTTCGTGCCCTCTGCAATGCTCGCAACAGTACGTCAGAACTGTCGTGGGGAAGAGGCGCTTGGTAGAACAGATTTACGAATAAAAACATCTCGATCCACTCTCAGGCCTCTGGAGAAAACGGTAAAGTCGAAACGTCAGGCCGTAAATAAAGCTCCACCTACTAACCTCGTTTGGCATATCAGTAAAAAGTCTATTATACAATGCCGAGACTCGAAAAATAGAGAACATGGAGATTTATAGTTGATAGTGATATCACAATAGTTACCAAAACTGTATTGTGGTGAGCGCGAAGCGCGCACCTGATTTCGAAAAGGATTGCTTCTGCGCACACCCCTCATTGCCCAAATTTCAGGAAAATTCCCGCAGTGGGTCTTGAGATATCAAAAAATTGCGAATTTTAAAATGTGTCTGTGTGTCTGAAGGAATTTAGTGATAAGAAATTTGGTCGGTCTTTCAAGAGAAGTGGAGTGATAACGTGATAAGACCTAGTAGAGCTCGAGAGACGTTGTGCCTCATGTCCATCAGTGCGGATCCGCGTGCGGAACACAAATTGAAGTGCACCAAGCACTGTAGAAATTGGGCGGGGCCCAACTGAGAGTGCGTAGGGCGCCGTAAAAAGTGGACGGGACTCAAGTGAGTGAGTGTAGAGCGCCAGGAAAAGTGAACGAGACCCAAGTGGGAGTGCGTAGAGCGCCGGGAAAAGTGGTCGGGACCCCAGTAGGAGTGCGCAGCGAGCTGATAAAAGTGGGCGGGACCCAACTGGGAGTGCACAGAGCGCCGGGAACTGTGGATGGGACCCGATTGGGAGTGCGTAGGGTGCTGGAAAAAGTGGTCGGGACCCCACAAGGAGTGCACAGCGCGCTGGTAATAGTGGGCGGAACCCAAATGTGAGTGCACAGAGCGCCGGAAACTGTGGACGGGAGCCAACTGAGAGTGCGTAGGGTGCCGGAAAATGGTCGGGCCCCAAGTAGGAGTGCACAGCGCGGTGGTAATAGTGGACGGAACCCAAATGTGAGTGCACAGAGCGCCGGAAACTGTGGACGGGAGCCAACTGGGAGTGCGTAGGGTGCCGGAAAATGGTCGGGCCCCAAGTAGGAGTGCGTAGAGCGCCGGGAAAAGTGGTCGGGACCCAAGTAGGAGTGCACACCGCTCCGGTAAAAGTGAGCGGGACCCAAGTGGGGTGCGTAGGGCGCCGGGAACTGTGGATGGGACCTAACTGGTAGTGCGTAGGGCGCCGGAGAAAGTGGTCGGGACCCAAGTAGGAGTGCACAGCGCGCCGGAAAATGTGGACAGGATGGAAGTGGGAGTGTATAGGGCGCCGTTAAAAGTGAGCGGGGCCTAAGTGGAAGTGCGTAGGGCGCCAGGAAAAGTGAAAACGCGCCGATAAAAGTGTTCGGGACCCAAGTAGGAGTGCACAGCGCGCTGGTAAGAGTGGGCGGGACTCAACTTGGTGTGCCTAGGGCGCCGGAAAAAATGGTTGGGACCCAAGTAGGAGTGCACAGCGCGCCAGTAAAAGTGGGCGGGAACCAAGTGGGAGTGCATCGGGCATCGGAAAAGTGGTCGGGTCCCAAGTTGGAGAGCACAGCGCGCCGGGCAATGTAGACGGGGCCCAACTGGGAGTGTACAGAGCGCCGCAGCAAGTGCCCGGAATCCAACCAGGAGTTTACAGCGCGCCGGGAAAGGTGGTCGGGACCCAAGTGGGAGTGTCCTAAAGTGTCTAGCAGAAAGACCATGAACGGCGTCTTTTCTTCTTCTTATCTCTGAAGGAAACCTTCGCTAAAATGAAATGAAATTATCTAACTGTTTTGCTTCGCTACGGGAGGTTTATGATTTGGCATAATAATATTTGTGAGAAAATTCGTTAAAAGAAGTGAAATACTCTATGCATTTGATTTGTCATGAGATCTAACACGGAAGAAACACTAAAAGCTCGATGAAATGATGTGCCATTGATTTGGATGTGTTCTTTGTTACCAAAAATCGAAAAGTGAGTGTGGTTTTGAAAGGCCAAATCATGCGCGTTTTACTGAGCCTAGGGTGGGTGTCACAAAATAGTATTTCAAGGCGCTCAGACTTGCAAACTTCGACTGCGAGCGATCATTTGCTCTCAGAGAGCGCGTGATTTGACCTTTCAAAACCACACTCGCTTTTCGATTTTTGGTAACAAAGAACACATTTAAATCAATGGCACATCATTTCATCGAGCTTTTAGTGTTTCTTCCGTGTTAGATCTCATGACAAATCAAATGCATAGAGTATTTCACTTCTTTTAACGAGTTTCTCACAAATACTATTATGCCAAATCTTAAACCTCCCGTAGCGAAGCAAAACAGTTCGATAATTGAATATTGAAGACGTCTCATTACCACCCAAGATGTGATCAACGCAACTTTATAAGCTGTTATGAAAATGACTGAAGGAAATCGGTGAAATGGAACATGTTTTGGCTGCTTCTCTCTCAACTTTTTGTGCCAAAATACCAGACAAGTTCCTTGAGATAACTCCAAAAAGATGGAACTCTTCCATGTTATTCTCTGATAGTTTGGTGAAGATTGGCTCCTTACACAGCTGATTACAGAATTTCACCCATTGGTCAGCTCCTTTCATAGAACTCTAAAGCAAAACACGGTTTTGGAATCCAACAGAGAAAGTTAGAATTAACAGGAAAACATTTGTGGTTTCTCTAATAGTTGAAGACTTCATGCGATGCTCCCTGTTCAGAAAAATTAGGTGTGATTGTTTTGTTTCATTTCTAGCGCTGGTGGACTCGGTGTCGGAATTATTTATTTGTACTTCATAATTGGTGCCACACTGAACCGAATATTGATCTCACCCGTGACAAAATGGGCGGCAAGAGTGGAGAAAGCCGAAGGTGACTTTCGGTGAGAACGATTTTTGCGCTGTGTCCTGTTATAATTTCGATTTTTCCGAGAATTTCAGTTTTAAGCATGTCTCCGTTCGAAATAACGCTGAGGAAAGCGCTTTCTATGCGGCTGCCAACTTCGAGAAGGTTTCTTCGGATGAGACCTTCTTAGCGCTTTGGCGGACACAAAAGAGACTTGTGCTGTGGCAGTTCCCAACACAAGGCAAGCTCATTGCTTATTTGATTCCTCGGTTCAGACATAGTGAAAGTAACTAGAAAGTTGCTTTTCAGTTTTCCAGTGCTTCTTCGATTATTATGGCGCAGTGCTTTCATACGCAATCCAGGTTTTTCCCATCTTCGTCTTCGGAACTTACGACGGCCTCGATCAAGCCTCGCTTGGTGAAAAAATTAGCAACGTAAGTAGAACGAGATGGCATACAGTTTGGTCCCTAACAGTGTACTCCACATTAAAAATGAACAGCCCGTATCGGCGATGGTCCAGAATGCGAGTGTGATCGAGCTATAAAATTAGGGATCGGAAGATTTCTATAGTTCTATAGTCAATGCTCACTTCAGAGACCGTGTCCTACTGCTCATAGGACTTGGTCAGAAGACGCGCCAAGACGCGTTTTCGCGTCTCTAGCACCCTCCTTCAACAGCTCCCTTCAAATATAATTTTTCTCTGATATGAAAAGTTGTTCGAGCTCAGGGTGGAAAGAAGTATCTACCAGTATAAAGATTTCTAGTGTTTAGGTTTGTACAGAAAAGTTCGCGGTGCATTTTTAATGTGACATACGGTGTGCAAAAACAGTACATACGCGGCTGCACAAAGCTACATAAATACTATGTGTACTATATAGCGGTCTGGAAAACACAATCTGAATTTTTCGTTCTATACTAGACCATGGCAAGCATCGTTTATCAGGTGGCCTTCCTCACCTGGATCCTGAATAAATGTTTAGCTCTGAAAAAAGTTGATTTTGAAATTTACTTCGAAAAGAACGCTAAAAGTGCAGAAACGCACTCAGTATACGGTAGATTCCCTGGAGCTTTGTCTAGACCCGCCGTGATTTATAAGGATCCATGCAGTTATTCAAATGCGAAGTATGGTAACCACAGCTAGAGATTTGTTGGAAGGCTGCGATGATTTCAAATATACTGTTAAAGACAGTTTCCACGATAAAAACCATGTCTGATTTTTTGGTGGAGATCGGCAGCTGCGGGGCCTAGCGCAACCCTAACGTATAAAAACTAAGAAAAATGAGCTCAGAACGGCCCCCTACGGCCACAAAGTTGAACACCTGTCACACCCCAGATGCACTTTCTACGCCCACCGACGTGAACAAATGAATGCTCGAGATTGTGAGGTGAGCGATGGTTTCCGATTAATAGCCCCGTTCTTCCCTTCACTCTCAACTTCTCTCTTTACTCAGGTCAGCTCGCATACATCGGCTGCAGAAGACGGAAGTTACAAGTCTCGGACAACTCGTCCACCATGCTTCCCTAGCTCAATTTTTGAGGGACCGTAACTCCGTTCCTAGAAGGTCTTGTACCATGCCAAAAACATCATTGGAATCAGCATAGGACCGTCTTCAAGATAGGTGGAAAAGCAGAACAACGATTCTTATCGTGACCACTGCCTTTAAGATTTGAGGGCACACAGCGTATCAAACAGTGTTCGAATAATCGAATAAGAGATCTTTCCGCAGATTCGATTATTCCACAAACGAACTCTTGCAAGCATTCGACTATTTACGCGAACTTTCGTTTTTAAATTTCCTTTGACTTACGTGAAAGTGCACCCAGTTTCCGCGATGTTAATCTCGCCCTTACCTTTCAATCACTGCACTGCTACCTCTTCCTAAATCTTGAAAAAGGTATCAACATAAAATCCGCTTCAAAAACCTCAGTCGCGACAAGCTTACCTCATCCCACTCAATTGTTTCCCTTTAAAGGCAGTGTTCACGATAAAAGTCGTTTTTCTGTTTTTCCGCCTATCTTGAAAACGGTCCCATGCTGATTTCAATGATGTCCCTGGTATAGTACAAGACCCCCTGGAAACAGAGTTATGGCCCCTCGAAATTTAGCCAGGGAAAATTGTGGACGAGTTGTCCGAGGCGTGTAGCTCCCGTTTTTTGCAGCCGATGTGTGCGAGCTAACCTGAGTAAAGAGAGACGTTGAGATGGAAGGGAAGAACGGGGCTTTTGATCGGAAACCATAGCTCATTTAACCACAAATTCAGGGGAACTGTTATAGGACGTGGGCGGAGTGGCCCAATGGGTCGGCTGGCCCACGAGATTTTCACCCACTTACCGGCCGTTTTTCGTCGCAATTCCGTTCTTAATCTTCTTATAGGGACCCAAAGCTTACATTTTAGCCAAAAAAAGGGAAAACTTTTTCTTCGTGAACACTGCCTTTAAAGATGATGGCTACAAGGAGGAATTTCAGAATGCGTTTTACTATATCTACCTTATTAACAGTTTCACACGACTCACTGATCTAGCTATGAATATTGGACAGCTTGGTGGATACGTTCTGAGGTTTGTAATTAAGTTCTATTCACTATCAGGTTATCTTATAAAAAATAACCAATTTTTGAAATTCTTTTTTGCCTCGCTCGGCTGAGTAATTATGTCAAAGTTTAACGGCGTTCGAAAGCCCAAGTCTTCCTCTATCTAATGTTTTCTTTCGCTGATCGTAAGACCCAATCACTTTCGATTATCACATTTATACTTCCTGTGTGGTCGTAATACTGACTATAATGAAATGTTTATATTTGCCTGCCAACGAAGCTCCGAATCAGTCATGATGGATTGGGCACTTGATCACTCCGAGCACCAGATGATAGCATCAAAACAGATTCGTGATAATTCTTCAATGGCATCAATTTCGCATTTTCATTTTCTGCAAATTTTCTTCTGTGCAAAAACTTGCAGGTACTAACCGCCATAGTCAGGCACTTTGAGGCTCTCCCCAATCAACGATGGTTATTTTATGAATTATCAACCTTTTTTTTCGAAAATTCAAAATTACATCAGAAAATTCATCTTTGAAAAAAGATTGATAAATCATAAAATAAATACTGTTGATTGGGAAATACGACGTAGTACCCAGTTATGACGTTCGTTGTCTAAAAATCTCTGTATAGAACAGAAACTGCAGAAGTTGTAATTTTTGAATGGCCCATGGAAGAATTTCAGAAAATCTGGTTTGACGCTATCATCTAGTACTCAGAGTGATCCATGCCTGACAAGGGACGACCCCCGGGGGAGGAGACGTCCCGAAAAAAGTTCTTCTGAAAGTTGTGGGGGGGGGGGTGGATAGAGTAACATTACTGTATGTTGGGTTTTACCTATAGACCATCCGGTAGAGCGAAATATTTTTACCTATGGACCATCCGGTAGAGCGAAATATTGGAAAAACATGAAGCCATGGTGGTCGGTTCAAGAGAATGCGCCCGCTATAGGGCGCATTCTCTTGAACCGATCACCATGGCTATGCTTTCGGTTTTTGAGAAGCGAAAATTGACTGGCTACTATATATAACACCCATCTACCTCAATCTGCTTTATTTGGATCAATAAGGAGAATTTTTTTCGACTTTTTGTCGCCATACGCTCGCTCACTCACTCACCCTCGAACTCCAGATAATCGAAAAAAAAATCTGCGTGATCGAGCCAAGTTTAGTAGTTTTCGATGAAGGGTCAGCAGATGTATTGAGCAACCAATCGCCGCCTTCTGAAAATGAAAACTGCGGCCATGATGATAATTTTCAAGAAAGGGTTCATCGCTTTGCTTCTTACAATGACAATGCTTTTTTCTCCTATGATTTGCAAACGACTTTTATGTGTTCAAGAAAGGTGTTCTCTTTTACCCAAGCATAGTAATACGAAGTTCGAAGATGCTCACATTACAGTATTTCTCAATGAACCCGAAATGCCAGCACAAGAAAATGGGAAGGATAATTTTCGAATAAGGTGAGGAAATGCTCATATACTACATGTATTTACGCGATAGAAATTGTAAATCCAGTAAGATGGGAAGAAGTTTTAAAATGTGAATGCGAAACCTCGTGGATAAATGCAAAACAATTTTTCAAGAGTATGCATTGCGGGAATCGAACCCGTAACCCAGCATCCCTTCGTAGTTTAGCATTCCCCATCGTTATCCTCTGGACGATCCTTGTACGGTGGTTTGGGCAACTTCAATCAAGTGATACGAGGAACGGAATGCACAGTGAGCTCGGAAACAGCTTATATATCACGAATAGGCCAGAATCAAACAGTCAAACCTTATACAGGGCAATTTTATTGTAACTTAATGTGCGCCGAGCATATGAACTCACTCCAGCTGCTCCGAGTAGGCGGTTACGGGTAGTTTCAAATGTTTTTTTCTTTTTTTATGGAATATCGGAAGGCCCGTAGGAAAAACCTAACATATATTTTTGTTACTCTATCCATCCCCCACAACTCTCAGAAGAACTTTTTACAGGACGTCTCCTCCCCCGGGGGGTCGTCCCTTGTGAGTGTCTAATCCACCATTTCTCATTTTGTGCTACGAGAGCAGGCAAATATAAACATTTTAATACATTCTGTATTTTAATCACACACTTACTGTTCCCGCAGTGTTCCCGATAATCTTCAATTTTGAGATTATTTGCTATATTGATTAGGTGCCCCCGGGTAGAACTAAAATGACGTCAAAATTGAGAAAAACGCACCAGAAATACACGAAATCCTCAAGTATCACCCCGCCTCTTAAGTATCACAGGAAGTGTTTGTTGTGACAATGAAATCTTTTGTGGACCCGTCCTTGCGATTCTCTACTCTCTATTGCCCCGTTTTTTTCCTTAGGGCTCTAACTAATCCTGTTTTGTCTAAAATATTATTCCATTTTTGATTAGCCCCAATTTTTTACCGGTGACAACCACCATGAACATGTTCACCCAACCGGACAACTAGTCCTTGTTATAGAATAATGTCACCGAAATACGACATTTTAATGCGTTTCCCGCCGTTTCTTTGTAATTTTCTCAGCATTTGAAGGCCAACGCATTGTTTTATCTGAAAAATTCGGGGACGATAATCATCGTGAACACTGCCTTTAATCCAAACTTGAAATTGGAAATTAATTAGATTTTACGACTAGCGACCGCGAACTTTAGCCAAGGGAAAAAATGCGCTTTTGAATGCTATATTATACTTAGACATGAATGCTCAGCAAAGCAAAGGTGAAAATTCTTTTTAGATAACGGCCTTTTATTATCCAACATCCTGATATAAAGTTTGTTTGTTTTTCTTGGAACCTGAGCTTGTTTTAAAGACTGCAGGTGCGAGTCTCCGCACACCTACGTATAAGGCAGCGTTCACTTCTGATAGCGGCGCTCGATTACGAAAAGCCTAAGCCAGAACACAATTTCCTAGCCGCTAACGCACGCCCCGTCTCGCTCTTTCACAACCGTTCTCCGTCTTGGTGTCTCGCTATGCTCGCCATCTGGAATCAAAAGATAATGCAGCAGAAGCATTTTCTCCCCGCGACGACCGATTGCCGAAATGGCTTTTGCCGGCCTACGCAATGGCTCTTTAGCTCTGCCTCTTCCCTCATCGGAGGCGAGCGATTCCACCGCTCGCCTCCGATGAGAGAAGAGGCAGAGCTAAAGAGGTCATAATAAATGAACGTGCACAAAGGTTGAAGAGCACTGGAAAGCGCCCAGCAGCGAGCGGGAGCGGAAACTGCGAGAGAGCGCGTTTTCGCGACGTATGGACGCTGCCTAAATCTCAGTCAAGGTCATATTTATGCAAGAGAACGAAAAGCAAATTTTCTTCGCGGGCGATTCCTCGGAATTGTCTTTTTTAAAAAGGACCTGCAGAGTTCGGACTATTGTCTATCTTCGTACGTTCCCTAGAAAAAAACAGTGGATCAGCAGTCTCAGGCCATTGTTATACCCCACGACAGGCCTGTAGCTGTCGCAGAACACTGCGACGTCGCTGTCGCTCAGGCCCAACTGTCGCTGTCGCTCAGGGGCCAAGAAACACCCGGCAAGGTTTTGGATTTGGCTGGGTCGCTGTCACTGGCACCCGTCGCAGCGCACTGCACTGCGACGGACAGCCGCGACAGCGACCGATTACCGTACAGTTTTCACGTTTCAGGCATAGCATCCCCTTTCGAGCCAGCGATCGCGACAGGTACTACAAAGAGTTTTTACGGCAGCATTTTTCTACTGTGTCGGACTGATTCCGGCACGAATCGTAACAGTTGACCGCACCTGTCGCGGTCGCAAAAGTTTGGTACAACAATGGTTCAGAACGACAGCCGAAAGATGCCGTTGATTCAGAGTGTCCGAGATTGTTTGGTGCTCTCGACGCAGTCAAGGCATCGACAACGACGGATTCAGCACGGATGTCATTGATGAGTTGGAGAGAACAGATGATCTCTCTTTCAGTATTCGCAATCTATTCTTTACCAAACCGGGTCAAGATGAACAAGCGCTGGTCTCGGGTGCGTTCTGTGTAAACAAAAGGAATGTCAACAAAATAAGTGTAGGGGCATTTTCAGATCTCAACATCGATCTTCCTCTAACCAGAAGTCTAATTGTGACCGGGCCAAGCGGTGCTGGCAAGTCCTCTCTGCTTCGCGTTCTAGCACAACTATGGCCCAGCAAATCAGGTTTGTTTTCCGCATACCCTTGTTCCATTCGAGCTAGCTACATGTCAGGTGAGAGTAAGGGCAAAACTGGTTCTGCGTATATACATGGTACGTAACAGTGGTTTATCAAATTATTAAAAATCGTTTCCTAGTTATGCCGCCCAACCCTCTGTTGTCTGTGTTTGCCTCCACATACAAGTGTCGAGCCAAAGCCAGAAAATTTCGTTCGAACACTCTTGTATGTTGAATATTCTACGCTAGCTGCGAAGCTTTGAAAACTCCTATGACCCCCCTCATAGCCGGCCGATAGGCTGCAGCCAGCCCGGTCTATGCGTATGCAACGCATTGCTCACTCAGGTAAACCCCCCCCCCCGACGAATCCGTACTGATCCCACCTGTCCCGTCCACGGCCGTCCCGGTCGATACGTATGCTTACTGAGGTGGAAAATCCCCAATTGTGGCCGGAATGTGCCGTCCGCTCGAGTGCAACAGCATAATCGATACGCATACAGCCGACCACTAGGGACGAGAAAGGACGGGGCAATCCGACCTTCGGCCGACTATGGTGGGACCTATAACTTTTGTTAGAGTATTTCTCAGCAATTCCGGAGGCCATACTTGCACTTCACGTCCAAAAGTGCTTCTAGAAATGCACTTTCCATTCGGAATGGCCACTTTGACAATATAGAGTTTCTTTGGCAGTTACTGTCATGGTACATGTATCTACCCTATAGATAATCATTATACACAATTTACAGGTAGCGTGCTCCGATTCCTGCCGAGAAGCGATTACTTCTATCTTCCACAAAGGCCGTACTTGCCTGTTGGGCGTTTGTCACTAAGAGAACAACTCTGCTTCCCGAAATTCGTCTCTGAAACCCACGACTACCAAAAAGGCGCAGGTAAGGTGAAGGAGCGCCCTTCGCCGAGCTGTCGTGCACATCCCTATCAACTTGCTAACCTCCATAAACTGCAGAAACCGACAGGATTACAAAGATTCTTTGCGAGTTACGTTTGAGTTCCCTTATCGAGACATGCGGTGGTCTAGATGCCGAGGTTGACTTCGAGTGGTAAATAGTCTTTTTTGCCATAAACTCAAAGTCTAAAGATTAGCACTCTTTGTAGAGTATTCAATCGCTTTGATTTCAGGCAAGATACACTTTCTCCAGGAGAGCAACAACGTCTCTCTCTAGCCAGAGCAATACTTCATAGGCCAAAAGTAGCTATATTGGACGAAGCCACGAGCAGTGTCGACGTGAACGATGAGCATGACATGTACAGGCTTCTCCAAAAGGTAAATTCCCCATCGCTTCACGATATGAGCGGTCGCCTAGGTAGATTTCTCACGCATTCTTGAATGTCGACGGCAGGTTGATCCGCCTATTTCTCGAGAAACCCGGAAATAGCAGGTCTCCTAAACCTGCTATCAAGCTACGGGTATCAGGGTCTCCGCAGCGTGATACAAGTGCTACGGTTGGTGGGATAAGGTACAACGCTTCCTTTCTATGTTTCCCCTTACGATGGGATATTCGAGCGTTTCGAGCCTTCTCTGACGTCACATCGTCAGCGATAGGATGCCAACAGCTGTACCTTTCGATCTGATGGCAGGCTCTTTCGAACCGATCCCGCCCACTTCATACTGTGAACAAGGCCTGCTGTCGACGTGGAGAATGCTTCATTTCGGCAGACAACAGCTGAGGGGAAGTTTGCTTAAGCGCCTTTCACAGTCTGCCGGACGACGCCGTCCGATGCGTTATAAGATAGGACTGCGGCGTCGGTGAGGCTCACACTGCGGTATCGGCCGACCGACGTCGCAGTGCGGTGAAATCATTGACACGACGTCGGAGCAAGTTATGACGGGTCAACACGTAGTGGTTTCGCCTTACATTCTGCACTGAAGAGTCGGAACTGACGGTTGTTTACCGCAGCTTCCCTCGCACTGCGGCACTCTTACAACGTTTCGGACGGCGTCGTCCGGCAGACTGTGAAAGACACTTTACCTCTCTCGTCGCTCTTGATAACGAACGGGTATAGAACGAGTCAGCCTAAAGCCGTGTTTTGACTGCCGGTGGTCGCTGCGGCCGTGCGAGGGACAACTGTTACTTTTTCATCGCGCGTAATGGAAAGCCGCTCCAATTGTGATCGTTTCGTAGCAAACGTCCTACATCGCTGGGTCGCGGCGACGAAATCCTATGTTTTACTGCTTCGCTGCTGGAGGAGCGATTCTCAATGGTCGCTGATAATCACCCCATCGCTGCCATTATGGCAGCGATGGAGCGATTGCCAGCGAGTGACACGTTTCGTCCACTGAACATTGACCCTTTCACATGACAAGATCATTGTTTACGAGTCTGAACGTGTTATTGTTCACAACCAGCCATTACTTTCACTGATTGAATTTCTTCGGTCATTCGTGAGGCTATGCACTATGAACAAAATCGCTGCCAGATCGCTGCAGCAGCGGCTGCAAAATCGCTGCGATGAAAAACAGCAGCGATGCAGTCAAAACATGGCTTAAGATGAACCCAAACAAACCGACTTTTTTGAGTCCTCTGTAAGAAATCAGCCACCGCTGAAACGCAAAGGGAACCTCTCTGCCTTATTGGGCTCTTCATTGGCTGATTCGATTGGAACAGAGCATACATCGCGGCAAATATCTAGATCCTCTCTTCACGATATTTAAAAGAGCCACTTTAGGAGAGAATCACCTATATCTCTATTGGTCATCGGAAGACTCTCCACCAGTACCACCACATGGAGCTGCAGCTCGGTAGGCTCACAGCCACTACTAACCATATACAGAAGCTGTCTGAATTACTCCATGTACCATGCGTGGAACCGCAAGATGAAAAGCACAAGGATGTTCATAGGCAAGATGACAAATGAAATAAAAGTCTAAATCTACGTATGAGACAACACCATGGGTAACACATAAAATGTCTTCTCAGAATATTTAACTAATTATTAACATCGGCGCACTGACTGGCTCTTTCTGAATCTTTCATAGCCCTCACCGCAAGCGCGGCACGCGCGGTATGAGCGGTGGACTAAAGGGGCCTGCAGAGCTGCACCGACCGGCGACTGGTCGCCGAGCGTCATCCTTGACGCGGCGACAAAGTGACGCAGGGTCGTCGCAGCGTCAAAACACTCTGCGGTGCCACCTCGTCACCCTTCACGCCGCGTCGGTTGCCGTCGCTGAATGTAATCGCTAGTGCACCACCCAGCTCTGTTCGTCGCTGCGAGCAACGCCACAACTTTAACTGTGCAGACCCCTTTACGGGACGTCGGCTAGTGGTACCGCGGGACCCCTTATGAAACACTTCACCGCGCGGGGAACAACTATGGAACAACTATGAAATCTCCGGCGGCACCGCTAGGGCGGTGCGGGTTAAAGTTGGACCTCAACTGTGACATGCGCAGAAATTCCTGGTTCGCATTCGCGTATACGGTAGCGTAGTATAGTCCCACAATTATTCATTTTGGAGTGCACTAAAACTGAGAAGCAAGCAATTATTTGAATGGTCAAACGCGAACTTTCTTAGTCCATCACGCTTCCCGTGCGTCACGCGCGTGCCGCTTTTGAGGTGAGGACTATGAAAGATGCCTTTGTACTCCCCAAAGGCAAGAGGGAGAAGTTTCACTCATTTGTTCGAAATGCAAAAGGTACTTTCACGTGTCGCTCATGTTATTTCAAACCTGTACGTACTTTCACGTGTCGCTCATGTTAATTCAAACCTGTACGAAGGATTGTGCTTGTCCTAAGCGCAAGGGTTCGCTCCACTCTCAAATCGAGAGAACGGATAGTCTGGCAATTTGCACCTTCACATAAAGCCACAGAGCGACGCGAAAACATGAAAATCACCAGTGCCGATCGAGATAGCGACGCACGTCGATCTGTGGTTGTATTCATGAAACACTGGGAGCCGCCCGGGAAGGTCCAAAGTCCACCCGCTGTTGAAGGAGTTTCCGATGTTGCACTTTCCTGGGTAGCCGGCAGATATACAGGAAGGCTACCTGGTGGGTGGCCAGGAGGATTCCCAGCCACCTAGCGGGTGGACGAAGAGAGTTGCGGCTGACTGCTACGTCGATCTTGCTTTTGAAACAATGATCAGTTTCTGGCAGGCAGCGCGCCCTCTGCCAGTCCACTCACACAATCGACGTCAGGTATGTTATACCCGCCGGAATGCATTGATAGCGGAGCTGAGACACAGCAGCCCCCTACCCAGCGGTCTCCTCTCCGTCTCTGCGCGTGGCTACTCATGCCTGTCTCTATTAAAATTTCGACAGGGGAGGCACAAAATTGGTGGCCATACGCCGGGCACGGGAGGGCAACGCCCTCTTCCTGCGCCCGTGGTTTCATGAATACGGCCACCGGGTAAAAGGAGTCCATGAGTAAAACTTTGCCCAGAACTTCGTACAAATGCGCACCGCTGATCAAAAGCTCTGTAACAAAAAAAATGCACGCACATATTCAACAAAAGAGATATCTTACTAAATAAGAACGAGTAAGTAACTTAATTATGTCACATGAGAGCGAGGTAAATATGCAATCACAATAGTGATATGACCAAAGCAAAAAGAACAGCTGAAAGAAATCATAAGAACAAGCTTAAACCGGGTTTATTGTCGGAGTTGTAACCGGAGAAAACTGCGGCGCTGATCCCTCCAACCTGTAAAAACAATGTCACTGCAGAGCAGAAATTTCATCAGCAAAGTATCAGACTATGTGAACGAGATTTGTACATGCTAGTAATTCATGTAGTTAAATTCTAAGTGCAGCTAATGCGGGTTCGCTGAGGCTTTCAGCAACCAGCACGCCGTCTGTCTGATATCAGTTTCTGAGCGCGATCAACCGGATTACGAAACACGTTACTTAATGTGCACTAACACGACCGCCCCAAGTCAGCACTCATTCACGCATACGGCGAGTTTTTCCCCACCCGATATGTGGGGGATGAGGACTGAGAAATAGGGGTGCGGGAAGGCACGCGATGCGTAATGCGTCGCGGCATACCACTATCGAGTCATCGCTGTACCGTAGAGTTTAAGTGGGTGCAGTCCAGTTTAAGGACATTCATTGGATGCTAAGACATTCTACCTTATTGTGCATATCCTAGAATTATATAATTCTCAATCATCTCCATTAGAACCTACCATCAGAGTTGAGCAGGCCGTTGCGTCAATTTTCCGCGGAGCTACGACCCCCCTGTTCACCAAAATTTTGAAAATTTTTGTGATCCCCCACAACAAATAGACATAAAATTTGGATTCAGCACACCAAATGACCCTTAATAGAATTTTTGACTGAAATCCGATAACACTTTCCCCAAACTACCATATACCTAGCAAGCGGTTTGGAGAGAATTTCCCTTTTTCTACGAAAATTTTACGAGCCTTCCATCCGAATTCTCAAATTTTTTCTAAAGTTTTCCGAAATTTTGGCGATCCCCTTTGCGAGCGGTCGCAACCCCGCTCAACCCTGCCTACCATATTCTTGAAAACCAGACGGCAAAAGAAGTCCTTCTTGGATTGCCGATAGACGTTCGCTTTTATGAACCTCATTTCTCTCAACTTCTTGCCTTTCTCCAACCACATGATGGGAGGCGAGTTTACGAACAAATCGCTGAAGGGAGATGACCCGATCAACGCCGCGACGTGACACGTAACGCATATTCCTCGCAGTGCGTGGCGTACCATCTGGCCGCCGCCCAAGAAATAGCAATCGAAAATGTTCTCAACGAGCAGCTTCTTCTTCTTCTGCAGCCACAGAGAGGATCCTGTCATAGATTGAGGAACTGAGCAACAAGCGTCGGATTCGTCCACAGATCTACTGTTGTTAACGATGTCGGTCTCATCGGGCAGTTGAAAAGATGCGCAGTAGTATGCCCTTTATTACCACAATCCGGGCACTCGTCAGGTCTGCTGCTATCGATCTTATGAAAAAATAAGACATAAGCACAGGGGAGTGCCCGAAGCGCAACGAGGCAAGGGTGCACCTGGCACGCCTACCGAGTTCCATCTCGGTTTCGCTGACCTCAGGCGGCACGACTCCGAGAATGGAGTTTACGGCGGGCTTGCATAAGTGATCCTTGACGAATTGGGTATGCTCAGCACGTAAGAGACGGAGGCGTTCTTGTTGTGCGTTGGTCCATCTCTGTATATTGATTTTCGTGGGAGCATCAGCAAACGGCTTTCTTATACCTCTCTCTCTCACGGAGTCTAATACTCTTCGCGACGGATGATTTGGCTGCTTCAGAATGTTTATGTACAGCTGTTGTGCGTGGAGTTGGCAATGGTCCTTAACTGGCAGGATGCGAGCTTCGGCGTGTAGGTGCTTTACTGGAGAGCTTTTAGAACAGCCTGTTGCGATTCGCAATGCTCCATTTTGGATGCGCTGCAGCTTGGACCAGGATGTGTCCGACACGATATGCTGCCAGACTGGTGCAGCATAATCCAGGGCGGGCTGTACGATGGCCTTGTACGTGGTCAAGATCATTCTCGGCGGAACCCCCAGGACGTTCCGCCGAGAGCACGTAGGACGATAAGTCTTGTTTTCACTGCAGCTTGCTTCTGCTCAGTGTTCTTATGAAACCTCAACGAAGGGTCCAACACGAGTCCGAGCAGCTTAGGGAATCGGGCGGCCGGCAAGCGAGTTTCGTCCCATTTCACCATGGGATGAGCTCTGTGCTCCGCAGGATCACTGTAAAAGACGGTGACGGATGATTTAGCTGCAGAGACCGTAAGCATCTTGCTATCGAGAAAACATTTCAACTCGATCAAGTAGTCATTGATCTTACTGGCAGCTACATTTATGTCTCGATCCCGGCATAGTATCGTAATATCATCGGCATATGCAACGACCTTGATGTCTTGTGATGGAACGGGCAGATCTTCAATATACAGACTGAAAAGAGCAGGCGATAGAACTCCTCCTTGAGGTACGCCGGCGGCAATTGGGATGCTATTGGAGACGTGCCCCTGAAATAGCACATTTGCCCGACTTCCTTTGGTGAATACGGTTATCCACCGCTTCTGCCAGGGCGGAATGGTAGACCTTAACAGGCTTCCGACAAAATGCCCAAGTTTACAGTGTCAGAAGCCTTCGTTAGGTCGAGGGCTACACCTACGGTTCGCTGAGGTTTCATGGCATTGAAGCCGTCCAAAACATAGCTCACAATTTCCAGCAGGGCCGTAGTGGTGGAATGTAGCTTACGGAAACCATGTTTATGCTTTTGTTTGCTATTATGTTCGGCAAGCTCCTCCACAGCCACAAAAAAAGAGAGAAGCAGAATAGAATAACTGTTCGGGAACTCTGTAAATTGCCACTAATGGCTGAAGATGATGCAGTCACGCCCACTCAGGTCGAGAAGGTAATCAAGGAAATGAGTAACTCGAAGGCAGTAGGGCCAGATGGTTTGAGCCCAGCAGTTCTAGAAAGACAGCCAAGTGAACTACTACCCCTGCTCGCTGACGTCATTAATACAACGTTTCGCACCTGTACATTACCTCAAGTTGGAAAGTAGCACGCGTAATCCCATTGCCGAAGCCGGGTAAATCAACGAGCAGCGCAAGACGTTAGACCTCCTACTCATCGCGCTTTTGGCCTAAGCGCAACGACGATCTACGATGTATCAGGTTAAGGCGCAAAACCGTTAGGAATCGAAAAGCAACAGAATACTGGTTTATCAAACTGTCCCCGCGTTGACATCTCTCGCAATCAGCGACTCTGGCTAGATCAGAAGGGTCGATTACGGAAGTCGGGCTCACATCGATAGATTTTCTGGTTACATAAATTGGGAGATCGGCAGGAAGGAAGCACATTTAGACAAAAACCAACGGCACTGTTTGCACAACTGTAAACATCTAAAACAGTCAATCAGGACTGAGTCATTGAGGGAACTCACCGCGATGTCTTATCACCGTCAATTATTACGGTTGTTAAAGCAAGTATCTGGCTATTGGGTGCCGCTCGGAACAAGAGAACGCCAAGGCGAAGACAGATGAAGGCATCCGCAGCGCATACCAACTGAAAGGCTCACTTAAGACACATAATTCGGATATATATAGAATACATATAGTTCTCCTTCAACAACAAGCCGCGCCGTAGCTGTGGTCAGGGATAAGCAGCCCGTTGTCCTGGACATCGACGGATCTACTATCGTTCTCGGAGCAGAATTCCGTTTCGCGATTGCGGACTACGGCTGTTGCATCATGCGACACATGATAATCGTGCTGGAAGAGAGGTGAATCGTGCCAAGACAGGGCGGTCCCAGCACGATTATCGCGCGTCGCATTATGAAACAGCCGTAGTTCGCGAATGCGAACCGGGATTTGGCCCCGAGAACGAAAGTACGTCCCGCTTTGATGACCGCAATTTCAGGAAAGTCCTCAAAACTTTCACGTTCCCCTTCCCTAAAGGCAGGGTCCGGGCAGAATTTCGATTCTGAGATTTTCCGCTGAATCTGTGCTCATGGTACAGGTAGTCCGAAGGAACAGTTGCTGCTGCGTTAAAACCGGTCTTCTTCAAGCTATTCCAGCCACTTCCGTCAGCCGATGATCCAGAAAAGTCAGAAAAGTGTGGCCATCGTCCATATTTTCGCGGTTGTCCACGCATTCTTTAGAAGTGCTGTGTAATTATCGGTCATTCCAGCCATGATTATCAAGCTGTGAATACCGTAATCACTGACTTTCAGGCTGTTTTCTCCTGAAATGCGAACTTAGAGTTTGTGAAAATTTTGGACGGTGTCCAGCTAGACCAGCCCAATCTATCTAACCCGAATTTCGGTGGTGTCAAAATCTGACCGGACCTTGCCTTTAAGTGGTAAGAGGTTTTTCGACGAATTTTTTAGTTTTCGTGGTACTTCCCTTTTTTGTTATAAGCATTATATCCCCTACCTTTTCTAACCTGTCTGGTAGAGCATTTCCAGTTTTTGCCCCAACTTTTTCACTTCCCCCTTCTCGGTTTTCAACTTTTTTTTAAACCTGAATCCCCCCCCGTTGCACCGTGTGCCAGTAACCAATTGGACCTGGCTGCGCTGCCGAGATGTCGTACGTTCACGCCGTGGCAGTGTGGAGGAAAGAAGATCACCTCTATGCGAACTGACTTCACCCCCTCCGCGAAGAGGGTTTTTGTCATGGGAGAGGTGCTGGCCGGCCGCGTCTCTCCTTCGGATTCTCCTGCTAAGGGCCGGCGTGGAGAGGAATCCTGGACCCGCTCAGAAGTTTCTATGCGCCAGGTGTGGCAATGATTTTAACTGGAGACATACCAGCGTCCAGTGCTTCGGATGCCAAAGGTGGGTGCATCTCTCCTGTTCGGGTCTCAGCTCTGTGAAGCATCATAACTCTGCTTTTCGCTGTTTTGTGCTCCTCACCTACCAACTCTGATTCCTCTTCCTCGAATCGCCCTTTCCATATCAATCTCAACGGCCTTCGTGCCAAACTTTCTGAGCTCTCTCTTCGCACGTACTTATCATCCAGACGTGGTCATGGTTCAAGAAACCAAGCTCTCTCCATCCCCTATCCGTCATCATCCTAATATCCCGGGCTACACTGCCTTGCATGCTCCAAGGTCAGCTCTTGGCGGAGGAGTTTCAAACTTTGTTTTATCTTCTTTCCCCTCCCACCTCATACCAAACACCCCCACGGATGGTACTCTCGAAAACCTTCCAATCCATCTCCCCCTTAAAACTCCCCTTTCTCTGTTCAACATCTATATTCCCCCTACCACCTCATGCCCCTCCTCCTACAATCCCATCCCTCTTCTCAAACAACTTAACGATTATTCCCTCTCATCATCAGTTGTTTTCGCGGGCGACTTTAATGCCCACACCTTCTGCTCGTCCCTTGGTTCTGATGCTAGAGGAGAAGAAGTCGAAGAATGGGCTGAGGAGTGCGACCTGGTCATCTTAAACGATGATCAGCCCACTCGTCTCCCTGCCAACGGCCGATCTTCTAGCCCAGACATAACTCTTATCTCGTCCAACCTTTCCAACGCTTGCTCATGGTCTACCTCAACAACATCTAGTGATCATGTTCCCGTCTTTGTGCACATCGATCTCTCGAATTCTCTTGCTCCTTATTCTGGTGTTCGTCAACGTTCTTATCTCAATTTAGGCCAAGCAGACTGGTGCTAGTTCAGTGAGGTTGCGCTACGCCTAGCGGCTAAATACCCGTGGTATGGCAATGTGCATCAGAAGGAGCATCACTTATCCGATGCAATTCGCAGGGCCATGAAGGCGGCTATTCCTGTTGGCCGAGTTAAAACGTTCTATCCAAACGTCACCAGAGAAATTCTTCAGAAAATCACGACTAGAGATGCCAGAAGAGCAGTTGACCTCCTAGACCCTGTCGTCAATCAGCTGGATGGTGAGATCAGAAAAGATCTCGACCAGCACAAGAAGGAACAGTGGGAAAAGTTCACAGAACAGTTGAATTTCAAGACGGACAGTGGAGCTACTTGGAAGGTGCTTCGGAAACTATCGGGAAAGAGCTTGCCAGCCACCATCTCCACTATTGAGTTCGGTAATAACGTTTTCAAGTCAGGAAAGGAAGCCGCCCACTCTCTCGGTAAAAGTTTCTTTGTCACGAGTACAAGGCGAGGTCCGCAGAATAGCGTGACAGTAAGAGAGCTGTGCCGCCTCCCGCTCATGAGCACGGCCGAAGCGTACACTGTGGCGCAAGTAGAGAAGATTATAAAGGACATGCGGAACTCCAAAGCTGTCGGTCCGGACGGCATTTGTCCTGCTGTACTGAAGAAACTCCCGACTGAGATCCTTCCGCTCATCGTTGATATGATTAACACTTCGTTCAGCTCTTGCACTATTCCGCAAAACTGGAAGACAGCCAACGTCATCCCGTTGCTCAAGCCTGGCAAACCTCAGTCATCAGTAAAGGGATATCGTCCCATTAGCTTGATGTCACCTTTCGCTAAGGTAGCCGAAAAGCTCATTGTCAAGGATTTAGCGGAGCACAACGAGAAGCAGTTGTTTCAACATGGGTTCAGGAGGCTACATTCCAAAACTACGGCGTTGCTAGAAATTACCAGCTATGCTATCGACGGGTTCAACTTTAACAAGCCATTGAGAACTGTAGCTGTTGGGATGGATCTCACCATGGCATTTGATACGGTTAACCTTGGAGTCCTGTCAAGCAACATACTGGAGTCGTCAATACAATCTTGGAAGAAGCGCTGGATATCGGCCTTTATTAAAGGTCGGCGGGCAAGAGTCATGTTTCAGAACCATGTCTCCAACAGTATTCCCATGGCAGCTGGAGTCCCTCAGGGCGGGGTTCAATCGCCAGCCCTCTTCAGTCTGTACCTCGAAGACATGCCTGAGCGTCCACAGGACATCAAGGTCGTCGCGTATGCCGATGACATAACAATCATGTATCGAGATCGGGACTTACAGGTTGCCGCCAATAAGATCAACGAGTACCTGATCACACTGAAGAGCTTTCTCGACCGCAAGATGCTAAGGATCTCTGCAGCCAAGTCGTCAGTGTCCGTTCTCACGACGGACCCATCCGAGCACAGCGCTCATCCGGATGTCGTGTGGGATGGAGACCGTTTGCCTGCTGCTCGCTCTCCAAAGCTGCTCGGTCTTGTGCTCGATCCGTCACTCAAGTTTCAAAGGAATACCGAGCAGAAGCAGGCAGCCGTTAAAGCTAAGCTCAACGTTCTCAGGGCCCTGGGCGGCACTTCGTGGGGTAGCAGCAAGGAGACTATACTAACAACGTATAAGGCAATTCTTCAGCCCGCCCTGGAGTACGCCGCACCGGTATGGCAGCATCTCGTCTCAGAATCCTCCTGAACAAAGATGCAACGAGTACAAAATGCTGCTCTCCGTATCGCCACCGGATGTGCAAGGAGTTCCCCAATCGAGCACCTGCCTGCTGAGACCCGTCTATTACCAGTGAAGGAGCACTGTCAGCTCCAGGCCCAGCGATTCCGCATTAACATTATAAAGCAACCAAATCACCCGTCGTGGAGAGTGCTAAGCCACGTTAGAGAGAGAAGTATAAGAAAGCCATTCGCCGATGCTCCAAACAAAGTCAATTTGCAAAGATGGCACGACTCACAGCAAGAACGACTCCGTCTTTTGCGCGAGGAGCACACCAAGTTCGTACGGTGCCATCTTGTGAAGGCGGCCATAAATCCTATACTAGGAGATATACCGCCCCCCGTCTGCACCTCAGAGTAACAACTCGGAAGAAGGGCGAGATGCACGCTCGCATCATTACGCTGTGGTCACTCTACAATGCTAATGTCTTATGTCAGCAAGATTGACAGCAGCAGAACTGATGTGTGCCCGGACTGCGGTACCGTCGGCCATGATACCGCACATTTATTCAACTGTCCGGAGAGACCTACCACGCTGACACCAATGGACCTATGGACGAATCCACTACTGGTCGGCCAGTTCCTACGCCTATGACAGAACCCTGTATGTGGCTGCAAAGAAGAAGAAGAAGGACCTGGCTGCGAGATGGATATCACAGGAGTGGAGCTGCTTTTTTATCCAATTTTCTCACTCTAATTTTCGCAAAACAACGCTTCAACAATAACCACGTCACAATTGGGGAGAAACTGGAGATGGATCACACAGTAATATGAGAGGCAAAACACTAATGCAATCAGGGATGAGAGGAATTCCCATTTCCGAATTCCGACGGTTTTTGGCCTTCCGATTTCCAAAAAAATCCTGAAAATTCAGCAGAAGTCGGAAATATCCATTAAAATAGAATTCTTTACGCTGTTCCAACCCGAACGCCTAGGGCGTTATTACGGGCGCTGAATTCGAATTTGAGGTCGGTCTTCACCTTTCACAAAGCCAGGTTTGATTGTATTTACTGCGAAATCATTTTCAATAAAGAAGGAAAAGCACAGGTTTTTTGGTGAGCTCAAACCCCAGGGAATGGTTAAGAATTTCGCTGAAGGAATTTCCGATGATTTTTGGCGTTCCGAATTCCGAAATTAAGAAGGTCGTTCCGATTTCCAAAACTCAGAAGAAAAAACTTCCACTCATCCCTGATTGCAATCCTCTTGCAGCACATACTTCACTCCTGAGGCCATATGCACACCTCTCCTCGAGTATCACTGTCCTCGCAAAGCCCTTCTGTGTTTGACCAATTTCGTCCACTGAATAATTATGAGTGGGATTTGCGGAGATGGGGGCCCTTCGGGTAGGGATATTAAATACGATCCATGAACAGCGCTAGTTCACCCTTGGCAGAGAAGGAGCCGTGGGTCTCACCCCATGAACAGGTCAACCCACGTTTTGAGGAAGCATGTGTGGTCGCCTCATAAATTCTGGTCCAATCAATGAACTGGGTGTGATTGGTCTCCAGCACCACGCGCGACGCCTCAGCCGTTCACGGCAGTTGTTGCCACAAACAGGGTACCGTAGCAGATACAGTGGAAGGAGACCACATGGACACAGTTCACCAAGAGGTCATAAGTATTCATCGGCCTGCTTCATAAAGAGCTTGGGGATAGCTCGGTCAGAAGTATGGCATCGCTTCGGTGAACTATTGATATTAATAACCGAACTCTGCTCTGCGAGCAGATGGAGTCCCGGAAAAGTATGTTCGGTTAATCGAGGACATGAACAAAGGAACAACAGCAGCAGTTCGTACACCTGTTGGATTTACGTCAGCTTTCGAGGTGAAAACAGGAGTAAGGCAAGGAGCCGTTGCAGGACCTTTTCTTTTCAACTTCGCCGTTGATGACATCATGCGTAGAGTTGCGGAACAGTTTCCTGCGGATGTGATCCTAACACCATCAGGACGCTCCCTTGTCGACCTGGAGTACGCCGACGACATTGTGTTATTCGCTGAAAACAACGCAAAACTGCAAAGGATTGTGAACCTCGTTTCGAAGTATGCCGCAGCCTATGGACTTCGTCTTCGTCCCGACAAATGCAAGCAGATGTGGGTCTCTCAGAGGCCTTCAACTGGAGTTTGTGTGGACGGACAACGTATCGAACTGGTGGACGATTTCTGTTATTTGGGCTGTTTGCTGAAGAACGATGGTAGTTATGCAGCGGATATTCGACAACGATGTGCGAAAGCTACGTCTGCATTCAATTCTCTAACCAAGTGTTTGTGGTCTACCACCATCGCGAAGGAAGTCAAGTTGCGCGTCTACCTATCCGCTATTCGCCCTATCATGATGTACGGATCGGAGACGTGGGCAGCACCGAAAACGCAGATGGAAAGGTTGGATTGCACGGAGAGGAAGCTTTTTAGGCGTTTGCTTGGATATTTCTGGCCGCGTGTATGCCATAACGAAGACCTTTACAAGGAAATCGACGCAGTACATCAACGCTTGACACGAGGGAGGTGCCAGCATCTCCTAACGCCATCTCAAGCAGCAATGGAAAGTCGACTTCGACTGCTCGGGCATATACTAAGAAGAACGCCGGATCGTCTCGTACAACACGCTTTAAAAATGCTTCCAAATCCTGTCTGGAAACGGCCACCTGGGCGTAGGCGAAAGTTCTGGACGGATGTGGTTAAAGAGGATTTAAAGTCACTCGGCATCGAAAGACAGTTCAGGCGCGATGTTTCGTTTCGCAGGAAATGGAATAGTGACAGCTGGATGGAATGTGTTCAAATTGTGGCTGAAGACCGTGAAAAATGGACACGGCTGACTACTAGGACGGCACACCTCGGTGAAGATGCGGAATGACCGCGTCAGGCGAAAGCCAACCGATTAAGTCAAGTAAGTCAAAACCGAACTCACCGAGAGGAAGAAATACGTGATTATCAGTAGGACTGTGAATCGGAACGAATCAAAAAATCCAACCAAGCATATCAGAGTACCAAAGCAAAAAAAAATGAAGAAGATAGCAGAAAACCCAAACACCTGCAAAAAACGCTTAATGAGCATATTACAAGCCAAAGTATGCAGAATACCTAAGCAAGGGAACAAGCTTGCTACTCACCCACAAAGTGCACGGAACAAAAAGATTGATACCTCCTGGTAACTGCAAAACCTGAAATCAGAGAGGTAAAACGACGACACAAATACGCATTACTGAATATGCCGGGCATTCAGCTGATTTTGAAACCAGATATTTTTAGGTGTGACTAAATCCACGCGCAACTTTTTGAATCCACCCTTAGGCAGAATTAGCACATTTCTACTAAGTTGCGAACAAATTTGATTATTCCATTTGAGCGAAGATTCGGATCTGACCTGAACAGCTTCAGCTACCCTTAAGAGACTGGACAGAAAGGCACAGCGGCGCGGTGCTATCTTATGATGAGCCGCCGTATTGCCAGATCGCGGCGATCGATCAATAAGGCAGCCCATCATAAGGTCGCGCCGCGCCGCGACGCAACTCTGTTCAGCTCCTAAGGGAGCACACGGAGTGCTGCCAGCCGCGGCACATATAAGCATATAGCTGTGAGCCTGGAGCGTCTTTGCTTACAAACTCGCATGCGACAAAAAATTTGAAGCTTTTATGGTTTTCTCGCACTTTAGATCCGGTGCGGCCCCCCTCCCATCGAGGTTGTCACTTTAACCCTTTGTGTGAACCAATTTGAGTGCTCTCTTCTTCTTCTTCTGCAGCCTCAAAGTGGTTTTTGTCATAGGTTGAGGAACAAGGCGGCCTTGACAGGATTCGTCCAAAGGTCCATTGTGGTTAAGGAGGTAGGTCTCTTCGGGCACATGAACAAGTGCGCCGTGTCGTGTCCGGGAGCACCACAGTCCGAACATGCGTCTGGTCGGCTGCTGTCGATCTTGTTGACGTAAGACATGAGCAGTATAGAGTGACCACAGCGCAGCGAGGCAAGAGCACATCTGGCTCGTCTTCCGAGTTGAGACTCGGACTCGCAAACCCAAGGCGGCACTGCCCCTAAGATAGGGTTCACAGCCGCCTTCGTTAGATATCCTCGAACAAACTGGGTGTGCTCCTCATGCAGAAGACGAAGCCTTTCCATGTTGGAGTCGGCCCATCTCTGTGCATCAACTTCACGAGGAGCATCGGCGAACGGCGTCCTAATCGACCTCTCTCTTATGGGCTTCATGATTCTCTTTGTCGGATGATTCGGCTGTCTCAGAACATTAATATACATCTGCTGTGCCTGGAGTTCACAATGCTCCTTGACCGGCAATATGCAGGCCTCCGCGTGAAGATGTTCTATTGGGGAGCTCCTTGCACAACCGGTAGCAATTCAAGGCGCAGCATTCTGTACACGCTGCAGCTTATTCCAGGAGCTGTCTGACACCAGGTGCTGCCACACTGGTGCCGCATATTCCAGAGCCGGCTGAGGTATTGCTCTGTAGGTTCTCAATACAGTCTCTCGGCTGCTTCCCCATGATGTTCCTCCGAGAGCTCTCAAGATATTAAGCCTAGCCTTGACGACTGTTTGTTTCTGTTCCCCTTTTTTGGAACTTCAGTGACGGATCAAGAATAAGGCCAAGCAGCTTGGGGAATTTTGCTGCGTCAACAGGTCACCATCCCATTTGACATCTGGATGGGCACTGTGTTCCTTGGTGTTTGTTGTAAACACTGAAACAGAGAATTTTGCAGCAGAGACTGTGAGCATCATTTTATCGAGGAAGAGCTTCAACTCGACGAGATAGGCGCTGATCTTGTTAGCGGCTATCTGCGGGTCACGATCCTGGCACATGATGGTGATGTCGTCGGCATACATAACAATCTTTACATTTTGTATTTGTATTTGTTTATTACAGGTCACGCCTGCATAGTTAAGTTACATAGAAAAACAAGAGAAAACATTGAATATAAAAAGAAAGGAAACAGATATAGTACCAATATGAATTGAAACAGGCTCAGTCATCCTCAGTCATCAAGTACTGATCCAATCTACGTTTGAAAACGGGAAGAGTTGTAGGGAGGTTGCCCCTCTTGAGTAACTTTTCAAACTCACTTCCTGCTCTATTAACATAAAAGTGGTGCCTCAAACTTTTCCTGGCTCTGTTGCGGACAAGTTTGAAGCTGCTGCCTCTTGTGGTAGACGCCCTGAGCTGGAGGAAACCGTTTGGCTTGAGTCCAACATGCCCACACAAGATCTTATAAACCATCAGAAGATCAAACCTTTTCCTTCTGCAAGCCAGCGATCCAAGTTGTAGTTCTTTATTCCTAGCAATGCTGGAGGGCATTTCATCATAGCTGAGACCCCTGACCTTGATCATCACCTTGCGTGTGAAGCTGTTTTGGAGTTTTTCCAACACACCCCTGGTCGATACCTTGTGAGGGTTGGAAATTACAGTCCCATACTCAAGGTGTGGTCTAACATACGTTTTACAAGCATTAAGAAGCACCCTTTCGTTGTTGGTGGACAGGGCTCTGAACATGCTATGCATAACTTTACTAGCTTTAGACACAGCCTTAGCACAATGAGCATCAAAGGTGAGATCGCTGCGTACCAGGAAACCCAAATCCATTATCTCGTCGACAACCTCGAGCTGTTGGCCATCAATGGTATAAACAGCAGCTGAACTATCGCTTCCAATGTGCAAGACTTTAGTTTTTTCCTTTGAGAGCAACATACTCCACACTCTAGACCAGCTTACAACCTTATCCAAAGCCATTTGCAAGTACTCCTTGTCGCATACCGTCTGGATAGGAGAGAAAATTTTAAAATCATCCGCAAAAGCACAGCATTTAACCTTACCAAACGTAACTATTCGTGGCAATTCATAAGTAAATATATTGAATAAAATTGGAGAGAGAACTTCTTCTTCTTCTTCTTCTGCAGCCACAGAGAGGGTCCTGTCATAGATTGAGGAACTGAGCCACAAGCGTCGGATTCTCCCACAGATCTACTGGTGTTAACGATGTCGGTCTCATCGGGCAGTTGAAAAGGTGCGCAGTAGTATGCCCTTTATTACCACAATCCGGGCACTCGTCAGGTCTGCTGCTATCGATCTTATGTAAATAAGACATAAGCATGGGGGAGTGCCCGCAGCGCAACGAGGCAAGGGTGCACCTGGCACGCCTACCGAGTTCCATCTCGGTTTCGCTGACCTCAGGCGGCACGACTCCGAGAATGGAGTTTACGGCGGTCTTGCATAAGTGATCCTTGACGAATTGGGTATGCTCAGCACGTAAGAGACGGAGGCGTTCTTGTTGTGCGTTGGTCCATCTCTGTATATTGATTTTCGTGGGAGCATCGGCAAACGGCTTTCTTATACTTCTCTCTCTGACGGGGTCTAATAGTCTTCGCGACGGATGATTGGGCTGCTTCCAGGATGTTTATGTACAGCTGTTGTGCATGGAGTTGGCAATGGTCCTTAACTGGCAGAATGCGAGCCTCGGCGTGTAGGTGCTCTACTGGAGAGCTTTTAGAACAGCCTGTTGCGATTCGCAATGCTCCATTTTGAATGCGCTGCAGCTTGGACCAGGATGTGTCCGACACGATATGCTGCCAGACTGGTGCAGCATACTCCAGGGCGGGCTGTACGATGGCCTTGTACGTGGTCAGGATCGTTTCTTTACTGCACCCCCAGGACGTTCCGCCGAGAGCACGTAGGACGTTAAGTCTTGTTTTCACTGCAGCTTGCTTCTGCTCAGTGTTCTTATGAAACCTCAGCGAAGGGATGAAACTGCAACAGCTAAGCCAGCCCCTTCCGAGGAAAAAAAGGGTGAACCACCAAGTACTGCAACGGCCGTTCCGATTCCGCCTGAGGAAAATAAGGATGAGACAGCTACGGCCAAACCAGCTCCTCCCGAAGAAAAGAAGGATGAAGCATCCAGTACTGCAACGGCCGCACCAGCCCCGTCCGAGGAGAAAAAAGATGATGGGACAGCTACGGCTAAGCCAGCTCCTTCCGAAGAAAAGAAGGATGAACCATCCAGTACTGCTACGGCCGTACCAGCTCCGCCCGAGGAGAAGAAGGATGAGACAGCTACGGCTAAACCAGCCCCTCCCGAAGAAAAGAAGGACGAACCACCCAGTAAGAACTCCTCCCTGGGGTACTCCTCCCTGGTGGAGAGAGAACTCCTCCCTGGGGTACTCCACTGCAAACGGGTTTGGGATCAGAAAAAGTCGAGTTGACTCGAACAACAAACGACCTATTGCTTAAAAAGGCTCTTATCCATGCTATAATTCTAGGATGAATGCCAACTAGGGCGAGTTTGGACATGAGTTTGGAATGAGAGACCCTGTCGAAAGCCTTGCAAAAGTCAACATAGATGACATCAACGTCTTTTCCTTCATCCACGATTGAGGTCCATTCATTAAGTGAATGCAACATGGCCGTAACCGTCGACTTTTTCTTTTGAAAACCATGCTGGGAATCCGAAATTATTGAGTGGCCCTCCAAATGCTTGCATATTCTCACCTTAAGAATCTTTTCGAACAACCTACTGAAAATAGAGGTAATGCTTACTGGCCTAAAGTTTTCAGGGTTAGTATGAGGGGGCTTTTTTGGAATAGGAGTTACAATGGCTACACGCCACCTATCCGGAACCTCTGCTCGCATGAACGAAAGATTAAATATATATGTAAGCGGTCCAACTATGAGGTGGGCTACATGTTTAATGAATTTTAAAGGCAAATGGTCTGGTGTGTCGGAAAATGAATTAGGCCAGCTAGAAAGGAACTTGTGAACATCTTCTGGATAAAACCAAACAGAATCATCCATAGTATTGAATTCTTGGGCAGGATTCATAACGCCACTAGGCCCATCATCCTCGCAAAAAGACTTTTCAAAAACAGATGCGAAGATTTCCGACCTCTCTTTATCGTCTGTTATTATGGACCCATCAAACATCATTGGGAGGCTCGGGGATGTCCTCGAGATACAGGCTGAATAGGGCAGGGGACAACACTCCGCCTTGCGGAACACCGGCTGCTATTGGAATGCTATCGGATACGTGATTCTGGAACAGAACCTTAGCCCGGCGGCCTTTCGTGAACGCTGCAATCCATCGCTTTTGCCATGATGGTAGCGACGACTTGAGCAGTTTCTCGGAGAGCAGTCCCAAGTTAACAGAGTCAAACGCTTTGCTCAGGTCGAGGGCGACGGCCACCGTTCTTAGGGGCTTTCTCATGTTGAACCCATCGACCGCAAAGCTCACGATCTCCAATAGAGCAGTAGTAGTAGAGTGAAGTTTCCTGAACCCATGCTGGTGCTGGCGTCGCTCATTTTGATCAGCCAGGTCCGTCACGATCAACTTTTCAGCTAATTTAGCGACGGGCGATAGCAGGCTTATTGATCGGAAGCCTTTTGCCGTGCTTTGGGACTTGCCTGGCTTTGGCAACGGTATCACATTGGCTGTCTTCCAAGCTTGGGGTAGAGTGCAGGTCCGGAAAGAAGTGTTAATGATATCTGCAAGCATCGGTAGAAGTTCCGTGGGAAGCTTCTTCAGGATGGCTGGGGAGATACCGTCAGGTCCGATAGCCTTCGAATTCCGCATTTCTTTGATAGCCTTCTCTACTTGTGTGAGAGTAAACGCCTCAGAAGCGTTCATGAGCGCAACCGGCTCAGCTCTCTAACCGTGACTCTGTTCTGCACGCTTCGCTTGGTGCGTGTGATGGAAAAATTCTTGCCGAGTGCGTAAGCAGCCGCTTTCCCTGATTTGAAGACGTTTTCCTCGAACTCAATAGCGAAGTTCATCGGGGGAGCGGACTTGCCGGAAATTTTCCTCAACACTTTCCACGTCGTAGTTCCGTCCGCCTTGAAATTCAGTTTTTCAGTGAACTTCTCCCAGCATTCCCTCTTGTTCTTATCCAGAGCCTGCTTGATCTCATTATCCAGCACAGCAATCTCCGGGTCTAGATGGTCTGCGGCTCTCTTCTCATCTCTGGTTCTTCTCTTCTGCAGTATTTCCCTGCTGACATTTGGAAAAAAAGGTCTTTACACGACCCTCAGGAATCGCTGCTTTCATGGCCTTGCGGATGGCACTATATCAGTTGTACACCGGTGAACGTTTATCGATTAGGTTATACGCGTTACCGTAATCCTCGTCTATTAAAGGTCGTCTTGCCCTCAACCCAGTTTAGGAATCAGGCCATAAAATGTGCCCCCCAACTCAGGGCTTCGCCCTACAGAGGAACTTTTATACGTCCTTCTCTTCCAAAAAATGAGAGGGGCCGGCCACGGGAGAGGGGCTCTCTACACACCGAGGAAGGAGTTGTCCCACCTTTTGCGGCTCTGATTCCACTCGGGACCACTTCGCTTGCATTGAGTAGCGTGACGTTTCCAACTGCAAAAACGGGACAACTCCTCCCTCGGTGTGTAGAGAGCCCAAGTCCCGCCGGCCACGCCATCCTGTATTGAGAAGGGGGCCGGGCAATCCTAATACGTCTTCTCGTAATTATGCTAATGCTGAAACCGCAAATGTCCCCATTCCAGTCTCGGCCGCTCCCAGTATTGCTCATAACATCACTTCCTCCATCAATCAACCCACATTTTCAGCGAACCATCACTCTGTTCCTAATACGGTTACTGGTAATTGTACTCCTCTCCTCCCAAATCCTATCCTTGATGCTTGTACTCAATCAGTGTCAAATCATATTCTCGACAATTGTACTCCTAGCATTCCTCATATACCCCAACCCAGCCGCTTTAGTTTGGAAAATCTTCAACCAGTTGTTATTGCTAGCGATCATTCGCCATCGGTTGACTCGGATATGTCGATTCATGTTGAGTCCGGGGGTTCCAGTCCGAGTAGAAAGTTAAACGAGTAGAAATTCCTCGGTTGACTGATCAAAACCCGGAATCCATTGATGTACTTGAAACTGGCTCTCATTCTTATTCTGACATTGAACAAGTTAATTCTGCGAGTTCACTGCGCACTGGTACATTTTGCATTTCAACCAATATACGCTCGCTCCCCAAAAATATGGGATTTCTTGGTTTTCTCATGAAACAACGTCAGTTCAGTGTTATTGCCCTCACTGAAACGTGGCTGACGCATATGATAACGGACGCCCCTTTGCTTGGTGAGTGGTCTGACATTTTTGACCTACTCAGATGTGATCGAAAGCATAAAAGAGGTGGCGGTGTGGCAATTTTGGTTAAAAACGCTCTTTTTCCCAGGCTCATTGTCATGCACTCGGTTCCTGATGGTTATGAGATTATTTGTGCTGATATCACCTCTGGTGAGATGGTTATTCGTATCATTTTGGTTTATAGGACTCCCTCATGCACCTCAGCCCAGTTTAGTCTATTGATCGAAACACTTAGTGATCTTGTATCTTGTAACCATCCCTGTATTATTACAAGTGATTTTAACCTTCCCAACGTCAACTGGGACCAACCTAATGAGCGTAATGTCATTGGAGATAATCTTCTTGACCTACTTGGGTTGTTTCGTGGCTACAATTTTTCCCAACTTGTAACGTCGGAAACCCATTGGAATAATATCCTGGATTTGCTGCTAACTAATGATATTGATCTCGTGGACAACATCGAAGTTTGTGACCCCGTAGGGACAGGTGATCATGCTACAATTCATTTTGAACTCAATTTTCCCACCCCTGCGAGGGATTGTAAAGTACTCAGAAGGGACTTAAAAAATGCTAATTTTCCCGAGATCTTTGCGTATTTGAACGGTGTGAACTGGTACTGGTCGTTTAACACTGCTGACTCGGTTAATGCTAAATATGAAATGTTTATTTCTATTCTGCAGCATTGCATTCATCTTTCTGTACCGCTCATAGAAGTTTCCAAGGGCACGGACAATCTTCCGGAACATTTGCAGCGCCTGGCGTTTCAGGCATGGAATCGGGCTAGATTAACCAATGCAGCAAATGATTGGGAGGTGTATAGACTTATATGTTGGAGATTTTACAAGCAATTGAAAAAATTCAACAGAAATGTCGAAAAGAGAATAATTGAATCAGGTAAAAAAAAAATTTCTATCGACTTTTGAATGCTAGAGTGAAAAACAAACCCCGATTAGGGCCTATTGAATTTGAGGGGTCCATAATAACAGGCGATAAAGAGAGGTCGGAAATATTTTCATCTGTTTTTGAAAAGGCTTTTGGCGAGGACGATGGACCTAGTGACCCTATGAATCTTGCCCAGGAATTCAATACAATGGACGATTCTGTTTGGCATTATCCAGAGGATGTGCACAACTTCCTTTCTAGCTGGCCTATTTCATTTTCCGATACACCGGACCATTTGCTTTTGAAGTTTATTAAACAAGTAGCCCACACTATAGTTGGACCGCTCACATATATTTTTAATCTCTCGTTCATGCGAGCTGAGGTTCCCGATAGGTGGCGTGTAGCCTTTGTCCCTCCTATTCCGAAAAAGCCCCCTCATACTAACCCCGAAAACTTTAGGCCAGTAAGCATTACCTCTATTTTCAGTAGGTTGTTCGAGAAGATCCTTAAGGTGAGAATATGTAAGCATTTGGAGGACCACTCAATAATTTCGGAATCCCAACATGGTTTCCAAAAGAAAAAGTCGACGGTGACGGCCATGTTGCAATCACTCAATGAATGGACCTCACATGTGGATGAGGGAAAAGAGGTTGATGTCATCTATGTTGACTTTTCCAAGGCTTTGGACAGGGTCTCTCATTCCAAACTCATGCTGAAGCTCGCCCAAGTTGGTATTCATCCTAGAATTATAGCATGGATAAGAGCCTTTTTAAGCAATAGGTCGTTTGTTGTTCGAGTTAATTCAACTTTTTCTGATCCCAAACCCGTTTGCAGTGGCGTACCTCAGGGAGAGGATTTGTCTCCAATACTATTTAATATATTTACTTACGAACTGCCACGACTTGTTACATTTGGTACGGTTAAATGCTCTGCTTTTGCCGATGATTTCAAAATTTTCTCTCCGATTAATAAGCCAAGTGACAAGGAGTACTTGCAAATCGCGTTAGATTAGGTTGTAAGTTGGTCTAAAGACTAGAGCATGTTGTTTTCAAAAGAAAAAAACTAAAGTCCTGCACATTGGAAGCAATAGTTCAGGTGATTTTTATACCGTAGATGGTCAGCAGCTCCAGGCTGTCGATGAGATAATGGATTTGGGTTTCCTGGTACGCAGCGATCTCACCTTTGATGCTCGTTGTGTTAAGGCTGTGTCCGGAGCTAGTAAAGTTATGTATAGCATGTTCAGAGCCCTGTCCAGCAACAGCGAAAGGGTGCTTCTTAATGCTTACAAAACATATGTTGGACCACACCTTGAGTATGGAACTGTAATTTTCAACCCCCACAAGGTCTCGACCACGGGTGCGTTGGAAAAACTCCAAAACAGGTTCACACGCAAGGTGATGATCCGGGTCAGGGGTCTCAGCTTTAGTGAAATGCCGTACAGCTTTGCTAGGAATAAGGAGCTACAACTTGAATCGCTGGCCTGCAGAAGGAAAAGGTTCGATCTTCTGATGGTGTATAAGATCTTGTATGGCCTTGTGCGACTCAAGCCGAACGATTTCCTCCAACCCAGGGCATCTACCACAAGAGGCAGCAGTTTTAAGCTCGTCCGCAACAGAGCCAAGAAAATTCTGAGGCACCATTTCTTTGTTAATAGAGTTTCTTTGTTAATAGAGTCAGAATAAAGAGCGGAACAGAACGTTTGAGCATTGAAGTCACCCGCAAAGACAGCTGAAAGTGGGGAGAGTGAGCAGTCGTACAACTGCTTAAGGAGGGGAATAGGATTATAAGGGGGACAAGATGATATAGGAGGAATATAGATGTTAAATAGAGATAAAGGGGTTTTGAGGGGGAGGTGGGCAGGAATGTACTCGAGAGTACCGTCCTTTGGAGTATTAGGGATAATATGAGAAGGTAAGGCAGATTGCACCAAAGTAGACACTCCGCCCCCAAGAGCAGACCTTGGCATGTGATAGGCGGTGTATCCCGGAATGTTAGGCTGGGGGAAGTGGTAGAAGGAGAGAGCTTGGTTTCTTGAACCATGATAACATCCGGGTGATGAGAACGAGCGAATAGAGAGTTCAGATAACTTGTTGCGAAGGCCGTTGAGACTAATGTGAACAATGGAGAGGGGGCGGTTGGTGATTGAGGAGGAATCAGAGTTGCTGGGGGCAGAGCATGGAACACAACGAAAGAATGAGTCATGATGCCTCACAGAACTGAGGCCCGAACAGGAGAAGTGCACCCACCTTTGGCATCCGAAGCACTGGACGCTGGTATGTCTCCAGTTAACATCCATGCCGCACGTGGCGCATAGGTACTTCTGCGCTGGACCAGGATTCCTCTCGACGCCGGCCCTTTGTAATAAAATCCTAAGGAGGGCTGCGGCCGACTAGCACCTCTCCCATAACAAAAACCCTCTTCTCGGAGGGGTTGACGTCGGTTTGCATGGAGGCGATCTTCTTTCCTCCACACTGCCACGGCACGAACGTACCACATCTCGGCAGCAGTGCTCTCTTCCGAACAATGCTTCCAAACGATTTTTCAGCAAAAACGGACGTTATAGGTCAAGTCACACCGGCTGTGATCGTCTCAAAACGGTCGGATCGACCTGGGTCTCGGCCGACAGCTTTTTTTAATGGTCTTCTTTAAGACAAACGCTACAGCAGCCCCATCCAGAAACATTATTTTCTCGACCTCTCAAAGCGTCAAAGTTCAGGCAGCGGTTTTCCGATTTTTCAGCGCCCCGAATAACACACTCATAGCCGACTGCTTGGCTAGTGAAAAGGCTAATCAATAAGTTTTCTCACTTATCTACCTGATTGAACTCTAAAAACTGATCTAGAGGCCTTTATCGCAAAAATCACACGGTGTGATGAGGCCTGTTTTTTGGGCTCAAATCACACCGTCACATTTACAGCTGTCACACCGGCCGTAATCGGCTCAAAATGGTCGGGTCGACCTGGGTCTGGGCCGACAGCTTTTTTAATAGTCTTCTTCGAAATAAACACTACAGCAGAACCATCCAGAAACATTATTTTCGGCTTTTAATGATTCATGCAAAGCCTGTGAGGGGTTCCACAACCATGTTCTGAGTTGTTGTCTCGCGAAATTGCCGCGAATCGCCTTTTTTTGCGGAAAAATTTGCTCGGTACGATAGAAGGGGATTTTTTGGCATGATGACGGACCGGGGGTCTGCGCCCCCCCCCCTACCCGACGCCTGAGGTTGCGGCCCCCTGTGATCGTCCCACCGTACGCCTGAGCCTGGAGCAGTTACGAGCTCACGTTGCAAGCTGCGAAAAATATTCCCTTACTATTTTCGCCGTGACCCGCACTTCGAGGACTTCTGAAACCAACATTCAATGTATCAACTGAATGTTTAGTGATTATTTTTCCGACCTTATTGATGATTGGTTTCAGTCTTTCGTTAATTTCGATTTAATTAATTCTCACAGCTGTATCCAGTATTGGGGGAAACCGTCGAGAACAAATTGCGAACCCGCTTCAGGGTTCCGTCCACCCAGGGGTTTCAACCAGGTGGACGTCTCGAGGCGACAAACAGTGAGGATCAGGTGCAAGGGGTAAGCACCGCTATTGGTCGACCCCACTCCACCTGGACGTTGCTGAGCCTGTTCATACGCGATCGCCCGCCCTTTTCGCGGATCGGCGCCTCGACGACAACCCTTTTCAACCCCTTGGGCAAAAATAAGGAACGTTTCATTTTATGCTAGGATTAAAAAAAATTCCAGGTATCCAATCTGTGCCCAAAAACCCGAGCAAGGTAGAGCAGGCCGTTGCGCCAATTCTCGACGGAGCTACAACCCCCCTCCCGTTGACCAAAACTTTAACGACCCCCCTCCAAAGATAAAATTCCTTGAGCTTTTGAGCGCGAAAAAGTCGTAAAAAGTTCAAATTTCAGGTAAATTTCAGTCAAATCGTACGACCCCCCTCCGATTTTCATTTTTTTTCCAGAAAATTTCCAATCACTTTACGACTACCCGTTGCGCCGAGTCGCAACCCTGCTCAGCGCTGAACCCGAGTGAAGCATTATCGGATACAGCTCCTGTTTTTTTTTCATGTCTCATAAATCGTTACGTCCGTGGCTTGTCTTCTTCTTCTTTGCAGCCACTGAGAGGGGTTTCGTCACAAGTTGAGAAACTGGGCGACCAGCACTGGATTCGTCCACAAGTCTATTGTAGTGAGCGTTGTTGGCTTCTTCGGACAGTCAAATAGGTGTTTAGTGTCGTGGCCTTGGTTTCCACAGTCCGGGCACACGTCAGGCTGACTATTGTCGATCCTGTGCAGGTAAGACGCAAGCAATGGAGAATGTCCGCAGCGCAACGAAGCGAGGATACACCTGGCGCGCCTACCGAGCTCGGACTCGGTATCACATACCCTGGGCGGCACATCACCGAGAATAGGGTTGACTGCCGCTTTGGCGAGATGATCCTTCACAAACCGGGTGTGCTCCGCGCGTAAGAGACGAAGCCGTTCTTGATTCGAGTCGGTCCATCTCTGTACATTCACTTTGTTCGGAGCATCGGCAAACGGCACTCTGATCGATCTCTCTCTCACGGGATTTAATAGTCTTCTCGACGGATGATTAGGTTGCTTAAGGACATTAATAAACATCTGCTGAGCCTGGAGCTGACAATGCTCTTTCACTGGCAAGATACGGGCCTCGGCGTGAAGGTGCTCAATCGGTGAGCTTTTTGCACATCCAGTGGCTATTCGTAGTGCAGCATTCTGAATTCGCTGCATCTTAGTCCAGGAACTGTCCGACACGATGTGCTGCCAGACAGGTGCAGCATACTCCAATGCAGGCTGCAGAATAGCTCGATATGTCGTCAAGATTGTCTCTCTGCTGCCACCCCAGGACGTTCCTCCTAGAGCTCCGTGGCTTGTTTCCTCAAGAAAAAACATTTAAATTCAAACCGCGGCTGGCGCGGCGGTTTTAATCTCAGCGGCGGCTGACTGGTAATTATCAGCCAGCCACCGCTGAGATTTAAACCGCCGCGCCAGCCGCAGTTTGAATTTTCATGTTTTTTTTCTTGAGAAAGCAAGCCACGGACCTAACTATACCTGCAAATGTGATGCATACAAAAGCAAAAGGAAGAAAAAGCATATGCATGCTCTACAATTTTTTCTATTTATTTGAGTACATCATCTAAATGAGGGTGATAATATCGAGTTGTCGAGAGGCAGGAGAAAGGGAGAGGGGCGAGGGACCATTGGTCGGCGCACATTTGTCGACTGCAGTGCCTTCTGAACCAGGGACGTCCGGAATTTTCTGTTTTCTGCCCATTTTTGGCCATTTTTTTCTGTTTTCTGTAAAAATAGGCAAAAATTGGACAGAAAACAGAAAAAAACGTGTACCTCCGATTTGCAATAGGACTTTACGAGAAAAAAGTGGCCGGATTTATCGAAGCTAAGCCGATAGGGTGAGGGTGTACTTCACTCAGGCTCTCTGCAGTTGTACCACGACGCTATACACTTTTATCTCGCTGTAGTGGTTACCCATAAGTGCACGTGTGGCATGGTGGGAGGGAACGGTGCTGTTCGCTGTAAATGGTCGGGTTCGATCCTCGCCGAGGTGAACCAAATTAACCAACCCTCCGGGGTCCTTCGATTGGTCACAGATTCATGTAGAGAGATGAAGGCACTCATTATGAAGTCGGCTGCCCCTGCGATCCACTAAAAAGCGTGAAACCCATTCCTCTGAGAAAATATGCAGCGTCAGTGCCGGGAAAGTACCGCGATCCTCGACTCTGCTGCGATAGTTCCGCAATAGTGCCGCAGCGGCTCCGTGATCAGGCGATTCTGCTGCCGTGTCTTGAGCCTCGACATTGCCGCGATAGTACCGCAGCGGCTCCGCGTTAGAACCGCGAGGATGCAGCAGCGAACCCGCGTGGAGTACGATGTACTGTCCTGTGTGGTAAAACGAAACTGTCGCCGGTTAAATATACCTAATTTTGAGGTACATTCCGTATTTCATTGTGCGCAAAAGCGGTGGTAAGCTCTTTCCTTATCAGACAAAGGATGAAACGACCGCAGGTGCGAATTTTTGTTCTTACAATTAGGACCCCCCTAGTTGTCTCATAATTCCTAAATAATTTCATATCAGACATTCTCCCAGAGCCGCTGCGGCGTTATCGCGGAGCCGAAGCGGTACTGTCGGGTCCCCGCTACGGCTCCGCGGTAGTGCCGCCGCGGCTCCGCGATAGTGCCGCTTTGGTGCCTATACGCGCCAAAGCGGCACTATCGCGGAGCCGCAGCGGCAGTTTCTCTCAGAGTCAAGCCTCTACGAATACGACGTCGAATGAGCTGCGCATCCCAGTATGGATTCAGGAAGCCGATTCCTTATCTTTATCTCATAGTGGATACTCTTACCCAGAGGTTTATCGTTGACGAATCCCTCAGAGGTAACGCAAAACAGTCAAGTGAAAGGAAAACTGCAATGTGACTCTATACTAGAAAGTATAAGCCATAATACTACCAATCCCCACTATTCATAACCGCTCCCCAGCGTACCCGCTTTGGTGGAGCGGGGTAATGTTGGCCCCAACTGTGCCATGCACGCTAAACGTTGAATACACGCTTTACTTCACTGCAACGCAGATGGCACAAAAATCATTTAAGAGTTAGATAGATTCTTGGCGCAGTGCAGCGCCTTCAAAGGTGACTTGAAGTCACCTTCAAGGATCGGGCTCGAAACGCCGAGTGAGTACTCATTGCGAAGAAGCGCCTTTTATACCCTTCGGTTAGTTTTTTCTGAGCATGAGACTGATACCAGGAAAGAACTCGTCAATGATTGACAAGTTTCACCGTGTAAAATTTGAGCAGGCGGATCGCTGGCTGATTGCGGGCGGATCGCTGCATCTCATAGCTCAGCGGGCGGATCGCTGGCTATCAAAACCCTTGCGGGCGGATCGCTGGCAGGTTGCGAGCGGATCACCGCTATAGAGCTCGCCTGCGATCCACCCGCTAGCGTGATCAACTTTCCCAGGTGCCGCTATCCGCCCGCCAAAAAGCAGCGATCCGCCCGCGGAGACAACGAGAGGCAGCGATCCGCCCGGCGAGGCCACGATAAGCAGCGATCCGCCCGCAACTTGCTGGCGTACCGCCCGCAGAGGCCTTGATTGCCAGCGGTCAGTCCGCACCTATTGTCTGAGTATACTCTAACGGCACAAGCGCGCGGTGCGGACGTGACCTTCAGCTCTGTGGAGTAGTACAGTGTTCATACTAGCAGTTATCCCACAATCAGTGTCAAAATATGTACACTAACAAGGGAAGTATAAGAAGCGTAGGTCTGAACGGTAGAAATCTAATGTCATGTGGGAATGTTCACCCATTACATGGTAAAATAGTGTAGGCGGCCAGCCGCGAAAGATTGATTTGAAGGAGTTATAAGCTCCAAAAGGTTGCCAGCCATCGACCTCCTCATAGTCTTCGAATTGTTCAGTGGTAAAGTCAACAGCATCGACGGCGCAAAGGGAGGAAGGGGCAGTGGTGGGCATGTGACCATGGTTCAAATCTCCCCCAGAGCTGCTTTTTTGCAAATTCACGGAACTTTCATACTTTGATCAAAATTTATATCACAAATGTCATCTTCTCCTTTTGCTGCGCGATATAGCCATATGGACAGTGAAATAGACTCGGGCACAAGGGATTCAAGGTTTTGTTCCCCATCAAGGATTTCCATTGTTTTGGATAACTTTCATGATTTGGAAGTATTAACATCACATATTTTAAACAACCTTATCACTTTATGAGACGCAAAATACATGACCATTTCTTTCACCAATGGTAAATAGGCACATAATGCATCAAACATAAGCAAATTCCGCAAGAGGGACAGCGAATAAACGCAATAGGCCCTTGGTAACCTCTCTTTTTACAGGGGCCGAGCGCTACTGGGAATTCGAGATCAGTTGGAGTTTCGAAAGGACCCGGAGGGATAAGAACGTAGCCGGCCTTAAAGGCACAGTCCAATCTCGGAATCGTTCTCCAGTTTATTCCCTTATCTTCGGGACAATTTCGGCCTGATCACAATGGTGTCTTCAGAATCGCTCAGGCCCCCCTACGAGCGGAGTTATGGTCCTTCAAAGATTGTGAATTCGAACGATAAATTCGTGGACGAGTTGTCTCGGGCTTGTTTTTCCTTGTCATTCGCAATCTTCGCACTGGACCAGACTCCATTATAAAGATAGATCGATTACAAAAGGGAGAACATAGATTTTGATTGAACTTCATCGCGCGTTCCGTCTAATGAGACCGAAAACTTCAAAGTGGGCGGAGCCAATGGGTGCTGATTTGAGGGGCGTAGGGAATGGGGGCTCGAAATTTCTCGCTTATTCTGAAGAGTTGAGATTCCGCGTTTGGCAGGGTTGCTACACACAACGAACGAACCATAATATCAAACTTTACCCCCGAGCTTGGACTGTGTCTTTGAAGGCATCGTCCACGCCGAAAATCATATATTATTTTGAACGACCTCAAAATTCAAAATTTTGAAGAGCAATAGTAGAGTGAATTCGCTCGAGCAGTGCTTTTGAATAGCTGCAAAACCCGATGTCTGCCAGCTAAACCGGACTTTTTACGCCAGGTGGTTTCGTCAAAATCTGCGAGTTTTTCCCCGCCGGCAAAAGAGCCTGTATCGCGCTTTGATTGGAAAAATCACTCCTCGGGTCGAGAAAGAGACTGCAATTCATTTGCTGGATGAAAACATTCCCGAAATATACAAGTGTTGTTAACGTCGTCATGATATGGGATGTTCCGTTGACTTTGACTTGAAGTTTTTTCGTCTTGAATACACCCTTCCATGAGAAGCAACCACCTGGCTCTGGTAATTGGATAAAACATTTCTCCGATCTTGCCTGATGGGAAAATGGGGGGCCTGACGGTCAGACTACGGGTGGTCGCAGAAGCCGACTGCATCAAGCGCACCGTCTTCTGTTACTTAATGGTTCTCGTGACTTGTTTGAAATGTGTGGGGTAATGCTTCCCAATCATATAAGTTCCCCAAAACAATGGGAAAGCTTTGATGGGAAACAAAACCTTGAATCCCTTGTACCCGAGTCTATTTGACTGTCGATATGGCTATATCGCGCAGCAAAAGGATAAGATGACATTTGTGATATAATTTTTGATCAAAATATGAAAGTTCCGTGAATTTGCCAAAGAGCGATGCTGGGCGAGATTCGAACCCTGGTCACATGCCCACCACTGCCCCTTCCTCCCTTTGCGCCGTCGATGCTGTTGACTGCGGCGCTCAACAATTCATAGACTACGAGGAGGTCGATGGCCGACTAACTTTCGGAGCTTAGAACACTTTCAGATCTATCTTTCGCGGTGGGTACCCAACACTATTTCACCACGTAATGCGTGAACATTCCCACATGACATTAGATTTCTGCCATTCAGACCTACGCTTCTTATACTTCCCTTGTAAGGAACGGAAAGCTCGCTCCGACTGCACTACGTACTCCTTGCACCGACATACATATGTATTGAGCTTCTTCTTCTTCTTCTTTGCAGCCACATTGAGGGTTTGTCATAGGCGGAGGAACTGGGCGACCAGTAGTGGATTCGTCCATAGGTCCATTGGTGTCAGCGTGGTAGGTCTCTCCGGACAGTTGAATAAATGTGCGGTATCATGGCCGACGATACCGTAGTCCGGGCACACATCAGATTTGCTGCTGTCAATCTTGCTGACATAAGACATTAGCATTGTAGAGTGACCACAGCGTAATGATGCGAGCGTGCATCTCGCCCTTCTTCCGAGTTGAGACTCAGAGGTGCAGACGGGGGGCGGTATATCTCCTAGTATAGGATTTATGGCCACCTTCACAAGATGACACCGTACGAACTTGGTGTGCTCCTCGCGCAAAAGACGGAGTCGTTCTTGCTGTGAGTCGTGCCATCTTTGCAAATTGACTTTGTTTGGAGCATCGGCGAATGGCTTTCTTATACTTCTCTCTCTCACGGGGTGTAACACTCTCCACGACGGGTGATTTGGTTGCTTTATAATGTTAATGCGGAATTGCTGGGCCTGGAGCTGACAGTGCTCCTTCACTGGTAATAGACGGGTCTCAGCATGCAGGTGCTCGATTAGGGAACTCCTTGCACATCCGGTGGCGATACGGAGAGCAGCATTTTGTACTCGTTGCATCTTTGTCCAGGAGGATTCTGAGACGAGATGCTGCCAAACCGGTGCGGCGTACTCCAGGGCGGGCTGCAGAATTGCCTTATACGTTGTGAGTATAGTCTCCTTGCTGCTACCCCACGAAGTGCCGCCCAGGGCCCTGAGAACGTTGAGCTTAGCTTTAACGACTGCCTGCTTCTGCTCGGTATTCTTATGAAACTTGAGTGACGGATCGAGCACAAGACCGAGCAGCTTTGGGAAGCGAGCAGCAGGCAAACGGTCTCCATCCCACACGACATCCGGATGAGCGCTGTGCTCGGATGGGTCCGTCGTGAGAACGGACACTGACGACTTGGCTGCAGAGATACTTAGCATCTTGCGGTCGAAAAAGCTCTTCAGTGTGATCAGGTACTCGTTGATCTTATTGGCGGCCACCTGTAAGTCCCGATCTCGACACATGATTGTTATGTCATCGGCATACGCGACGACCTTGATGTCCTGTGGAGGCTCAGGCATATCTTCGAGGTACAGATTGAAGAGGGCTGGCGATAGAACTCCGCCCTGAGGGACTCCAGCTGCCATAGGAATACTGTTGGAGACATGGTTCTGAAACATGACTCTTGCCCGCCGACCTTTAATAAAGGCCGATATCCAGCGCTTCTGCCAAGATGGTATTGACGACTCCAGAATGTTGCTTGACAGGACTCCAAGGTTAACCGTATCAAATGCCTTGGTGAGATCCAACGCAACAGCTACAGTTCTCAATGGCTTGTTAAAGTTGAACCCGTCGATAGCATAGCGGGTAATTTCTAGCAACGCCGTAGTTGTGGAATGTAGCCTCCTGAACCCATGTTGAAACAACTGCTTCTCGTTGTGCTCCGCTAGATCCTTGACAATGAGCTTTTCGGCCACCTTGGCGAAAGGTGACATCAAGCTAATGGGACGATATCCCTTTACTGATGACTGAGGTTTGCCAGGCTTGGGCAACGGGATGACGTTGGCTGTCTTCCAGTTTTGCGGAATAGTGCAAGAGCTAAACGAAGTGTTAATCATATCAACGATGAGCGGAAGGATCTCAGTCGGGAGTTTCTTCAGTACAACAGGACAAATGCCGTCCGGACCGACAGCTTTGGAGTTCCGCATGCCCTTTATAATCTTCTCTACTTGCGCCACAGTGAACGCATCGGCCGTGCTCATGAGCGGGAGGCGGCACAGCTCTCTTACTGTCACTCTATTTTGCGGACCTCGCCTTGTACTCGTGACAAAGAAACTTTTACCGGGAGAGTAGGCGGCTTCCTTTCCTGACTTGAAAACGTTATTACCCAACTGAATAGTGGAGATGGTGGCTGGCAAGCTCTTTCCCGATAGTTTCCGAAGCACCTTCCAAGTAGCTCCACTGTCCGTCTTGAAATTCAACTGTTCTGTGAATTTTTCCCACTGTTCTTTCTTGTGCTGGTCGAGATCTTTTCTGATCTCACCATCCAGCTGAGCGACGACAGGGTCTAGATGGTCAACTGCTCTTCTGGCATCTCTAGTCCTGATTTTCTGAAGAATTTCTCTGGTGACGTTTGGATAGAACGTCTTAACTCGGCCAACAGGGATAGCCGCCTTCATGGCCCTGCGAATTGCATCAGATAAGTGATGCTCCTTCTGGTGCACATTGCCATTCCACGGGTAATCAGCCGCTAGGCGTAGCGCAACCTCACTGAACAGGCACCAGTCTGCTTGGCCTAAATTGAGATAAGAACGTTGACGAACACCAGAATAAGGAGCAAGAGAATTTGAGAGATCGATGTGCACAAAGACGGGAACATGATCACTAGACAATGTTGTTGAGGTAGACCATGAGCAAGCGTTGGAAAGGTTGGACGAGATAAGAGTTATGTCTGGGCTAGAAGATCGGCCGTTGGCAGGGAGACGAGTGGGCTGATCATCGTTTAAGATGACCAGGTCGCACTCCTCAGCCCATTCTTCGACTTCTTCTCCTCTAGCATCAGAACCAAGGGACGAGCAGAAGGTGTGGGCATTAAAGTCGCCCGCGAAAACAACTGATGATGAGTGGGAATAATCGTTGGGTTGTTTGAGAAGAGGAATGGGATTGTAGGAGGGGCATGAGGTGGTAGGGGGAATATATATGTTGAAAAGAGAAAGGGGTGTTTTAAGAGGGAGATGGATGGGAAGGTACTCGAGAGTACCATCCGTGGGGGTGTTTGGTATGAGGTGGGAGGGGAGAGAGGATAAAACAAAGATTGAAACTCCTCCGCCAAGAGCTGACCTTGGAGCATGGAAGGCAGTGTAGCCCGGGATATTAGGATGAGGATAGGTAGGGGATGGAGAGAGCGTGGTTTCTTGAACCATGATCACGTCTGGATGGTAAGTACGTGCGAAGAGAGAGAGCTCAGAAAGTTTAGTACGAAGGCCGTTGAGATTGATATGTACAATGGAAAGGGGGCGATTTGAGGAAGAGGAATCAGAGTTGGTAGGTGAAGAGCATAAAACACAGCGAAAAGCAGAGTTATAATGCTTCACAGAACTGAGACCCGAACAGGAGAGATGCACCCACCTTTGGCATCCGAAGCACTGGACGCTGGTATGTCTCCTGGTAACATCCTTGCCGCACGTGGCGCATAGGTACTTCTGAGCTGGTCCAGGATTCCTCTCCACGCCGGCCCTTTGTAGGAGAATCCGAAGGAGAGCTGCGGCCGGCCAGCACCTCTCCCACGACAAAAACCCTCTTCGCGGAGGGGGTGACGTCGGTTTGCATAGAGGTGATCTTCTTTCCTCCACACTGCCACGGCGTGAACGTACGACATCTCGGCAGGCAGCATTGAGCTTCTAATAGAGTAATCGAGCTTTTTTGGCCTGGGAAAAGGAAGACTCGATGAACATTTGTCATCTCATCGCACTTATAATCTGCATTTCTTAAACGTCTATACTTTTTGCTCTGGCCAACTGTAAGGTTTTGAAAATTTAATGAAAGAAGCATAAATCACTTAAAAAATGTTTTTTAAAAAGTTGAATGTTTTGAAAAATTTCGCTTAGTGTACGCTGAACACCCTTTATTGACTTTTGAAAATTTTCTGTTTTCTGTTTTCTGCCCATTTTTGGAGATTTTTTTCTGTTTTCTGTCAAGCTAGATTTTCTGTTTTCTGTTTCCAAAAATATTTTTTCCGCACATCCCTGTTCTGAACGCATTGCTGCCAGCCGACTGGCGTAGACCAATGGCTGAGCTTGGCCCTCCCTTTGACTTGCCCCGCCCCCTCTTCATTGCTTGGCGCCTCGAGACGACCACCCTATTTGCATAAATGTGACTGTTGTTTGGATGGAGAATGAGGACTCGGAATCACCTCCGGTTTCCAGCCGGGTCTCTTCCTGTTAGGTTTTGCTCGCATGATCTAGACTCTCATTCCTTTTCTGTATAATGCTGATCCTCATGACTCATGCTTCACCCTTATCTAAGTTCTCGGTCTGGCCGCAGCTCGCAAAATTCTGAAAGCCAGCGGAGGTTTATGCACCGCGCCCCTCCTCCCTATCTCACACACAGCCCGCAGAACTCTGTAGGCACCCTGAGCCTATAAATATCGTTCTAGATGGTGCAATAGTAAAAAAAACTGCAGAACTGAGTTGGATTCTATATACCTGTCAAGATATTGAAGATCATTCTTTGAAAGCAAAACGGCAACAAAAAATGAAACAAACAAAATAAAGAAACATCGAGAAATAATAATATCGAACCTTCCTATTCCATCCCATTACATGGAATAAATTGTAAATAAGTGAAGTTAGAAACAGAGTGAAAGCACATCCGCTCACAAAGCCAACCCCTTCGAAAACGAACGGAGCGAGAAAAACCAATAGCACAATACTCAAACTAAGAACCTGAAATGTACACTAAGGATTTTAACTTGACATTTTTCAAACTGGATATTTAGTAGGACTTTGCCTTGCCGAGCTATAATGTTTAAAAACTTGGAAGTAATGTTTAACGAACTATACTTAACGGTATGAATAGAACTATAAAAACCACACAGTTTGGTTTGTGGCTTGACACAAGCCCGTGTTAGTTGTATAAAATGGTAATTTAGTTATGAAACTGAAACGTTGAAAATAAGAGTGGAAATAACAAATATGCTAAGAACGTACTGTCTGCAGAAGCATCATAAATCCGAATGGTTTCCTATTCAGAAAAGCCCAGTCCGCATTCGCTTGAGCAGCCTCCATTTCGGACTACCTGATGAGAAGATCGAACAGTTGATTCCGTAAATAGAGTGAATTGGCTAATGGAAAGATCTTCTCGACTTCAGTTGCTCCTTAAAAACGCAGAGAAACTCCTCCTGTCCTTGCCTAAATTAATTCTAATCGGAAATTGAAACGATGAACAATCACGGTCACTAGATCATCTAATTAACCCTCGCTAGTAAATGCGATAAAATGGCTGAGGTTTATCAGATTTCTTTACGCAGATCAAAAAAGGGAGCTGTTGGTGAATCCTCCACGGTAGGTGGGGTACTGCAGAGCAGATAAAGTATAGGAGCTGATGATAACAACAAGGCTAGCATGAGTCATTCACAAGAAGCCATGCTGACTCACCAAGCCACGTCCAAAATGAATGATGATATGGATTAGAAATTATCGATGGAACACTACGAATTCAGCGAACATTCACGAAGTAACCTATTTCATTAATACTTACGGTTTCTATGGGCAAGATCAAGGCACGGCTTTCAACACTACTTGCGAAACGGCAGTGGTAAACAAACTGAAATCGATTGAATGTAAACAAAATTGGATAGTGCAAGAGAATGAGTGGAGGAAAAGCGCGACAAACTTCGACCACGTCATTGACAACATCCTATTCGCCCCGTTCTTCAAAAGTTCAAAATGGAATGCTGGGTGCGGAGTCACGCACCCCATTTTTTCTTCGGTACGGATCCTTCCCTAATTTTGGTCGAGGGCTTCTATCCCCAATGGGTAGGGGGACTCCTACGAAGAAGAAAGTTTTCGAAAACCCGCTTTTTTCATATATACATCGATTTTTTTCATACGTCAGCGATCTCACCTTTGATGCTTATTGTGCTAAGGCTGTGTCCAGAGCTAGTAAAGTTATGTATAGCTTGTTCAGAGCCCTGTCCAGCAACAGCGAAGGGTGCTTCTTAATGCTTACAAAACATATGTTAGACCACACCTTGAGTATGGAACTGTAATTTTCAACCCCCACAAGGTCTCGACCACGGGTGCGTTGGAAAAACTCCAAAACAGGTTCACACGCAAGGTGATGATCCGGGTCAGGGGTCTCAGCTATAGTGAAATGCCGTGCAGCTTTGCTAGGAATAAGGAGCTACAACTTGAATCGCTGGCCTGCAGAAGGAAAAGGTTCGATCTTCTGATGGTGTATAAGACCTTGTATGGCCTTGCGCGACTCAAGCCAAACGATTTCCTCCAACCCAGGGCATCTACCACAAGAGGCAGCAGTTTTAAGCTCGTCCGCAACATAGCCAGGAGGAGTTTAAGGCATCACTTCTTTGTTAATAGAGCAGGAAGTGAGTTTGAAAAGTTACTCAAAAGGGGCAACCTCCCTACAACTCTTTCCGCGTTCAAACGTAGCTTGGATCAGTACTTGATGACTGAGGATTCAATTCATATTACTACTGTATCCGTTTCCTTTTTTTCATTCAGTGCTTTTCATTTGTTTTCCTATGTAACTTAATTATGCAGGCATGACCTGTAATAAACAAATACAAAAATTTACCACGGAAAATGCCCACTCTCTGAACTATGGCAAGATCAGGATGTTAAGATATCACGTAATGCGCCAATTGAATATTCAAGACATAAATAAATAAAGACATCAAAATTCCGTCTTTAGGAGGTCTCAGCTTAACTGGATTTAAAGTTCCACAAAAACGCGGAACAGAAACAGACAGTCCTCAAGGCAAAGCTTAATATTCTGAGAGCTGCTGCCGAGATGTCGTACGTTCGTGCCGTGGCATTGTGGAGGAAACAACATCACCTTCGTGCAAACCGGCATCACTCCCTCCACCGGGAGGGTTTTCGTCATGGGAGAAGTGCTGGCTGGCCCCAGCTTTCCTGAAGATTCTACTACAAAGGGCTGGCGTCGAGAGGAATCCTGGACCTATGCAGAAGTATCAATGTGCCACCTGCAGCAAGAATGTCACCTGGAATGTAATAAGCGTCCAATGCTTTGGATGCCAAAGGTGGGTGCACTTCTCCTGTTCAGGTCTTAGTTCTGTGAGGCATCACAACTCATCCTTCCGTTGTGTTCTGTGCTCCGCCCCCAGCAACTCTGATTCCTCATTCACCAACCGCCCGCTCTCTATTGTACATATAAATCTTAACGGCCTTCGTACCAAATTGTCTGAACTCTCACTCTTCGCACGTACTCATGATCCGGATGTTATTATGGTTCAAGAAACTAACTCTCTCCCTCTACCACTTATCCCCAACCAAACATTCCAGGCTACATTGCCTATCACATCCCAAGGACAGCTCTAAGAGTCGGAGTTTCTACGTTTGTACTTTCAAACCTACCTTCTCATCTAATTTCAAATGTTCCTAAGGACGGTACTCTCGAGTACGTTCCCTTTCACCTCCCTCTTAAAACTCCATTATCTCTATTTAATATTTACATCCCTCCCTCCACTTCTTGTCCCCCAACCTACAACCCCATACCTCTTCTTAAGCAGTTGCATGACTGCTCTCTCTCCCCATCAGCTGTCTTTGCAGGTGACTTCAATGCTAACACGTTCTGTTCTGCGCTTGAGTCCGACGCCGGAGGGGAAGACGTCGAGGAATGGGCTGAGGAGTGTGATCTGGTTATCCTCAACGATGATCAGCCCACTCGTCTCCCTGCCTACGGCCGACCTTCTAGCCCGGATATCTCCCTCATTTCATCCAATCTTTCTAATGCTTGCACATGGTCCACCTCCACAACTCTTTCCAGCGACCACATTCCCGTCTTTCTCCATATTGATCTCTCAAACTCTCTCGCCCCTTATACTGGTTGGTATTCGTCAACGTTCTTATCTCAATTTAGACCTTGCTGACTGGGTCCTGTTTAGAGAGGTTGCGCTCCGCCGGGCAGCTCAATATCCATGGAATGGCGATGTGCACCAGAAAGAGCATCACATATCTGACGCCATCCGGAAGGCTACGAAAGCCGCCATACCTGAAGGACGTGTAAAAAGTTTCTAACCTAATGTCACCAGGGAGATTCTACAGAAGATCAGAACAAGAGATGAAAACAGTTGAAAATCATTTGGACCCTGAGGTGGCCAAGCTGGATGAAGAGATAAAAAAGGGTCTGGACAAGCACAAGAAAGACAGTTGGGAGAAGTTCACTGAAAGGTTGAATTTTAAAGCCGACGGAACAACGGCGTGGAAAGTATTGAGGAAGATATCTGGCAAATGCGCCTCCTCCTCGAACTCTACCATAGAGTTCGATAACAGCGTCTTCAAATCAGGAAAGGCTGCCGCATATGCTCTTGGTAAAAACTTTCATCACACGTACCAAGCGAGGCGTACAAAACAGAGTCAAGATAAGAGAACTAAGCCGTCTGCCGCTGATGAACGCTACTGAGGCCTTTCCTGCACAAGTTCAACCTTAGACCATCAACCACTAGGAGAGCATCGGTGAAATTAGGCCTCATTGGGGCCAGGCGGAATGTACGACAGCACTTCTTTGTCAATAGGGCGGGGTCTGAATTCAATAAACTACTTCGGTCAGGTTTGGTAGTGGTGAAACTCAGTGAATTCAAAAAGACGCTTGAGAGTTATCTTTCGTCCCAGGAGTAATGTTTATAAGATCTCTTTTCTTCATGGTGCCGATGTATGCCTAATAGTCAGTTGGTCCATTTGCCTATTGTTGTTCGACTGATTTTAGTGCTTTGAGTCTCTTAATTGCCGTTTGGGTATTTATCTGTGTTGTTGGCTCTGTCACGGTTCTACCGTGTAATAAATCAAAGTGGAGAAGGCTACCAAGGAAATGCAGAACTCGAAGGCTCTTGGACCTGATGGTATCTCCGCAGCCATCCTGAAGAAGCTTCCCATGGAACTTCCATCGATGATCGCAGATATCATAAACACTTCTTTCCGAACCTGCACTCTACCCCAAGCATGGAAGACCGCCAATGTGATACACCTGCCTAAGCCAGGGAAATCGCAAAGCACGGCGAAGGGCTATCACCCTATTAGCCTGTTATCGCCGATCGCGAAGATAGCCGAAAATCTAATCGTAAGAGAGCAGAATGAGGGACAACAACATCAACCCGGGTCCAGCACCACAGCCCGGGCATGCGTCTGGTCGGCTGCTGTCGATCTTGTCGACGTAAGCTATGAGCAGAATAGAGTGACCACAGCGCAGCGAGGCAAGAGCACATCTGGCTCGCCTGCCGAGTTGAAACTCGTACTCGCAAACCCGAGGCGGCACTGCTATTAAGATAGGGCTCACAGCCGCCTTCTCCAGATATCCTCGAACAAACTAGGTGTGCTCCTCACGCAGAAGACGAAGCCTTTCCATGTTGGAGTCGGTCCATATCTGTACGTCTTTACGAGGAGCATCTGCGAACGGCGTCCAATCGAATAATCGACCTCTCTCTAATGGAGATTGTCGCCGACATTTTCCATTTTCGGAAACACTTTCGGAGGAATCGAATAACTTTTCGCGCCTACGTAGGGAACCTCTTTTCTTCGATCTCCCCTAAAAAGCTGCTACTTCATGGTGACGGAAATCTGACCTAAAGCAGCTTTCCACCCCGCAACGTAAAGCGCCTAAAAGAAAGAATGGAACACACAAGATAACACACTAATCCACCAGAGTACCAACATGGTAGATCCACCAAACCATGAATTACATTTCATCCTCAATACTATTCATTCTTTCTAAGAGCAAACAATTTAATCAGTAACGTTTAACGTACGCGTATACATAAATAATAACCAATATGTTCAAAACATCAGAGGTAAGTAAAAGGAAGATGAAGGATCTGGTCAGACAATTAGTATAGTGGCATTAATGGTGCTAGCCTAAGAAAGCAATATAAGTTATTTGATGGATGGATACTAACTTTATGCATACTATACATTACTGATGTCAATGATGCTACGCTGGTCGAACCAACTATCAATACATATATACAAATACGGCAAAACGGGGCTTTGAGCTACCAACTATCGAATGGTCATCGAGCTGAACATCTTGCTGCGTTGCGCCAATTGTTGAGTGCTTTTGTCGACCTAAACACAAAAACCAGATTCGCCAAATCTCCCTTTATTTGCAACTGATATGAAGGTACAAACAACTACCCTTATCAGAATAGAAAAGAATTGAATACTGGGTTCGGGGCGGGTAAGCCCCCCCCACAGGGGAAATCTGAGCCCCGGATGGTGGAGAGGGGAGGGGGAGGGGATCTGACCTCCGGAGGGAGGTTAAATGAACGATCCTGTGTGTGAGTAAAAATTGTCACGAGCGGTTTTTCCCGTCACAAGTGACGGAGCTCAATTGGGAAGTTTAGGAAAAAAGTCATAGTAAAGTGTTCTCAAGATGGTAGTCAAAACATATGTATCCCCAGGGTAGAGTGCGCTACACTATAAAGGGGTCTGCAGAGTTGCAGCGGCCGGCGAGTGGTCGCGAAGCGTCAGAGGCGGCGACAAAAATGTTTTCGAACATTATCGTCGCGGCGTCGGTTGCCGCTCGTGGGCAGTGACGCAGTGCCGTCACGACGTCAGAACACCCCGAGGTGCCACCCTACCCCCTCGTCGCCCTTCACGCTGAGTCGGTCGCCCCCGTCGGAAGCGATCGATATTGCATCACCCAGCCCTCTTCGTCGCTGCGAGCAACGCCTTGAACTCTGCAGACCCCTTAAGGGCTCACACCATGCTGCAGGTTCGATCCCGACGGAAGCCCACTTTTTTACAAAGTACGAGTCACGAGAGTAGGATATTTGAGTCAAAGGTGGTTGATTTACGCTGCATACACACTTTCACCGTCTGAGATGGACACTGAAGGGCGATTCACTGTGAGGGTAAACGTCGAAAACAACGTACAAGTTTCTGAAAAAGTAGGATTTTAGATGGTTATAATTTGAAGAATAGATGAGTTATTTGAAAAAATACTAGGTTAAGGAAACTGCACGTTGTGCCCTGCCGCCCATAACCTCGCGCACCCCTGGAGTGCCTTTGGAGAAAATTTCACTGGTGTGGGTTCTTCTCTTAATTGCACTGTGGGTCCACACCTAAGTACTGAGAAAACGCGAATATCGACGCAGAACCCACAGCAGGAAAATATTCTCCAAAGCCTCTCTCCAGAGGTGCATGAGGGTTTAAACGGTATGGCACAGAGCGTAGTCTCCTAACGCTAGGAATTTTCGAAATACCTATTTTCTCTTTAAGAAGTACGTGTACTTCTATTTTTGAGGCCTCTTTTTGGAGTGGACTTGAAATGGAGGGTGTACCTCTATTTTTAGTCTTGTTTTTGGAATTCTTACAGTGGACATTTTAGTAACAAAACTATGGAATTCGCGATCAACGGCCATGAAAAGTCGTCTATTCAACTCCGATTCAGTCATCTCATGCACATTCCATAATATTATCGCTCTTTTCTAAGCCGTAACATTGTTTTACAATCTAAATTTTCATTCCGTATCTTATACAGAAGTGTACTAATAACAGAGGTGAACCTTAAAAAGAGGGCGTACTTCTAATATTCAGCCCTCTCTTATTCTCTTTCGATAGCTTTATCAAGAACCGGTCCATCATCGTCGTTCGACGGACATCTATCGTCTTCGCCCCCCCCCCCCTGAAGGCCGGTGCCCCGCAATTCGGGGTGTTATCCCCTAGCCTGTTTTCGCTAGTTCTATCTGATATTCCTAAGCCACCAACTAGCATCCATCTCGGCCTGTACGCTGATGACATCACTATCGCATGCACGGACTCAGTTATTGATCGAGCCACTGCTACCATGAATGACTACTTACGGACGATGGCAGTGTATCTCAAATCAAAGTCGCTGTCTGTCTCTGCCTCCAAATCAAAAGTCACACAATGTACAACGGCTACAGCCAAACATCGGTTTCATCCCAAGGTTATCTGGGATGGTCACGAACTGCCACTGCCTAAGCATGCTCGACTACTGGGAGTTTTCCTGGATCCCTCTCTACGCTTTCACGAGAATACGCGTATACGTGCTGCCTTAGCCAACTCACGCAACGAAATTCTGCGTACCCTGGCTGGCACTACCTGGGGCAGCACGAAGGAAGTGCTTCGTACGACGTATAGAGCCATGGTGCAGCCGGTCTTGGAATATGGTGTCCCTACTTGGACCAGGTAAACTCTGGTCCCGCCGTAATGACCTGTTGATTTCGATTATCACAGCGCGGAGCGGTGGCCTCTTCGTCGGAACCTCCTTATCACTAGTTATATTTCACCGAGGCCCACCGCTCCGCTGCTGATATTGATCGAAATCAACAGGTCACTCCGCCGGGACCAGAGTTTACCTCTCTGAACCTCTTGGTGCATATTGCAGAGGGCACAGAATACTGCCCTCAGGCTTGTAACAAGATGACACAAATCGACGCATATTCCGCATCTTCATCAGGAAATCGGCCTATTTCCCGTGAGACAGCAACGCTTGCTCCAGTTTCACTCATCCAAACCACCCTCTTCTGTCGTCCGGCCCCCCTCCAAGAAACACGCCCGTCGCTCTATGCTACTCTGTCTGCTGTCGATCAACAACGTTGGGCCACATCCGAGCTCTCGCGCAGAAGACTCCAGATGGCTGAACATACGCGCTTCGTGGTAGAATACTTGGGTGCCGCTCAGCCCAATCCCGTATATGATGGTGTGCCCCACGAGTCGACGATAGCAAAGCTGAATCTACCGAGGCACATTCGAACCATCCTCGCATGTCTGCGATGAGGGTCACTCAACCTACAAATGGCTTGAAAGTGGCTGCATCTCTCCCGAATTAAGCGGGAGCGAGTGAGGAGGCGTAAACGCGTGGTAGCGGGCGTGAGCACGCGAGAGCGAGCGTGAGCGGCTAGCAAATCGTGTGCCCTCGATGAACATCAATTTTACGTAATCGCGCGCCCTCGCAACGTATGAACGCAGGGTTGAGCAGGCCGTTGTGGCGATTTTTATCGCGGCTACGACCCCCCAATTTCCTTTTTTTCATTCTCAAGATTTTACGACCCCCTGGGACCAAAATTTTTTAAAGCTTTATTTAGTGTCTAATTGTCAATTTTGTCAAAAAAGGTGTCAATTTTATAAACGGCTTCTCTGTACATAATCTGCTTTTATATTGTTGAAAATGCATACACCTCGCACGCGACTGACTATTCCTACCTCATTTTACGTTACCATGTGGTTTGAAAAAATACCTTACCATGTGGTTTGAAAAAAATTTTTTTTTTCCGAAAGTATTACGACCCCTCCCCAAATTTTCATTTCTTTCCCGAAATTTCCAAAAATTTTACAACCCCCCGTTGTGACGAGTCACAACGCTGCTCAACCCTGTACGGACGTTGCCTAAGTTGTATACATTGGATTCGAGGCGAAAATTTTCGGATAATCGGATTTCGGGCTGACCCGGATTTGGCCTTTTTTTCGGTGATTCGGATTTCGGTTCGATTCGAATTTGGCCTTTTTTCGATGATTCGGATTTGGCTTTCTTTCGGTGATTCGGATTTCGGTTCGGTTCGGATTTCGCCTTTTTTCGGTGATTCGGATTTCGGTTCGATTCGGATTTGGCCATTTTTCGGTGAACCGGATTCGAATACTCGATTCGGATAACGAGTCGGATACAACAGAACAAAAATGGTGAATATCGCCTGGACTGGGTGGAAGTCAATGGGTTTGAAAACGTGAAGCTTTTCATTCAACGATTTTCCAGCAAGAAGCCAGAAATCGCCAAGATTATGCATTCACACACCGCCGTATGAGCCACAAAATACGCTTGAACATGGACATAGTGTACGAATGAAGAAAAAGATTGATAGCTTCCTCCGGACTTTTTCGGGAACTATCCAACTTTTTCTTTATTGATACACTATTTCCAGGTTCTCTGTCGGTTCCCATTGAGTTGCAGTTCTGCGCGAGCCCAAAGGCAGGGTTCGCGATAATACAAAGTTTGAGCTCTCTTCATGAAAATGTAGGTCTGGTAATTACAAAAGTAAAAATTTGTGTAAAAAGTGAAAATCTGCTGGAAAAACCACAGAAAACAAGCCAGAACCCCAATTAACGAGATTTTCATGTATGCTTGCCTATCCGTCGTTATTTTGCTCTCAAAGTAGCCATTAATCTCTGAAAGTTCTCCGCAATTACTTAAGAAGGAAAATAGAAAAAACAGGAATTTACACAAACCGCGATAACTGGGCACCAAGCAGTAAGTTGTTCCTGAGCGTTTTTTTCTCTATTTTTTTACTTCCTTTCACTTTTGTGATGGCCAGATCTACCATTCTAAGGGGATAGCACAACAACGGACTGTATCGAGAACCCTGCCTTTAACGCGAGATCGCATGCGATGACGCGTATTCACTGCGCTTACTTTTGCTGAAGAGTACGCAGGATGTTGTGGGATGAGTGCAGGACCCGAAAGGGAGTGTACAGGATGTAGGCAGGACCCCAATAACAGTGTGGAGGGTGTGTGTGACCCCTGTGCAGAATGTGTACGAGACCCCACTGTGGGTGTGCAGGGCGTAATGTAATATGTACTTGTCTAAAGTGGGAGTGTGCAGGACGTCATGGATTGTGTAGAGCACCCCAGTAAGAGTGTCTCGCACATTATTTGAAGAAAGTTAGGCATTAGAAACTCAGAAAATCATGAAAACTGTACGCCACGCCTTGGGAGAGAAAACAGAATCCTAGGTGTAATCATGTGCTTCGAGGGACGTGTGCAGTACCGTCTCTTCCCTTCCCGCTCTCTCACCCACCCCCCCCCCATCGGTTACTTCACATCTAGACCGTCCATTCACTTCTGTCCACCAATCCTCGTAATTTCAGCTTATGCCTCGGTCATAATTGGCCGATCTGCGTAGCCAGCCCGGTCGATAATCATGAAAGGCGTGAATGAGGATGAGTGAAAAAAAACACCCGGTGTGGCCGACCCGAGCGATATTCGCATGATATAAGGTATGAAATGAATGATATGTATCATTGATTTTGTCTCACAACCTCCATCTTTCCACCTCCATCATCCATGGTACAGGCCTATGTCTTTCATACGTATCGACTGGGCTGACAACGGCAGGTCACGGCGTTTTTCACAAACTATGACCGTGGCCTTTATGCATGGAAAATATAAGCGTACTATTTATTATTACCAGCGGCGTCGGCGCCGGCTGACGCCGGCCTCTGCCGCTGGGGCCCGGCTTCGCCGGCATATTGGGTATAAGGCAAATAACTCGGTGCTTTCTTTCTTCCTGCGCCGGCCCATAAGCTGGTTTAGGCGGCAACACTTAAACCATGGGAAATCACAAAGCATTCCAAACCTTGCTACGCCCGTTTACTTCCTTATCTGTAACGTGACACACCGGTCGTTCTTCCGTTTTATAAGATCCTGAACTGGCCTCTGACTATCTCAATTTTTGTCATGATAAGGACAACCGCTGTTTGGAATTTACTAAACGTTTTCATGATCAACCGACCCCTGCTACTTTTTTTTTTTGCCAAATGAAGTAGAATGATGTTTGTGTTTCATGGATGCAGATTTTGATTAACTCTTATTTTCATCGTATATAAACCCGATTTAGAAAAGTTAGTGCATATAAACAGCTAAGCAGTTGAATTGAGTGGTGAAGGGTAGGGGACCTGAAGAAAGGAGTGGTGTACGCTCTCTTTTAGACGCACATAGTGATTCTGAAGTAATGCGCTCTCTCTCTCTCTCTCTCTTGAGTCTCACACGTTTTCTGCGGCGTCCAACGCTTCCTTTTGGGTCTCACACACTTCCTACGGCGCGATCTCCCTCGGGTCTCACACATTTTATGCGGCGCCCCTAGCACTCCCACTTGGGTCCCGCACACTTTCTACGGCGGCCGGCGCACTCTCACTCGGGTTCCGCACACTTTCTACGGCGTCCGGCGCACTCTCACTCGGGTCCCGCACACTTTCTACGGCGTCCGGCGCACTTTCACTCGGGTCCCGCACACTTTCTACGGCGTCCGGCGCACTCTCACTCGGGTCCCGCACACTTTCTACGGCGTCCGGCGCACTCTCACTCGGGTCCCGCACACTTTCTACGGCGTCCGGCGCACTCTCACTGGGTCCCGCACACTTTCTACGGCGTCCGGCGCACTCTCACTCGGGTCCCGCACACTTTCTACGGCGTCCGGCGCACTCTCACTCGGGTCCCGCACACTTTCTACGGCGTCCGGCGCACTCTCACTCGGGTCCCGCACACTTTCTACGGCGTTCTGCGCGCTCTTGAGCCCGTACCCGTAAGGTAGCCCGTCTTGAAAGTCAAGCCGAATAAACGGTCAAACAAACACACAGAGAAACGCACACATACATAAACACACACACGCACACACAAATTTACCAAAATATATATAGTAGGATTTTTATAAAAACAAACAACATTCTACTTCATTTGATAATAAAAAACATGTTGTCGGTCAGACAGTAAAGCGTTGCTTGCAGTGCTAGAATGAGGTTCCTTCACGATCCCACTTAGGTTATACACACTCTCACTGGGGTCTTGTACACATTCTGGACGCTCTCACTAGGGTAATGCACACATTTCAAGACGTCCTGCACACTACCGCTGAATTCCTGCGCACCATTCATGAGGTTCCGCGCAGTCTCACTGAAGTCCTGCACACCTCTATTGATGCCAAACCCACTTTCCACAAAGTCCTGCGCACTCCCAATAGGGTCCTGCACAAATTCCATGATCGAGCACACTACCACTGATGTCCTGCGCACTCCCAATAGGGTCCTGCACCAATTCCATGATCGAGCACACTCCCACTGATGTCCTGCGCACTCCCAATAGGGTCCTGCACAAATTCCATGATCGAGCACACTCCCACTGATGTCCTGCGCACTCCCAATAGGGTCGTGCACAAATTCCATGATCGAGCACACTCCCACTGATGTCCTGCGCACTCCCAATAGGGTCCTGCACAAATTCCATGATCGAGCACACTCCCACAGTTTGACCACCTCCTTTAGGTCTGGCGATTTACTCGCATAAAGCTGGTGGTAAATTCGCATCTGAAAAAGTGGCTGTTGTCTTGCGTTGAAAACCCATTGACTACCACCCCAGATTTTTCGCATCTCAGGATGTGATACAATACGAGTTAGCAATCACAAAAAGTAACATACAGTCATAGTAAAAGTAAGCAAACGCATACAGTCGGCATGATCCCTAGTGATAATTTGCGTTCCCCATTGAAGGTTGGCGCAAACTCGGCGCACCTACGTTATGGAATATGGCGCCGGATTTAGGCCAACTCTCAATAGGGAACGCAAAGTATGACTAGGATCTATGACTGTAAGCAGAAACTTTAGAAAATTTTCGAAATGTCGCGCGCGCGTTCGCGTCGCTATTGGAGCACAATACGGGTCACTGTTTGATACTTTGAAGTAGCAGAACTGAACCGAATCGTGACACATTTCGGATAATCGGAATCCGAATCATGAACCGAATCCTGGTTTAATTCGGTGATTCGGATTTCGGTTCGATTCGGATTTGCCGTTTTTTCGGTGATTCGGATTTCGGTTCGATTCGGATTTGCCGTTTTTTCGGTGATTCGGATTTCGGTTCAATTCGGATTTGCCGTTTTTTCGGTGAACCGGATTCGAATACTCGATTCGGATAACGAGTCGGATACAACAGAACAAAAATGGTGAATATCGCCTGGACTGGGTGGAAGTCAATGGGTTTGAAAACGTGAAGCTTTTCATTCAACGATTTTCCAGCAAGAAGCCAGAAATCGCCAAGATTATGCATTCACACACCGCCGTATGAGCCACAAAATACGCTTGAACATGGACATAGTGTACGAATGAAGAAAAAGATTGATAGCTTCCTCCGGACTTTTTCGGGAACTATCCAACTTTTTCTTTATTGATACACTATTTCCAGGTTCTCTGTCGGTTCCCATTGAGTTGCAGTTCTGCGCGAGCCCAAAGGCAGGGTTCGCGATAATACAAAGTTTGAGCTCTCTTCATGAAAATGTAGGTCTGGTAATTACAAAAGTAAAAATTTGTGTAAAAGTGAAAATCTGCTGGAAAAACCACAGAAAACAAGCCAGAACCCCAATTAACGAGATTTTCATGTATGCTTGCCTATCCGTCGTTATTTTGCTCTCAAAGTAGCCATTAATCTCTGAAAGTTCTCCGCAATTACTTAAGAAGGAAAATAGAAAAACAGGAATTTACACAAACCGCGATAACTGGGCACCAAGCAGTAAGTTGTTCCTGAGCGTTTTTTTCTCTATTTTTACTTCCTTTCACTTTTGTGATGGCCAGATCTACCATTCTAAGGGATAGCACAACAACGGACTGTATCGAGAACCCTGCCTTTAACGCGAGATCGCATGCGATGACGCGTATTCACTGCGCTTACTTTTGCTGGAAGAGTACGCAGGATGTTGTGGGATGAGTGCAGGACCCGGAAAGGGAGTGTACAGGATGTGGGCAGGACCCCAATAACAGTGTGGAGGGTGTGTGTGACCCGTGGGCAGAATGTGTACGAGACCCCACTGAGGGTGGGCAGGGCGTAATGTAATAGGTACTGGTCTAAAGGGGGAGTGAGCAGGACGACATGAGATGTGTAGAGCACCCCAGTAAGAGTGTCTCGCACATTATTTGAAGAAAGTTAGGCATTAGAAACTCAGAAAATCATGAAAACTGTACGCCACGCCTTGGGAGAGAAAACAGAATCCTAGGTGTAATCATGTGCTTCGAGGGACGTGTGCAGTACCGTCTCTTCCCTTCCCGCTCTCTCACCCACCCCCCCCCCATCGGTTGCTTCACATCTAGACCGTCCATTCACTTCTGTCCACCAATCCTCGTAATTTCAGCTTATGCCTCGGTCATAATTGGCCGATCTGCGTAGCCAGCCCGGTCGATAATCATGAAAGGCGTGAATGAGGATGAGTGAAAAAAAAACACCCGGTGTGGCCGACCCGAGCGATATTCGCATGATATAAGGTATGAAATGAATGATATGTATCATTGATTTTGTCTCACAACCTCCATCTTTCAACCTCCATCATCCATGGTACAGGCCTATGTCTTTCATACGTATCGACTGGGCTGGCAACGGCAGGTCACGGCGTTTTTCACAAACTATGACCGTGGCCTTTATGCATGGAAAATATAAGCGTACTATTTATTACCAGCGGCGTCGGCCGGCTGACGCCGGCCTCTGCCGCTGGGGCCCGGCTTCGCCGGCATATTGGGTATAAGGCAAATAACTCGGTGCTTTCTTTCTTCCTGCGCCGGCCCATAAGCTGGTTTAGGCGGCAACACTTAAACCATGGGAAATCACAAAGCATTCCAAACCTTGCTACGCCCGTTTACTTCCTTATCTGTAACGTGACACACCGGTCGTTCTTCCGTTTTATAAGATCCTGAACTGGCCTCTGACTATCTCAATTTTTGTCATGATAAGGACAACCGCTGTTTGAATTTACTAAACGTTTTCATGATCAACTGACCCCTGCTACTTTTTTGCCAAATGAAGTAGAATGATGTTTGTGTTTCATGGATGCAGATTTTGATTAACTCTTATTTTCATCGTATATAAACCCGATTTAGAAAAGTTAGTGCATATAAACAGCTAAGCAGTTGAATTGAGTGGTGAAGGGTAGGGGACCTGAAGAAAGGAGTGGTGTACGCTCTCTTTTAGACGCACATAGTGATTCTGAAGTAATGCGCTCTCTCTCTCTCTCTCTTGAGTCTCACACGTTTTCTGCGGCGTCCAACGCTTCCTTTTGGGTCTCACACACTTCCTACGGCGCGATCTCCCTCGGGTCTCACACATTTTATGCGGCGCCCCTAGCACTCCCAATTTGGGTCCTGCACACTTTCTACGGCGACCGGCGCTCTCCGCACTTGGTTCCCGCACACTTTCTACGGCGGCCGGCGCACTCTCACTCGGGTTCCGCACACTTTCTACGGCGTCCGGCGCACTCTCACTCGGGTCCCGCACACTTTCTACGGCGTCCGGCGCACTCTCACTCGGGTCCCGCACACTTTCTACGGCGTCCGGCGCACTCTCACATCCGAATCATGAACCGAATCCTGGTTTAATTCGGTGATTCGGATTTCGGTTCGATTCGGATTTGCCGTTTTTTCGGTGATTCGGATTTCGATTCGATTCGATTCGGCCATTTTTCGGTGATTCGGATTTAGTGTTTTTTCGATGATTCGGATACCGAATCGTCAAAATTTCGAATCATTCGGACGGATATTCGAAATTATCCTACTCGGATCCAATGTATACTAAGTTGGCATTGTAGACGGTCTAAGGGGGGACGCCCGCTTGTATCGCCGCAGCTTGACCACGTCGCGACGCGGCGTCGCACGGCTAGGTCGCGGACGAGTTACCCTCCGCGATACTAGATTTGAATCTTAAAGGACGCGCAGACCCTGTTTACTGCAATATTATTCTTAACACGCTATTCTGAGTGATATTCACTGTTCTTGGTCTACATTTCTAACTGATATTCACTATTATTCTAGTCTTCGTCTACGTTTCTAACTGATATTCACTATTATTCTAGTCTTCGTCTACGTTTCCGTCCAAGCTGTACTTTTCTAGACATTTTGCGATTAAATTCCCGTTCTCTGAAACGTGTATTTTATCGCAGAAAGTTAGAAAAAGGCTAGTGCTCCTTCACCTTTAGGTTTAGCAGAAATTTAGGAACTAGCTAGAGTTCGTAATAGGTTTCTTGAATTTTCGAAATAGAATTAAATGGAACATTGGTTAATTATCCCAAATTTTACGTTTTGTGAATATCTGTGGATAATTATTGATATTAGTGATGCTTCAAAGCCTCTATTTTTCCAACTATTTCGAGATTGAATTTTGTAATTAACTTGAGTTTCTTCTTTTTTTTTGTCCAAGCTAAAAAAAGGCGGAAAAGGGAGTTGATTAAGATGATTTTGTGGTTGGAACTCACTGAAGTTTAAACAATGTATGTTATCAATAAATCATTTTCAATAACAATTGATGATGAAAACATGCGACTTTGTGCGAAAATTCAACCTACATTAAGATATTTTATACATAATCATAAAAACTTTGATGGAAGAGAGTGGAAGATTTTTTTTTCGTAAGGTGGAGTTTTTTTCCATTATAAAAACTCAACTTCTCTACTACGACTGCAATTATAAGCCACAATTTGGGTGGGTTTTCAAAAAATCGTCCCTCCACTATGTTCAAATTCTCCCCGTTTTTAAAAATTGTCACAATTTTCGGGTTTTTCGAAAAAAAAAACCACTATGCCAAAATTTTCCCCGATTTCAAAAATTCTCACAATTGAAATGAATTTTTCAAAAAATCGTCCCTCCTTTATGCCCCAACTACCCCAATGGTGAATATTTTGAATCTATGGTCGGTTTTTTTTTGAAAAATTACATTCACTATGCCCAAATTTTCTCCGATTGTAAACATGTTCAATTTAGGGTTGATTTAAAGAAATTTGTAAACGAAATCAAAAAGTGTCGCAATCTAGATGTTTTTTTTTCGAAAACTCATCCCTCCACTATGCCCAAATTTTCGCCAATTTGAAAGATTGTCACAATTTGGGTGGGTTTTTCGAAACCAAAATCGATTGTCATTGACAACTGACTAGACTTAGGATAGGTAGTTATCAATTAGCGCTCTCGCGCTTTCAACTGACCCAACATCCCTAAATGTTATCACCTTAGATTACCTCAGGGCCTCTCACGTATCAGCAGCGCTAGTCACACATGGCTCGCACATATGTAGGCCGTGGCGAATGTGCGAAGTTTCCTTCAGGAAAGGAGGACCGTATATCACACATATTGCCATTACCATAATGATTACATGTGTACCCCGATTATATTTACATTCCAGATCTAGAGTGATCCGGATCACTCGCTCCTCTCCTTCTGTTGTTGTCCCAAATTTTTTCTGATCAAATTCTGAAATATTGAAGGTAGTCGTCGAGTGAATGAAAAATTATTCTTGAAATAAATTCGTTTCTCTAACTAGATAGACTCCTTGGACTGTAGCAAAATATTTCACTTAATAATTTTGTCTGAACTTGCGAGCGTTAGCCCAAAACTAGATTAGTTTTTCTTTAAATTTTGCTCAAATATGAAGTTACCCCGAAACGCACCGGAAAGGAACGTAGCTCTATTTTAGTGTTCGTGATTGAGGGGGGGGGTGTTCAAAATTTTAGTGTAAAGATATGGCCAAACAAACGTAAAACTTTGTTTATTTACACATGCTTTCGAAAATGTCCTTTTTCTATATGAAAACAATCTAATTTTAGCAGCCGGGCATTGGTTTCATATTGATTATTATCCATGAGAAGAAAACCACATGTTCGACTGAAACGTTCTGGTTGTAGTTGGTGATTTTTTTGTCTTTTTTATTCATATTTCTTGAAGACATTGTTAACTCATTGTATTCGTCATTGCTAATCCTAACCTAGAAATATTATTAAAAATTTGACTTTAAGTTTTTATTTGTCTCAAAAGAAGGATTAAATAAAAAAATGTAGGTTTTTTTCCGTAAACAGTGGACAATATTCAGTTCTCGGAAGAGAAATATGAACACGAGGCTCAATACGGATGTTTTATGAGTGAGTAGTTTGTAACAGTTTACCGGAAAAGGGACCGTAAAAATTTTTAGAGCTAGAGAACGCTTACAAAATAGCTAATTAAATTTTGAAAAAAAAGGAGAAAAAAAAGAAAAACCACAGTCGGGCAATTAAAAAATAGGAAAAGTTAGTTGTTCTACCGTTGTTTTGAAAAAAAAACATTTTTGAACTCATTTATACTTCCTTTTTTTCATTTTCATTTTTTCTGTGATTTTTTGACTTTGACCGACGATTCGAGACTCCTCCCTTCACTCTTCGATTTTTAAATTCTTTTCAACGATGTTTTATTCAAGTTTTATTTGATTAGGGAACCTCTCCTCCATCAATTCGAACAATGGCTTTCGAAATTTCCGAATAAAGTGATACTTATTCGAACTCATAGGTTCAAATTTTTCCTCTGCGTGAATGCAATCAAGAAACTGATCTATATCCGACTCGAATAAACGCTCGGGTAATTATTTAATTTCATTCTCTGATTTGAAAAACTAATCGTAATTTCAAATATTGCCGAAAGATGCCCGAAAACGATTGAGCTATGTATTTCTTTTGCGATGGAATATTTGGATCACTGGAATTTAACTGAATGTTTTAGTTTTTTTTTCGCATTAAAGAACTAGCTGTGAAAATCAAACTTCAGGCAATCAGACGCGTCATTTCTCTGCTGAAAACCTGACGGCCCACACCTCGCGCAGCATCTTGATTGCATAGCATTTCTTTCGGTAGGGCAAAAAATACATGATCATTCAAGATGCGTAAAAAAGTTTTGATCACGTATACAACAATTCGAATAATGGGCCTCAAAATTTAAAAAAAAAAACTCTTACAAACGCCGTCACACGGTTCGAAAAACAAGGTGTACCTTGAAACTGTGCCATGTTCGGAGCGCTTCGTCGCCCCCAGCTGACATCACAAATTGACCACATGGAGACTGGACGATTGAAATCGCACGTTCTGGTGAATGTCCTGCAAACATTTGATACTTCGACAAATAGTCAGCCTTGGGTAACATGCAGCAATGGATTTGTGGACGAATCCGGTTTCAGTCGCCCATTTCTTGAACCTCTGACAAAAATCTTCGGCTGCACTCAGATATTCGTGGGGAAGCCTCTCTCCCCTCGAATTATACACAACGATGAGGCGTTCGAAACAGTCAACTCGGGGAGAACAAGGGAAGTTCGCTTCACGGTTGTTCCCATGCCCCCCCCCCCCCCGAACATGATGAACCCGAAAACAAAGCCGCAGCGTATACGTTGATGCAGACGGGCTAGTCGCGAGGTGGTCTCGCACTTCGCAAGTTGAGGGGGTGGATCTGCCACTCAAGGACTACGTGAGGTTGCTCTGTCTGGATTTCAGAGAAGCTAATAAGCTTCTCTATAACCTTTAGTCAGAGGTGAATATTTTTGAACCGATCGCAGTTTTTCAGGAACAGGAGACTGTCGAAAACAGCGAGTTCTAGCAAGCTGATTTTTGATCAATCAGTGAACAATGGGAAGCTCTGCAGTCGGAAGGTCGCGGGAAGACCTGTATTTGGGAGAACAAGAGAACTCCTGCTGTGGGAACTTCCCCTATTACTCCGCTGTCGAGACGTCCCCTTCGCCTGCCCCCCCACCAATTCGGGGGAAGTTCCCCAGTTGTTTCGAGGGAAGTTCTGATGTCGTTCTCGGGAACTTCGCCACGAATATCTGAGCAAAGAAGAGAACATGCAGCAGTCATTACTAAAGTTTCAAGGGTTGATATTTCACTGAAGAACCCAAAAATTTTCTACGAAATAGAAAGAAATTCCTTTACATGTTACAAGAAGCATAATATTTGAATCCGCTCTATCTTATCGCAGCAGCACCTCGTGTTATAGAATATGAACTTGGCGCTCATTGGCAAAACTTTAGCCGTATCCCCATCGTCATCGCAGCAGCACGCGCTCCCAATGTACAGAAACGCGCTCCCCATTGCGGTTGTTTGAGGGTTTCCCGTTCGGTAGGGGCAGGGTCTCCCAGAGGAAGTTGTCCGCCACGATCCGCAGCAAGGCCATCCCCGTTGCAGCCCGCAACACGGATGAGCGAAACTCCGCGTTTCGGGTTCTGAATCCGCAGTTTAGCGTGCTTTCGGCCTCCTCGCGAAAAGTGCTATGGAACGCTGAAATTTCTGGTCTACAAATATAGAAGCAGCTAATCAACATTCTCAGAAATTTTTCGCGTTTTACGTCGCGGAAACCGCACTTCCGCGATATTTGGGTCTTCGCCCCCAATTTCCGAACCCCGAAAAAATATCAACGTCGAAACCCGATTCCTCAAATTCAATATTTCTTCCGCTCATCCCTTGTCCACAACGAGGGCCTCATTCTCGTCACGTTCTACATCGGAAAGCTTCCGTCGCTGTGGGCCATGGAGAGACCACCTAGAGCCTCGGTTATAGATGGTCACGAAAACCGCCATGATCTCCCATGGCCGACTCGATTGATACGTGTGAAAGAAAAAACATGGACGAGGAAGGTTGAAAAAAAAACACCCGCTGTGGCCGATGCTGTCGATATGTATGAAATATGTGGAATAAAATCAGTGATAACATTCATTTCTTACCTTATATCATGTGCATATCGGTCGAGTCGGCCACATCTGGTGTTTTTTTTCACGCCTTCTAATTCACGTATTTCATGATTATAGACAGGGCTAGCTACAGTCGATCGGCCAAAGCTCTGACACATGTGAGTGGGGTTGAAATCTAAGCTCCACAGAACGGGGAGAGAAGAGTCTACACCAAAATGTGAAGTTTTCTCACACCCTTATCAGCTCACACAATAATGGGAGGCGAGCGCAACTCTACAGGAGGGCAAGCCTCCGAACACCGAAGAGGGGGGGGTGGAAGCGAGTCTACACCAAAATATGAAGATTTCTCCTACCCTTATCAGCTCACACAATAAAGGGAGGCGAGAGCAACTCTACAGGAGGGCAAGCCTCCGAAGACCGGAGAGGGCGGGAAGCGATGTGATGGATTCAAATCACAGGGAAAGGGGCAGTCATTCGAATTCGCACTTCACGGAAGATATGGTGCTATCACTTCTTGGCTATTGTCTATGCCACCCAAAGGGAGGTTAAGCATGAGATATACGAAAGATGCCGCCAAAACCGCTGATCGTTTCTTCTCCAAAAATTTGAATTCTCAAATGTTCTGAAGCTTTGGTCGGTGAGCTTACAACGCTTTACACATCATAATGAAACCAGGGCCCGTATTCATGAACGATTTACTCGGAAGGTAAGGATAAATGTTCCTCGGAGTCTATGAGAAGACAGGAATATCCTGTCTCTTCCACTCCTCAGCAGTGAGGCAAAACAGAGGCATAGAGCACAGGAGCGTACTGCAGATCACAGTAACTTCCGGTGCGAAGGTTTCGTTCAGAAATTCAGTTGTGCAAAAAATTCAATAACTCAAACGTTTCGTGTAGTTGAGCCATACTTTAGGTAGAGAAGTAGGGCAGAAACAACACAATTACTATTCATCATTTCAACAGAAAAACCAGATGAGGAAAACAGATAAAACAGGTCGCTTGATTTGCATGAGTAGATTGCAAGAGTGAAAAAAATTCTCCACCTGAAAGTTTCGCAATCTCCGTATAGTTAGGATGCTTCCAGAGCATGAGATTGCCAGAGGCGTGAGCTGACATCATCTCCTTGTAATCGCTGTTAAACACAATGCCATTCACCTGAACAATTACATCGTTATATCGGAAAACGGTGAATAAATGGGATGAATGTCTCACAGCAGATCCCGTGTCTATGCTCTTCAACAATTCTCCATTATTGACGTTCCACAATTTGATAGTTTTGCATTGCATGCCTCCACCAGTGGCAAGAAGACTTGACTTGAAGTTACAGAATTGCACTGCTCGCACAGAACCAACATGTTCATCAAGCACGAACTGACTTTCCTAAAAAGACCACGATGCCGAAAAGGAAACGATATAACAATAACAAAGTTTGTAGGTTACCGTCGTGTTGCTCCCGAGACGACCTTCATCCCAGACACGCACGGTGTTATCGCCGCTACCAGAGGCTAATTTCGTTTGATTGTGAGACCAATGAAGACCAACGACTTCTCGTTCATGACCTTCCCAAACGCTGAAAAATAAACATAACAACAACGAAGGACGGATCAAAATTCAAAATGAAGTGAAGCCTCTAGCAGATTTCACAGTCTCACTGTGAATGAATATCGGCTGCAAAGCTTCTAGTTTTAATTTTCACCGGATATGTGCATGGCGCCTTGACTGGCCTACCGAGACCGCAGAACCCCCCCCCCCTTAGCTTGGACATAGTCAGAGTAAGGCTTTCCGCTGTGCAAAATCCGTGATAGGTGCGCCGTCCCACTCAGGCTCCGTCCATATGTGGCAAGAACGCTCGCTCTCGCTCTCCAACGCTGATGGGTGCCCGTACAGGAAGAAAATGCATCCTGCCTCGTGTTGATTCGATTGAAAACGTCTGACCTGGTGATCAATCACTCGAGTCGTTTGCTGCTCATTTATCACGGTTTTGGATGGTCTTGGTAGGCCTATTATACTCGAGGGAATTGGTTTTAAGGTAGGTTTGGCTTTCATTGCTCGAGAAATGAAGCAAATGGCTTGAAAGTAACTGCACCTCTCCCGAACTAAGCATGAGCGAGCGAGTGGCGTAAACGCGCGGTAGCGGGCGTGAGCGCGAGAGTAAGCGCTCGTGAGCGGCCAACAAGTCGTGTGCACTCGATGAACATCGATTTTGCGTAAACGCGCGCCCTCGCAACGTATGGACGCTGCCTCAAGTGAGTCCTGAGAATAACATTCGTATGAGGGAAAATTCAGAATTTTTTTCTTCTGAACAAGGTTAACGGTTTTCCCATAATTACATTGTGCCTACTTTCGGGTTAAGTTTCTGAGAAGGGTGGTGGCCATCGTGTATCAACATCCCTGAGGAGGCGGGAGAAACCGGGGAGGAGCGAGGTTCCTGATAGGACGCAACACGGGGCTAGCCCGTATTGCGTCCAATCGGGAACCTCGCTCCTCCCCGGTTTCTCCCGCCTCCTAGGGGGTGTTGATACACGATGGCCACCACCCTTCTGAGAGTGTCAGTTGAACATATTTCTGCAGTATTTTGTACCGCAGAACAGCAATTTTATAATTCGAAAATCCACAAATGGAAATCAAATTCATAATCAGTACACCAAATAAGCAGAATAGTAAATAGCACAGGCTCCGTTCATAGCATACGTCCTAGCGTCGAGTGACGTTGGTGGTTTGCATCTTCAACATTTGCTCTTGATCACACTCCCAGCGACCACTGCAGCCGGTCTGTCGCTGACGGTGGAGGCATAGCGGCAGTAGCTGCTGTCACTAAAATTATCAATGCCATCGTTAACCCCGTGCCATTCCCGGACACCTTGTACGCGCCAGCCGTCGAGCGTCATGCGCCAACCTTTCAGCGCTGGCGCATGACGCTCCGACGCCTTGACGCTTGCCGCCTGTCGTTCGCTATGAACGCGTCCATAGATTGACCAAACCGCCGAATACCCACAGTAAGCTATCCAAAATCGATAAACTGATCTCACAAGGGAAGTATAAGAAGCGTAGGTCTGAACGGTAGAAATCTAATGTCATGTGGAAATGTTCACGCATTACATGGTAAAATGACGTAGATTACCCGCCGCGAAAGATAGACCAGAATGAGTTATAAGCTCTGAAAGTTTGCCGACCATCGCTTTCCTAGTCTATGAATTGCTAAGCGGTCAAGTCAACAGCATCGGCGGCGCAACGGGAGGAAGAGGCAGTGGTGGGCATGTGACCAGGGTTCGAATCTCTCCTAAGACCGTTTTATGCAAATTCACGGAACTTTCATATTTTGATCAAAAATTATATCCCCAATGTCATCTTATCCTTTTGCTGCCCGATATAGCCATATCGACAGTGAAATAGACTCGGGTACAAGGAATTCAAGGTTTTGTTTCCCATCAAGGCTTCCCCATTGTTTTGGGGAACTTATATGATTGGGAAATATTACCCCACATATTTTGAACAAGTTACGAGAACCATTAGGTAACAGAAGAATTACAATTGGTGCAGTCGGCTTCTGCGACCACCCAAAGTCTAACCGTCATGCCCCACATTTTCGCATCACGCAAAGTCGGAGAAATGCTCTTTGTCCAATTACCACAGCCATGCTGCCGAGATGTCGTACGTTCGTGCCGTGGCAGTGTGGAGGAAAGAAGATCGCCTCCGTGCAAACCGAAGTCAATCCCTCCGAGAAGAGGGTTTTTGTCATGGGAGAGGTGCTGGTCGGCCGCAGCTCTCCTGAGGATTTTATAATAAAGGGCCGGCGTCGAGAGGAATCCAGGTCCAGCACAGAAGTATCCATGTGCCACCTGCGGCGAGGATGTTACCTGGCATAAAACAAGTGCCCAGTGCTTCGGATGCCAAAGGTGGGTGCACTTCTCCTGTTCGGGCCTCAGTTCTGTGAGGCATCATAACTCATCCTTTCGTTGTGTTCTACGCTCTGCCCCCAGCAACTCTGATTCCTCAATTACCAATCGCCCCCTCTCCATTGTTCACATTAATCTCAACGGCCCTCGCAACAAGTTATCTGAACTCTCTCTATTCGCACGTTCTCATCACCCGGATGTTATCACGGTTCAAGAAACCAAGCTCTCTCCATCTACCACTTATCCCCAACTTAACGTTCCGGGCTACACCGCCTACCACATGCCAAGGACAGCTCTTGGGGGCGGAGTGTCTACTTTCGTGCAATCTGCCTTACCTTCTCATATTATCCCTAATACTCCTAAGGACGGTACTCTCGAGTACATTCCTGTCCACCTCCCCCTCAAAACCCCTTTATCTCTATTTAACATCTATATTCCTCCTATATCATCTTGTTCCACCTCTTAAAATCCTATTCCCTCCTTAAGCAGTTGTACGACTGCTCACTCTCCCCTTCAGCTGTCTTTGCGGGTGACTTCAATGCTCACACGTTCTGTTCCACTCTTGATTCTGACGCCAGAGGGGAAGATGTCGAAGAATGGGCTGAGGAGTGTGACCTGGTTATCCTCAATGATGACCAGCCCACTCGTCTCCCTGCCAACGGCCGACCTAGCCCAGATATCTCTCTTGTGTCATCCAATCTCTCTAGTGCTTGCACGTGGTCCACATCCACAACTCTCTCCAGTGATCACATTCCCGTCTTTGTCTATATTGATCTCTCTGACTCTCTTGCCCCTTACTCTGGTTTTCGTCATCGTACTTATCTTAATTTCGGCCAAGCAGACTGGACCCTGTTCAGAGATGTTGCACTCCGCCATGCGGTCGACTACCCATGGAATGGTGATGTTCATCAGAAAGAGCGCCATCTAACAAGTGCCATCCGCAAGGCCATGAAAGCAGCAATTCCTGAGGGTCGTGTCAAGACCTTTTTTCCAGATGTCAGCAGGGAAATACTGCAGACGATAAGAACCAGAGATGAGAAGAGAGCCGTAGAACATCTAGACCCGGAGATTGATGTGCTGGATAATGAGATCAAGCAGGATCTGGATAAGAACAAGAGGGAATGCTGGAAGAAGTTCACTGAAAAGCTGAATTACAAGGCGGACGGAACTACGACGTGGAGAGTGTTGAGGAAAATTTCCGGAAAGTCCGCTCCCCCGATGAACTTCGCTATTGAGTTCGAGGAAAACGTCTTCAAATCAGGGAAAGCGGCTGCTTACGCACTCGGCAAGAATTTTTCCATCACACGCACCAAGCGAAGCGTGCAGAACAGAGTCACGGTTAGAGAGCTGAGCCGGTTGCGCTCATGAACGCTTCTGAGGCCTTTACTCTCACACAAGTAGAGAAGGCTATCAAAGAAATGCGGAATTCGAAGGCTATCGGACCTGACGGTATCTTCCCAGCCATCCTGAAGAAGCTTCCCACGGAACTTCTACCGATGCTTGCAGATATCATTAACACTTCTTTCCGGACCTGCACTCTACCCCAAGCTTGGAAGACAGCCAATGTGATACCGTTGCCAGAGCCAGGCAAGTCCCAAAGCACGGCAAAAGGCTTTCGACCAATAAGCCTGCTAACGCCCGTCGCTAAATTAGCTGAAAAGTTGATCGTGACGGACCTGCCTGATCAAAATGAGCGACACCAGCATCAGCATGGGTTCAGGAAACTTCACTCTACTACTACTGCTCTATTGGAGATCGTGAGCTTTGCGGTCGATGGGTTCAACATGAGAAAACCCCTGAGAACGGTGGCCGTCGCCCTCGACCTGAGCAAAGCGTTTGACTCTGTTAACTTGGGACTGCTGTCCGAGAAACTGCTCAAGTCGTCGCTACCATCATGGCAAAAGCGATGGATTGCAGCGTTCACGAAAGGCCGCCGGGCTAAGGTTCTGTTCCAGAATCACGTACCCGATAGCATTCCAATAGCAGCCGGTGTTCCGCAAGGCGGAGTGTTGTCCCCTGCCCTATTCAGCCTGTATCTTGAGGACATCCCGAGCCTCCCAATGATGTAAAGATTGTTATGTATGCCGACGACATCACCATCATGTGCCAGGATCGTGACCTGCAGATAGCCGCTAACAAGATCAGCGCCTATCTCGTCGAGTTGAAGCTCTTCCTCGATAAAATGATGCTCACAGTCTCTGCTGCAAAATCCTCTGTTTCAGTGTTTACAACAAACACCAAGGAACACAGTGCCCATCCAGATGTCAAATGGGATGGTGACCTGTTGCCAGCAGCAAAATTCCCCAAGCTGCTTGGCCTTATTCTTGATCCGTCACTGAAGTTCCACAAAACGCGGAACAGAAACAAACAGTCGTCAAGGCTAGACTTGATATCTTGAGAGCTCTCGGAGGTACATCATGGGGAAGCAGCCGAGAGACTATATTGAGAACCTACAGAGCAATACTTCAGCCGGCTCTGGAATATGCGGCACCAGTGTGGCAGCACCTGGTGTCTGACAGCTCCTGGAATAAGCTGCAGCGTGTACAGACAGCTGCGCTTAGAATTGCTGCCGGTTGTGCAAGGAGCTCCCCAATAGAACATCTTCACGCGGAGGCCTGCATATTGCCGGTCAAGGAGCATTGTGAACTCCAGGCACAGCAGATGTATATTAATTTTCTGAGACAGCCGAATCATCCGACAAAGAGAATCATGAAGCCCATAAGAGAGAGGTCGATTAGGACGCCGTTCGCCGATGCTCCTCGTAAAGTTGATGTACAGAGATGGGCCGACTCCAACATGGAAAGGCTTCGTCTTCTGCGTGAGGAGCACACCCAGTTTGTTCGAGGATATCTAACGAAGGCGGCTGTGAACCCTATCTTGGAAGCAGTGCCGCCTCGGGTTGCCGCGAGTCCGAGTCTCAACTCAGCAGACGAGCCAGAAGTGCTCTTGCCTCGCTGCGCTGTGGTCACTCTATACTGCTCATGTCTTACGTCAACAAGATCGACAGCAGCCGACCAGACGCATGCCCGGACTGTGGTGCTCCCGGACACGACACGGCGCACTTGTTCATGGGCCCGAAGAGACCTACCTCCTTAACCACAATGGACCTTTAGACGAATCCTGTGAAGGCCGCCCAGTTCCTCAACCCATAACAAAAACCACTTTGAGGCTGCAGAAGATGAAGAAGAACCACAGCCATGTGGTCGCTTCCCATTGAACGGTGTATTCAAGACGGAGAAACTTATGTCGTCAGCGGAACATCCCATATGATGACGACGTTAACAACACTTGCATTTTCGAGAATGTTTTCATCCAGCGAATGCCGGAGATTTGTGGTCTTTCTCGACTCAAGGAGTGATTTTTCCAATCAAAGCGCGATACAGGCTCTTTTGTCGGCGGGGAAAAACTTGCAGATTTTGACGAAACCGCCTGGCGTAACAAGCTTGGTTCAGCTGGCAGACATCGGGTTTTGCAGCTATTCGAAGGCACTGCTCAAGCGATTTCACTCGCAAGTTATCGTCCACCGTCTTTCTTTCCACATCCGGAAACGAGACAATGTTCTGAAGGTAATACCTGGATTTCAGTTCTAACTATTGCTCTTCAGAATTTCGAATTTCTAGGTCGTTTCACTGGTACGCCGTACCCCCTGTCATCGATCGCTCGAAAAGCTTATAGAGCGCGCGTGGTTTAATGCCGGCGACGTCCTTATCCGCCCGGGTCCTTTCGGAACTCCAACTGATCTCGAATTCCCAGTAGCGCTCGGCCCCTGTGAAGAGATAGGTTGCCAGGGGCCTATCGCGTTATTTCGCTGTCCCTATTGCGGAATTAGCTTATGTTTGGTTGTCAAATATATGTGATGTCAATACTTCCGGAAAATAGAAGTTCTCCAGTACAATGAAAATCCTTGATGAGGAACAAAACCTTAAATCCTCTGTACCCGAGTCTATTTCACTGTCGATATGGCTATATCGGGCAGCAAAAGGATATGATGACATTTGTGATATACTTTTTGATAAAAATATGAAAGTTCCGTGAATTTCCAAAAAATAGCTCTGGGAGAGATTCGAACCCTGGTCACATGCCCACCACCGCCACTTCCTCCCGTTGCGCCGCCGATGCTGTTGACTTGACCGCTTAGCAATTCATAGACTAAGAGGAGGTCGATGGCTGGCAAACTTTCGGAGCTTATAACTCCTTCAGATCTATCTTTCGCGGCGGCCCGCCTACACTATTTTACCATGTAATGAGTGAACATTCTCACATGACATTAGATTTCTACCGTTCAGACCTACGCTTCTTATACTTCCCTTGTCAGATTCGTGTTCAACATCCCAAATAACTCCAGAGAACCAATTTGAGCCATATCTATCGTATCGTACCGGAAACCGGCTATCGCATACAGGAAATCTTCAAAAGTGGCGCACTGACCTCAAATTTCCCCCCGATAGGAAGCGTTAAACAAACAAAGTCGAAAATTTCGGAGAATCGACAAATAAAACTCTGATTCGTGATCAGCACAGCAGACAGCCCCCATAGAGAAGTTTCAGGTCAAATCTGAAACATTTTTCTTGAACGCTTTTAGAACCTCTTAAGTGATTGATTTATTACACGGTAGAACCGTGTCAGAGACAACAAATTGATATATCCTCTGGTTCCGAGCATGATTTACTCTGTTCCCTCGGCACACGCACGCGACGAACGGAAATAAATCACACTCGGAAACAGAGGATAAGTAAACACTCAGCCAAGAATCCGTTTAAGTCCAAAACACTATCACTCTATGCAAACTTCAAAGAATGACCCGAATTCCGCTCAGATATTTGTGGGGGAATTCCCGAGAAAAATAGACCTGATTTGGTCGTTATCACTCGGTCGAGGGGCGAGACGTCCCCCCCCCGGAAGGAGGGGTTTCGCCCCTCTCCGGTCGAATTATACCCAACGAATGACGTTCGAAACAGTCGACTCGGGGGGAGAACAAGGAAAGTTCGCTTCACGGTTGTTCCCATGGCCTTCCCCGAGCACGATGGACGAGAAGACAAAATCGCAGACAATATACTCCAGTCTCGAGGTGGTCTAGCACTTCGCAAATTGAGGGGGCAGATTTGCCACTCAAGGACTGCGTAAAGTATCTGTGTCCGAATTTCAGGTGAGGTAACAAGCTTCTTTGTAACCTACATCAGAGAAGAATATTTTAGCCCTATTCCAGTTTTCCAAGAACAGAAAACTGTTGAAAACAACCAGTTTTTGCGAGCTGATTTTTGATCTATCAATGAACAATATGTGTCGGGCTGCGACAGCGTGGGGAAGACCGGCGATCTGGAGAACAGGGGAAGACCTGCTGGTTGAGGTCCCCTCCGCCTCCCCTCGATTCGGCGAAAGCTCCCCAGTTGTTTCGAGGGAGGTTCCCTCGTCGTTCTCGGGAACATCCCCACCAATGTCTGAATACTCGGAAAAGGTCATTTCGAAGACGAGGTTGTCGTGTTTAAAGTGGGTGCTGAACACGATTATACGTTCCGTTTTCAGATTTTCGAAAGATTTCTGTGCGTTTCGGAAGGTGCAGTGGGTTCGAAAATCAGGGGAAAAGAGCCTATAACTTTTTCAGAGTGATTCTAGGCGGCTGCGAAGGGCATATCCGGAAATATGCGTTTTCATGAAATTCGAGGTGACGAAACCGTGAGTTGAGACGTCATCGCTCCCTCGCGGCACCTAGTTCTAATGATCACTCCCTCGTAGAAGTTCCCCGTGCGAGCTTTTCTCAGATCGCCATACTTGAACATTGATGTGAACGAAAAAAAGCCCCTTGTTCACCCATAAGAATAATAATCAAAAAAAAACTGGGTTTTCAGGAAAATCTGACTCTCAACTACTTTAAACGCCGAGACGTGCCAACTGCATGAGGAGGAATGAAAAAAACTCGTGCAAGCTAAAAAAAATGGTGATGTGAACAACTAAAAGCGAAAACAGTACGCAGTAACGTGGTTGGAAACGCGCACGTCATGGTGAATAATTTGTCCAGACTGATAACCTGCAGATACAACAGCACCTCGCCAGCTCAGTACACCTGAAATCCTTTGCGATTCTCACGTATATATAGTTGGACGAGGTAGTATATGGATTTACTAGCAAATACCGTTCCGGGACTGCCGAGGCGGTTTCATTGTCCGCAACTCCAACTTTCCGTTAGGAGGAACAACTCGTCGTGGATCGTACATCTGAATCACAAAGAATATGGTTCAAACAGAAAACAAACTTTTTTTTTCAATAACCTTCAAGGAGCCATCTTTGAATCCCACAGCAAGGTAAGTTCCATCCAGCGACCATTTCACCGAGGTTATTAGATTCATTTCGTTACTTTCATCTAGCTCGAACAATACCTAAATTGAGCTCAAATACGACCATATAAGGATAAGACAACACAGGAAACCGATTCAGAAAAAGACTTCATTGGTACTTTACAATCCGTTGGGATAATTCATCATATCTTCCTCGAAAACATCACACCTGCCTTGGGCAACATCAAATAGGTCACCACTACATCATACCCGGAGCATCTCAGTAAGGTTTAGGTGGAAATGTACTATATGGTAGGTGTATCCGCTAGAGGGATAGCTGCGGACCACTCAGCAGGCCGCGCGCCTATCGCGTGCGCCCATCGATCACCACATTTCTCGTGGGCGCACACGACGCAGCGCAGTCCGCTGAGGTGTCCGCAACTATCCCTTTTCTGGTTACCCGAACTATACCGATCAAGACTGCCTTTTTTCTCTGTGAACACACTGAAAAAAAACTCCGAACAGCGCACCTGTATTTCGCCAGTGTCAGCATTCCACAAGTACAATGTGCAAGACAATGCCACTGCAACGACTCCACAGCTGCTCCAATCAATAACATTAATGTAGTAATCATCTGAAAATCGAGGACTTTCATTTACTATCCTACAACGAATCAAACCACAAGGTCAAAGAGCAGGGGACAGCCACTGCCAGCAGCGCGACGGAAAATCTTCCGAGATCAAGAATTGGTCTTCTATAAAGATTCGTTTATCTGTATTCGTCTTCTTCTTCTTCTTTGCAGCCACGTCGAGGGTACTGTCATAGGTTGAGGAACTGGGCGACCAATAACGGATTCGTCCATAGGTCCATTGTGGTCAGCATGGTTGGTCTCTCCGGACAATCAAACAAATGTGCCGTATCGTGGCCGTGGCATCCACAGTCTGGGCAAACGTCCGATTTGGTGCTGTCAATCTTGCTAACATATGCCATAAGCATAGTAGAGTGACCACAGCGCAGCGATGCCAGGGTGCATCTGGCCCTCCTTCCGAGTTGAGACTCGGATGTGCAGACCCGGGGCGGCACCACACCCAGGATGGGATTTACCGCCGTTTTTTCCAGATGACACCGTACGAACTGTGTGTGCTCCTCGCGCAACAGACGGAGTCGTTCTTGCTGTGAATCGTGCCATCTTTGCAGATTGACTTTGCTTGGGGCATCGGCGAATGGCTTTCTGATCTTTCTTTCTCTGACTGGGTTTAGCACTCTCCGAGAGGGGTGATTTGGTTGTTTGACAATGTTGATGAAAAATTGTTGGGCCTGGAGCTGACAGTGTTCTTTTACTGGTAATAATCGTGTCTCCGCATGCAAGTGCTCGACTGGGGAACTTCTTGCACATCCGGTGGCGATTCGAAGAATAGTCCAAGAGGATTCCGAAACTAGATGCTGCCAAACTGGTGCGCCGTATTCTAGTGCAGGCTGGAGAATCGCTTTATACGTCGTAATAATGGTTTCTTTGCTACTGCCCCATGATGTACCGCCCAGGGCTCTGAGCACATTAAGCTTCGCTTTGACGACGGCCTGCTTCTGCTCGGTGTTCTTATGAAACTTGAGCGATGGATGGAGCACCAGACCGAGCAGTTTGGGAAAGCGAGCAGCAGGTAATCGATCTCCGTCCCACTCGACATACGGGTGAGCGCTGTGCTCCGAAGGATCCGTGGTGAGTACGGATACCGACGATTTGGATGCAGAGATCTTTAGCATTTTGCGGTCGAAAAAGCTTTTCAGTGTGACCAGGTACTCATTGATCTTGGAGGCGGCCACATGTATATCCCGATCCCGACACATTATTGTCATATCATCGGCATAGGCGACCACCTTGATATCCTGGGGGGAGCGGGCATGTCTTCGAGGTACAGACTGAAGAGGGCAGGCGATAAAACGCTGCCCTGCGGAACTCCAGCTGCAATAGGAATACTATTGGAGACATGGTTCTGGAACATAACTCTGGCTCGTCTGCCCTTGATGAATGCCGATATCCAGCGTTTCTGCCACGGCGGTATTGATGATGCGAGTAAGTTGCTTGACAGAACTCCATGGTTCACTGTGTCGAATGCCTTGGTGGGATCTAAGGCAACAGCCACAGTTCTCTGTAGCTTCTGGGCATTGAACCCATCGATGGCAAAGCTTGTAATTTCCAGCAGAGCTGTCGTTTTGGAATGCAGCTTTCTGAATCCATGCTGAATCACTGGCTTCTCATTGTGCTCCGCCAAGTCCTTTACGATCAGTTTTTCGGCTACCTTCGCGAACGTGAACAGCAAGCTAATAGGTCTGTATCCCTTGACTGAAGCCTGAGGTTTCCCCGGCTTGGGCAGCGGCACAACGTTAGCTGTCTTCCAGTTCTGTGGGATGGTGCACGATCTGAACGAGGTATTGATCAAATCAGTGAGAAGCGGAAGGATTTCATTTGGTATCTTCTTTAAAACAGCAGGGCATATCTCGTCTGGACCGACCGCTTTTGAATTCCGCATATCCTTTATAACTTTCTCAACTTGCGTCGTAGTGAACGCTTCGGCCGTGCTCATTAGCGGGAGGCGGCACAGCTCTCGTACAGTCACTCTATTCTGCGGACCTCGTTTAGCACTGGTGATGAAAAAACCTCTCCCGAGCGCACCGTTTTCTAATTCGATTGTGGAGACGGTAGCAGGCAAGCTCTTACCCGAGAGCTTCCGTAATACCTTCCAAGTAGCTGCACTGTCCGTCTTAAAGTCTAACTGTCCAGCGAACTTTTCCCACTCTTCTTTCTTGTGCCTGTCTAGATCCTTTTTGATCTCATCGTCAAGTTCAGCAACGACGGGGTCTAGATGGTTGACCGCTCTCCTGGCATCTCTTGTCCTGATCTTATCGAGGATCTCTCTTGTGACATTTGGATAGAACGTCTTAACGCGGCCGACAGGAATAGCCGCTTTTATGGCTCTGCGGATCGCGTCAGATAAATGGCACTCTTTTTGATGCACGTCGCCATTCCACGGGTAATTTGCCGACAGGCGAAGCGCAACTTCACTGAACAGGCTCCAGTCTGCTCGGCCTAAATTAAGATAAGAACGTTGACGAACACCAGAATAGGGAGCGAGAGAGTTGGAGAGATCGATATGGATAAAGACGGGGACATGGTCACTTGGCAAAGTGGTTGTGGTGGACCATGAGCAAGAGTTAGAGAGGTTGGACGAGACTAGAGAAATGTCTGGGCTGGAAGATCGGCCGTTGGTAGGGAGACGGGTGGGCTGATCATCATTTAAGATGACCAAGTCACACTCCTCTGTCCATTCTTCGACGTCATTTCCTCTAGCGTCAGAATCGAGAGACGAGCAAAAGGTGTGAGCATTAAAATCGCCCGCGAAGACAACTGAGGATGAGAGGGAGCAGTCGTTCAGCTGCTTGAGAAGTGGAATAGGATTGTAAAAAGAGGGGCATGAGGTAGTAGGTGGAATATATATGTTGAAGAGAGAAAGAGGTGTTTTAAGAGGGCGATGGATTGGAAGGTACTCGAGAGTACCATCCGTGGGGGTGTTGGGTATGAGGTGGGAGGGAAGAGAAGATAAAACAAAGGTTGAAACTCCTCCGCCAAGAGCTGACCTTGGAGCATGGAAGGCAGTATAGCCCGGGATGTTAGGATGAGGACGGGTAGGGGATGGAGAGAGCTTGGTTTCTTGAACCATGATCACGTCTGGATGGTAAGTACGTGCGAAGAGAGAGAGCTCAGAAAGTTTGGCACGAAGGCCATTGAGATTGATATGTACAATGGAAAGGGGGCGATACGAGGAAGAGGAATCAGAGTTGGTAGGTGAAGAGCATATACCACAGCGAAAAGAAGAGTTATGATGCTTCACAGAACTGAGACCCGAACAAGAGAAGTGCACCCACCTTTGGCATCCAAAGCATTGGACGCTGGTCCCATTCCAATTGACATTTCTGTCGCATGTGGCACAAAGGTACTTCTTCTTCTGAGCGGGTCCAGGATTCCTTTCCACGCCGGCCCTCAGCAGGAGAATCCGAAGGAGAGACGCGGCCGGCCAGCACCTCTCCCATGACAAAAACCCTCTTCGTGGAGGGGGTGACGTCGGTTTGCATAGAGGTGATCTTCTTTCCTCCACACTGCCACGGCGTGAACGTACGACATCTCGGCATCTCGGCATTCGTGCTCAACTACAGGCTAATTTAGATGAAAATCTGCCGGGATGAAAATCTTGAACGATTTGTTGATCACAGTAATAACACCTGCATAATCTGACGAGAAAACTCCTGCCGCTACAGCGGGGAATGAAGGGCTGTTACGCAGAATTGTGATTACTTTTAATTCCACCATTGTGACCTGACCATGTGGAGGCCTTACGACTTCTTAGTAAGAAATGCCAAGGACGAAGCCTTTGCAATCAGAAACCGAGAAAGTCTGAAATGGACAATTCGCCCGCGGGCGAAAGCATTGAGGGATCTTTCATAGCTTTCACCGAAAGCGCGGGGCTAGCAGTGGACAATGAAACTTTTCACCGCATGTCACGGGCATGCCGCCCATTCCAGCAATGCTGTGGCGATTTCACTATTTGTATCTTTACTCAATCATGTTTGATTCCACTCCATCAGAAAAAGTTTTAGCACTATTCTATACTGCCGGTGTGAAAATGCTGGCTCAAATTTTGTGAGCACGGTACAGTGACGACTTAACTTTACCCAGCACCGCCATAACGATGCCGCCGAAGATGTCACAGTACCTAACTCCGCGTCTGGGGCTGTGAAAACATCCCATGGCTCATTCCGCGGAGGGAGAACTATAAAATAAAACCTGACGAGGGAGAAGACTATACGACACAAGACAGACCGGGCTGATTTGAGGAGCATCTCTGTCAACAACTCGAATAGAATCCATCCCCTGTGGGGGTGGAGGTTTTCGAGCAGTTGCCGCAATACTTTGCTGGAACGCAGAGCGCGAAAATGATAAAAAAAACTTCGTATTGTTGCAGAACGCATTCTTGTGAACATCCAAAACGAAAAAAATGACAAAAGTCAGTATCTCCACTTTGCACGAAAGAAACTTGCCAGAATGTATATACGACACTGAAATCAAGAAAAGTGCTGAACTACCTTTGAAATCTGGAGCGTCGAGAACACGCTCTGGCTGCTGAGGAATGTGTCGTGATGATTTTTTCACCGCGGAAGAGGGTTGCACACACGCCGAGTAAAGCACCTAAAATTTCTTAGGATAGTATTCCGGGTAGAAAATGGTACCTATAAGCACCATGAAAGAAATGCAATGATAAGAAACCAACTTTGGCCTGATTGAGATGACCAGCGGCCGGCAAAGGCGCCATATTCTTCTTGTAGCACAGGATGCGATCATCCTCTCCAGCATCCGTGAGATTACCAGCTGATTTGACTGAAAATCACAGAAGAAGAAATTCGAAAAGCTTGAATTCCCAAAAATCACAACTGGAGCTGTAAAGGCTATTCTCGGAAAGACAAACAGTTTACGAACTCTCTGGTCTTAGACTGTCAAAACTAAAATTTTAAGTTAAAAAAAAAACTTTTTAGACCGCTGAACTACATCTGGTGCTATAATTTAGGCGGACGAAGGTAACGATAGCTGTGATTAGGCTTAAACTGTGCAATATGCTACTGTTTAAGTACGCAGAAAAGCTCATGTCTAACGGCTGCTGTAAGGGCCCCCACAGTATCTTGGTGAGGTCAAAGAAAGTAAACTCTGGTACCGCCGTAGTGACCTGTTGATTTCGATTATCACAGCGCGGAGCGGTGGCTTTTTTGTCGGAACCTCCTTATCACTAGTTATATTTCACCGAGGCCAACCGCTCCGCTGCTGGTATTGATCGAAATCAACAGGTCACTACGGCGGTACCAGAGTTTAAAGTCTGCTGAGGAAGGAGCCCTCCCTCTCACGTTGAATTCGTGAACGCGAGGCACACGCGACACGCAACTCGCAGTTCTGCCGTAGAGCGCGTCATGCTCATGGCTTGGATGCGAGTTCAAGAGAATACAGAGGCCCTCCCTTCTTTGAAGTCTTTCCCCTCAATTCTAGCCGGACGAGGTAGGGCTTATCAGGCTCACCATGTCGCAATATTCTTATCACCAATATTTGTTGGACTATATGCCGTATAAATTTTTACCTCTCATCATACGCTTCATCTGTTCTTGCTCATAGTTCTTCGTTGGACTGTTGGGAGCAGAGTTTGAAGTATTGAAGGTAGAGTCAGTTGGCTGAAAAAATTTCCATTAGGATATAGTGTTTTTTAATAGAGCGAACAGTATGCGAAATCCCATCTCGTTGTGTTCTATTGCGCGGATTTCCCTTTGTATCTCGACTTTCTCATAATAACAGAGTTGGAGCGAAGCAATGCTTCGCTCCCTCTATGGCACGGTAATAATGTGAGGTGGGTGTTTGCAAGGATTGATTATTGCTAATCGGAAGTTGAGCTACCACGATTCAGCGCCACCTTATGCATATGGCGACGAAAGGGCCCGAGCTGTTTGTATTTGTATCCAGGGTCAAGCGGGGTTGCGGAATTCCGCAACGGGGGTTTGGGGAGTGATCGCGAAAATTTTGGCCCCCCAAAATGAAGGTTAGGGGTGATGGCAAAAATTTCGGGTCAAAAATGAAATTTTGTGAAGATATCCCGAAAATTCTCGACATTTTAAGTCACCAAACGAAAGAATCGTAGCATTGCTTAGGTTTAGACGCTTGAGCCCTACTACTGAACGAATTTTCAGCGTCTGGCAGCTTTAGTAATCAAATATAAACTGCCCATAAATCACGCCTCGGGAGGGGGTCACAAAAATTTTGGATTTTGAAAAAAACTCTGGTGATGGGTCGCTCCGGTTTCGAAAAAATACGCGACGCCCCGCTTGACCCTGCTGTAACGTCCTGTCCGTGCGTCGCAGCCTAGCAGCTGGTCCCTTGGAGCACGCGCGCGGGTAAGTCATTCATTGATCTGCAGACAAAACGTCGCATCAATAACTCAAAACTTTTTAAATAACGTGATTCCCAGCAATAATCAGCGAAATCAACTTTGATTCAACTAATTTAGCTTGGAACCACTTTATTTCAACTAAGGATTGACTTATGTCGGAGACCATCAATTATGAATTGACTTCAAAACAACTGTAGCCCTACTTTGCGCTCAATCACTGGGGAAAACAAGTTGAAACTCACTCTCTCCAGCTGATTAGGGATGCTATACGGTGCAAACAAGCTTCGATTCAGACAAATTCAGCGATACGGTATCAACAACTAGATGTCAACATAAGACTCGAGAATCGGGTATAGTCTACAGCAATGTTAGTAGGACCAGGTGAGGTTGCGGACTCGTCCTAACATACGGTAGTTTGTTAGTGGTATCGCTCATTTTTCCGGAACTGCTTTGATAGATCGGTGAGTCTGTGTGTTCACCGATACGACCACATCCTTGGAAGCAATGAAAACAGGTGAAAATGTGAGAGCGGAAGCCGAAACTCACCGACCAATTTTAGTTATTTCGAAAAAATGAGTGATAAGACTATCAGGCTACAGTATGTTAAGAAGAATCCGCAACCTCACCAGGTCCTACTTCCATTGCTGTAGACTATAACTATCTTCAAATGAGTCAGCGGCTTTATGAATTGATGGTAATCACGTCGTAATGTGCTTATCACGTGCACGGCCGGTATAAAAGGTGCCTTGCTCGACTCGTGAGTAGGCATTCTCGTGCCGGCCCTGGAGGGTGACTTCGAGTCACTCTTCGGAGGCCAGCATATTTTTGACCGCTGGGGGGATGGTAGGCATCCCAACTACTGGGGGGGTTTTGGCCGCGGTCCGCGATGAGGGTGTTTCCTCACCGCTAACCGCCAGCTGGCAAAGCTCCGCAGGCCATTACCCCCAGGACCTCAGTGGCTTGTTATACAGTTGTTCTTACAGTATGGGCAATTGTTGTTGGCAAGTTGGTGAGCCTCAAGTTGTTTCAACATACAAACAACTATACCGTGGTTAGCTACGGCGACAAGCAGAAATTTGTTTCTAAAGTTGAAATCAAGTAAAAAAAATGTTCTGAGAACCCGGAATCACTTTAGGGAAACACGTTGTTCCATTCCTGAATTCCTTTTTTTATGTTAACTGAGATGGAAAACATATGAAAACAAATGGTTCGTAGTTCAGTGATATCTTACAAGGGAACCACTATAAGTCATATTAACCATTCTAAATGAAATGTACTTTTCTAGAACCATTTTCAGACGAAAAGTCCGAATATGCCCATCGCAGCTGCCTAGACCCACTCTGAAAGAAGTTATAGGCGTTTCTTCTCTGATTTTCGTACCTATTGTACCCTCCAAAAAGCGCATTAGTTTTCACGAAAATCCGGAAACGGACCTCATAGTCGTGATTAGCGCCCAAAACTACCCCCCTAAGCAAAGTTTGGGTGAAGTGACATTTTCCAAACTTTGCGCAGACTGACCGCGTTTTTAACTTGTACGGATTTCCGGTTGGGCCTTCATTTCTACCACTTAGAGAGCTCTCGAAGCGTTTTAGAAAAATATTCCAGATTTGACTTGAAATTCGCCCTGGAGGGTTATATGTGGTGCTGATCATGAATCTGAGGTTCATTTCTCGTTTTTCCAAAGTTTTCGACTAAATTCGTTCAAAGCTTTACGCCGGCAGAGAAAATTGACGGCAAAATCGACTTTTGACGATTTCCGGAATGTGGCGACAGAAGTGACTCAAATCGTTCTTCTGAGAGTTATTTAGAGTGCTCAACACGAATCTGGTGTCAGTTTATCGATTTTGACAGCTTACGGTAGATGGTATACAGTAGTTTGGTGAAAGTCTCAGATTTGTCTCAAAGTTTCTATTTGGGGTTTTTTTGGGTGCTGAGTACGAATTCGATGTCCACTTGTCGATTCTCGAATTATTAAGGTGGATTTTGCCTCCTAAATGGTGTGTTACCAACCGCAACCTACAGTTAACCTTAAAATTTTGACAAGCGAACCCCAGATTCGTGTTCAGCACAGGGTTGAGCAGGCCGTTGTGGCGATTTTCGTCGCGGCTACGACCCCCCCAGATTTTCATATTTTTCCAAAAAAAAAAATCCCAAAATTTTACGACCCCCAGGGGGGCTCCTGGAACAAATGTTTTTAGCTTTATTTTTTTCTATTTTTATTTTTTTCGGCATAGCCGCTCACGTGAGTTCCATTTCGGCTAATTTCTTCCTTACCTATAGCATGCGACACGTTTTAAACAGCTCTGTATATAATCTACTTTTTTATTGTTGAAAATGCATACATCTCACCCCCGACTGATTAATCTTACCTCATTTAACCTTAACAAGTGGTTTTGAAAAATTCCTATTTTTCTCCAGAAATTTGACGACGCCCCCCAGATTTTCATTTTCCAGAAAAATTTCCAAAAATTTTACGACCCCCGTTGTGGCGGGTCACAACCCTGCTGAACCCTGGTTCAGCACCACAGATTACCCCTACATACACGTTTTTAGCAAAATCCGGAGAAAAATTCACAAACACCCTGAAAATTCCATGATGGTACGTCATGGAGCGCGCGCAAGACCCCAGTAGGGTTATGCAGGACGTCAAAGGTTGTGTGCAGAACCTCGGTAGGAGTTTGCAGGACATCATTGGACGTGGACAGGACCCCAGTAGGGGTGTGCAGGGCGTCAAGGAGCGTGTGCAGGACCCAAGTAGGGGTGTGCAGTATACTTGAGCCGAATCGAATGATCGAATCATCATCCGATTGAAAAAAGTCGACTTCGATTGAATCGACTATTCGAAAAAGGGCGATTTTCGGATAAGTCGAGAAGTCGATCATTCGAAAATAGTAATATCCGACTTATTCGAAATTTTCGCAGCTTTCAAAAGTACCTGGTGTACTTGTTATCCGAAGATAATTCTTCGGATAATCGATCGATTATGATATTGCCGACTTTGAATTTTCCGGATGTTGGTTCAATTCAGATATTGCGTTTTTTTCGAATTTTCGGAAAATGGATCGATTCAGATAATGCCATTTTTTCAATGATTCGGATGCGAATATTAGGTCGGATAATTTCGGAACCAAGTTCAATTGAGGCAAAACGGTAAAAAATGCAAAGATGCTCACGGCAAGCCTCTGAAAACATCCATAATTGAAGAAACAGAAGTACTTCATTGCGTTTGCAGCATGTTCACATACGAATATCAATCTTCAGAAATGCATCTTAATAAAAATATGAAAACGAATCTTCAATTGAACTATCGTCGTTGGGAGGCACAGTATCATCCATACACAAGCTTTTCAGGATAACTAGCAAGGAAAAAATATGCAAAGCAGCTATACAAAAGCCTACACTGAATGACTAGCCACTTGGTCATCTCACTTGACTACGCCCATTTTTCCTCACCGCAACGACTCTTCCAATTTCGGAAGGAGGAGGAAAACCCTAGGTTGATGTACTAAACAGAGGGTGATTCGGACTCGGACAAATGGGCGTGGCCGAGTGCAATTTTATCCAAATTTATCCGATTTTATCCCAAAACTTATCCGATTTTATCCGAAAATTATCCGATTTTATCCGAAATTTTACCGGAATTTTATCCGAATTTTTTATCCTTCGGAAAATGTTTCGATTCAGATAATGCCGATTTTAAATTTCCCGGATATAGGCCCGTAGTAAAGCCACAACTCAGTCAGGATCATCTGAATGAGTGATAAGACGAGCCCGAAACGATTCAGACAGGGCTCAGACGAGTCTGAAATTGTTTCGAGCGATAGATTGCATTCCAGCGGTCGGTCTTGCAAAGACATGATGATGATGACATGAAGATACCTGTGATGGTAAGAACAACCGGCCATTATTCTCTACGTGGTCGTTCAGGAATCGACCAACTCCACGCTCCGTTTCTCAATAAATGAAATGCTGTTTGTTTCGTGGAAGCTGATATTGATAATGATATATTGATAAGCCGAAATCTCAGCTGAATTATTTAAGTTACTCCTTTGCTCCTTAAAAAAGTCTTGAGCGCACTCCTGTCCTGGCACACTGTTTCACTCTTCTCTAGCCAAGAAGTCAGTCAGATCTGACTGAATCGATTGAGTCAGATCTGACTGAGTGATTCAGCTTAGCTTGTTTGTTGCTGACTTTCTCTGTTTAGCCCAGGTCGCTATCCTGCAACACGTTCGTCTGAAATGTGTGCGGCTCATCTGAATCTTTTTCAGAACATGGATTCAGATAGGCTGAACTGAAATTTTCGCCGGCTTTACTACGGGCCATAGTCTCGATTCGGATATCCGGTCGGATATTCGAAAAGGAGTGATTCGGATACTAAGTAGAGTACCTGGTTACTATACACTGGACCCGAATCGAAAAACGGATATCCGAATCATATTAAAAACGATGGTCGCGGATTTCCAATTCATCCGAATGAATTCAAAACAAAAGCACTGCTATTCCGGTACTACTTGCTGAATGCACTCGGATATCCACAACCATGGTTTTCGGAATGATTCGGATATCCGTTTTTCGATTCGGGTCCAATGTATACTGGTTACCGAGGAAGATGTTGGAAATGCCAGCTACTCCATCTCGACACATTGTTTTAATTTGCGCGTAATCAATGCAGAATTTTTGTAGCCTCAGACAAACATAATTGATGCCTTCTTTCTACTATCTAATATTTTTCCTATTTCTACATGTTCAATGAATTTAATACCGAATTAAGAACTCACAAGATTTTAACTAAAGGTGTCTGAATGGAAATGAAAATGGGGAAACTGCAGACGAATTATGCTGATCATCGAGGAGGAAGATTGTCATATTAGAGGGATCGTACGCGTAGAAAACCATAGGTTTTTTTCATATTCTGTATAGCTTGGCCTCTTTAGTGAAAGAAAATGTCGGACGAGTCCCTAAAAAATCTTGATTTGTGAAGAAAAGCCAGTTTGAATACACTGTAAAAATGACTTGAAGTTCGCGCCAAAATCGTTTTTGAAGTTTTCCTGCATGTGGAGTTTGCGTCATAGTTGTTTTAGTGTTGTTTGACAGTCCCATCAACATTCTATGAGAAAACGGTAGATGATGGACCAGAAGTGCTAGATGATCGACCCCATAGCAACTTTCAGCTGGCCGCAGTGTTGAGCAGGCCGTTGTGGCGATGTTTGTTGCGGCTACGACCCCCCCCCCGATTTTTCTTTTTTTCCCCAAAAAAATCCCAAAATTTTACGACCCCCGACAATTTTCAACCTTTATTTAGTGTCAAATTTTAAAGAGAAGCGAAAGTTTAGTTACAACAAGGTTTGGAAAAAATCCTATTTTTCTTCAAAAATTTTACGACCCTCCCTCCAATTTTCATTTTTTTCCAAAAATTTTACGACCCCATGGTTGTGGCGGGTCACAACCCTGCTCAACCCTGGCTGGCCGTAGCTTTTAAAGGCAGTGTTCACGATCAATCTCATATTCGACTTCGACTCAAAAATGGGGTTGTTCGGTCGTGAGCTATCCAATAGTGAATGAACAGCGGAGAAAAGCGCTCAGAATAAGCTAAAATAGATGGGCGGGCGAGCTAAGAGCAGGCGTACTTGGCTAACGAAATCTTTTCGCCGTCGTTTCTATCGATTTCTGGCCCGTTTTGGCTGCTTTTTTTTACCCTATCCCCTCTAGCATCTGCCAGCGTAGTACCTATTTCACACTAAAAACTTGAAAGCGAGATTCATCGTGAACACTGCTTTTAGAAGCTGAAATAGGCCTCGGCTGATATCTGAGCTAGGTATGGGGTGTCAGCTTGTGCGCTACATTGAGAATGTCGCGACGCATCCGCGCGCGCACGAGGAAAAAGGGCCATTCTTATCAAAGCTCTGTTCATACAGTCACCGCAGATCGCACTGATACTCTGCGTTCCCTGTTGTGCGGTAGCGCAAGCTCGGTACCCGCATGTTATAACACGTGGCATCTAGTTTACACTAACCGTCGATAGGAACCGCCAAGTATTAGCACGATCCGAGAAGACTGTACACTCTTTGCCCCATACCTCGGTAAATTTAGGAGACTCGCTTTAGTTACCAAGTGTTACTTCCCCGCCGTTGTTCTCCCGGACAATAGCCGTTAGACCCTGAAGCCAGCTTCCAAAATTATCGATTCTTTAATTATATTCTTTTTTCGCATTCCGATTTCATAAATATGCGGAAAGGTTGGAGAGGGTACAGAACAGCTTTACGAGGAAAGTTTTTATTCGGACACTTGGATTCACATATGCCACCATTCCTAGGAGTTATCTGAGAAATAAAAGGTTACAGCTCGACACTCTTGCTCTCCGTAGGAGAAGAAGTGATTTATTCTTAATTTTCAAAATGTTGAATGGTCTCGTGGGTCTGAAACTATCTGAGTTCTTCACCTTGAGACGTTCTAATACTAGAGGTCAGGGGTTCCAACTCGCTCGCTTAAGGCGTAATTTTTTCACAATTCGTGGGGGATTGGAATATCTGCGCTTCAGTAAAAGGCTCTTGGTGCCTAGTTCTTTCAGTATTTTTAAAAGGCAGGTTGACCGGTATTTGCAACAGGAACCGTTTATTGGCTCTAGTAGGGCCTAGTTTTCTTTTTGTTTGCTGTTGGTTATGTTTTAATGTTTTTCCATTCGCTCTTTTTTTTGTTCCTCACATGTGCTGACGCGCATGTAATAAATGTAAACTGTAAATGAAAAATATGTAATGGAGCTGTTGCGGGAACGAAAAAGTCAATTAGGCTGTCGTCTTCATGTACCGTCCGAATGGCTGAATGGTAGATAATTTTTTAAATCGATTGAAAAAGTCAACTTTTTATCCGAATAAGTCGATCATCCGAAAAGTGGAAATTCCTGCTAAATTGAAAAGTCGATCATTCGAAAAAATTTCCAATTTGCCCAAGTATAGTGTGCAGGACGTCAGCGAATGTGTGCTGGACCTCAGTAGGAGTGTGCAGGACATCATGGAACGTGTGCAGGATCCCAGTAGGGGTGCGCTGGACCTCAGTTTAAAGGCGGTTTTCACGATAAAAAATCCCTTCTCTGATTTTTAACTATCTTGAAGACGGTCCCATTCTGATTCAAGTGATGTCTCTGGAATCGTACAAGACCTTCTGGGAACGGAGTTAAGGTCCCTCAAAAATTGAGCTAGGGAAGCATGGTGTACGAGTTGTCCGAGGCTTGTAACTTCCGTCTTTTGCAGCCAATGTATGCGAGCTGACCTGAGTAAAGAGAGAAGTTGAGAATAAAGGGAAGAACGGGGCTTTTAATCGGAAACCATCGCTCATCTCACGATCTCGAGTGTTCCATTGTTTACATCGAGGGGCGGAAAGGGGACGGACTTTCCCAAAGCGGCTGGGTTTGCCCACTTTTCTAAGCCGCTTTCCGGCTCCTGGGTCGCTTTTCGTCCCGTTTTTTCGAAGCTATTTTGTTTCTGAGAGCTACGAGAAGCTTTTGTTATGAAAAATTCGAAGATGAAGTTTATCGTGAACAGTGCCTTTAATTTTCAGAAAACCGTATGCAAGTCATACCTTCGAATCAGACATATGGGCCGGAGCAGACGATCCACATCAGCAAGAACCGGTGAAGTTTGGCTAGAGCGACTGCCCCTGGGTCTATCCTAGTCCCGGGGTGGGGCCTTCCAAGATTTACTCATAAAAATGATGAAAAACTCTGACAAAAGATGCCTGATACTGCTATCAATCACTGCTTTTATAGAAACTTTATGAAAATACTTCGACTGTTAGCCTTACCAATCGGTGGTTCATTTCATTTCTGTCTTTAATGGTGGGTGCCCCTCCTCCCGTCTAGGATAGTGCCCTAACCCTGTACAATTGGGTCAATTTAAAACTCACTTCTCCATTTTCTCGACTTTTAAATTCAAAAACTATGTATATGCCTTGTACTTTATCTGTAGGAAGCGGCGTTGCAACTATTATCTTGCAATCCTAGCAGCGGAGCGGTTGTTTCTTCATTTCTACCTTTATGTTTTCTAAAGCCTAGTTTTGACTGCAGATGGTCGCTGCGGCCATGTGAGGGAGAACTGTTCCTTTTTCATCGCGCGCAATGAAAAGCCGCTCCAATTGTGATCTTCGTGGCAAACGTCCTACATCGCTGGGTCGCGGCTACGAAATCCTATGTTTTAGTGCTTCGCTGCTGCAGGGCGATTCTCGGTGGTCATTGATCATCGCTCCATCGCTGCCATTATGGCAGCGATGGAGCGCTTGCCAGAGAATGACACGTTTCGTCTAATGAACGTTGACCCTTTCACATGACAAGATCAGTGTTTTCGAGTCAAAACGCGTTATTGATGAATACCGGCCATTAATTTCACTGATTGGTTGAATTTCTTCTATCATCCGTGGGCCTATGCACTATGAACAAAATCGCTGCCGCTGCTAAATCGCTGCAGCAGCGGGTGCAAAATCGCTGCGATGAAAAACAGCAGCGATGCAGTCAAAACTAGGCTTAAAGAAAAACAACTTGATTTTTAGAGACTGACGATATTTTAGAAGGGAAACCCTTGGGAAAAGTTGTGAAATTTCTGAAAGTTGGGCTCCGCAAAAAAGGTTAGGGATTTGGCATTGCTCTAAAATGTCGTTAAATTGTTTTATTGGATTTGGCTTTCAAACTGATTTTCTAAATGAGGTGAAATTGTTGCAAATGGATTTGGCAGGCGCTCTATGAATTATCGGAGTCAAATCACGCGTCAGAAGTTTCTCTGACGAGCGAATAAAGACAAAAAGAAAAAAAAACTACTTCTTAATTACTGCTGAACGAAATGTGTCTAGCTCCCTCTAAGGTACTAGTAAGTTGCCTCTCATGGATGTAGATGATGCAGTCACGCCTGCACAGGTCGAGAAGGCAATAAAGGAGATGAGCAACTCGAAGGCATTAGGGCCAGACGGTTTGAGCCCTGCAGTCCTGAAGAGACTGCCCAGTGAACTACTGCCCTTTATTGCTGACGTCATAAATACATCGTTTAGTGCATGTACTTCACCCCAAAATTGGAAAGTGGCTCGTGTTATCCCACTGCCGAATCCGGGAAAGTCACCATCCACGGCTAAAGGGTACCGGCCGATCAGTCTACTCTCACCCATCGCCAAAATTGCCGAAAAACTGGTTGTGGAGGAGCTTGCCGAGCATAACAGCCAACAGCAGCACCAACATGGTTTCCGTAAATTACATTCCACCACAACGGCCTTGGCGGAAATTGTGAGCTAGCTATGTGCTGGACGGCTTCAATGCCATCAAACCCCAACGTACTGTTGGTGTGGCCCTCGACTTAACAAAGGCATTAGACACTGTCAATCTAGGCCTACTATCAGAGAGTCTGTTGAAGTCTACCATCAAGCCATGGCAGAAGCGGTGGATAACTGCCTTCACTAAAGGACGTCGGGCAAATGTGCTATTCCAGGGACATGTTTCCAATAGCATACCCATCGCCGCTGGTGTCCCTCAAGGAGGAGTTTTATCGCCTGCACTTTTCAGTTTATATCTAGAAGATCTGCCCTTTCCCCCTCAAGACATCAAAGTCGTTGCATACGCGGATGATATTACTATTCTGTGCCGAGATCGCGACATTAAGGTAGCCACCAGTAAGATCAATGACTACTTGGTCGAGTTGAAATGTTTCTTCGATCGCAAAATGCTCACAGTCTCTGCCTCCAAATCGTCCGTCACCGTCTTTTCCACTGATAATGCAGAGCACAGTGCCCATCCTATGGTGAAATGGGACGAAACTCAATTGCAGGCCACCCGATTCCCCAAGCTGCTTGGACTCGTGTTGGATCCTTCGTTGAAGTTTCATAAGAACACTGAGCAGAAGCAAGCCACAGTGAAAACAAGACTCAAAGTCCTGCGTGCTCTCGGTGGAACGTCCTGGGGATGCAATAAAGAAACGATCCTTACCACGTATAAGGCTATTGTGCAACCCGCCTTGGAGTATGCTGCGCCAGTCTGGCAGCACATCGTGTCGGACACCTCTTGGTCCAAGCTGCAGCGCGTCCAAAATTGTGCTCTGCGAATTGCAACAGGCTGTTCCAAAAGCTCTCCAATAGAGCACTTACATGCCGAAGCTCGCATATTGCCAGTTAGAGACCACTGCCAACTCCAGGCGCAACAAATGTACATTAACATCGTGAAGCAGCCGAATCATCCTTCGCGAAGAGTACTAAACCCGGTGAGAGAGAGAGATGTATCAGAAAGCCTTTTGCTGATGCTCCGTCGAAAGTAGATGTGCAGAGATGGACCGAAGCACAACAAGAACGCCTCCGTCTCTTGCGCGCGGAGCATACCCGATTCGTGATGGAACACTTGAGCAGAGTTGCCATAAACTCCATCCTGGGAGTCGCACCTCCAAAGGTCTGCGAGACAGAGATGGAACTTGGCAGGCGTGCCAGGTGCACCCTTGCATCGTTACGCTGTGGACACTCCCCCATGCTTATGTCATACTTGCATAGGATTGACAACAGCAAACCTGACGAGTGTCCTGATTGCGGTAGTCAAGGGCATACTACTGCGCACCTGTTCAATTGCCCGAAGAGACCGACTACATTGACGACAATGGATCTGTGGACGAACCCAGTGCTAGTGGCTGAGTTTCTGAACCTATGACAGAACCCCTCTCTGTGGCTGCAAGAAAGAAGAAGAAGAAGGTACTAGACCTCCCCTCTTCCCTCACCGATTAGACAAAAATCACGAAAACGAAATCTAACGCAATTTACTCGCTACTGACTCTATGTCTTCGTGTCCTCAACGCTTTCACGGTTTACATTGTATGGAAACGTTTTTGTTGCTAGACTTATTCTTGTTCTCGTTTGATTCAATATACGCTCCAAGCAAAACCCCTTCTGACGCGTGATTTGACTCCGATAATTCATAGAGCGCCTGCCAAATCCATTTGCAACAATTTCACTACATTTGAAAAATCAAGTTGAGAGCCAAATCCAATAAAACAATTTCACGACATTTGAGAGCAATGCCAAATCCTTGACCTTTTCTGCGGAGCCCAACTTTCAGAAATCATCTAGTGTTTTCCCCTCGCGATGCTATTGTTAAAGGCAGGGTCTAGGCAGAAATATGATTTTGAGTTTTCCCGCTGAATCGTTGCCCATGCTGCAGGTAGTTCCAAGGAACATGCGGAAACTGCATAAAGACGATCTCCTTCAAGCTATTCCAGCCATTTTCGACAGCCACTGTTTCAGAAAAGTGTGCCCATCGTCCACGCATTCTTTAAAACTGCAGTGTATATCGGTCAATCTGGCTATGATTATCATGCTTTGACCACCGCAGTCCCTCATTTCAGGGCTGTTTTCTGCAGGAGTAAGGATTAAGAGCTTGCGAAAAGTGCAGATGGTGTTCAGCTAGGCCAGCCCAATCCATCTAACCCCAATTTCGGTATTGTCAAAACTTGACCGGACCTTGCCTTTAAAGGCACAGTACACCCTAAAATATGAATCTTGTGATTTTCATTTAACTGTGTAGAAGACCCCTCCTATATAGCACGTGCCAAGTGCGAGATCTCAATTCCTCCAAATAGGCGAGATATAAGCGGCCCGACCCCTTCATTCACCACCGCAGGCCACACCCCTTTCCTGATTCTTGAGTTCAACAGCAGGTAGACTGATGGATGAATTTCAACCGCGTCGTCGTTCTCCACTCCTTTGTCGGTCTGTCTTCTCGTGCAGCGACTGGGAATGAAGAGAAATACAGGCATTAGACAACTCGTCCGCTGAATTTTATCCCTCAAAATAAAGGCATTTTCGAAAAACCATAACTCCATTTGTGTGTGTGGGGAGGGGGGGGGGGGTTTGAGCTATACCATTGTGATCAACGTGTAATTTTCTCCAAGATAAGCACAAAAGCTTAGAAAAAATTTTCTGGGTGTCCTGTGCCTTTAATTGTTAGGTCGTCGTCATTAGGAAATGCTCGATGTTAGTTAGTTTAAAGAAATTATCCTGGAAATGAGATAAATTATCAACGTTTTTTGTTTGCTGCGGCTTTATTGCTGGAAATGCATCCATTGATGGAACGGTATATAAGTATTGCTCACAAACTTGCCTGGTTCATGAGATAGCTGGCAAGTTCCAGGTCTTGTTCGCTTTTTCTCATAGCAATATAGCGGTCTCCTCCTCCAGAGCATAAACTTCCTCCACCGAAGGCGCGCGACGGCGTCAGATCTCTCCTTCTCAGTCCTTGACCCTAGAGTCAGAAATGAAATTCAACTTCTACTTTGGGTCAGCCAAATTGGAAAAAACAATAACGGCGACACATGCTGGGCGTACCTTAGAAGGACCACCAATACCAAAGTAGGATTGGTTGTTGGATGAAGTGTGCACGTGTGAAGAGAACTTACGACCAGCACTTGCAGAGTTTTTTCGTATAGACAGATCCTTCATCATACTAGTAGGCGTCTTATTAGACGCATCTCGAAATGGCTGTGTCATGGCACTGAAAATAGATAGCGCAAACATAGCAATCGAAATTCCACAGAATTGAGTCGGATTTATAATAGACAAAAACAGTCTGTAATCAAACATGTTGAATGAAATTGCATGGGTCACACAGTTTTCTGCCTTTTCAAATCAAAATCGAAATCTCCCATCAGAACTTCAAGTGAGTTGGAGGGCAAAATACAATGTGATGGAGGGACCGTTGAAAATTCTGGCGCAAAAATGAAAAATTGAGAGGGTATCGCAGAGATTCCGTACAGAAAATGAGAAATTCTAGAGACTAATCTCAAAACGATACGGCCTGGTTCTCCTCCAACAGCATCGAGCCACATGGCCTTACGAATGAGAGCACTAACTGCAACACCTGAGGCTTCCAATTTGACAACGATACGCTCTCAATTCATCTACAAATCTTCCCCCTGGGGTCGTATGCACATCTCTCCCCGAACGTCCCCATCCCCGCAAAGCCAGTCTGTGATTTGTCATCAGGCGAAATTGACCAATCAGAGCTGGCTTTCGCGGGGACGGGGACCCTCGAAGAGAGATGTGCATACGGCCCCTGAAAGGTGAGGGGATCCCCGCCGGGGTTGGAATCGATGGCTGTGGAATGAACTCCACCATTCTTTAGGCCCCGGTCATAGTTGGATGAGCTGACGTATCCAGCCCGGTCAATACCCACAGAAAGCATTGGAAATGGGATGCCGAAATCACCCGGTGTATCCCGCCGACACCCCGCAACACCCACCCGGTCGATATGTATGATTAAAATGAGGGGGTGAGGTTGAGAAAATCACCCGATGTATCCGACGCGGTCGATATCCATGCCATACGTGGATTTGATTTTGATTTGATTTATTACACGGTAGAACAGTGTCAAAGACAAACAACGAAAAGAAACACCTAAACGGCAATTAAAGAGACTAATTGTCGGACAATAATAAAGCAAATGGATGAACTGACTCTTAGGCATATACCGGCACCATGAGAAATGAGATCTTACAGACATCGCTCTTGGGATAGCAGATAACTCTCAAGCGCCTTTTTGAATTCAGAAAATTTTCCAACTACCAAACCTGACCGAAGTAATTTGTTGATTTCAGATCCCGCCCTATTGACAAAAAAGTGCTGTCTTATGTTCCGCCTGGCCCCAACGATGCCGAATTTCACCGGCTCTCCCCTAGTGGTTGATGGTCTCAGGTTGAACAGCCGGTTAGCCTTGATACCAGCACTCCCATGAATGATTTTATACATCATTATCATATCAAACCTTCTTCTCCTGTGCTCTAGAGTGGTTAGGCCCAATTTAGCGTTCCTGGTGACATGGCGCACGTTACCATCAGTCTGAAACCACGATGTCCTGAAGTAAACTCTACGTGGGAAAAGGATGACGGGGATGAGAAAAACGCCGGGTGGGCGGCCCAAGATAAAACATTGCGAATCACTAGGGACCTATCAACACTGCTACCTCCGTTTCTTCACTATACTCTCCTTCACTATTTCTCTGAACAGGTGCAATCCTGTTGGCCACGTGATCATCGTCATCACTTCGGGTGGGCTCTAGTCAGTGCCAAGCAGGGCGTTGCGTAACTCTTCAATTTTTTTGCGACCCCCGAGGCGCGATTTCTGGGCGCTTCATACGTGATCGCGAAAACTGTCAGACATAGAAAATTCGTTCAGTAGTCGGGCTCGGAAGTCAAAAACCTGAGGAACGCTACGACCCTTCACTTCGGTGACCTAAAATATTGAGAATTTTTGGGATATTTTCACCAAACCTTCATTTTTGGTCCGAAATTTTTGCGACCCCCCCACCCCCGTTGCGAAATTTCGCAACCCCGCTTGCCCCTGGCTCTAGTCGGATACACCGGGTGATTTTCTCAACCTCACCCCATCATTTTAATCATAAGTATCGACCGGGTGGGTGTTGGAGGGTGTAGGTGGGTTACAGATGCAAATAGCACCAACTCTGACCGGGGCCTTGACGAGGCTACCTTCAAACCGTCCACTAGCTTTATATAAAGGGCTGCCTCGAGGCTGTAAGGCCTCGGTCATAATTGGGTGATCGGTGTAGCCAGCCCGGTCGATAATCATGAAAGACATGCATGAGGTGGGATGCACAATACACCCGATGTGGCTGTCCCGACCGATGTTCACATGATATAAGGTGAGAAATGAATGTTCTCCATGATATCGTTCCACACAATTCGTACATATTGACCGCGTCAGACACACACGGATACACTGGGTGTTTTTTGCAACCTCCATCATCCATGTTTCTCATACGTATCGACCGGGCTGGCCACGGTGATTTTCTCAACCAACTCTGACAGGTCCCTTATCATACTGTAGCCCTTGTCATAGTTTCCCCCCGATTATCGGACATGTTTTCAAAAGATTGGTGGAGTCCATTTTATAGCCATCGAGTCCATCCCCGGCGGGATCCCACCCTCTTTCAGGAGGAAGGTGTGCATTATACTTGTTCCGAATCGAATAATCGGATGAGTATCCGACTGTTTCAGTCGGATAAAAAAGTCGACTTTTTATTCGAAAAGTCGAATATTCGACAAAGTGCGATATCCGACTACAGTCGAAAAGTCGAATATTCGAAAAAGGGCGATATCCAACTACAGACGAAAAGTCGAATATTCGGAAAGGTATGATATCCGACTACAGTCGAAAAGTCGAATATTCGAAAATGTGTAATATCCGACTATAGTCGAAAAGTCGGATATTCGAAATAAATTCCATCTGGAACAAGTATAGTGTGCATGCGGCTCCCGGAAGTTATGCTAGCCTCATTGCAGCACAACCGCCCCCGTTCGACCGGTGGCGAGCTTGTTGCCTAAGAATTCATGCATATTGATCTCCTACCGATCGCTTCTATTTGATAAGTAGATGTGCAAAATTTGGTGGACTGCACTATATTTACACGCCGCGATTTCAGGCAATCTCATATTAGCCAGTTAAGCCCACTATGAAGTACGACTTCCTGTTCGGGATGGGACCTCCAGACCATTTACTCTCTCGATTTTTGAAGAGAAAAGAAACCCTGGGTTGTTGTGAAGTTTCGGGTGTATGAAACACGAGTGCGAGTATGGAGCTTTGGGGAACCGCTTTGCTCCTCAACAAATCATACGTATCGATCAAACGTATTCAGACAGGTAATTCCTGAAAGTTTAGGTTCCTGGCAAAAGTAAAGATTTGGCATGGTCACAAAAATATACTCAGCAAAAAAGGGAAGATAAAGAAAAATGGAAAAAAAGTTTTGAAATATTCCTGAGAACGATTTGGCGTAGAATAATTTGTTTTTCGGGAAATGAAGTGAAATAGTTGAAAGTATGATTTGGCAGTCGAGTTTGAACCAACTATTGATAAGAGTTGTGCAGAACGAGAGATGGCCTTGTCTGGGCTTATCCGTAGAACATATCAAAGCGAAAACACGCGTGTTGGTTTTGCTTCTCCCAATACGTCAAGACCGCCGCATTACAGCTCCCGAAAAAGTTTCGATGCTTCCCATTCCACGCGTGATTTCGCTTTGATATGTTCTACGGATAAGCACAGACAAGGCGATCTCTCGTTCTGCACAACTCTTATCAATAGTTGGTTCAAACTCGACTGCCAAATCGTACTTTCAACTATTTCACTTCATTTCCCGAAAACAAATTATTCTACGCCAAATCGTTCTCAGGAATATTTCAAAACTTTTTCCATTTTCTTTATCTTCCTTTTTGCTGAGTATATTTTTGTGACCATGCCAAATCTTTACTTTTGCCAGGAACCTAAACTTTCAGGAATTTCATTTATTTTTCCTAAAGGTTTCCTTTCTGACATGATTTATGCCTGGTGGTGTTAGATGAAGGTAAACCCACTGACGTCATGCGCACTCCAACTGATAGCCTGCGCACTTTCTATGACGTCCTGCACACGCCCACTGATGTCCTGCGCCCTTCCACTGATATCCTTCACACTTTCTATAAGGTGCTGCACACTCCCACTATAGTCCTGCACTCTCTCACTGATGTCCTGCACACTTTCTATGACATCCTGCACACTCCCACTAATGTCCTGCGCAATTCCTGTTACATCTTGCACACCCCCAATGATGTCCTGCACACTTTCTACGGCGTTCTGCGCACACCCATTTGGGTACGGCACTTACTACCGCGTCCGGCGCACTTTCATTTGGGTCTCAAACACTTTCTAGGGCGTTCTGCGCACACCCATTTGGGTCCCGCACACTTTCTACGGCGTCCTGCACACTCTCATTTAGGTCCCACACACTTTCTAGGGCGTTCTGCGCACACCCATTTGGGTCCCGCACACTCTCTACGGCGTCCGGCGCACTCCCACTTGGGTCCCGCACACTTTCTACGGCGTCCGGCGCACTCCCACTTGGGTCCCGCACACTTTCTACGGCGTTCTGCGCCCACCCATTTGGGTCCCGCACACTTTCAACGGCGTCCGGCGCACTCTCGTTTGGGTCCCGCACACTTTCTACGGCGTCCGGCTCACTCTCATTTGGGTCCCACCCACTTTCTAGGGCGTTCTGCGCACACCCATATGGGTCCCACACACTCTCTATGGCGTCCGGCGCACTCCCACTTGGGTCCCGCACACTTTCTACGGCGTTCTGCGAACACCCATTTGGGTCCCGCACACTTTCTACGGCGTCCGGCGCACTCCCACGTGGGTCCCGCACACTTTCTACGGCGTCCGGCGCACTCTCATTTGGGTCCCGCACACTTTCTACGGCGTCCGGCGCACTCAGTTGGGTCCCGCACACTTTCTACGGCGTCCGGCGTACTCTCATTTGGGTCCTACACACTTTTAGGGCGTTCTGCGCACACCCATTTGGGTCCCGCATACTTTCTACGGCGTCCGGCGCACTCTCATTTGGGTCCCGCACACTTTCTACGGCGTCCGGCGCACTCTCATTTGGGTCCCGCACACTTTCTTCGGCGTCCGGCGCACTCTCATTTGGTCCCGCACACTTTCTACGGCGTCCGGCGCACTCTCATTTGGGTACCGCACACTTTCTACGGCGTCCGGCGCACTCCCATTTGGGTCCCGCACACTTTCTACGGCGTCCGGCGCACTCTCATTTGGGTCCTACACACTTTCTAGGGCGTTCTGCGCACTCCCACGTGGGTCCCGCACACTTTCTACGGCGTCCGGCGCCCTCTCATTTGGGTCCCGCACACTTTCTACGGCGTCCGGCGCACTCTCATTTGGGTCCTACACACTTTCTAGGGCGTTCTGCGCACACCCATTTGGGTCCCACACATTTACTACGGCGTTCTGCGCACACCCATTTGAGTCCCTCACACTTTCTACGGCGTCCGGCGCATTCCCACGTGGGTCCCGCACACTTTCTACGGCGTCCGGCGCACTCTCATTTGGGTCCCGCACACTTTCTACGGCGTCCGGCGCACTCTCATTTGGGTCCCACACACTTATTAGGGCGTTCTGCGCACACCCATTTGGGTCCCGGACACTTTCTACGGCGTCCGGCGCACTCCCACTTGGGTCCCGCACACTTTCTTCGGCGTCCCGCGCACTCTCATTTGGGTCCCACACACTTTCTAGGGCGTTCTGCGCACACCCATTTGGGTCCCGCACGATTTCTACGGCCTCCGGCCCCCTCCCACTTGGGTCCCGCACACTTTCTACGGCGTTCTGCGCACACCAATTTGGGTCCCACACACTTTCTACGGCGTTCTGCGCACACCCATTTGGGTCCCGCACACTTTCTACGGCGTCCGGCGCACTCCTACTTTGGTCACACACATGTTCTACGACGTCTTTCGCACTCCTGCTGGGGTCCCGCACAGTATCTACGGCGTTCTGTCGCGCTCTTCTGAGTCACACCGTGCGGCGTTTCAAAAAGTACTTCCGAGATCCCGCCGTATTGATTGAAGCGTTGCCCCGTCAAATCCTGAGCAAAAGCCTATCAGTAACGGTGTTTATTTCACTAGTTCATTTTTACGAATAAGCAAACGTCGGTTGGTTTTTAATAACATGTTTACGTGTTTTTGTCTTTCTTTACCCTCAAATTTGAGGTTCCGCAAAAATTGAGCTACCAACTTCAAAATTTGACAGGAGCTAGGTGCAAACAAAACCAGCTTCCTGGCCAAAAATGAGCACTCTAGCTCAACGATAAGAGTTCCAACAAGATCGTGAACGCCAACTGAAAAAAAAGGAGATGAACATTTTTTCGACCAAAATGACGTGGTTTTGACACTTTTTCTCGAATCTCAGGTAACCATTCCGGACCATTTTTTGAACAGTTATTCACCTTTCTAAAGTGTATTAAATGCGAAAAGAACGGTCTTTCTACGTTTACTCTGGACCCTGATACTGAGATCAAGGGGTTGCGCGATGGCGAATCAAAGCCAAATCTGGTGAGCGCTTCGCGCTCACCACAATTGCAGGTGAACATGTTTTGTCACTTCAACAGGCATGTTTTAACGTTAGGAGCCGATAGAATCTCGTTCAAAATGACCATGCCATACACACCTAGTAGGTATGTTGCGCTGGGTCAAGCGCCGTCACTTAGTGAATACCCCAAGGGGTTTTGGGACAGAATCGTGAACATTTCTGGGCCGCAATTTACGAAACGATAGCCATTATTCCAAGGCAATCAATTTGTACGTTATCACTTTTGTTTCATGGTTGTCAGTAGTTATTTATTTCCAACTTCATAACTTCTCGTATTATTGTTTTCAGTCCACTTTCACGCGCAGCACCGTTAAATCGGAATCAATGCACTATGAGAGTTTTTTCTCTTCAAATGCATGACCAATAAGGAGATAAGCAACTACATAAGTAATTCGAGAGAGATGACAGGACAATAAATGAGCTACAGGCAGACAAAAAGTTGTTTACAATCTCCATAGATAAAAATTCCGATAATTGGCCGCGGAGGCGAGAGAGGATTCAAATTTCGCGCCCTGATGGCGAGGCGCGCGAGCAATTCTTTTTGAATTATTTCCAGCCTCTTGCGCAGATTTCAAGTATTCGGTGCATTTTTTTTCCTTCACATCATTTGATTGTCAATTTTTGATTGCATTTGTACTTATTGAACATAGCCTCCATTCCCCCGCTACTCGCAGGGTGGGGCATCGCTATCAAAGGAGTGGTGCACTTTTGAGAATGATTTCTTCATATTCATGAATTTGAAGCCAAGCTCAACGTCCTACGAGCTCTGGGAGGAACGTCGTGGGGAAGTAGCAAGGAGACAATTTTGACCACCTACAAGGCAATATTGCAGCCGGCGTTGGAGTACGCTGCACCGGTATGGCAGCACATGATATCGGATCAGGGTTGAGCAGGCCGTTGCGACCGGTGACCAAAATTTTACGACCCCCCTGGTGAGCAAAAAAATTTACGAACCCCCTCCCTTGAAATGAAAAAAAATTTCAAGACCAAGATTTTTCCGACCCCCCCCCTCCGAAACTAACCTTCACTTAAACTGGGTTGCGTCGGAACTCGTCCGGCCAGCGCCGTCCGATATCAAACCAATATCAAACACCGTCGTTCAAAGACCGGAATCGACTGACAGAAATTATTTTGAGCGTAAACACACTGTAGAAGTACACACATTATAAGTATACAGACAAAAAATGTATTGAATCTCGCAAAGGATATGTTGAAAGATAAAACAATCAGGAGATATTTCCCGTAAATTTCTTTTCCATCATTTCTCACGTATTCACGGCGGTAACCCTCACAACACGGTCGGTTACTTGGAGAAACCACCGATTGTAGATTCAATTTTGTCGAGGACCCCGGCGGACGAGTTCGGACGGCTCGCCGCGGGCGAGATCGGACAGCGCCGCGCGGACGAGTTCCGACGTAATCCTTAAACTGTTCAAAACTCATACGCGACTTACAATTCAACTCCGCATTGCCGTTCAGTCCGCAAAGTGCACGCTGCTTGCGAAAGCGTGCTGTGGCGCGTTTGCGAGTATCTTCAGACAGGGATGTGGGATCACCCGGGCGGTTTTTGCCTTTGGTGCCCGGGTGGTCCCACATCCCTGTCTGAGGATACTCGCAACCGCGCCACAGCACGCATTCGCAAGCAGCGTACATTTTGCGGACTGAACGGCAATGCGCAGTTGAACTGTACTACTCTTGCCTCACTCTACATTTCAGAGTGGTTTGTAGATAAACCCACTTCTTTCGGAATTTTTACGAACCCCCTCCCCCAACTGCATTTTTTTTCGAAAAGTTTCCGAAATGTCTACGACCCCCGTTGCGACCGGTCGCAAGCCTGCCCAACCCTGTATCGGATTCATCGTGGACAAAGATGCAGCGAAATGCTGCACTTCGGATTGCCACAGGCCTCATTACGCTGCGGTCATTCCCCTATGCTGATGTCATACTTTAACATCGATCGCAGTAAGCCTGACGAGTGCCCGGACTGTGGTAGCCGTGGCCACACAACTGAGCACCTATTTGATTGCCCAAAGAAACCTACCACGCTGACAACAATGGATTTGTGGACGAATCCGGTTTCAGTCGCCCGTTTCTTGAACCTTTGACAAAAACCTTCCTGCGGCTGCAAAGAAGAAGAAGAAGGAAGCAACCTGGTGGCAGTGGTCGTCGAAACTAAGATCGCCTTTTATGAGGAACCCAAGATTCATAATCTCGTTGACTTCGTTCAACTGCTTACCGTCAACACTATAGAGGCCATTCATTCGACTCTTTCCAAGCTTCATGACTTTAGTCTTCTCATTGGACAACGGTAATTTCCATTCGTGGGACCATTTGCCAACACCATCAAGAGCCTTTTGCAAGCACCCAGAATCCACCGGGGTCAAAATAGGCTTGTACAATCATCAGCGAATGCCAAACAGTCAACATTATACCAAGAAATAATCCCAGGGACTTCATAGGTATAAATATCAAAAATAACCGGCGAACGCACTCCACCCTGATGTACACCGCTCAGGACTGAAGCAGGGGAGGAGAACGCAGCGTTAAGCCGAACTCTGAAGGTTTTACCAATGAGAAATGGACGAATCCAGGCCACTATCCGCGGGTGAATACCAACTATTTCTAGTTTAGTTACCAATTTACAAAGGAAAACTCTGTGAAATGCTTTGGAGAAGTCAAGATAAATAACATCCACACCGATATCATTGTCGAGCGCCCGAGTCCAGTCGTCTAGTGACTGCAGCATCCCGAAATGGTTGATTTATTCTTCTGGAACCCGTGTCCGACTCTCCTTCACCATATCTGCGCCGCAGGAAGGGCCTTGATCCGACGAGTTACCGGAGGATTGTTGTTGCTTATGGAGCTTGACCTTTTGGCTCCTGGCAATGCGCCAGCAGAATTTTAGGGTAGTCGTTGCGGGACCACAGCCGCGCGCTGACGACCCGCCTTCAGTCTTCGCAGTGCAATTCGACACATCGCTGGATCAATTTTCATCCAGAAGGAAATAGAAATGCTTTTCTTTAATATACGATTCATCACTGAAATCTATGACCTCTCAAAAAAATTTATAAAGGTCAAAACTCGCCGTTTAACTAGATTTATTGCGGATTTTCGCTCAGAATTGCCTGAAGCTTATAAGTTTCATTACTTTGAAATACAAGCTCAATATTCAATCCTTGAAAGATGACGCTTAAAGCTCGAAAACTGTTCTGAAAAATCCAATTTTCAGAAATAGTCGAAGTGTTGTGTCGAGATACATTAACAAGCTATCCACCGCACACAAGTGACAATATGTCCTCATTTTTCTAAGGTGGTAATGATTACAGTGGAGTCCACCAAGTGTGTCTCATTTATTTATCAATGAGAAGCGGTCGGCTGGGGATCAATGTGCATGAATCCCACACCAGCACGCTCGATACCGATTGAGCGAGAGCGGCTGTGCTGCAACGAGTTTCATGTTCATTGATCTCCAATCGAACGCTTCTCATTGATAAGTAAATGAGACACTCATGGTGGACTCATTGAATATACTCTATAGAGCCCCGAATCTCAGGTAAATCTGCGGGAAGAAACCTGAGCGCCTTTCAAGATCAGAACAGCATTGCTAGGCTTAAAGGTGCGCTACCATCATGCGGCTGTGTTCCCGACTAGACGAAAAATACCGTGCGGTACCGATTGCCACAAGGGCATGAAACTCGCGACTATATTTCCAAACCTCGGACCGAGTTTTCATGGGCGGGGCGTGTAAACTCGTCCATTCCTATCGGGACCCAACGCCATTACAGTAGCTGCTGCTCGCCCTTTAATCGACGCCGCTCCCGCCCGAATCAGCTGTTTTCTCTCGACTTGGCCCGATTCGACGTCTTTATGCAGTTTTGCGGCCCGCCCAACGTATTCTGCTGCACTTTCATAGATATATTCTGGTCCTGCTGAGCTGGTGCAGTACTCTGCTGCAATATTCAAGTCTATTTTGCCCTCCCCTATCGTCGCCGCTCTATTTGGATCCTGATTCGTACTGTTTATTCGTCTTCTTACAGATATTCACCTGATATAATAGTATTATTCACTATACTTTATATAGTTTTTGCTCCGCTCATCGTTTCATTTTTTCTATACATAACTTTTGTGAAACTGTGGATCATTTTGCATGGTTTTCTGCAGAAGATTTTAGAATAGCTTTTTTTCGATGGGCTTCTGCCGAATTAAACCTGTCATTTTCAGGAGCCAGTCGCTGCATGCAATTGCCCGTTCCTTTCCCATGCATTTTCTCCCTCCTTTTCTCTATTTTTTTCCTTTCCTCTCTTTTTATCTGACGCAGTTTCCGATTCTGTTTCATTGAGACACTGGTTAACACAATGTGTACTCTTTGATACAGTCTCGGTGTATGCCGACAGAGCTATGCTTCCCCCACCACCTCACTTCTTCCTGCCTTGCTGTGGACATCATCATGCCACGCGGATCAGTACTGCTGATAAACTTCAATCGCAAGTAAAACGCTGCAAATCTCAAAGCGTGTCGTTTTTTCGAAATCCATTCTTCACGTTAGTGCCATCTCCCCTGTGCAGAGTGTGGAAGCCGGTGGAATTAGAATTTGAGACCGAATTTCATTCAGTTCTACTGTTCAGTGCTGAATCTTGCGCTTCCAACGCGGATTCTTCGCAGAGAGCCACGGCTCGGTCATTATATCGTTACCATGGGCGCCGAGCAATTGTTTTGTGAAAAAAAAATATGCTAGAATTGAAAAAAATAATGCTTCGCTCTCGAGGTATCTACTGACATCATAGGCAATTTTTATATCCCGCGAAAGGCCTATCGCGGTCGCAGAACACAGCGACTTCGCTGAGAGCGGCCGTAGCTGTCTATCAGGGCCAAGAAACACCCGGTACGATGCTGAATGCCGATGACTAGCTTTCCCGACTCAACCTAATCTAGCATTCTCCCGGGTGTTTCTTGGCCCTCCTCTCCATGTGTTGCGTTGAGAGAACGCCGATTGTGCGTACAGGACGCATTTCGACTTCCTTCATCAAAACTCATGTCTCAGGAAGTCGGAGCTCGCCATCCGCTACCATTCCCCTCGCGGGCCGCGCGAGCTGCTGCGCGCCGCCGGAGTGTTGGTTAGCGGGTGGCGAGCTTCAACTTTCTGAGGTGACACTCAAGACGGGGTGTGCACGAGCTAAACCCAACCGAAATCAACAAACCCATGCCTAACGCAATGATGAATCTGGCCTCTGTTCCATCGCGCGCTTGTGCGGAGCGATGGTAGAGATAGCGAGAAAGTGTGGGGAGAAGGAGATACAGCGTACGCTCGCAGACGCACGCGATGAATGCAAATACTGTGCTTGTCTGGGCCACATTCCGGCCCGCGATTGCGTCTCGACAAGCTTTGCGACAGGGTCAAGCGGGGTTGCGAAATTCCGCAATGATAGGTAGGGGGGGGGGTCGCAAGAAATTTGGCCCGAAATTGAGGGTTAGTAGGGGGGATCGCCAAAATTTCAGTTCAAAAATGAAAATTTGGTGACGATGTCCCAAAAATTCTCGATATTTTTCGTCACCAAAGGGAAGGATCGTAGCATTGCTCAGCGTCAAGACGCTTGAGCCCGGCTAATGAACGAATTTTCGGTGTCTGATAGTTTTAGTAATCAAATATAAACAGCTCAGAAATCGCGCCTCGGAAGGAATTGCAAAAAATTCGGATTTTGGAAAAAATTGATGGTGGCGGGGGTGGGGTCGCTCCGATTTTGAAAAATTACGCAACGCCCCGCTTGACCCTGCTTTGCGACCGCGCGCTTTCGAGTTTCCAGCGCCGCAGCTGCCGATCTGTTAACTCTAGGTTGGTTTTGGAAACTGAAAACTAAAAAATATTGGATGAAACTGAATAGAAAAGCCACATCGAGTCGGCTTTGGCGATGGCAACTCGACTGACTCGAGCGCGTCCGGCCCCAAAGCGTGTCGAGACGCAATTGCGGACCGGAATTTGGCCCAGAGAAGCACAATACACTGCTCATTCGCACTAGAATAATAAATAGAGGAGATGAACTCAACAACAAAAAAATCACACAAGGGGAGGAGCTGCTCGACCAGACTTATTAGCAGCACAATAGGAGAAGCAGCAGCAGCACGTCCTCCTATTATGCCGCGAATGTCTTTGTACTCGATTTCGCTTGTTGTTTCAAAGCGCAACCCCACGAGTGCGTGAGCGAGTGGATTGAAATCACAGAATATTGAAGGGCACTTGCAAATCATGAGTAGCGGCGAAACTGATCATTGAAGCGTACTACAATTTTTTCGTTCTCTTCCGTTTCCGAATTTCCGTTTCCGGCGTTTTCAGCCATTTTTCTTCCGTTTCCGAAAATCTTAAAAAACATTTCCGCACAGCCCTGATCGATACGTATGATTTGTTTAGGAGCAGGGCGGTTCCCCGAAGCTCCATACTCGCATTCCTGCCAACACCTGTTAACGTATCTTGGTGGAAGAACAGATTGAAGACGATTTGAACCGGGGAGTGTTCTGCTACCAGGAGTTGGACTATTTTTTTTTTCAACGAGAGCGCCTGATAGAGAAGGGTTTCAAGCTTTGTTCTTCTGTGGAATATCTATATGAGATCTGAATCTGTGCACTGGATGAATTTTAAATTTTCCTGTTGTTATCAGAAATCCAGGATTTCGTTCAATTATTCCCGTATTATCTACTCGTTGTCTCCGAGAAACAATCTCATGACCGTTGTTTTAGGTTTCTTTAACCAATTTTTGGTAATTTCTGTTAACACCATGTATATTAAAAAACTGGAAATCGACGGCTTTAAGTCTTACTCAAAACCGCAAGTCGTGGATGGTTTTGATACTCAGTTCAATGCTATCACTGGTTAGTTTTCTTTTCTGATTTGAGTCGAAATATTGATTTTGTATGTAGATATGAAACCTCCATTCCCACGCTTTCAGGGGGCACTCTTAGAAAATGAAATGATTCATCCATGAAAATGATATGATATGCCTGACAGCGTTATCAGTCATTGTTTTCGTGGAGACTCCATGGAAATAGACTCTGTTTCATTCCAAGTGAACTCATGTTTTCGGTTATCACAGCGCGGAGCGTGGCTTTTCCGTCGAAACCTCCTTATCACTAGTTATATTTCATCGAGGCCCACCGCTTCGCTGCTGGTGATAATCGAAATCAACAGGTCACTAGGGATGTACCAGAGCTTACTTCGACTTCTGAAAGCGGTATCATTCATTCTCCAACTGAATCCTGAGTGCCCCCCCCAAATAGTTTCATACCGAACTGTTCTTTTATAATGGCTCAGTAGTTGGTGAAAATTCCAGACAAGACCAGTGTTAAGGCCTCTGCAGTCGAGCGGCAAAAGTCGCGCCGCCATGTTGATATATAGGGGCGGCTACGCAGCTTCGTCTCTGTCCTTTATTCCCCATCATTGCGGCACGACTTTTGCCGCCTGACTATGCGGAGGCCTTTATCAGGGATTTATTGAGCCACAACAGGTGTTGGGGGGGGGGTGTGAGAGTTTGAACCCAAAATGAAAGTTCGGGAAAAAATATCCTGAAGATATTAGCAAAAATTTTGTCACTATATGTGATTTACATTGCTGCCGAGATTTCGTACGCCGGGGCAGTGTGGAGGAAGGAAGATCGCCTCCGTGCAAACCGTCGTCATCCCCTCCACGAAGAGGGTTTTTGTCATGGGAGAGGTGCTAGCCGGCCGCAGCTCTCCTTTTGATTCTCTTACGAAAGGCCGGCCTGGAGGGGAATCCTGGACCCGCTCAGAAGAAGAAGTACTCATGTGCCACATCCAACAAGGATGTCACCTCGAATGGGAAAAGTGCCCAATGCTTTGGATGTCAGAGGTAGGTGCATCTCTGCTGTTCGGGTCTCAGTTCTGTGAGGCATCATAACTGCTTTTCGCTGCGTTTTATGCTCTTCACCTACCAACTCTGATTCCTCCTTCTCAAATCGCCCCCCTTTCCATTCTACACATCAATCTAAACGGCCTTCGTGCCAAACTTTCTGAGCGCTCTCTCTCTCTTCTTCTTCTTCTCAGCCATGAACAGAGCATCGCATCAAAGGCGTAGGAAGCTAGCCACTTCACACGACTTGCACCATAGATCTCGAGCAGATAACATTGTAGGTCTGGCCGGACATGAAAATAGATGCATTGAATCATGTCCAGCACATTCACAATCAGGGCATCTATCAGGGACTGACTGATCGATCCGATGAGCGTAGGCCTTTAGATATGTGGAGTGGCCGCATCGCAGACCAGCGAGGATTGTTCGGGTGCGTCTCGGTAGAGCTGTCGTCGACTCGTGGGGGCACGCCGCCATAAATTGGGTTGGGCTGAGCATCAGACAGGTACTCTGCCACAAAGCGCGTATGCTCCGCCATCTGGAGTCTTCTGCGGGAGAGCTCGGATGTAGCCCAGCGTTGTTTATCGACATCAGACAGGGAAGCATTGAGCGGCGTGCGTATGTTTCTTGGTTGGGGGCCGGGCGACAGAAGATGGTAGTTTGGATGGGTCGGGCTCTTGACAATACTTATGAGAAACTGCTGAGACTGGAGTAAGCAGTGCTGTTTTACAGGGAGTAGGCCGGTTTCTTGATGAAGATGCGGAATAGGCGTCGATTTGTGACATCCAGTAATAAGCCTGAGGACAGTATTCTGTGCTCTCTGCAGCTTGCACCAAGAGGATTCAGAGAGATGTCGAGTCCAAATAGGGGCGCCATATTCCAAGACCGGCTGGACCATGGCTCTATAAGTCGTACGTAGTACCTCCTTCGTGCTGCCCCACGAGGTTCCAGCCAAGGCGCGGAGAATGTTGTTGCGCGAGTTGGCAGAGGCAGCTCGTATACGCGTATTTTCATGAAATCTTAAAGAGGGGTCCAGGAAAACTCTCAATAGTCGAGGATGCTTAGACAGTGGCAGCTCGTGACCATCCCAGATAACCTTGGGTCCCAGATATATATATATATATATATATATATATATATATATATATATATATATATATATATATATATATATATATATATATATATATATATATATATATATATATATATATATATATATATATATATATATATATATATATATATATTTATTTATTTATTACATAGGCAAGCCTATGTAGTCAAAAACAATGTTCAAAACGACCGCGAAATACGAATGAACCATAGGAAGTTGAAAACATGGAAACAAAAAAAAAACAACATAGCGGAAAACAAAAGAAAAGCGCATTGCTCTAATAAACAACCTAAAGAAAGGAATCAAAAGCTATCCAGCCAGTCAGGAAGGGCTACTTGTACGATCAGCCAGCTCAACATTTTCTCGAATGAAATTTTTGAATGCCGTGAAGTTGGAAGGAATGGAATGATTTCTACCAAGGTTCTCAAAAATGGGTATTGTTCTGTTGATGAAAAAGTGACGCCTGCAGTTGAGGTTAGATGTGTAACGGTGGAGTTTGATGGGGCCACCCCTAGTGGTTGACTCTCTCGTTGTCACAAGGTCCTCAGGTTTAAGACCGAAATCTACGCCAAACAGGATCTTGTGGAGAAGAAGTAAGTCATTCTCTACTCTTCTGAGGGATAACGGTTTCAAATGAAATAGATCATTTCTCTGCACGGAATCGGGTATGCGACCATAAACGAAACCATGCATCCTAATAAACAATTTCCTTGTGAAGTTGCCTTGGACTTTCTCCAAACAGTTGACGTCGCCGTGGGATGTAGCCGATGTTCAATAGTAGCCGTTGTACATAGAGTAGCACTTGATTTGGAGGCAGAGACAGTCAGCGACTTTGATTTAAGATACACTGCCAGGGTCCGTAAGTAGTCATTCATGGTAGCAGTGGCTCGATCAATAACTGAGTCCGTGCTTACGATGGTGATGTCATCAGCGTACATGCACAGATGAATACCAGTTGGTGGCTAGGGGACAACACTCCGCCTTGAGGGACACCGGCTTTCAGAGGAACCGAAGGCGACAGATGTCCGTCGAACTTGAAACGAATAGACCGGTTCTTGATAAAGCTATTAATCCACCTTTTAGACCAACTGGGCATGCCCGATTCCAGAATGGATTTAGAGAGGAGTGGAAGACTGCCCCCCCCCCCATCTTACAATCCTATTCCTCTACTCAAGCAGCTGAACGACTGCTTCCTCTCATCCTCGGTTGTCTTCGCGCGCGATTTTAATGCTCACACTTTTTGCTCGTCTCTTGGCTCTGATGCTAGAGGAAATGACGTCGAAGAATGGGCAGAGGAGTGCGACCTGGTCATCTTGAACGATTATCAGCCCACTCGTCTCCCTAGCAACGGCCGATCCTCAGGCCCAGACCTGTCTCTAGTCTCGTCCAACCTCTAACTATTGCTCATTGTCCACCTCAACAACTCTGTCAAAAGACCATGTCCCCGTCTTTATCCACATCGATCTCTCCAACTCTCTCGCTCCCTATTCTGGTGTTCGTCAACATTCTTATCTTAATTTAGGCCGATCAGACTGGCGTCTGCTCAGTGAGGTTGCGCTTCACTTAGCGGCCGATTACCCTTGGAATGGCGACGTGGACCAGAAAGGGTGCCATTTATCTGACGTGATCCGCAGAGCCATGAAAGCGGCTATTCCTGTCGGCCGCGTCAAGACGTTCTATCCAAATGTCACAAGGGAGATCCTCGATAAGTTCAGGACAAGAGATGCCAGGAGAGCGGTCAGCCATCTGGACCCCGTCGTTGCTGAACTTGACGATGAGATCAAAAAGGATCTAGACAGGCGCAGGAAAGAAGAGTGGGAAAAGTTCACTGGGCAGTTGGATTTCAAGACGGACAGTGTAGCTACTTGGAAGGTTTTACGGAAGCTCTCGGGTAACAGCTTACCCGCTACTGTCTCCACAATTGAATTCGACAACCGTGTATTCAAATCAGGAAAGGAAGCTGCTCATGCGCTCGGGAAAAGTTTTTTCATCATCACCAGTGCAAAGCGTGGTCCGCAAAACAGAGTAAGAGAGCTGTGCCGCCTCCCGCTTATGAGCACGGCCGAAGCGTTCACTACGACGCAAGTTGAGAAGGTTATAAACGATATGCGGAACTCTGAAGCTGTTGGTCCTGACAGAATATGCACTGCTGTCTTGAAGAAGTTACCAACGGGAATCCTTCCGCTTCTCACCGGCTTCTCACTGACTTGATACACACCTCGTTTAGTTCGTGCACTATTCCGCAGAATTGGAAAACAGCTAACGTCGTGCCGCTGCCCAAGCCTGGCAAGCCCGAAGCTTCAGTCAAGGGACTCCATTACTTTGCTGTCCTCTTTTGCTAAAGTAGTCGAAAAACTGATCGTAATTGACCTTGCAGAGCACAATGAGAGCCAGGCGTTTCAGCACGGATTCAGAAAGCTGCATTCCACCACGACAGCTGTACTGGAAATTACAAGCTTGGCCATTGATGGGTTCAATGCCATGAAGTCACAGAGAACTGTGGCTGTTGCCTTAGATCTCACCAATGCATTTGACACAGTAAACCATGGAGTTCTGTCAAGCAACTTACTGGAATCATCAATACCGCCGTGGCAGAAACGCTCGATATCGTCATTCATCATGGGAAGACGCCAGAGTTATGTTCCAGAACCATGTCTCCAACAGTATTCCTAACGCAGCAGGAGTCCCGCAGGGCGGTGTCCTTCTCTTCTTCTTCTTATCGGCCACAACAGAGCTTCTCCTCATAGGTGTAAAAAGGCAACCAGATCGCACGGGTTCTTCCACATATCCATAACTGCTAGAGAAGTCGGCCTTGCAGGACATGAAAATAAATGAAATGAATGGTGCCCTGGGTTGTGGCAGTCGGGACATTCGTCAGGGATCGAAGAGTCGATCTTATGGACGAAGGCCTTGGAAATGAGTTGTGTCCACAATGTAGACCTGCCAGGATGACGCGTGTACGTCTGGGTAGGTCCGTTTCGCTGCCATCGATCGGAGGGGGCACGTCACCAAGAATTGGATTTAGGGGAGCACTGGAAAGGTATTCTCTGACGAATCGGGTGTGCTCCATTTGCAGCAGTCTGACGCGATTGAGCTCCGACGTCGCCCAACGTTGGCGATCCAAGACAGAGACTGCAGCATGAAGTGGCGAGCGTATATGTCGGAAATGGGGACCAGATGACAGTAGGGGGAAAATAGGATGTGTGGAATTCCTTACAATGCCAACATGGAACTGTTGCTACTGGAGTTGACAATGCTGCTTTACAGGAAGCAGCGAACACTCTTGATGTACTGTTCACCTCCGCCAAAGGCAAAAACCGCCCGGGTGATCCCACATCCCTGTCTGAGGATACTCGCAACCGCGCCGCAGCACGATTTCGCAATCAGCATGCACTTTGCGGACTGAACGGCAGTGCGGAGGTGAACTGTAGATGAGATACCGGCGTGGATCGAGGGCATCCAGTGATCACGCGTAGAGCAATGTTCTGTGCCCGCTGAAGCTTGCTTTCTTATCAGCCACATCGGAGTTTCTTCTAATAGGCGTAGAAAGGTGGCCACATCACACGGCTTGTTCCACATATCACGAGCAGACAGAGAAGTATCAATGTCCTGACCTTCATATTGCTGGTCATGATTCACTACATTTATTTTCATGCTGAAGCTTGCTCCAAGAGGCTTCCGACAGGTGTCTTGACCATATTGGGGCTCCAGTTGCAGCACCGGTTGCACCATAGCCGTGTAGGTGGTTCGCAGGATTTCCTTAGAGCTTCCCCATGTAGTGCCTGCTAGCGAACGTAGAATGTTGTTACGTGTGTTGGCGGCAGCAGCTCGAATACGTGTGTTTTCGTGAAAACGTAGTGACGGGTCCAGGATTACACCGAGTAGACGAAGGTGTTTTGATAAGGGCAGCATGTTTTCTTCCCAAAGAACCTTGGGATGCAGCTTGTGTTCAGCAGTCGCTGTAGTGCACAAAGTAACGCTGGACTTGGTTGGAGAGACCTTTAGCTGCTTCGATTCCAGGAACTTAGCCAGACTGACAAGGTATTTATTCATCTCAGCAGTGGCTCGATCGATGACAGGGTCAGTACAAAAATAGTGATTTCATCCGCATATATACATAAATGGATGTTTGACGACGGCTTTGGCACATCAGACAGATACAAAGAAAACAGGCTGGGAGATAAAACTCCTCCTTGTGGGACGCCTGCCTTCAGGGGCACAGACTTCGACAAGTGTCCATCAAATTTCACACGAATGGAACGATTTTTGACAAAGTTATCAGTCCATCTTTTGCACCAGTCAGGAATAGTAGAGTCCGGAGTCGATTTGGACAGTAGCGGGATACTGACATTATCGAAGGCAGCGGTTAAGTCAACTGCCACGACTATACTTCTACCAGCTGGAGGTTTCATGTTGAAGCCAGCAATTATGTGTTCTGTGATGGACGTGAGGGCCGTGATGGTAGAGTGGGCCTTCTTGAAGCCATGTTGATGCACGTTATGTCGTAATGCTTCTTGGAGGTGCGGGTTGATGAATTTCTCCGCTAACTTAGCAATAGGGGACAAAAGGGAGATGGGTCGGTGCGAAGCTGCTTGATCTTCTGGTTTGCCAGGCTTGAGGATCGGGAGAACAATTGCTTGCTTCCACCTAGCGAAAATCACACCTGTGCTGAATGACGAGTAGACCAGATCACAAAGTAATTCAAGGAACTGTTCCGGCAAGTGCTTCAGATGGACGGCTGACACGCCGTCAGGTCCCTCTGCTCTCGAGTTCTTCATAGACTTGATGAGGGAAGACATCTCAGTGGTAGTTATGGCAGGTACATCTTGTCGGCTAAGCTTCCTTATAGACGGGAGAGTGAGCCTGTTAGAACGATCGCGGCGGGACGTCGCAGAGGCAGAGTGTTTTCCAAGTCTACATGCAGCCTTCAAGCCAGACTCGAATTTTTCCGAAGGGAACTCAAGCATGTTGCGATCCGCTGACAGTTTCTTCCCAGACAACCGCTTAAGAATGCTCCAGGTCTTCTTTGCGTCAGTGGAGAAATTCAAGGATTCAGTGAACTCCATCCATCGCGTCCGTTTGTAATCATTCAGCCGTTTGGTGATCTCATCAGACAGTAGTTGAATACTGGGATCCGCTGGATCAGCTCGGCGCTTCTCGTCCCGTAATTCGATCTTCTCCAGAACATCTTTGGGAACGTTAGGATGGAACGTTCTAACGCGCCCTGTAGGAATTGCAATTCTGGAGGCATTGCATATGGCATCAACGATGAACTTGTCCTTCTCATGAACGGAGCCGGTAAGCGGATAGTGGGCTACCTGACTGAGTAACACCTCCTTAAACATGACCCAGTTAGCCTTACGATAGTTGGTGTACAATTTGCTACGCGAACCTATGAAAGGTGCCAGGTGACTATTGAGAGACAAATCCAATGAGGCACATATAGGTACATGATCGCTGGCCATAGCTATCGCAGTGGACCAGTTGCAGGAAACATCCGGAGAGGACGGCCTGTCCGTGGAAGGAAGGCGGGTGGGGGCGTCCTCGTTAATGGCAACAAGATCACAATTCTCAGCAAAAAGCTCTAGTAGTTCACCTCTGTCATCAGAGCAAAAAGCTCTAGTAGTTCACCTCTGTCATCAGGATCTAGGGAGGAGAACCAGGATGTAGAAAGAGCATTAAAATCGCCAGCCATGATAACAGAAGACGATGGGAGGGCAGTGTGCACAGATTGCAAAAAATGGAGTGGGGTCAAACGAACTAGGACACGAGGAGGTGAGGGGAATATAAACATTGACGATATCTATAGGGCAACTTTGCAATACAACAGAAACACCTATACATTCTACAACATTGTCATTAGGGATAGAAATGAGGTGGGAGGGTATGGAAGATTTCACAAACGTAGACACGCCACCACCATGGGATGTGCGGGGAAGGTGGTAAGACGTATAACCGGGAAGGCGGGGCAAGGAAGGTGATACACTAAGTTTTGTCTCCTTAAGGAGGATGACATCTGGATGAAAGCGTTCAATGTACAATGTGAGTTCAGCTAGTTTGGCACGCAGGCCATTGATATTGAGTTGAAAAATGTCTAGACTATGAAGAGGAACACTAGGGGGGGGGGAGTTAGAGCAAGAAGTACAACAATAAGCATCAGTGTAGTCATTATAGCTGGTTAACCCCGAACATTTGAGGTGTACCCAGCCGAGGCAACCACCGCACTGGACGCTTGCATGTTGAGCCGGTAATCCACAATGACAACAGGGATATCGTGGAGTCTTGCTGCGTGACCCTGGGTTCCTCTCAATGCCGGCTCGTAGCAGTAGAATGCGAAGTAGTGCGGCAGCCAGCCATTCGCACTCCCATACAGAAAAAACTCCTCGTGTAGTTGTTGATGCCCGTTTGATGAGTCTCCTTGATCTTGGTAGTCGACTCCACAGATCTACCACGCGTAGCTTGAGCATCTCGGATCCATTGATCTGTCTGATACTGTTTGATCGTTCACATAATATCGGATTCCTCGTGGACAAAGGTGCGGCGAGTTCAAAATGCTGCACTTCGGATTGCCACTGGGTGTGCTAAAAGCACTCCATCTTCATCATCATGCTGAAGCCCGTATTCTGCCCGTTAAGGAGCACTGTCAACTTCAAGCGCAGCAACTGGTTATTAACATCGTCAAGCAGCCTGATAACCCATTGAGAAGGATTATGAATCCTCTTAGAGAGATATATATCAGAAGGCCTTCTGCGGATGCTCCCGAGAAGGTCAATATACAAAGATGGACAGACTCCAAATTGGATCGTCTTCGTCTTTTACGTGCGGAGCACACCCAATTCTTTAGGTATCGTTTGAGTAAGGTGGCTATCAACCCCATATTGGGGATCGCACCACCTGAAGTTAGCAACACCGAGATGGAACTCGGTAGGCGGGCTAGATGTTCCCTTGCCTCGTTGCGCTGCGGGCATTCACCTATGCTGATGTCATACTTGCATAGGAGCGACAGCAGTAAGCCTGACTAGTGCCCGGATTGTGGTAACCCTGGTCACACAATAGCACACCTTTTCGATTGCCCTAAGAGGCCTACCCCACTGACGACAATGGATTTGTGGCTGAATGTGGCTTCGGTTGCCCGTTTCTTGAACGTCTGACAAAAACCCTTCTGCGGCTGCAAAGAAAAAGAATGTGTGAGGAGCCGTAAATACGTTCACATGGGGTCTTCTGAGATTCCAGAGACACCACTGGAATTAGCGTGAGGCCGTTTTCAAGACAGACGAGAAAATAGAAAAACTATTGACTGTGCCTTCAAAGGCACAACCCAACCTAAGAATCGTATTTCTGTTTTTTTTGCCTTTTCTCAAAACGGTCCCACGTTCATTTAAATGTATCCCTGAAATCGTAAAAGACCCCTGGGAACGAAGATAATGGGCCTTCAAAAATTGAGCTGTGGAAGCATTGTGGACGAAATGTCCGAGGCTTGTAACTTCCGTCATTTGCAACCGATGTATGCGAGACGACCTGGATATAGAGAGAGGCTGACAATGAAAGGAAGACCGTGGCTATTGGTCGAAAACCATCGTTTATCTCGCTACTGTGGAGCTTGAAAGATTGGAAAAGGGGCGTGCCAAAGTGGCTTCTCGAAGTGGGCGCAGCAGGGTGGCTTCCTCCTATATCTCGCTCCTTCGGAGTTGAGAACCAGCACTTGGGAGGTGCTATATAGGGTGGGTCTATTTCACAATTATGTGGTTTTCTCAGATTTCGCCCCTGAGCTTGTACTGTGCCTTTAAAGGCACAGTCCACGCTCAGGGGCGAATTATGAGAGTTCCACATAATGGTGATGTAGACTCATCTCATATAACACCTGCCACGTGCGAGCTCTCAATTCCTCTTAATAATCGAGATATAGGAGGAAGCCACCCCGAGGCGCCCCCATTAGGAATCCACTTTGGTACGCTCCTTTTGCGACCTTTCGAGCTCAACAGTGGAGAAATGAGCGATGGTTTCCGATCAATATCCCGTTCTTCGCTTCATTCTCAGCCTTTCTCTATATTCAGGTCGTCTCGCATACATCGGTTGCAAATGACGAAAGTTATAAGCCCTGCACAACTCGTCCAGCATGCTTCCGCAGCTGATTTTGAGGGGTCATAACTCCGTTCCCAGAGGGTCTTGTACGATTCCAGAGACATCTTTGGAATCAGCATGGGACCATTTTTAAGATAGGCACGAAAACAGAAAAGCGGTTTTGAGGTTGGACTGTGACTTTAAGTGGCCGCCTAAAATGAACCTATGCTTTAGTCTATCATCCCTCGTATCTTATCAAACCCATTTTCCTTCCATGGAAACCTTGAAACGCACCAAAAAGGTTTCCACGTTAGAAAAAATGGATCTGATAAGAGCCGACCAATGATAGTTAGAGAGATCGTTTGATTTGAGCCAATCTGTAAGACTATCATTCGTTATATCTCATCAGACCCAATCTTCCTCCCATGGAAATCTTATTGGAACGCACCCCAGGGCAGAAATACCGTGAACCACCGATCGGAAACGCGATGAATCGAAGTATTTCTATTGAGTTCCCAAAACAACAATGATTGATAACTGCATCAAAATATTTTATCAATGTTTGTCTTCATTACTATGAATAAATCTTGGATGCCCCCCCCCGTCTACTAGGAGAGAGCATGTTTTTTGAATAACAGGTATTGTAAGGTGTTACAGCAGTATATAACAGCATGTCATCAAACGCGAGTTCCGATCTTGTTGCCGTACTTGACGTTCAATCCGCTTTCCAGGACTAAATGGAACTGGGAAGTCCAATATCTTGGATTCAATCTGCTTTGTGTTGGGTATAACAAATCTGGCGCACATCAGAGCAGGTGTTTTTTTCTCTATATTTTTAAAAATCTAGTTTTTCAACCAAAAGCGAAGATGTTTCGCATTGATGTGATGGACGGGCAGTCGTCCTCGGGCGTTATACTCATCTTCCGTATGAGATTCGCCATCTGTTCTACAAAAACAGCTAATTCAGTCGTCATTCGGGTGGTTTAGTCGGAAATACCCTCACACTCACAATCAGGAGTTAGCGGACTATTCGCTATCCGTTTATCCGTTATCTGGGGGGGGTTCGGCCTATCCGTTATCCGGTCATTTTCGGGGCGGATAAAGGGGTCTGCAGCAGGGTAAAGCGGGGTTGTGAAATTTCTTAACGGGGTGGGGTCGCATTTTTGGCCCAAAATTGAATGTTGGGGGGGGTCGCAAAAATTTCGGACCAAAAATGAAAATTTCTGGAAGCAAAAAAGATAGAAATACTTTCCACTATCAAAAAAGTTCAACTTTTTTAGCAAAAAAAGTGCCAAACAAAAAAGTTCAACTTTTTTAGCAAAAAAAGTGCCAAAAAATAACATTTCGGAGGATCGCAAAAATTTTGATGGCCGGGAGTGGGGTCGCTCCGATTTCGGAAATTTACAAAACGCCCCGCTTGACCCTGGTCTGCAGAGTTGCACCGACTGGCGACTGGTCGCCGGGCGTCAGCCTTGAAGCGGCGACAAAAATGTTTACGATCATTTTTGTCGCCGCGTCGGTTGCCGCTCGCTGGCAGTGACGCAGAGCCGTCGCCGCGTCAAAACAATGCGGGGATTTAAACTAGTTGGGTGGGCACTCAAGATTCAATTTGAGAAATGAAGCTTTTTTCCACGGCAACACGTATTAGAAACGTGTTAGTCGTGTTAGAAACGTGTCGTATCACGTGTTTGAAACATGTTAAAAAGGTTTGATATCAATAATTTCATTAAAAATCTTGAGTGCCTTCCCCCCCCAACTAGTTTCATACCTCGCCGAGCTCTGTTCGTCGCTGCGAGCAACGCCGCCACTTTAACTCTGCAGACTCCGTAACGGATAAAAATCGATACATGTTTCTTGAGGAGCGTCCGTAGCAAGTAAAGGGCTATTCACACTCCTAACCTCCCTCTCAGCCAGAGCTGTCCGCGCTGACGAGGAGATGAGTATGATTGAAATTCCCCCCCCCCTTCCTTCCCTACCGCCTCCCTCCCCACCAGCAAGCAATACTCAATTTTTGATTTTCTAGCGGGTTTGGTTAGCTGTGTTGCTTTTTTTGTCGAGTCGTCGTTAATAAGAGTTATATTTACCAAGGTCCTCCCTCCGCTTTGCTGCCGGTGGTAATCGACATCGTGTGCAAACTAGAAACTTTCCAGAGTTTGGCTATGGGCGTTACCTTAAAGGCATCGTACGCGATGAAAAACGAATTCCAGCTTTTGCGTTAAGTCGGACTAGTGGGCCATAACAAAGTCACTCAGAATGTTTGGAGTTTCAAAATCATCTCTGATCGAAGCTTTGTTTACCTTAAAAGGGCTTCCTGAATTCGGGGGGCCGGCCTTTCCGTCGATCCGTTGTTACAAGGAACAAAACTCCGTGGTCGCTGCCGGCGATCGTGAGTTGACGCGTCGTAGGGCGCAACGCACACGCCACTCGATTTCACGTTCGACATCGATCGAAAGCAGCTGACAGCATTTGACGCAGCATGTTAATACAGTTGACCGCAATGCTAATAGGACATGGTGCGGTTGCGGACTCGCTCTGAATTACGGTAGAATCTGGCACTTTGCCAGATTTCGTCATCGATCGGCGCCAACCGTCGTCTCCCTGCTCACGAGAATATCAGCTGTGGCGCTGATCGATGACGAAATCTGGCAAAGTGCCAGATTCTACCGTAGTTTTAGTGCGAGTCCGCTACCGCACCATGTCCTATTAACATTGCGGTCAACTGTAACCCTTTTTAAAGGCAGTGTTCTCGATAATATTCATTTTTGAGAATAATGGGTAAATCGACTGTTTGGCCCCCGGGTAGAACTGAAATGACGAAGAAATCGAGAAAAATGCATCAGAAGGGCACGATATCCTTTACTCTCATCCCGCCTTTTTACTCTCACTGGAACTGTTTGTGGTGGCAATGAAATCTTTTGTGGATCCGGGCTTTAAAATTCTCCACTTACTGTTGCTCAGTTCTTTGCTTCGGACCCTAACTAATACTGTCTTGCAAAAAAAAAATTCCTTCCATTTCCGATTAGCCCCATTTTTCACCGGTGACAACCACCGATAACATGATCATACAACCGGACAACTGGTCCAGACCACGAAATAATCTAATTGAAATAAGGCGTTTTAGTGCGTTTCTCGCCGTTTCTTCGTAATTTTGGTAATCTTTGGTGGCCAACGCATTATTTCGAGTGGAAAACTCAGGAAAGAAAATTATCGTGAACACTGCCTTTAACGTCGTTCAGAAAGTAAATGATCGCTCGTCTCAATGGCGTCCTTGGTGAATTACTCCCAACGCAGTGCCAAGGAACGAATCGTAAAACTGTATCGCGCAACTATCCCAAGTTGTTGTCGGCGGGAACATCAAATCTGTCTTGAGCTTCATTTAAATGGGTTTTTCTTGAAAAGTTGACGTTTTTGAGGGTGCTTTTTGCAACCTTTAGTCACTATAGGGATATAACAACCTGAAGACGTCAAAAACCCAGGTATGGATTTCATCGTGTACTGTGCCTTTAAATGGTTTAAAGAATTTCATATGCTTTGCAGCCATGAAGTAGGTGACGTTATGGACTCTGAAACTGGTCAACCAGCCTTGGATTCGTCCAATGGTGTGTCCATAATTATTATCGGCTCATCCGTGCCCTCAATGCAGCTCTAAAGTTGCGTCGTATGCCAATCTACCGATCGAGACACTAGGATGGTTGACGACCAAATGCCCGCCGTAGAGGTAGGGTGAAGCGCAACTGTAGTAGCAATGTAAAGCGCGGTTGCATAATTTCTCAACGGGTGGTAAGGTGTCGTACAAATTCCAGGTAGCCTAAAAGTGACATTTTCGGGTAAATCCTGAGGATTACGTTCCAAGAGCGGAAATTGGGGGAGGGGAACGCACAATTATCTAAAATTTTGATGCAGTTGACACTGTGTGTTGAGGCGGGAAACAGAGGGTTCTAGTCGAGCCTTAGATGTGAAATGCTTGACATGCTTGCATTATTTATATCCCGGCCAAGATTTCACTCAACAAGGATCAAGTAACAAATCTAATGTGTCTAAACACCTCGAATATACGAGATTCCTGTCAGTGTGGGAGTTTTATTGAGTGACCGCGAGTACAAGATTAACATTTCGTTTGTGTTTGGAAAGAAAATCATTTTCAGGTCAGCTGCATGATCTGGTTTACAAACAAGGACAAGCAGGTATCACCAAGGCAACCGTCACAATAACTTTCGACAATAGGGACAAAAAGCATGGGCCTATCGGGTACCATAATTGTGACGAAATCACAATTCGTAGACAGGTAATGCTGATTTCTCCAGAGTGAGCACAATATGTAGCTCCGTCCTTTTTGACTTTGTTCCATCTCCAGATTATCGTTAATGGACGAAATTCGTACGCCATCAATGGCAGCACAGCAACGAATGCCAAGGTACGTGGTAGGTGCTAATTCGTGTCCGCGACTGCGGAACGCAATTTAGTCCCGATGAGGTCTTATGTTCCCTTGATAGATCCCTTCACGAGATGAATCTATCAGTTCTGGAAGCGTTGTATTCAGTTTTATTTACAGAGAAAGTGATAGATTTTCACAGTGCGAATGTTTAACGCGTGGTGAATGTACTCCCTCAATTTTCGCCAGCTGTCCGCCGCTCGCATTAACTGAGGTGCCAAGGATGAGCCAGCTGTCGGCCTCGTAATTGCCAATTGCCCGCTAAATGCCAGCTATCACCCAGCTGTTAGGCAACCGACACATTCGCCAGCCGTCCGCCGCTGACATTACCTCACATGACGAGTGTATGCCAACTGTCGGCCTCGAAATTGGCACTGGCCAGCTAAATGCCAGTTGTCATCCACTTGTTGAGCCACTGGCAAATTTTCGCCAGTTGCCCGCCGCTCCCATTGTCTGAGTGTGTACACTCAGACTTTGGGATTGGCGGACCGCCGGCGTTTGCTTGGCGAGCAAAAACCATTCCCGGTGTCGGACAGCCATTAGCTGGCGGTCCGCCAAAACCCTGCAAGCGGTCCGCCAGTCTCTTGGTAGACCGATGAATCGAGGTGGGTCCCTCACCGCATATCGTTGCGTAGGAGATCGCCTAACGGTCTGGGGTGGGGGACCCACCCCACCTCTTCCCCCCCCCCCCTCCCTAGCCGTGCGGACTTGCCCCTCAGCTGCCAAAAATATGCTAGCCTCTGTAGAGCGACTTCAGGTCACCTTCTAGGGCCGGCGTCAAAGTGCCTAGTGGGCACTCATTGGACTGAATCGCCTTATATACCGGCTTGGCTTATCAATGAAACTGCCTTGTACTGCCTTACGTCAACGACACAATGTCAGGTCAACTAAGAGTCGTCAGATTGTCTGGATTGCCAGTGAAGCTTGTATTTCGGCCTCCAAGGAACCTCAAGAGCATACTCACATCGACGAGAATCTATGAAGAGAAATGTGGATGGAACAATTGTACGTACTGCGCGGAAACGAAGATCTGTCAATTACGTGGAGCCGTCTACATGGTCTTGTGCGAGGGATGTGTTCAGAAGTATATCGGGGAAACAATGCGTCCTCTTCACGTCCGCATTGATGAACATATGCGAGCGCTCCGAAACCCTCATCTTACCCACGGAACAGCTTCTCGCAGCATCGAACACTACATCACGCCCGCGAGGACCCTCCAATTTTGAAAGTCTCCGTGCTACATCGCTCTAGAAGCGCCACTGGAAAGAAAATTTCTTGAAGCGCTAGCCATAAAGCGTCCTTCCCCAGAGATCAATAACAGGGATGAGTTGAATGATACGCTGAGGCTTATCACGTAGATATACGGTATGGACGGGACTTTGCTCGCGCATTCACTCCTTATTTGTGTAGAAATAGCTTAGCAGGGAGGTGGGTATGGCTGCTCCAGCTGTTTCATCAGTGCTCTACATAACTGTCTGTAAAATTGTATTATAGGTTCCACTGTTTGGGTATAGCCGGCCTTGGTTAGTTTGAACTTTTCTTTAGTTGTGTACTCATTGCCTTTGCACCGTATGCTGTCAGATGTTATAGGTCTGAAGAAGGTGTTAAGAACACCGAAAGCTTGCCATTAAATACGGTGTGAACATAGAAGTCTCAATTATCTCATGCAATACAAATGAAATCAGAGATCAAACTATAACATGTTAAAACGTGAGTAGTCGTCAACTCTTTCGAGTGCCAGCCATGTGACAACTCCATGCCAAGCGAAGGCCACTGAGCGGTTAGGCGCCAGCCGAGTGCTGATGGGTGGATAACTGCGTTTTTATGCGCTCGGTAATTTCGAGGTTTAATTGCCCTTGCCAGCTGAATGCAAGTTAACACGCAGCTTCCAGGCAACTGGCACATTTTCGCCAGCGGTCCACCGCTAGCTCTAATTGAAATGCCAAGGATGAGCCAGCTTTCGGCCTAGTAATTGCCAATTGCCAGCGGAACGCCAGTTATCACCCAGCTGTTATGCAACTGGCACATATTCGCCGGCGGTCCGCTGCTCCCAATGTCTGAGCTGATATTTTCACCAGTTTCAATTTGATCATTCGCCTTGAAATAAATTTTAAATGATATATTACTTGTGTAGGTTTACATAATTGCTGTCATCGGAGCTTGACTTCAGGTTTCCGACTTCTTTCGAAGCGTTGGACTGAATGTGAACAATCCTCACTTTCTTATAATGCAAGGGCGTATTACTAAAGTACTCAATATGAAGCCTCATGAGGTGCGTGATACTTGAATGCCAATCGTTCGTTCTCAAGTTGCATGTGCTCATTGGCTTTTTCACGTTTTAGATTCTGGGTATGATAGAAGAAGCAGCTGGAACGAAACTTTATGAAGCTAAACGAACTCTTGCTCTGAACACGATCCATAAAAAACAGTCCAAAGTGGACGAAATTGAAAAGGTATGTGCTCTATTTTAGTTTCAGAGTATTTTTGTTAGTCTATCACTGAATATGAGCTCAGTATGCCTCACGAAGGAAGCATCTGCAAGATATGTTATTACTTCGCAACGATAACTCGATGGCGTTTTCGAAGCCATTTTCATTTAGGGTAAAGGTGTGACAGAGACAGCCAGCATTCTTCATATAAAGGAATCAGCGTAGCATTCGGGTTTTTTGAATATTTAATGCCTTTTTATGGAGTGGTAAAGGTAACACTCTCGCCTGAAAAGCATGCAATGCAGGTTCGAGTCCTGCCTGACGTGAGTTTTGCGTTCAACTCAGGTAGCATTCAGTGTTATAGCCAGGCGTAGGCAAAGCTTAGCTAATTTGTCATGCCTTAAAAAGTATGTGTTTATGCGATGCTTGGTTTTCCTCAATGAAACCTTTAGTTCGCATCATAACATTGTCTAACGCATCCTTCTTCTTCTGCAGCCTCAAAGTGGTTTTTGTCATAGGTTGAGGAACTGGGCGGCTTTGACAGGATTCGTCCAAAGGTCCATTGTGGTTAAGGAGGTAGGTCTCTTCGGGCACATGAACAAGTGCGCCGTGTCGTGTCCGGGAGCACCACAGTCCAGGCATGCGTCTGGTCGGCTGCTGTCGATCTTGTTGACGTAAGACATGAGCAGTATAGAGTGACCACAGCGCAGCGAGGCAAGAACACTTCTGGCTCGTCTGCTGAGTTGAGACTCGGACTCGCGGCAACCCGAGGCGGCACTGCTTCCAAGATAGGGTTCACAGCCGCCTTCGTTAGATATCCTCGAACAAACTGGGTGTGCTCCTCACGCAGAAGACGAAGCCTTTCCATGTTGGAGTCGGCCCATCTCTGTACATCAACTTTACGAGGAGCATCGGCGAACGGCGTCCTAATCGACCTCTCTCTTATGGGCTTCATGATTCTCTTTGTCGGATGATTCGGCTGTCTCAGAAAATTAATATACATCTGCTGTGCCTGGAGTTCACAATGCTCCTTGACCGGCAATATGCAGGCCTCCGCGTGAAGATGTTCTATTGGGGAGCTCCTTGCACAACCGGCAGCAATTCTAAGCGCAGCTGTCTGTACACGCTGCAGCTTATTCCAGGAGCTGTCAGACACCAGGTGCTGCCACACTGGTGCCGCATATTCCAGAGCCGGCTGAAGTATTGCTCTGTAGGTTCTCAATATAGTCTCTCGGCTGCTTCCCCATGATGTACCTCCGAGAGCTCTCAAGATATCAAGCCTAGCCTTGACGACTGTTTGTTTCTGTTCCGCGTTTTTGTGGAACTTCAGTGACGGATCAAGAATAAGGCCAAGCAGCTTGGGGAATTTTGCTGCTGGCAACAGGTCACCATCCCATTTGACATCTGGATGGGCACTGTGTTCCTTGGTGTTTGTTGTAAACACTGAAACAGAGGATTTTGCAGCAGAGACTGTGAGCATCATTTTATCGAGGAAGAGCTTCAACTCGACGAGATAGGCGCTGATCTTGTTAGCGGCTATCTGCAGGTCACGATCCTGGCACATGACGGTGATGTCGTCGGCATACATAACAATCTTTACATCATTGGGAGGCTCGGGGATGTCCTCAAGATACAGGCTGAATAGGGCAGGGGACAACACTCCGCCTTGCGGAACACCGGCTGCTATTGGAATGCTATCGGGTACGTGATTCTGGAACAGAACCTTAGCCCGGCGGCCTTTCGTGAACGCTGCAATCCATCGCTTTTGCCATGATGGTAGCGACGACTTGAGCAGTTTCTCGGACAGCAGTCCCAAGTTAACAGAGTCAAACGCTTTGCTCAGGTCGAGGGCGACGGCCACCGTTCTCAGGGGTTTTCTCATGTTGAACCCATCGACCGCAAAGCTCACGATCTCCAATAGAGCAGTAGTAGTAGAGTGAAGTTTCCTGAACCCATGCTGATGCTGGTGTCGCTCATTTTGATCAGGCAGGTCCGTCACGATCAACTTTTCAGCTAATTTAGCGACGGGCGTTAGCAGGCTTATTGGTCGAAAGCCTTTTGCCGTGCTTTGGGACTTGCCTGGCTCTGGCAACGGTATCACATTGGCTGTCTTCCAAGCTTGGGGTAGGGTGCAGGTCCGGAAAGAAGTGTTAATGATATCTGCAAGCATCGGTAGAAGTTCCGTGGGAAGCTTCTTCAGGATGGCTGGGGAGATACCGTCAGGTCCGATAGCCTTCGAATTCCGCATTTCTTTGATAGCCTTCTCTACTTGTGTGAGTAAAGGCCTCAGAAGCGTTCATGGGCGGCAACCGGCTCAGCTCTCTAACCGTGACTCTGTTCTGCACGCCTCGCTTGGTGCGTGTGATGAAAAAATTCTTGTCGAGTGCGTAAGCAGCCGCTTTCCCTGATTTGAAGACGTTTTCCTCGAACTCAATAGCGGAGCTCATCGGGGGAGCGGACCTGCCGGAAATTTTCCTCAACACTTTCCACGTCGTAGTTCCGTCCGCCTTGAAATTCAGCTTTTCAGTGAACTTCTCCCAGCATTCCCTCTTGTTCTTATCCAGATCCTGCTTGATCTCATTATCCAGCGCAGCAATCTCCGGGTCTAGATGGTCTGCGGCTCTCTTCTCATCTCTGGTTCTTATCGTCTGCAGTATTTCCCTGCTGACATTTGGAAAAAAGGTCTTTACACGACCCTCAGGAATTGCTGCTTTCGTGGCCTTGCGGATTGCACTTGTTAGATGACGCTCTTTCTGATGAACATCACCATTCCATGGGTAGTCGACCGCATGGCGGAGTGCAACATCTCTGAACAGGGTCCAGTCTGCTAGGCCTAAATTTAGATAAGTACGATGACGAGAACCAGAGTAAGGGGCAAGAGAGTCAGAGAGATCAATATAGACAAAGACGGGAATGTGATCACTGGAGAGAGTTGTGGATGTGGACCACGTGCAAGCATTAGAAAGATTGGATGACACAAGAGAGATATCTGGGCTAGAAGGTCGGCCGTTGGCAGGGAGACGAGTGGGCTGGTCATCATTGAGGATAACCAGGTCACACTCCTCAGCCCATTCTTCGACATCTTCCCCTCTGGCGCATCCTTCTAACAACGCTGGTTAGGAAATTAGTATGCCTTTCGTTAGAAAGCTTTGCAGTGTGCTGGTTTTATATCCAAGCATTAAAAAATCAAGGACTTGAGAGTTTTCCTCGAAAGCGGGTTTTTGAACAATTTGACCCGCTTTATTGTGAGAATGATTTGGAAATCTTTTTTTTAATTGTAGAGGTTGCTAGTGTGAAATGTCACGGTGGAGCGGGCCGTTATGACGGATCTCAGTGGACCTGCGACTGACCCTGGTGATCAAAATATGGGAAAATCTCGTATAACATTGTCCTAAGTTGTGTAGTTTTTCGGTCAGAACTCACACGACTCCCATTACCAACTGTCGTGTTTTGACCAGGGATGAGCGGAATTCCGATTTCGGATGGTTTTTGTCCTTCCGATTTCCGAGAAAAAGCATGAAAATGCGGAAATATCTGCGAGATATGAATTTTTAACTTTTCCAGTTGCCAAATCCCTAGGGGGTCATTTCGGGCGCTAAATGCGAATTCGAGGTCCGCTTTCACTTTTCAGAAAGCCAGGGTTGATTGTACGTATTTACATGAAAATTATCCAGTAAAGACGGATAAACTCAAGTTTTTTGGTAGGCACAGTCACCAGGGCAGGGTTAAGAATTCCGCAGAACGTATTTTCGGTTTCCGAAATTAAGACGGTCGTTCCGATTTCCGGAATTCAAGGTGCCATGTCTGTACAAACCTTCAGAAAAGCAGCTGGGCTTTTATATCGCTGTTGCCTGCAAAGGTCAGGCGTTTGCATTTCACGCATATAGTTTGGCTATTCAGTCGCCAAAGTGTTGCTCGATGACAAGTTTTTGCTAATTAAATGTTGTCTTAGCGTTGCAGCTTATGGCTGAAGAAATCCTCCCTCAACTTGAGAAATTGCAAAAGGACAAAGCGAACTTCTTGGAATACAACAACTGTGATCGTGAAATTGAACGTCAAGACAGGAAGTTGACAGCGTTCACCTACTACATGTCATTGGTGATTTCGTTTTCATTTTGAGGGAAGTAGGTTTTCTCCCTACTGCTTATCACTTCGTTTTTATCGTTTAGATGAACTCGGAGCAATGCGAGAAACTTGCTGTAGAAAAAGCAGAGGAGTTGAAAACCTTAGGACTTCTAATAGAAGACACAGAGGGAGTGTTGGACACTCAACAAACCCAATGTACTCAAGCAGAGGATTCCAAGAAAAAGGTGCAGAAGCCAAGGACTCTATTTTGAGAGCAGCACAGCTGTTGACGAGTTGTTCTCTTAGATGATCCTTTAAGCTTCTATAATATTTCAGCGTCATGCAGAAGTGTTCACTAAGCTAGAGGCGGATGTTGCAGGCGAACTGGCTAAAATTGAAGCATGTGAGGAGGAGAAACGTGAATGTAAAGAGTCTTTCGGAGAGACTCTGACGGAGTACGAGGAAAAGAGTAAATCCTTAAGCAAAGTGGGTTGGATTGCTCTAAGCTTTTTTTACTCATTGAGTATTTGAAAAGTCTACATTTTGTGGTATTTTATGTTTAGGACATCAAAGAAATGAAGAAGAAGGAAGCTGATTTGGCCAAGTGGGAGAACGAAATAGGTTCAAAGGAGCAAGCCTTCAAAACGGCTGAAGAGGTATTTGTTTTTCATAAAGACCATTCTATTTTTTTCTCCTCGTTCTCATCTGATGCGCGAGTTTGGTAAAGTCCGCAGATCAGTTCGGAGCGTGGGATATGGTGCGGAACAATGGGTGAGTGGTGGTCGCACCTTCGGATACTCAAGATCGTCACCTGGGTTGGGACACACCAGCTGGTATCGGATGGGACTAGAAACCAGGGGACATCGCTGGCCAATATGTAGTACTATGAAATAGTCTGAAGTACTGGAAGAAACGGTGCAAAACTAGTCGGGGAGGGGGCGCACTAACGATTCACTTGATGAATGCATGATCTCAGACAACTGGATTGCCGGACCGCCGGCATTAACCTGGCGAGCAAAAACCATTTCCGGTGTCCCCCAGGTTATAGGGGCCGATTAGAGTCTCGCCGCTGAAAGGCGCGACAGCATGCATTAGAGGAGTATCGATCATGCGGCGCCGCTCGATCGATTCCCCTCCATCGCATGCTGCTGCGCCTTTCAGCGGCAGGACTCTATTCGGTCCCTTAGACGGCGGTTCCCCAGAACCCTGCCGGCGGTCCGCCAGGACGCTGGCCGATAGGTGGAAGACTAATGGCTACTACCTGGCACTCTGGCAACTGAGCAATCACTTAGCTGCGGTCCGCCAGTCTATTGACAGACCGATGGGTCGAGATCGGTCCTTTACCGCAGATCATTGCGTAGGAGATCGCTTGCGCAACGGTCTGAGGTAAGGGACCCATCTCACTCCCCCCCCCCTTGCTGTGGGGGATTTACCCTCAGCTGCCAAAAATATGCTGGCCTCCGTAGAGTGACTTCCGGTCACCTTCCAGGGCCGGCATCAAAGTTCCTAGTGGGCTTTCATTGGACTGAATCGCCTTATATACCGGCTGGGCTTATCAATGAAATCAGTGATCAAACTGATAACATATTAAAGCGTGAGGAGCCGTTCAGTCTCTCGAGTGCCAGCCATGTGACGACTCGGCGCCAAGCGAATGCCACTGGGCGATTAGGCGCCAACCGAGTGCCGAATGGTGGATAGCTGCGTTTATGAAAACTCCGTTTGTAAGTTCGAGGTGTGATTGCCATTGCCTGCTAACTGCAAGTTATCGCGCAGCTTTAAGGCAACTGGCGAAGTTTTACCAGCGGTTCGCCGCTCGCTTAGGGTCAAGCGGGGTGTTGCGTAATTTGTCGAATTCGGAGCGACCCCCTCCCACCATCATTTTTTTTTTCAAAATCCTAAATTTTTGCGATCTTCCGAGGCGCGATTTCTGGGCAGTTTATGTATGATCTCTAGACTGTCAGACGCCGAAAATTTGTTAAGTAGTCGGGCTCAGGCGTCGAAAACCTGAACAATGCTACAATCCTTCCTTTTGGTGACCAAAAATATCGAGAATTTTCGCGATATTTCACCTAATTTCCATTTCTGGACAGAAATTTCTGCGACCCCCCCCACTCCCCGTTGCGAAATTTCGCAACCCCGCTTGACCATTCGCTCGCACATAAGAACGTAAAGATCAACCGAACATTGCTCGACACGACGCGGTCGCGTCACGGCTCTATAATTTTGTAAGTTTTTACTCCGATTTTGTTATATCTTGACCACCGGTGGTGCTGTTTTCCTACTTTCTAGTAAAGGCAGATGCTCAACTGCTGACCCTTCGAGAAGGACGGTATGTGAATGAAGACACACCGTTCTCCAGTTCTCTTATACCCTACCCTCTTTTAATTCGTTATCATCAATTTTGTTGACGAGAGCCGTGACGCGACCGCCTCGTGTCGAGCAATGTTCGGTTGGCCTCTACGTTCTTATCGCTCGCACTAATTTTGGTGCCAAGGATGAGCCAGCGGTCGGCCTCGTAATTGCGATTTTCCAGTTAAATGCCAGTTGTCACTTATCTGTTAGGCAACTGGCACATATCTGCCAGCCGTCGGCCGCTGGCATTTTATGACATGACGAAAGTATGCCAACTGTCGGCGTCGTAATTGCCATTGGCCAGCTAAATGCTAGTAATCATCTAGCTGTTGAGCAACTGGCGAACTTTCGCCGGCTGACCGCCGCCCCCATTGTCCGAGATACCGCTTTCAGAAATCGAAGTATTTTCTTGTAGCTCCCATGAAAACAATGGCTGATAACGCTATCAGGCATGTTATATCACCACAATTTTTTTATTTTCATGGATGAATCATTTCCTTTCATCGAGCGCCCCCCCACCCACTAGTTTTTTCACCGAAGAGCCTGAACAGTTCACCAGAATACCACAATGACGAGGTATCATAGATGGTGTATCAGGACGATCTGGTCACGTCCCAAATCCCGTGCTTTAGCCTGCTTTCAAGTCACTTTATTTAATATTGTTCCTAAACTTTCACTTTACTTATTTCTGGCTGGCTGCGATTATTGTTCTGCAATCTACATATTTAGCAGTCGGATTTTCTCATGATCGCGACTTCTTTAGTTTTTGTTTGACCTATCTGCATCCCTCCATGAACTATCTTAGGGTGTACATATACTCTGCCAATCCGAGAGTTGATGCCCCAGCAAAAAAGACTTGATGCAGGAGCTACATAGCTATATATGATACAGGAGCCCTATCTGTGAGCACTAGAATTTGATCGCGATAGCAAGCAGGCAACTTCATTTCTGCCTGCAGCGTATCCAGCGCGGGTTTGCTGAAATCGGTTATCACATGCAAAAACAGACCGCACTCCTCGATCAAGATTGATAATGATAGTTCATTATCACTCGCGGCAAATGCACTCTTTGCGCTGATTGATATCCAGCCGCTCACTCAGGCACGGAATGCGCTTCTCGCGCTCAGGGTCGGGCGCTATCCTGCGGGGCTCCTCAGAGCCGGCGAGAGCGTAGGAGGTGGAGAGGGAGCCCCGCTTGGCGCGAGCGGTTGCGGCGCGAAACCGCACTGCTGGTGAGCCCTTCTTGCCCCTGCTGGTCACCCCTCGCTTCGTTACAGGGCTACTCAGAAGGTTGGGGCTCGCCACCCGCAAAGCGAAAGTCCGGTGGCGAGCAACCCTTTTCGCGGGCAGCGAGCGAGATGGCAGCGGGTGGCGAGCGCTGGCCGGCCGGGGCTCGCCGCCCCCCTCCACTAATTCGGCGGCGCGCTCGCCACATCACACTTACCCGCTCGCCTCCCCCTCTGGTCGTCGACGAAATGGTAGCGGGACGAGAACTCTTGCGTGATTGCTTATCACTAGCCCACGCCTAGATAATTAAACTCTCATAGGACCATCGAATCTACCCCCCCCCCCACCTCTAACCTTAAAGTAATAGAATTCTGATTTACAGTTGGTCAAAATGTATTTATCATTATATTATTGTGGCACTGAAGCATTCACATCAATATTTCACATCACGGACGTTCAATCAATGAAATGTTTAAAAACATGGTTTCTCATGCGGATTTCATATCGAATTCATAATCTCATTGGTCACGAATACATTATTTTCAGATATCGTTACATGTAGCAAACTATGGACAATATCATGTCCATCAATAATCATTCGGTTCTATCCTAGAAGGGGGGCACTCAGGATTAAATCATAAAAAAAAGAGGTAAAGCTACTCGATAGCGGTATTGATCAGTGTACTTATAAACTATAAAAATACTTCAGTCATTGGTACATTTTCGTCCAATCATGAGTGCTCCCCATCTAGGATAAACCCAAGTACATTCGGACCTTGTATTAAATATCAATATATAAAAACTCTAACTCTACTTATCACAATACAATTAATAAATTATGATAAAACATTTCATATGTAAAAGACATCAACTAAATGGAAAATTTCTTTTTGAATCGAGCAAAATCTACCTCACATCATTGCTCTGCGAGTAAATTTCTCCACTTTGACTGATTCTGGGTGTACCGTGCCTCTGAGAAAAATAGATTTTTTGCAGAATTAAGTAGTAAATACAAAAAATATCAGCTCACTTACATTATTAGGTATCCATTGGAAGGTTCTGTCGTCGTCGCGGAACTTGTAGCTGCGCATGTCTCTCCTGAAATAATACTGTATTACTTCTTCAGTAGAAAAAGTGAGCAATCGGAAAATGTATTCGTATATGCTTAGGAAATCACCGTAAACCATAGATTAACTTACAGCGCCTTCTGCAGAGACCTGAATAGCTCGCCATTTAATTTAATTCGATCCCTCACCAGTGCATCTAACGACGTCCGGCGCTCGTGTTCCGTCCGACCGAGACCCTTGTAGAAGCTGAAATGTGCTGTATAAATCAAATGACTCCCAAAGAAAAAATCCCGAATTACTAATCAAGTACCTCGACTCCGTAGACACTTTTCAAAATCACTAACGAATAACTCGCGGATCATCTTCCATGTTCCTTCGCCCATTCCCCAGGCACTCCAAATCGGCGGCTCTTCTTCTGATTCGATCCTCTAACATCTCTAAAAAGATTCGGATTGTAAGTATCTCAAGGAAAACTTATAAGTCAAGTTGGCAATTTTGTTCAAGATTTTCTAACTGTACCCTAAAAATAAGACACCTATTCCACAACTTGGAACTAGCACTCTTTCCGTCTGGGATACGCTCGAGGAAAAGATCAGCAAACAATTAAAAATAGTATTTTACCTCCATAGGCGCGTACTCTGTTTGGACCGGTTCCGGAATGAAAGCATGCGTACCAACGGAAAATGTCTCCATCTGGAAAACATATATTATATTATTCAGGAGCGGGGTAAAATAAGAAATGAAGAAGTACGTGTAGGGAAAAACATTTAATAAAGGGCACCTGGCAGACCAAAATTATTTTGCCAGCGAAACAAAACTATAATGTTACATACTCGATTCAAAACTGTTCAGAAATTCAAATAACCGGCCGAATATTCTGGGATAAATTTAGAGTTATTGACTTTCATCGAATATATTTCACTTTTTTTAGTTCACAGAGACATTCGAAACCATACAAATAAAATTTGAGAATAAGAGATGAACGAATTTTTTCATTTAATTTTTTAGACAAATTTGAGGTGTTGCAAAATATTTTTATAAATATATTCAATCATTTGGAATATTGTCCCGGCTGCAAAAAAAAGTTGAGGAAAAAGTCATCATGCACGATGCGGATGACGGAGGCGTATCGAAATATAACACGTTGACGTGAGGATGGTGATAATGGAGGCGTGATTGCGCGGGAATTGCAGTGCGAGTCATTAACACCTCATAGGGATACTCGTGGGTACACCTAAGGCACACATAATACATAATTATGTGCTTCCTCGCCGAATGACAACGAGGTCGCACGAACAGTCTAGCTAACGGGTCACAGCAATCACGTACGTAAACTTCATCGTAGTTTCGAATCACAGAAGAAAATGAAAGCAAGAGCAAAAAAAAAAGAAATCAATGCAGAGGTGAGAGACGCCAACATTGATTATTTGAGAACAGCGGGTGACTGGCTCGCAAAGTGCTCGCGACCCGCTGTACCATCACCACTCGCGCTCCTGACCCGCTATACCGATAGCGGGTGGCGAGCGGAGACGAGGGGGCAGCGGGTGGCGAGCACTTCAAAATGAGGGGTGAGCGGGTGGCGAGCAAGGCCCGAAATGCGCGCGGGTCGCGAGCACCGAGTTCCTGAGTAGGGGAACCCTCCACTATCCTCTTCGATTCCTAGGACTTTCCATCAATTATAGTCGCATAATACGGCTTTTTCATAGTATTTTGGGAAACCACTGCATACTGGCATCGTTTTATCTTGCCGTCTCGCCTCGAAATGAAACATAAGGCCAAATATCTGTTTCTTAATGCGATAAACATAAAAAGTTCACTCTTTATGATAGGAATTCACCCACAGTACTCATAAAACAACAGAACAACGGAAAAATCATGGATTAGAACAATGTACTTATTTTCAGTAGATAGGGCTTAAGATTTGCAAAATACTGGAAACAATTAATCAAAAATAAAACAACAACAGGAGCGACATGTTCGAAAAAAATTGGAAATGAATATTTCAGCAATGTTTCCACGAACGGGCTTCGAATCAGAGTGACAACAATGGATGTGTAGAGTGAACAAAATCACAGAAATTTTAAAAAAATACTTGACCTAACCGCATGTCTCAGCGACTCAAAAATACGTACATAGAAGATCTAATTTTACCACATATGAGGAATTATTTACTTTATGAGGCTGAAAAAGAGAGAAAAAACCAAACGTTTTCTAAGAGCTCGAAAACTCCCTTCTTCCCTTTTTCTCTTTCTGGAAGCGCGGCACTTGGCTAAGCTCCAGTGGCCGGGCGTGCAGGTCGAAAGAAGCTGCAACCAGAGGAGTTTTCTCGGAAGGGGGCTTTCAGGAAAATTTTCGAGTTTTTTTCAGAGCGTTCTAAATTTTTGCGGTTTTCAAGAACCTCCTCCCCCTTAGTAGCCTCAGCCTCGCAACACAATAATTCTTCAGTAGCCTTGGGAACAATCAAATTTAGTGAAACCGGTATTTACTAACGTCCGTCACGGCCCTGGGATCCATCACTTCTTGGACTCAAGCTCAGCTCAAGGAATCTTTGCACTATGCTGAAATAGATGTTATACGTATAAAATTCAAGAGCAACGGATGTTGCCACGTGCGAGTAAATATAAAAGAAAAACCTACATCAGCTGTAAGCCACCGATGTTCGCCATCGACGATCCTGTGCTTAAACGAGCGAATACCTTGCCTGGAAAACTTCGCGACATGGTACACTCGAAACAGCAGTTGAGATAAATCCAGGTTGAAGAAACTCACAGCGTCTTCTGCGAAGACCTTGCCCTAGGATCGGGAAGCGCTGCTCGTCCAGTCTTCTAAGAGACAAAAAGATGCGCTGACCCGCTCCTCGTCGCCAAATCTAAGGATGCCAAAGGCGAACCCTGGAAAAGTGATGGCATCACAAGGGAATAGAAACAGAAATGGTGAAAGGTAGTCTGGTAAAACTAACCAATCATGAAGTTTCAGTTTCACGAAGAGTTGAAGTCATGATATTCGCTGTCTTCAACCTATTGTTCTTTTCTTTACGGTTCTTTATCTTTCGTTTCAATGCACGTAGCGACGATCACCTGGAATCCCGAGCTACTGATATGACCGGAAACAAAGCGGAGAACCCTGTAAACACGAAATTCCGGACCGGACATATTGCCTTTGAGTTGAGACATCACGGCATTCACAATTGATTCGATGTGATCGACTGATCGGATGGTCATATAAACCAGCAGCTGACAGCCCGGGGTTTTCCTCCGAAAACCCCGGGCTGTCGGCTGCTGGCTTATCTGACCCGCCCACCCTTTAATCACTACGAAACAATCGCCGATATCGTGTGATCAAACACGAGTGGCAATCGGTCCGGTCCGGCATTCCTCTTCTAGTGGAGAACCCAACGGTTTGGGTGGAAAACGGAGAAACTAGGGTTTCGCATTTGACGAAAATGGGCATAGATGGAGGAATTTTGCATGAAAGCCCCAAATTAATGTTTCGTATGGTGAAATCAGACAAATTTCGGCTGAATATTGAGGAATCACAAAAGTACAATCCCGCCCGCGACTTTGGGAAAAACGGCGTTTTCGGCGTTTTTTTCCGGTGCAAACCGCCGCTTTGTCATAACTTCGTTCAAAGTGGTCCTCCTGGGTCGCTAGGGGCATATTTAGAATCAGTTTCGAGAGCTCTTCATTTTGAGCTCACACGTTTCTTACCCTGCAAACAAGGCATATAGGGTTTACAGAATCAATCGAGTGTACGAAAACTGAAGCTGGGTATCAAATTGTTGTAAATATTTGAATTCATGCCAACCGCACAGATAAAGGACGAGTTATATACAAGTACAATACACGCACTGATTTTCTCAAAAAAGCCGCAAAAGTCGCGAAATCGCGACTTTTCGTCATAACTTGGCTCAAAGTGCTCCAACTGAGCTCTGGAGGACATATTTCGAATCAGCATCGAGAGCTCTTTCTTTTGAGCATGCACATGTCTTACGGGCAAACAAGGCATTCAGGGCTTACACATTCAATCGATTTGGCGAAAGGAAAAATCAAGTAAATTGTGGTTTTTCAACGTAATGCCACGTCCAACTCAACAGTGTAAACGATATAGACAGCAGGTAATCCAGCTGTCCGCGGCTGACCGACGTTTTCTACAAAGTTTCAGATTTTCGCATTTTCAAACCCGAATATGTTTGCCATTTCCTGAGCAACAAACCTTTTGCTTAGATTTATGGGCAGTAGCAATGATTACCGTCGAATGTCTCTGATTCTCTCCATAATAAGAAACTCGGAGAAAATTTAAATTGCGAAAAGTGGTTCTTAGCGATATCCAATGAGTGACGTTTGACTGCAGCTCATCAAGGAGGCCAGGAGTTACTGCTGGTAGCCTTTCCAGCTCCTCGCAGCTCACGATAAATATGTAGTTTTGAAAACCAGTCGATATTTTTTGCGATCCATTCTTTCTAACCCGGATTGTTGTTATCACAAAATTTTCTTCTTTTTTTCTGCGGCTCCGCTAGCCACGGTCAGCCAACGCAAGACATTTAGAATCTTCGTGATAAGGGCTCCCCAATGGTATAATATTTGTTAAGGTTCAAACTCAAACAAAAAGGTTCTGAGTCCTTCGTTCATATCCAAAGGAGCGATTTACTGCCGGTCCCTCGCTTTGCTCTCTGCTTCCCCGCGCCCTCTTTTGAAGATGTCGAAATCTTCGCGCTGCAGTGTCTCGCATACATTTCTCAGTAAGCGAAGTACCCCTTAAATTGATTGATTTCCAGCAGCTGAAAAGGACTCGGGGTACTAGCGGGAACATGTCGTCGGTGGAAGCAGGAAGAACAAGTGGGGGTAGAAGGGATTTGACAATATGGATAGTCCTTACAATTAGGTTACGAAGGACAAGAACTGGATTGGAGCGGAGTAAACCTTATAGGTGGTCTAATTGCTAAATATCGAAGGCTCGAATTTAATGAAGAGAATTGTACTGTACGGGTGGTTCTCAAATCTTCTCATCAATCTGACTGCCGCGTTGCATCACAACACGTTACAGTCAATTTCATGCAATGTCACTCCACGCGATGAGTCATTCACAATATAGTTGTACACGAACGAAATTTTCGAAAAATTTTCGAAAGATTTTTCGAAATTTTCTTCGTTCGTTTTCGTTCGAAAATTCGTCAAACAAAATTTTTTCGGATTCCGCTCGTTCGAAATTTTTTCGAACGGAAATTTTTCAATTTTCGTTCGGAATCCGATTATTCAAAATTTTTTCGAAATTCATTCGTTCGGATTTTTTTCGAACAGATTTCGAAAAAAGTTCGAAATTTTCGACGAATTTAAAAAAAAATAGAAATTTCGATTAGTTTCGAATTTCGTTCGTACGACCTCCGAAATTTCGAAAGTTTTTCGAAATTCGTTCGTTTGGAATTTTTTAGAACGAAATTTTTTTCAATTTTCGTTCGTTCGAATTTTTTTCGAACGAAAATTTTCCGATTTTCTTTCGTTCGAAATTGTTTCGAACGAAATTTTTTCATTTTCCGTTCGTTCGAAAAGATCTCGAACGAAAAATTTCGATTTTCGTTCGTTCGACATTTTTTTCGAAATTGTACAACTATAATTCACAGGCATTTATGAGCCACGTAAATGGAATAATTCAGGCTTTGATAGAATTCCATTCGAAATCCTTCTGAAATTTCGCCAATTAAATTCGAGCCCTCGATATTTAGCAATTAGAACACCCATAAGGTTTACTCCTCTCCACTCCAGTTCTTGTTCTTCGTAACCTAATTGTAAGGACTATGCGTATTGTCAAATCCCTTCTACCCCCACTTGTTCTTCCTGCTTCCACCGACGCCATGTTCCCGCTAGTACCCCGAGTCCTTTTCGGCTGCTGGAAATCAATCAATTTCGGGGTACTTCGCTTACTGAGCGATGCATGCGAGACACTGCAGCGCGAATATTTCGACATCTTCAAAAGAGGGCGCGGGGAAGCAGAGAGCAAAGCGAGGGACCGGCAGTAAATCGCTCCTTTGGATATGAACGAAGGACTCAGAACCCTTTTGTTTGAGTTTGAACCTTAAAAAATATTATACCATTGGGAAGCCCTTATCACGAAGATTCTAAATGTCTTGCGTTGGCTGACCGTGGCTACCGGAGCCGCAGAAAACGAAGAAATCTTTGTGATAACAACAATCCGGGTTAGAAAGAATGGATCGCAAAAAATAAGGGCTGGTTTTCTAAACTACATATTTATCGTGAGCTGCGAGGAACTGCAAAGGCTACCAGCAGTTACTTCTGGCCTCCTTGATGGGCTGCGGTCAAACGTAACTCACTGGACATCGCTAAGAACCACTTTTCGCAATTTAAATTTTCTCCGAGTTTCTTATTATGGAGAGAATCAGAGACATTCGACGGTAATCATTGCTACTGCCCATAAATCTAAGCAAAAGGTTTGTTGCTCAGGAAATGGCAAACATATTCGGGTTTAAAAATGCGAAAATCTGAAACTTCGTACAATAGGTCGGTCAGTCGCTAAATTGTTTTTTTTAATTCAATGCTAAATTGGGCCGCACGGTAAATTAACGTCGCTCACACTCCCTGTTCCTCGCTATGACGAATCGATAAGTGAGGTGACAAGTTGGCTTGATCCTATTCCTCTGCTCTTCTTCTCTGCGCTGTGTAGCTCTGCAGCTCTGCCCCTGCATGTTGATCGAATCCACACCGCGGGTGTGACTAAGGAGCAGTTCGGCTGGCACATGCGATGCGCGACGGAAAAACGCTGTGCGCGCTCATCGTCCTTGGGGCGCGTTAACCCAGAACCTTCGAAAAAAATAGTCGTTATCCCATTGTAGCCGTCCCCCTACATCATTTTTTGCATTTTATTCATGTTTTTTTTTGGTTCATAATGTGCTTTTCTTTGAATACTTCTCATACCATCGTTTCAATGGAATTCGCACATTTCATACAAGTTTTATTATAGTTCTTTTTCTCTGCTTCTTGGAGAGGAATGGGAAATGACGATATTGATTCCGACGTCTGACACATCAACCTACATGAACAAAATGCAAAAAACGATAAAGGGGAACGGCCAAAATGGAACAACAACAACTTTTTTGAGTGCCCTCGGTTAGCGCGCCCCAAGCACGATGAGAGCGCGCAGCGTTCTACCGTGGCGCGCGTCGTGTTTACCAGCCGAACTGCTCCTTAGCCACACTCGCGGTGTGGATTCGATCCACATGCCCTCTGCCCCTGTCTCCGCACAGGGGGGGGGGGGTTGAGAATAGAAACTCGACGAGTGAGGGGCGTTGGGAAGTGTCCTTTCAGTGGCGTTTGGGAACGAGAAACAGAAAAGAAAAGGGTGCGTGTTCTCTCGACGTAACACTGCCTCAGTGCACTGACTGGCTATAGCTTGTCCCGACAACTATAAAACCGAAGTTTGATATGGGGCTGATAATAATCTGGAAGTGAATATGGCAGCTTCTTATGATAGAAATTTGATTCTTGCATTTCGTGGAACGCTGAGATCTGAGCAAGTTTCCAAAAACCTGTATTTTGAGAAGCATTATTGCAAAAGAGAAGAATTCCTGCAGGAATCGCCGAAATATACTGGCCTGAAAATGAGCAATAGCCACGAAAAAAGTCGAGAACGGACAGTCTGAACAATCGATCAAGATTGACCTAAACGTGTTCCCAGAAACAAACAATCAGTTTAAAACAGGGGCCAGAGAAACTTGAAATTTTGGGCGCGATACCACCTGTTTTACTGCACCGCTGTGCCGTACCGGGTTCCAAAAGCAGAAAATTTTATATCTGGGATGAGGGCGGTTTCAGTCGAGAAATGGATAAGGCGTTGCCAGAAGCTCTTACACATTGAAAAGATTTGGGGATCGTTTTCAGCCAAAGTCACCGGAGTGCCGCTAAGCGGGAAATGCCTCCAGACTTGTTGTTTCTGCTTTAAGGGAGTCTGTCCTGAGCGCAGTTGAACCTTTTGCCCCCGAGCTGGAGGCGATGAGGGTGTAGCCGCAGCGGCAGAACGGCTAAAAAGCGCTGTCAGTTCTTAGGGTTGTGAAAATTCGAGTTTTCCGGATTGGGCGGCCGAAGTGTTCTTTCGAAGAAGGATCAGAGAGTAAAGTTGTAGGCTGTCTCAGGTCGATTGTTCCTGTTTGAGCTGAGAAAGTGAAGTCAGTGGTCTGGGACGTTTTTCAAAGCCAAATTCACCGAGGTGGCGCTAGGCGGGAAAAGCCTTCAGACAGGTTGTTTCTGTTTTGGAAGAGTCTACACTTAATTGAGATCGCGGGCAATTTGAGCCCGAGCGAAGGACGATGACTGTGTCTGCAGGAGCGAGGAAACGGCTAAAAAACATTAATTTTCAATTTCAACAGCTCCTTAAATTAGTCTTACATACTTCTATATGACTCGTCCTTGACCTTTACGGTTAATATGGAGTCAAGTATTAGAACCAGTTTGATATCTAGCTTCAGTTTTCGTACACTCGATTGATTCTGTTAGCCCTATATGCCTTGTTTGCAGGGTAAGACATGTGTGAGCTCAAAGTGAAGAGCTCTCGATACTGATTCTAAATATGCCCCTAGCAACCCAAACGGACCACATTGAACGAAGTTATGACAAAGCGGCGGTTTGCGGCGGAAAAAAACGCCGAAAACGCCGTTTTTCCCAAAGTCGCGGGCGGTATTGTACTTGTCTGGTTTGATATGAAATCGGAAAATTAGGTAGGAAGACTTCGTGACCCCAAAGTTCAACGGGTTTCGAATCAAAATGAACAAATTTCTGTTCCAATTTTGACGGGACTGATCGAAAATGAACGAATCTGGGTTGAAATTCGGCTTATTCCGTCTTGAAGTTGGTGGATTCAATTTGGAAATCAGGAAATCTTGCCGAGATTCGACTACATACCAGCTTTAAAATGATTTTTTTTTCATGACAAATGTGGAATTAGATAGACAAACTGGAGTAAAGTTTGGGAAGCCAGGTTACAAAGCGGCGGACTGAAGTGGTAAATCGACAGCAAAGTTTCGGAATGGCGAATAAGGAGTTCAGGTCAATGAATTTGGATTGGAACAGACGAATGTGAGCGATATATTCAAATTTCAGCATCCAAGGGAAAAATCGGTGAGAAAATTCAGTTGTGTGAGAAAACTGTGAGAAAACTCGGACGCGAACGGGCTACAAAAAAGATGAATGAAAATGAAACATAGGATCTGGCTGAAAATCGTCTCCATCAATTCGTTCTCATTGCAGCGCGAACGTTGCATCGGAGCGCAGTTGCGAATCCGAGCGGGTGTTCGATACCATGCCACGCACGCTGCCTATCGTTTTCCATCTCCCGCTCGACTGCCAACTGATCAAAAATACTCCAATTCCGAGCGGGAGACGCGCAATTCGTGCCTGAGTCAGCAAATTCACCCTTTGCGCGAATAAGCGTTGAAGACGGCGCTAAAGGTGAATTTCACGCCTAATGATAATAGAGGGTGATAAAGGCCGCTTTTCTCGAAGCATCAAGGCTTGAATTGGCAGAGTAGTCCTCCTCCTTGCTTGTGTGAAACTTCCGCCGCGATCGCTGGTTGCGGCCGTCGGGTGCTCTTATCCAGCCCACCCCCCCCCAATCGGCTCCCTCGAATTGGCTCTAAATTCTTCTAAGTTTTCACCTTAATTTTTGGTATATCTTGAGCACCGGTGCTCAGACACCTGGCCGGTTGTACGGCGGCGGAAAAGGCCTTGCCGGTACAACGGCGGAAGCAAAAAAGTGTTAGGGTCGACTTGCCGGTGCCACCGCGGATAAAGTAGGCACGCGACGCAGCCGCTCGCACAGAAGCAGTTGAACGGCGCATGAGTTATCATGTAATTCCATGCATCAACATGTTTAGACAAAAGTATCAACAATGATACGGGTATAAAAGGCTCCTCAGTCGGCTCTTCGGAGCCGGACCTGGAAGGTGGCCTCGATTCACTTTCCAGAAGATCCACCACATGCTGGAGGATAATTTTTGTCCCCTAGGGGAGCGGGCTCCCCACGGCTCGGGGTAGGGGAGGTGGTACCCAATTGTGGGGCCATCTCTCCACTGTCCGCAGTGGGGTGCACCCCACTGTGGACCGTGAATTCACCCCTTTTGTGGGGACCCCTAGAGGAATGTCCCCGAGAGCCCCGTGCGGACCCGGAAACGCCATAGATGTGTTGGAAAACGTGTGAACGGGATTTTGGTTCGGTTCCACCGCGGTGTGAAACCGTTTGGATGGCGGTGGAGAATCGGATGTTTGGCGGTGGAGTGTCGGTTGCTCGCCGGGGCAATGTCGTTCCCCCCTCGGAGTGTCTTCGCGAGGCTACCGACATTCCCCCCGCGTACAACCGGCCAGGTGTCTGAGTGGTGCTCTGTTTTCCTAATTTCTAGTCCATGCAGAGCCTCAACCGCTGACCCCTGGAGGAGGATGGTGTGAGAAAGAAGACACACCGCTCTCCACTATTTGTATACCCTACCCTTTATCAATTGGGTCAAATTTGTTTACTAGAGTCGAATGGGGGGGGGTGGGCTGTATAACATCATTCGTCGCCGTCGAGTTCGTCACATGCTCAGGTACTCAGGGAGACGGCTGGCGAACCTCTATGCCGAAAACGACGGCCGGCGCCCCACATTTCGAGGGTGCCGGCCAGCGGCGAACCATGCTGCTTGCGACGCACACGCAGCGCGGATATTGGCTCGCCCGCGAACCACAAAACATGCCATGCCATCTTCAATTCGGCCGGTTGGAAAGACAATTGATGATGACCACGACTGATCTTGTCGTAACGTGGTTATCACGTGCACAGCGGGTATAAAAGGCGCCTCATCTCACTAGAATCTTCAATCGACATTCTACTGCCGGCCCTGGAAGGTGACTTCGAGTCACTCCCCGGAGGCCAGCATATCTTTGACTGCTGAGGGGATAGGGTATCCCCACTGCTGGGGGGGGGGGCGGCTTTCGCCGCGATTCGCGGGGAGGGTGGTTCCTCACCGCAGACTGCGGCGGACCGAGGCGGAGCGTTTCTCCGCCGTGGGGCCGGGGTGACATTGAGGTAAGCAATAATACAAATAGTGATCGCGGGCCATCTGGTAAAGGTCGGCGGGCCGTCGACATATGGCTGGCCGGCGAGCCAAAAGCGGGCGGCCGGAGGACGGAGACCGCGGGCCAGCTGGGAAAGGTTCGCCGGCCGTCGTCCTGAGTACCTGAGTGTGTACGTACTCAGACATAATCGACGACCATCCCGTTGACGGTCCCGTTCCCGATGGAGTGCTCACACAGCCGGACCATCACCGATAGAGTGAACGGGCTGGTCGTCTCACAGGGAACGGGATGGTCAGCCTTCCATGTAGCACCATCACCAACGCTAAGGGAAACGGGATGGTCGCCGCATGGGGAACGGGATGAATAGCCTTCCACGCAACGCCATCGTCAACGCCAGACCTAACGGGATGGCCGAGACACGGGGTCATCCCACCAATCGGGTTATCTCCTCTGGGATCCCACAGGGGGGGGGGTGACCCGACGGCCACGATCCGCAGTGGGGTGCACCCCACCGTCGACCGTGGGGAGATGGCCCCACAGCTGGGTACAATCCCCCCCTCGAGCCGTGAGGAGCCCCTTCTCCTCGGCGACAAAAATTATCCGCCGGTATCCGGTGGATCTTCTGGGAAGTGACTCGAGGCCACCTCTCAGGTCCGACTCCGAAGAGCCGACTGAGGCACACTGTGAGATGAGAAGCCTTTTTTTCCAGCAACATTGTTAATACCTTTGTGTAAACATGTTAACGCCTCGTTTTCGGTTAACGCGGTCGTCAGAATCGAGACACGCCCACCGTTCCCGGTGTTTCACCACCAACTTGCACATCAATGCACCCAATGAACCCAAACTTTAACGGGATGCTGAGCGCAGTTTTGCCTGAGTAGACTGTAGAGCCAGCCATTCAATTTGTGGTCTGAGAGAAGGTTCACTTGTGTGAAATCAGCTTCGATGGGTCTTAGATGTTGTACTGCCTGCTTGAGAAAACCCATTTTGCGATTCGGGTTGCTATATTTGATGTTATCGCTTCCGATAGTTTGTTTTTTGTGCGCTTGAAACGAGTCTTGTTTGCAGATTCGCTGGTAAAAGAAGCTCTCATATTCATCCGTTCTGCCTCATCATCTTTTTTCCTCGATTTCATCAGTTTCATTTCTTGCCTGCCGTTCCATATTTTTGACTTTTGAGCAATCGCCATTTCCATTCTATTTCTTTTCGAAATTTTTAGTCCCGATTACCAACGATTGCAGTTGCTTTGCAGATTCAAGCGGTCTATTTCTGAAAATTTAGCTTCCTGGCAAAAGTAACGATTTGGTAATGATAAAAAAAAAAGTTTCAAAAATGTCTTGAAATATCTTTAAAAAATGATTTGGCGTAAAATAGCCTGGAGTAGTTTAAAAAGCAGGGAAAGGAAGTGAAATAACCAAAAATGCGGTTTGGAGGTCGATCATTTCACAAGTTTATCAAAACGAAATCAAGCACGATATGGAGTGGAGCGTCGCGTTCACCTTACTTGACCAATGCTGATTCCCTTATTACAGCTTTCAAAAATGGCTTAGTGTTTCCGTTGCGTGGTTGATTTCGTTTTGATAAGTTTAACGGAGAAGCTTGTGAAATGATCGACCACCAAATCGCATTTTTGATTATTTCACTTCATTTCCTAACTTTTTTATTACTCCAGGCTATTTTACGCCAAATCATTTTTTGAAGATAGTTCAAGACATTTTTGAAACTTTTTTCTGATCATTACCAAATCGTTACTTTTGCCAGGAAGCTAAATTTTCAGAAGTTTCACATATTTTTCCCAAAGCTTCCCTCTCTGACTTCAATTTTGCTCAAAGATCTCCATTTTGGAATGATGAAACATCTGACAGACGATATTGTCGTATGAGTACAATTTTTTAAACCTATGACTTACAACCATAAAAGTAAAACTCATTGCCGCATTAGGTGCAAAATTTGAAAAATCGATATTATTGATCATTAATATGTGATCTTGCATGATTAGAAGAATTTCCCAAACAAATGACTTAGAGCCATCAACAATCAAAAATCATTGCGGCATTTCGTGCAACAGGAGAAAAAATCAATATTTTTGATCGGTATTTATCGATAATGACTGATGAGCGAAACTCCTCAACCAATAAAACCAATCCCAAAAGCAATCACCACTGTTCGCCGGATTTAATGCGAAAAGCACGAAAATCGATCATATTGATTATCGATCGATGACGTGTCATGAGTAAGAATTCTAACAAGTTCAGTACTTACCTCCGACGAACTGTGTTGATTGGCTGCAATTTCACCCACACACCCCGGTCTCCACAGCCTCAGCAGAAAAAACCAGTTTTCGTGCTCCACGGCTAATTTAGTATGTAAACCCACGATTTTGAGGTACCCTTCAAAGTAAAGGTATCGAGTTCAAATTGGAATAGGAGCGACCTGCATCCATTTCCAGCCTCCTGTCCAAAAATGAGCTCCCTAGCTCAATTTTAACTGGTAGCCCAAGATCGTGAACGCCGTCTGAAAAAACAAGGAGATTAACATAGAAAACTTGCTGCTTTTCAAAATTTTCGCAAATCCTAGGAAACCATTCAAAACCATTTTGGGCATCATATCCAACTTTTTGCGCTCTTTTCAATGCAATTTAGAGCTAATTTCTACCTTCACCCTGAACTTAGATTTCGAAAAACGGGTTGCGCGTGTGGCCAGTTCAAAACCAAATCTGGTGGGCGCTTCGCGCGCACCACAATTTTCATATGTTTCGGCTTAGTATTTTATGACAAGAAATTGTTGCCAGAAATCAGTGACCCACGGTTTAATACTTTGACGTTTTGGGAAAAAGCTCAGCTATCGGGATCAGGGATGTGCGGAAAAAATATTTTAGGAAACAGAAAACGGGAAACAGAAAATCTAGTTTGACAGAAAACAGAAAACAGAAAAAAATCTCCAAAAAATGGGCAGAAAACAGAAAAAGAAAACAGAAAATTTTCAAAAATCAATAAAGCGTGTCCAGCGTACACTAAACGAAATTTTTCAGAACATTGAACTTTTTTAATACATTTTCTAATGATCTATGCTTCTTTCATTGAATTTTCAAAACCTTACGGTTGGCTAGAGCAAAAAGTATAGACGCTCAACAATTCCAGATTATGAGTGCGAGGAGGTGACAAATGTTCATCAAACCTTCCTTTTCCCAGGCAACAAAAGATCGATTATTCATTAGAAGTTCAATACATATGTCTGTGCAAGGAGTGCGTTTCGAAGTCGGAGCGAGCTTTCCGTTCCTACTCCGAGCTTTCCGTTCCTACTCATACACTGGAGGGGGCTAGCGCAGCTCTTGAGGGGGGCAACCCTCCGGGCACCGGCGCTTGCCCCCCCTCCCAATCGGGGGGGGGGCTACCGCCGGAGTGATAATTGGGCTTGATCGGAGCCCCCCGTCACTGCCCTGAAGCCCCCCTGTCACTGCCCTGAAGCCCCCCTGTCACTGCCTTGAAGCCCCCCTGTCACTGCCTTGCCCCTGTCACTGCATTGAAGCCCCCGTCACTGCCCCGGAGCCATGACGTCACGGCTCATGGGGCAGTGACGTCACGACACCGGAGCAGTGACGTCACCCTCCCCCCCGGAAAGCGTCTCCGCTTTCCTCCAAAAATATCCCTTCCTGACAGTGACCCGAAGTCGCCGTCCAGGGCCGGCCCTGTTGGGCCGAATGCGGCTCTCCATGAGGTGAGGCGCCTTTTATACCGGTCGAGCACGTGATAGATCACAGGAGAAATCACGTCAAATCGGGACAAAACTCGACGTGAATGACTATGCGTGCGTTTGGCCTCCTATGCCGTCTCTGGCCTCTATTGTCGTAAACTACCTTCTACGACTTCTTCCCATCTTTTCCCTCTCTTCCACTCGGGGAGGGGGGCAAGCGCCGGAGGAGAGCAGCTGTAGCCCCCCTCGGGGGAGGCCTGCGCTGTCGCTCCCCCAAGTCGAAAACTGACTCTATTGTCCGGCGCTTGCCCCCTCCCCGGCAGAGTCTGAGTAAGTGTATATACAAATTTTGACACCTATTGCGGGATAACTGCTGGTTTGAACACTGCACTACTCCTCAGAGCTGAAAGTCACGCCCATACCGCGCGCCTCTTCCGTTAGAGTATAAATGACCCGACGCGCCGTTCGCTCCACCGTTGAGAGCCTCTCGCACCTCTGTGGCAGAATTATCACCTGCCTCGTAGGCTCACCATCACTTTCTTGGCGCTTCATCTTAACTGAATTTTGTGCCATCTGCGTTGCAGTGAATTAAAACACGTATTTAGAGTTTTGCGTGCATGGTACAGTTGGGGCCAACATTACCCCGCTCTACCAAAGCGGGTACGGTGGGGCGGGTATTCGTAGAGGCTTGACTCTGAGAAAAATTGAGGCTCCGCGATAGTACCGCTTTGGCGCGTGCAGGCACCGAAGCGGCACTATCGCGGATCCCGGGGACCCGACAGTGCCGCTTCGGCTCCGCGATAACGCCGCAGCGGATTCGGGAGAGTGTCTGATATGAAGTTATTTAAGAATTATAAGACAACTAGAGATGGTCTAGTTGTAAGAACGAAAATTCGCACCTGCGGTCGTTACGTCCTTTGTCTGATAAGGACAGAGGTTACCACCGCTTTTGCGCACAAGGAAACACGGAATGTACCTCAAACTTGGGTATATTGAACCGGCGACAATTTCGTTTTACCACACAGGACAGTGCATCGTACTCCACGCGGATTCGCTGCTGCATCCTCGAGGAGCCGGCGCGGTTCTAACGCGTAGCTGCTGCAGTACTATCGCCGCGATGTCGAGGCTCAAAGCACGACAGCAGAATCGTCTGATCACGGAGCCGCTGCGGCACTATCGCGGAACTATTACGGCACAGTCGAGGATCGCGGTGCTTTGCCGACAATGACGCGACACATTTTTTAGAGGAATGGGTTTCGTGCTTATTTAGTGGCTTGCAGGGGCCAGCCGACTTTCCAATGAGTGCCTCCATCTCCCTACATAAATCTGTTGCAAATTTAAGGGTCCCGGAGGGTTGGTTGCTTTGGTTCACCTCGGCAAGGATCGAACCCGACCGTGTACAGCGAACAGCACCGTTTCCTCCCACCACGCCACACATGCCCTAATGGATAACCACTACAGCGAGATAAAAGTGTCTAGCGTGGTACAAGTGCAGAGATTCTGGTGAAGTACAACATTACTCTATCGGCTTAGCTTCGAAAAATCAAAAAAAAAACAGTCCTGCTGCAAATCGCGGTACACGTTTTTTTCTGTTTTCTGTCCAATTTTGCCTATTTTACAGAAAACAGAAAACAGGAAAAAGTGGCCAAAAATGGGCAGAAAACAGAAAATTCCGCACATCCCTGATCGGGATCAACCACCCAACCGTTTTCATCTAGCACAGTTACTCACTCACGGTACAAGAATAATGTTATACAGCCCACCCCCCCCCCCCGATTCGGCTCTCGTAAACAAAATTGACGATACCCAATTGATGAAGGGAGAGGAGATAAAAGAAGGGAGATAAAAGAAGAGGCGAGCGGTGTGTATTAATGCAACGTTCTTCTCCAGGGGTCGGCAGCTGAAGCTCTGCGCAGGCTAGAAAGTAGGGAAACAGCACCACGGGTGTTCAAGATGTAATGAAATCGGAATCGAGATTTAGAGAATTTTTTAGCCAACTCGAGTGAGCCGATTGGGGGGGGGGGTGGGCTGGATAAGTGCACCCACGGTACAATATGAAGTCTTTTTCGATACCTTGAGCCGAGCGGTGGAAGTTGCACAGCTGTCGGTCGTCGAGGCGAAAAGAGGTAGGTATGAAACTAGTCGTGGGGGGGGGGAGGTGGACCACTCAGAACCACTAGAGAACCTCGCTAGTCAGGCATGAGCTTTTGAGAGACTGTGAATGCTTCCTGGTCAACTCGGATACGCTCTCTTCGAATCTGAACTCGGATTTTGCTACGGACATCTGCGAAAAAAGTTATAGCCGGTCAAAGTTCGTATTTCACGCCTTTTTTCTATCAAAAACGCGCATTAGAGTTTGCGAAATCCGGAAACTGACCTCATGCTTGTGTTCAGCCCCCAAAACTACCCACTGAACAAATTTTGAGTGAAGGCACATTTTCTAAACTTTGCACAGACTGATAGCGTTTTGGACTTGTGCGGATTTTCGCTTGGGCGCTTATTTATACCTCTGAAAGCGTTTAAATTTTTTTTTGCAGATTTCACTCAAAATCCTTCCAGGTGGGTTATTTGGGGCGCTGATCACGAATCTATGGTTTCTTTGACGATTTTCCGAGCCTTTCGACATGATTCGTTCAAAGCTTCCCATCGGGGGAGGGGGGGGGGGGAATTTGATGGCAAAACGCGACGTTTGCCGATTTCAGGAGTGTTTTGGTAGATATGGCCCAAATGGTTGCTCTGGGGGTTATTTGCAGTGTTAAACACGAATCTGCAATCCGTTTATCGATTTTTGATAGATTAAAGACACAGTCCAACCTCATAATCGATTTTTCGTTTTTCTGCCTATCTTGGAGAGAATTTCACGCTGATCACTATGGTTTCTCCAGAATCGCTCAGAACTCACTACAAACAGAGTTACGGGTCCTCAAACATTTCGATCTTGAACGGCTATAAGTTCGCGGACGAGTTGTCTCGAGCCTGTATTTTCTCGTTTTTCGCAGCCATCGTTCTGCAGCAGACCACAATATAAAGCCAGACCGAAAACAAATCGAAGAATATAGGTTTTGAATAAAATCACTCGCGCGTCTCTCCCTATTGAGGTCCGAAACCTGGCAGAGGGCGATACCCATTTTTTCTTCAAAGGGGCGTGGCCGACTTTTTCTTAGCTTTTTCTCGCTTATTTTAGCAAGTTGAGATTTCGCGCTTGGCAGGGTTGCTATAGGCGGCGATTGGACCATAATATCAAAAATTACCTCTGAGGTTGGACTGTGCCTTTAAGGTAGGTTACGGTGGGTATACGGTAGCTTGCTCAAAGTCTCAGATTTGACTCAAAATTTCACTGTGGGTGTTATTTGGGACGCCGAACACGAATTTGAGGTTCATTTTTTGATTTTCGAAATTTTAAGGTAGGTAAAGTCAGTTAAAAGGCCTAATGCCTACCGTAACCTACAGTAACCATAAGTCTAGCGACAAACAGACGCCAGATTCGCGTTCAGCGCCCTGAATAACCCTCAGTTGAAAGTTTCGAGCCGAATCCGATAATGTTTTTCCAAACACCCTAAAAATTGGCTGATGGGTACCCTTACCTTCTCACGAAGCTTTAAAAACGCTTATAACTTTGTTCGAAGATGCCCGTAGCAAAATCCGAGTTCAGATTCGTAGAGAGCGTATCCGAGTTGACCAAGAAACATTCAGTCTCTCAAAAGCTCATACCTGACTAGCTAGATTCCCTAGTCAGTTGAAGAATGGATGATACCGCCTTCAGAAATAAAGGGAGAAACATTCTTGATATTCTACTCACTAATTAACCAACGCTTCTCGGTAATGTATGTGTTGGGCCTCCTGTGGGTTCAAGCGATCATAGCAGCGTTACGTTCCATGTTTGTTCGACATATATTGAGCCCCGCTACACGTACTGTCGTCAGTTTGAAAAGTGTGATTATGACCAAGTTTGTAGTTACTTGTCAAATGTTGCTTGGAGGGAATCGCTTGACACAGTGGTTGGCGTAAATGAAAAATATGAAATGTTTTCGGCCATGCTCACTCATGCCATAGACATGTTTGTTCCATGGCGTCGCGTTACTGCGATGCGTGCTAATCTACCTGCTTATCTACAGAACATGTTTCAACATAGCACTTGTTTATTTAGGCTGGCGAAAACTTCTCAAAATCAGTGTGACTGTGACAAATTTCACCGATTCTCAAAAAAAAAAAATCAAAGCGCTTTAGAGAAGTTCAACAGCAATGTTGAGAAAAGCATAGTCGATTCGGGGCGTAAAAATGATTTCTACAAGTTTTTGAACAGAAAGCTGAAAAGTAGCAATTGGATTGGTAGTATCAGAAAAGGAGATTATGTGGCGACATCCGACATAGACAAGGCCAATATATTAGCAGATAAATTTTGCGAAGTTTTTCTTGACGACAATGGGCATATTCCAACTTTCAGTCCGACAGTTTCTGAGCCCATGAGCACATCTCCATGGTTCCATGAATCTTCTCTGTTTGATATCATAAAAAAGTGGCCAAACTCTTCTTCCTTGATACCCGATTACATCCCTACTTCCTTTCTGAAAAACATTGCTCAAGTTATAGCTAGCCCTCTGTGCTATATTTATAATCAATCTCTAATGGTTTCTTAAATCTCATCACTGTGGAAGCGGTTGTCCACGCATTCTTCAAAGTGCTGTGTAATTATCGGTCATTCCAGCCATGATTATCGTGCTGTGAATACCGTAATCCCTGACTCTCAGGCTGTTTTCTCCAGAAATACGGACTTCAGAGTTTGTGAAAGTTTTTGACGGTGTCTAGCTAGACCAGCCTAGTCTATCTAACCCGAATTTCGGTGGTGTCAAAATCTGACCGGACCTTGCCTTTAAGAAAGCCCCGCGAGTGATGTGGGAAATTATTGTCCAGTCAGCATTACTTCGTTCCTTTGTAGGGCGTTCGAGAAGGTTATCAAGGCTCATCTATTTGAATACCTACAAAATAATATGCTGATTCCTGGCTGCCAGCATGGATTTGTACCTTGCCGGTCGACAGAGATCAGCAGGCTGGAGTGCATAAATGACTGGACCAATAGTCTCGATTTGAGAAAGGCAAATGATGTGGTATATGACTTTTCGAAGGCATTTGACAGAGTTAGTCATGTCAAGTTATTGCACAAGTTATCTCAACTGAAAGTACATCCAATAATTTGCACATGTCTCGGAGAGTTTTTGACTGGTAGAACGTTCCAGGTTAAAGTAGGGTCATGATTCTCATCTTGTAAGAATGTCACAAGTGGTGTGCCGCAAGGTGGTGTGCTTTCGCCTCTATTGTTTATGATATACACCTCAGAGCTCTCTCAAACAGTGGGGCCTAACGTTGCTATGAAACAATTCGCTGATGACATAAAAATTTACCGAGAAGTAGTTAACTGTGAAGATAGAGCTGCTCTGCAGCATGCAATCAACCAAGTGGTGATATGGTCCCGTTTGTGGGAACTTCCCCTTGCCCCTGAAAAGACCGCAGTCTTGAGGCTAGGAATTTCTGACGAGGTTTGTGACTATTTAATTGATGAGCAGTGCATCTCAGTGGTTCGGTCTGTCAAGGATCTAGGTTTCTACTATATTGATGAGCTGGATTTCTCAGAACACCTTAGAATAATAAGTAGAAAAGCGCATGCGCGCACTTTTCAAATATTCAAAGCGTGGTCTACAGAAAATAAGGAAATTTTGCTGAAAGCCTATTAAATCTATGTCAGGCCAATACTCGATACAGGAACAACAGTCTTCTGTCCTTACAAAAAGATGGACATTGCCTTGGTTGAAAAAGCTCAGAACAATTTCACCAGAAAGCTGCTAATTCGCTCTCGGGGTTTCTCCTATTCAGAAATCCCTAGTGCGAGGATGAGGAATGGTTTATTGAGACTGGTCAGTTTAGAATCACGTCGTAAACTGAGAGATGTGTGCATGGTATTCAAAATGATATCCAAAGTCGTGAAAGTTGATTTTTCACCGTTCTTCACTCTTCCAAAATCACGGACACGAGGCGATTCCGTAAAAATTTCGTATCGTAAACCAAGATCGAACATTAGAGCCTTTAGTTTTACTTGTCGAGCGGGCTCCGCATACGTCGCCTTAAGACATGGAATACAAACTATTCCTCCCTTTTTAGCACAGTTCAAGCGTTTCGCTAAGGCCAAGATTCTTTTTGAATAAGATTGCGGTTGACAGTATTGTTATTTTTTCTCTATCTCTAGTTATCTCACGTTTGTCTTAAACAACGTAATAAATTATTCTTATTCTTATTATTATATAGTGGAGTCCACCAAGAGTGTCTCATTTACTTATCATGGAGAAGCGGTCGGCTGTGGATCAATGTGCATGAATCCCATACCAGCACGCTCGACACCGATTGAGCGAGAGCGGTTGCGCTGCAACGAGTTTCATGTTCATTGATCTCCAATCGACCGCTTCTCATTGATAAGTAAATGAGACGCTCTTGTTGGACTCCACTATAGGTATTTCCACGCAGTCTCCACGAAAACAATAACTGATAACGCTATCAGGCATATTATATCAGCCCAAATTTTCATTCTCATGGATGAATCAGTCCATTTTCTCTCAAAGATGACACTCCAAACCCTTCCCTGCCTTCATCCCCTACCTGTGCCTCGTGCGTTCTGTAACCCGCTATTACGTATTCTGAAACGTATTCGTGCTTATATACGAACACGTATGGCCCCGCTTGGAGTTGGGAGATTATCCTAGACGGGGGGGGGGGGTGACTCAAGATTCAAGTCAGAAATGAAATGAACCACCGATCTATAACGCTATCAATCGAAGTATTTCTATAGAATTTCATCAACAACAATGATTGATAGCAGTATCAAGCATCTTTTTGTCAGGTTTTCCATTAATTTCTATGAGAAAATCTTGGGTGCCCCCCCCCGTCCCAGAGTTGGTGCTATATGCATCTGTAACCCGCCATGGCCTGCTGTATCCTGCCGACACCCGCCGACACCCGCCCGCTCGATACGTATGAAAAAAATGGTGGGGTGAGGTTGAGAAAATCACGCGCTGTGGCCGACTGGAGCCCACCGAAAGTGATGACGATGGTTACGTGGCCAACAGGATTGCACTTGTTCTGAGAAATAGTGAAGAAGGGTAAGGTGAAGAAACGGAGGAAGCACTGTGGATAACTTCCCTGTATTACTCAATGGTATCATTGTTATGGAACACCAGTGGTGTGAGTTATGGAACACCGGTGGTGTTCACAGCAAGATACAAGTAGGAGCTCCAGAATCTACAACAGGGCCAAGCGGGCGTTGCGTAATTTGTCGAAATTGTAGCGACCCCCACCATCAATTTTTTTAATCCGACTGTTTTGTGATACCACGGAGGCGCGATTTGTGGGCAATTTATATTTCATTAGTAAAACTGTCAGACACCGAAAATTCGTTCAGTAGTCGGGCTCAAGAAAAGGACGGTACTCTTTCGGAATAGACGACCCACCAAAGAATGGTCACGAGAAATGTTCATCCCACTAGAGCCGTCGAATGATTTAGTGTTTTTCAAACACACTGAACTGTTTGATGTGGTCAACCGAGCGGTCGGTCGAGCCCAAACAATTGCTAATTTCATTGCGTTCTTTAATGGGTCGTCTATTCCGAAAGAGCATCAAAAGAACTTATTGGCCAACCGGTTCGGACACTCAAATCCTTCGAATACGTTGAGTGTTCAAACCGGTTGGCTAATAAGTTCTCCTTGATATACTACACTTCGACTACTGGGCTCAAGCATCTAAGACCGAAGCAATAAGGGTTTTTGCATACAGCTACAGGATCCCTTTGTCATGTTTTTGCTTCTAAACATGTAGAAGCATAGAGCAATATGTAAAATGTATGCATAGAACACAAACAGGCCATAAAACGGCCAATGTCTCACCGTCGACTGCGTACCACGCGCTGCGCGACCGCACGTGCGTTGCAAGCAGACGAGTTTTGGCCGCCGCGCGACGAGTTTTGGCCGCCGCGCGACGTTTCGCGACACACACACACACACACACACACACACACACACACACACACACACACACACACCAAGCAGCGTATAGTTAGTAGGATTTATGCATAGAACACATATGAAACACCACGAAAATTTAACTCTTTCAGGTGGATTTTCGTGGTGTTTCATACAGGCCATGAAACGACCAATGTCTCACCGTCGACTGCGTACCACGCGCTGCGCGACCGCGCGCGCGTTGGAAGCAGACGGGTTTTGGCCGCCGCGCGACGAGTTTTGGCCGCCGCCCCACGTTTCTGCCGCCGCGCGGCGGCCAAAACTCGTGTGTGTGTGTGTGTGTGTGTGTGTGTGTGTGTGTGTGTGCGTGTGCGTGTGTGTGTGTGTGTGTGTGTGTGTGTGTGTGTGTGTGTGTGTGTGTGTGTGTGTGTGTGTGTGTGTGTGTGTGTGTGTGTGTGTGTGTGTGTGTGTGTGAGAGAGAGAGTGAACGGAAATTCGGTCGGTTTGTTTTCAGAAATGAAGCAATTCGGTTTGTTGTTATGATGTGATGGCGTATACTGATATAACACGATATCATCAGTTTCCTATGTAAAACGTTGCTGAGCGCCTTCATGGGCGGCTGCATGTGCAGTAGGAGCCCTGGGAAGGTAGACGGGACAACACTAGGAGTGCGTCAAGCGTAGGGGTATTGTGGGGGACCAACTGGGAGTGCGCTGAGCGCCGGGAAAAGTGTGTTGGACCCAACTGGGAGTGCGCCGAGCACCGAGAAAAGTGTGTTGGACCCAAGTGGGAGTGCGCCGAGCGCCGAGAAAAGTGTGTTGGACCCAACTGGGAGTGCGCCGAGCGCCGGGAAAAGTGTGTTGGACCCAACTGGGAGTGCGCCGAGCGCCGGGAAAAGTGTGTTGGACCCAACTGGGAGTGCGCCGAGCGCCGAGAAAAGTGTGTTGGACCCAACTGGGAGTGCGCCGAGCGCCGAGAAAAGTTTTTTGGACCCAAGTGGGAGTGCGCCGAGCGCCGAGAAAAGTGTGTTGGACCCAACTGGGAGTGCGCCGAGCGCCGGGAAAAGTGTGTTGGACCCAACTGGGAGTGCGCCGAGCGCCGAGAAAAGTGTGTTGGACCCAACTGGGAGTGCGCCGAGCGCCGGGAAAAGTGTGTTGGACCCAACTGGGAGTGCGACGAGCGTCGGAAAAAATGTGTTGAACCCAACTAGGAGTGCGCCGAGCGCCGAGAAAAGTGTGTTGGACCCAACTGGGAGTGCGCCGAGCGCCGGGAAAAGTGTGTTGGACCCAACTAGGACCGAGAAAAGTGTGTTGGACCCAACCAGGAGTGCGCCGAGCGCCGAGAAAAGTGTGTTGGACTCAACTGGGAGTGCGCCGAGCGCCGAGAAAAATGTGTTGAACCCAACTAGGAGTGCGCCGAGCGCTGAGGAAAGTGTGTTGGACCTAACTGGGAGTGCGCCAAACGCCGACAAAAGTTTTTTGGACCCAACCAGGAGTGCGCCGAGAAAAGTGTGTTGGACCCAACTGGGAGTGCGCCGAGCGCCGGGAAAAGCGTGTTGGACCCTACTGGGAGTGCGCCGAGCGCCGAGAAAAGTGTGTTGGACCCAACTGGGAGTACGCCGTGCGCCGAGAAAAGTGTGTTGGACCCAACTGGGAGTGCGCCGAGAAAAGTGTGTTGGATCCAACTGGGAGTTCTCCGAGCGCCGGAGTAAGTGCACGGCACCCTACTGGGAGTGCGCCGAGCGCCGAGTAAGGTGTGTTGTACCCAACTTAGAATGCGTGAAGCGCCGGGGAAAGTGTTAGACCCTACTGTGAGTGCGCCGACGCAGGAAAAAGTGTGTGGGATCGGATTGGGTTCCGAGGAACTATAATAGCTAATATTATTTTGTGCGTCAAAATAACAGAATTATAAAACTCAAACCGCAGATTTCATCCACCGTAACCCAATAGACAGGATAAGTATGAAAGAACACATCTGCATCCCATTTGCAGCCGCGATAAAATGTGGGTTGATGGAATGATATCTTGCTCCTCGGGCGGAATTCACTCCGATACTTGCGGAAAGTGGTTCTACATGAGCGTTGTCTGGTGAGCGTTGTCGAGAGCAACAGATGGGAAGCGTTGAAGCGCAGGAAATTGGGCAACAATTGAAGTAGGTCAAGCTCCGGTAGAATTCAGAGCTTCACCCATAAGGGCCTAACGGGCTATCCTATGCAGCAGCAGGGGAAAGCTGCAAGTCTTCCAACTTGACAAGTACCTCGATGTGAAATTCTTTAGTGTACCGCACGGTCATACGAAACCTTATTTCATGAAAACTGGAATGAATTCCTTGCACGGAGCACGACATCATTCCACCGACCAGCGCTTCATCATGACGATAAATGAATGGAGTTGTTTTCAATACTCTTATCATGTCCATTGGGTTACTGTGGAAAGAATCTGCGGTTTGAATTTTATAATCCTGTCAAAATGTCAAAATACACGCCTACAAGTACGCCGCGAAGCGGCGTGGGTGTGCACCTTGTTTTACATACTGCTCTATACTTCTACATGTTTAGAAGCAAAAACATGACAAAGGGATCCTGTAGCTGTATGCTAAAACCCTTTTTACCATCTCCGTCTATTCTGAAAGAGTACCCGATCCTTTCCTTTGGTGACCTCAGATTCCGAAAATTTTCGGAATATCTTCACCAAGTTTTCATTTTTGGCCCGAAATTTTTGCGTTCCCCCCTAACCTTCATTTTCAGGCCAAAAATTTTGCGACCCCCTAATCTCCATTTCGAAATTTCGTAGTCCCGCTTGTCTCTAGCCTACAAATGGGCTTTACAGCAACTCGAGGTTAGTGGCAGGCCAAGGCCGCCATTAATCCCATACTGGGAGTAGTGCCGCCCCGAGTCTGCACATCCGAGGCTCAATTCGGAAGAAGGGCCAGGTGCACCCTCGCATCGCTGCGCTGTGGTCACTCTATTTTGCTTATGTCCTACGTCAGCAAGATAGACAGCAGCAAATCAGATGTTTGCCCGGACTGCGGCTGCCTCGGCCGTGATACTGCACACCTTTTCAAATGTCCGGCGAGACCCACCACACTTATCGTAATGGACTTATGGACGAATCCGTTACTGGTCGCCCAGTTTCTTAACCTATGAGAAACCCCTCAATGTGGCTGCAAAGAAGAAGAAGTGGCATTGCTTAAAGGCAAGGTCCGGTCAAATTTTGACACTACCGAAATTTGGGTTAAAGAGATTGGGCTGGCCTAGCTGAACATAGTCTGAACATTTCACAAACTCTAAGTCCGTATTTCTGGAGAAAACAGCCTGAAAGTCAGGGACTACTGTATTCACAGCATGATAATCATGGCTGGAATGACCGATAATTACACAGCACTTCTCAAGAATGCGTGGAAAACCGCTAAAATATGGACGATGGCCACACTTTTCTGACATTTCTGGATCATCGGCTCACGGGAGTGACGGGAATAACTTGAAGAAGACCGGTTTTTACGCAGTTTTCGCATGTTACTTGGGACTACCTGTAGCAAGAGCACCGATTTAGCGGGAAATCTCAAAATCGAAATTCTGCCCGGACCCTGCCTTTAACACCCCATTCACACTTTTGCGATTGCGGCGAATGCCGCGTATTATCAGCCGAAAAATGAAAAATTAGTTGTCTGATACCGTTATCAGACATCTACTTTCTCATTTTAGAACGATATCATACATCTAATTCTTGATTTTTCTACTGATAACCGCGGCATTTGCCGCTATCGCAAAAGTGTGAATTGGGTTTAAAGGCATGGTACGCGCTGAAAACCACTCACCGTTTTTTGGGTTTGAATCACTGGTTAGTTCCGCCTGAGAACGTAGGTAGAGTTTGGGCACTATCCGAGACGGGGGGCCACCCACGATTCAGGAGAGAAATGAAATGAACCACCCACTGAAAAGCTATCAATCGAAGTATTTTTCTATTGAGTTTCCAAAACAACAATGATTGATAGCAGAATCAAACATCTCTTATCAGTGTTTTTATTCTTATTTTGTACTTCTGGGGTGCTTTCCAAGAACATTCCGACGGCTAAAGTTTTCCATGGAAACGTAGACGCGGCGACGTGGAAGCAATTATCAGTTACAATTCGTGGCCATGGGAAGCCCTCCCTCGGTATCGTGGGAACATTCTCGGAACGCAACCCCTGTACTTCGACACTGGGAGAGGTCATCTACTGGACTTATCCGGAGGATCTACGGTTATCAACTGTAGATGAACGGAATTCTCCTGTAGATGGCCGAAACCTAACATGTTTTTGCAGGTATACTAGCCTTGCAGTTGAACAGAACTTTATTTTGGAGGGAATTTCAAATTCCGGTGTAGGCGGTAACCTAACTTGTTTTTACAGGGGTTCACTGTTTCCGGGTTCACATAGGGGACCCCGGGGACATGCCACTGGGGTAATCCCCTTTGGGGTCCCCACTGGGGGGGGGGTGACCCCACCGCCACGGTCCGCAGTGGGGTGCACCCCACAGTGGACCGCGGGGAGATGGCCCCATAGTTGGGTACCATTCCCCCCCCCCTCGAGCCGTGAGGAGCCCCCTCCCCTTGGCGACAAAAATTATCCTCCGGTATCCGGTGATCTTCTGGGGTGCATTCTAAGAACATTTCCATGGCGAAACGCGTCCATGGAAACGTAGCCACGACTGCGTGGAAGCATTTTACATTTATGATTCGTAGCCATGCGAAGCAAACCTGGGGTGCGTTCCAAGAACATTCCCATGGCAAAAGTTTTCCATGGAAACGTGGCCACGGCGACGTGGAAACAATTAGCAGTTACAATTCGTGGACCAGGGAAACAAGTTTGGCCATGGAAAGGCTACTTTATCTCCCACGGCATCGTGGAAACATTCTTGGAACGCACACCTGACCATGGAAGGGCCTTTTGCCCTCCCACGCCGACGTGGGAACATTCTTGGAACGCACCCCTGGTGAGTGACTCGAGGCCACCTTCCAGGTCCGGCTCCGAAGAGCCGACTGAGGCATACTGTGAGATGAGAAGCCTTTTATACCAGCAACATTGTTGATAGCTTTGTCTAAACATGCTAATGATTCTGACGAATATCTGGCGTCATATATGTAGTTTATAGGTGTTTACTGCGTTCAATACATTTGAAATGGTGCTATAACTGTTCGCGTCGCGGCAGCAGAGCGGCGATCACTCCAGTAGTTCACCTCATCACCATCACTCGTTCATCTTTAGTATAACATACCTCCTGTAGGTCCTCCTTATCGTCATTTTCTATCTCCTCTCCCAGTGTCGGAGTATGCTTTCGAGGTTTCTTGAGTGGTACTCTTTATTTATTTGTCGGCCTGTTGGCCGACAAATAAATAAAGCGTACCACTCAAAAAAACCACGAAGGCGCATGCAGAAGTACAAAATAAGATTAACTAACCATGCCGAGGTTGCAAGACAGGAGAAGTTGGAGAGTGTTTCTATTCATTTCTATGAATAAATCTTCGGTGGCCCCACCCCCGTCTAGGATAGAGCCAGAGTTTGTTGGGTCACCCTCGAAGATATGAGAGATTGAATACCTCTAATTCCGTCAAAAGAGGCCGGCCCTACGACAACCACCTGGCATCAAATGAGAAAAGAAGGTAGCTTATTAACAATCGGTATAGCCGAAATGAGTGGAAGTTGATGTATCGTTTGTTGATAAGCTATTTTCTTTTCTCATTTGATGCCAGATGGCTGTAGGAGGGCCGGCCTCTTTCGACGGGATCCGAGGTATTCGATCTCCCATATCTTCACAACAATGCGTTGGTGACCCAAAAAAGCCCTCCTACGTTCTCAGGCGGGCCAAACCAATGATTCAGATCACAGAAAACGGTGAGTGGTTTTCGGCGCGTGCGATGCCTTTAACATCGAGGCTTGATTAGATTACTACCACCCCAGATAATAGCTTGATTTCTTAGGAAAAACATCGTATCCTATTACGCGTAAAGGTTCGGCGCAGGTGGTGCGGCACCGCAAGGGGGTGGGAGCCGCGTAAGGGTGGGCGTTGGGTCTGAGTTTTGGAGGAGAACGCATTTCACTAAAACAGAAGTAGTTGGAAAGAGCATCACGGATTCGGGTTACACTGTCATTAGAAGTTGACTCTGGCCGCCTTTATAGTTGGACAACAGCCCGTAGTTCGCATGACAGCCAGTCGTCACGCCCGGTCGATATTCAAGTACAGGAATTGATGATGACGTGATCAGTACTCTCGAGAACACTCCGACTGAAGTTTCAAATAAAGCTGAAACGTCGACCTCTTGCAGTGTATCTAGTGTAAGAAAGAGGCCGATGTTTGAGTTTTAGTCCTAAGTAAGCGAAAAGTATTCTTGGGCGGCCTGTCGTTAACATATCGAGTAGTGTCTTGATCGTTTTTTCTTAACAACGCAATGTCTGCATTGGTCACCAGTGAATCGTTTTCTGAAAGTGTAAAAGTTCTTTTTTTACTGCAGATGCTGACCACAAGCTGAAAAAATCTCCAATTTCAGTTTCGCTCGCTAAAATTGTGATTTTCAGCCCTAAAGGGCGCCTTTGTGGGCACTCCATTCGGGTTACAGGGGCGGAGTGGGACTACAGCATTTCGTGTACTTCTGGTGCGGTTTCCCTACTTTTGTCATATCAGCTGTACCCAGGTGCCTAGTAATCGCTCTAGCAAGTAATCTTGGATTTGAGGATTGAACGATTCCAGGGACACCATTGTGATTTTTTCAAAGGTACCCAAAATCTAATAAATAATTTCATTAGCGTTCTGTGCCTTTGAAACCACGTTGAACCAGTCGTTCTTTCGTAGATTAGAAAGGCTGGAGGAACATTGTACTACAAAAAAAGTCTCGTTTTTTGGAAAGAGAAGCTTCAATTCGTTTTTCTGAAACGGCTTTTTTTTCCTGTGCGGAGAAAAGTGCTTTTAACGCTGCCCCATGCTTTTTCTTTACCTGGATTTACATTGATCGAGAATAAAGATTTCGCGTAAGTCTCTGCTCACCATGATTTTTTTGGTTGCCTGATCTACAGAAAAGGATAGAAAAATATAAGCGGACACGACTCTAACCGTATAATAGCTTCGGAAGTATTTTGCTCGGGGGGCTATTAGTACTTCCAACCCCCCGTTCTGCCAGAGCGGCCCGCGGTGACGAGAAGGTGAATATGAATGAAATTTCATGCCTTCCGCCTCTTCCGCTCCTCCACAGCGATGTCGCTTGGCCATTCATACTCCTCTCTCTCTCCGCTAAGGCCCCCGTCATAGTCGGTGGATCTACTGAGTCCCACCTGGTCGATACGCATCGAATTCGTGGAAGACGGGTGTAAAAAAATCAACCCGCTGAGTCCTACTGCGACCGTCTGATGCCCACCGCAATCCCCCCGGTCTATACTGATGGTTCTCATGCGTACAAGGGCGGGGCCAATGCACCGACTGAGTCCGACTAAGTCCCACTGAGTCCCACCGAAATCGTCCTCACCCCACCCGGTCGATATAGGAGTTTCTCACGTGATTTACGTGCATTTTTTTCGGCCGACTGCGACCTGCCGAGTCCCGCCGCATCTCGACTCTCGTCGTATGCGCTCTGCCCCACCTGCTGCTGATACGGAAATCAGATTCAGACATGTTGAAAACAAGAAAAATCAGCCACCAAACACGTTCCGATTCACAGCTGAGGTGATAATCGTCACTATCAATTGCGTGTTTCGCAGAGGAACTGGTAGGCGCTGGGGCGGACTCAGTGGGACTCAGCAGGTTTTTCCACCCCGGACTCATTCGGACTCAGCAGGTTTTTCGACGAAGTCTGACCGGGGCCTAAAGTCTTTGTTGGTTGCATTACTTGTTGCACTAAATTACGTCATATAAAAGTAGCGGGACCTCAGTGTGCGAGACGCAGTAGGAAGCGTGTGGGACACATGTGGAAGTGCGCCGGACGCCGTGAAAAGTATTCACCCCTGCAGTGGGAGCGCGCAGGACGTTGGGTAAAGTTTGTGGGACCCAAGTTGGGCTGCGGGGTTCCCTGCAGAAAGTAGGTGGGACCCAAGTGGAAGTGCGCACGACGCCCTAGAAAGGGTACGGTATCCCAGTGGGAGTGCGCAGGACGTCGTAGGAAGTATAAATAAAATGGGAGTGCGCGTGCGCAGATGTTCGGGAAAGTTGCAATTGGGTTCGAATGTGCAATACAAGAGTCAAAATGCACGCCTCCACGCGGAAGGTACGCAAGAAACCGACAAGGTTGTCGTGCGATTATGAATCTTGGCTGGAATCTTGTTGGAGGGGCCTTCCAAGATTCAATCCTAAAAATGAAAGTTGCCTCTGATATTGGTTTTCCGATAGCATTATCAGTCATTGTCTATTTAGAATTTCGGTAGAATCACTTATATCTCGGCATCCATAGGGTTCATTCTCTACTTCAATTCTGAGGGGAGAGGTCCAAGTAGATGAAGCGATATGGCCAATCCGGTGTAAAACGACATAGCTTATCAAACCACGTTATCAAAGACCCGCATCGCTTCATTTCTAAAAACTAACCCACCGATTTTCCGCCCCTCCCGCTCTGCCATGGCGGTGTCGCTGGAGCATTCATACTTCACTGGCGGAGTGGGAGGCGCGGGAGATCGAAATTTCATCCATACTCACCTCTTCGTCCGCGCGGGCAGCTCTGGCAGAGCGGGAGGTTGGAAGTATGAATACCCTCTTTGGCGTCTTTTCCTTGATCAGTGGTGTCAGCGACATGGTTATTCAGATCACGGCTATCTAGAACGTTTCTCTATTTTGCTGAAGTGTTCTTTCCTTGAGAAGGAATTAGCATCAATCTCTGAGCGCCTAAGGTCTTCTTCTAAGAAGTGTATTTATAGCGCATAAAGTATTCTTAGCAGGCACAGAAAATCTTTTCGTGCCAACTATTTGATGGCTATTACATCTGGTTTATATCGGGAAAAAAGGCCTACCAGAGTAACATCATGATATGCCATAAGCATAGTAGAGTGACCACAGCGCAGCGATGCCAGGGTGCATCTGGCCCTCCTTCCGAGTTGAGACTCGGATGTGCAGACCCGGGGCGGCACCACTCCCAGGATGGGATTTACCGCCGTCTTTTCCAGATGACACCGTACGAACTGTGTGTGCTCCTCGCGCAACAGACGGAGTCGTTCTTGCTGTGAATCGTGCCATCTTTGCAGATTGACTTTGCTTGGAGCATCGGCGAATGGCTTTCTGATCTTTCTTTCTCTGACGGGGTTTAGCACTCTCCAAGAGGGGTGATTTGGCTGTTTGACAATGTTGATGAAAAATTGTTGGGCCTGGAGCTGACAGTGTTCTTTTACTGGTAATAATCGTGTCTCCGCATGCAAGTGCTCGACTGGGGAACTTCTTGCACATCCGGTGGCGATTCGAAGAGCCGCATTCTGTATGCGTTGCATCTTAGTCCAAGAGGATTCCGAAACTAGATGCTGCCAAACTGGTGCGCCGTATTCTAGTGCAGGCTGTAGAATCGCTTTATACGTCGTAATAATGGTTTCTTTGCTACTGCCCCATGATGTACCGCCCAGGGCTCTGAGCACATTAAGCTTCGCTTTGACGACGGCCTGCTTCTGCTCGGTGTTCTTATGAAACTTGAGCGATGGATCGAGCACCAGACCGAGCAGTTTGGGAAAGCGAGCAGCAGGTAATCGATCTCCGTCCCACTCGACATACGGGTGAGCGCTGTGCTCCGAAGGATCCGTGGTGAGTACGGATACCGACGATTTGGATGCAGAGATCTTTAGCATTTTGCGGTCGAAAAAGCTTTTCACTGTGACCAGGTACTCATTGATCTTGGAGGCGGCCACATGTATATCCCGATCCCGACACATTATTGTCATATCATCGGCATAGGCGACCACCTTGATATCCTGGGGGGAGCGGGCATGTCTTCGAGGTACAGACTGAAGAGGGCAGGCGATAAAACGCCGCCCTGCGGAACTCCAGCTGCAATAGGAATACTATTGGAGACATGGCTCTGGAACATACCTCTGGCTCGTCTGCCCTTGATGAATGCCGATATTCAGCGTTTCTGCCACGGCGGTATTGATGATTCGAGTAAGTTGCTTGACAGAACTCCATGGTTCACTGTGTCGAATGCCTTGGTGAGATCTAAGGCAACAGCCACAGTTCTCTGTAGCTTCTGGGCATTGAACCCATCGATGGCAAAGCTTGTAATTTCCAGCAGAGCTGTCGTTTTGGAATGCAGCTTTCTGAATCCATGCTGAATCACTGGCTTCTCATTGTGCTCCGCCAAGTCCTTTACGATCAGTTTTTCGGCTACCTTCGCGAACGTGGACAGCAAGCTAATAGGTCTGTATCCCTTCACTGAAGCCTGACGTTTCCCCGGCTTGGGCAGCGGCACAACGTTAGCTGTCTTCCAGTTCTGTGGGATGTTGCACGATCTGAACGAGGTATTGATCAAATCAGTGAGAAGCGGAAGGATTTCATTTGGTATCTTCTTCAAAACAGCAGGGCATATCCCGTCTGGACCGACCGCTTTTGAATTCCGCATATCCTTTATAACTTTCTCAACTTGCGTCGTAGTGAACGCTTCGGCCGTGCTCATTAGCGGGAGGCGGCACAGCTCTCGTACAGTCACTGTATTCTGCGGACCTCGTTTAGCACTGGTGATGAAAAAACCTCTCCCGAGCGCATAAGCGGCTTCTTTTCCTGATTTGAATACACCGTTTTCTAATTCGATTGTGGAGACAGTGGCAGGCAAGCTCTTACCCGAGAGCTTCCGTAATACCTTCCAAGTAGCTGCACTGTCCGTCTTAAAATCCAACTGTCCAGCGAACTTTTCCCACTCTTCTTTCTTGTGCCTGTCTAGATCCTTTTTGATCTCATCGTCAAGTTCAGCAACGACGGGGTCTAGATGGTTGACCGCTCTCCTGGCATCTCTTGTCCTGATCTTATCGAGGATCTCTCTTGTGACATTTGGATAGAACGTCTTAACGCGGCCGACAGGAAAAGCCGCTTTTATGGCTCTGCGGATCGCGTCAGATAAATGGCAATCTTTTTGATGCACGTCGCCATTCCACGGGTAATTTGCCGACAGGCGAAGCGCAACTTCACTGAACAGGCTCCAGTCTGCTCGGCCTAAATTAAGATAAGAACGTTGACGAACACCAGAATAGGGAGCGAGAGAGTTGGAGAGATCGATATGGATAAAGACGGGGACATGGTCACTTGGCAAGGTAGTCGAGGTAGACCATGAGCAGCAGCTAGAAGGGTTGGACGAGACAAGAGATATGTCTGGGCTAGAAGATCGGCCGCTGGCAGGGAGACGAGTGTTCTGATCATCGTTTAAAATGACCAAGTCACACTCCTCTGTCCATTCTTCGACGTCATTTCCTCTAGCGTCAGAATCGAGTGACGAGCAAAAGGTGTGAGCATTAAAGTCGCCCGCGAAGACAACTGAGGATGAGAGGGAGCAGTCGTAAAGCTGCCAGAGAAGTGGAATAGGATTGTAAAAAGAGGGGCATGAGGGAGTAGGTGGAATATATATGTTGAAGAGAGAAAGAGGTGTTTTAAGAGGGAGATGGATTGGAAGGGACTCGAGAGTACCATCCTTGGGAGTGTTGGGTACGAGGTGGGAGGGAAGAGAAGATAAAACGAAGTTTGAAACTCCTCCGCCAAGAGCTGACCTTGGAGCATGGAAGGCAGTATAGCCCGGGATGTTAGGATGAGGACGGGTAGGGGATGGAGAGAGCTTGGTTTCTTGAACCATGATCACGTCTGGATGGTAAGTACGTGCGAAGAGAGAGAGCTCAGAAAGTTTGGCACGAAGGTCATGGAGATTGATATGTACAATGGAAAGGGGGCGATATGAGGAAGAGGAATCAGAGTTGGTAGGTGAAGAGCATATAATACAGCGAAAAGAAGAGTTATGATGCTTCACAGAACTGAGACCCGAACAAGAGAAGTGCACCCACCTTTGGCATTCAAAGCATTGGACGTTGGTCCCATTCCAATTGACATTTCTGTCGCATGTGGCACATAGGTACTTCTTCTTCTGAGCGGGTCCAGGATTCCTTTCCACGCCGGCCCTTAGCAGGAGAATCCGGAGAGACGCGGCCGGCCAGCACCTCTCCCATGACAAAAACCCTATTCGTGGAGGGGGTGACGTCGGTTTGCATAGAGGTGATCTTCTTTCCTCCACACTGCCACGGCGTGAACGTATAGTTGACCGCAATGTTAAAAGGACATGGTGCGGTTGCGGACTCGCACTAAATTACGGTAGAATCTGGCACTTTGCCAGATTTCGCCATCGTTCGGCGCAAACCGTCGTCTCTCTGCTCAGGAGAATATCAGCTGTGGCGCTGATCGATGACGAAATCTGGCAAAGTGCCAGAGTCTACCGTAATTTAATGGGAGTCCGCAACCGCACCATGTCCTTTTAACATTGCGCTCAACTGTACGACTTCTCGGCAGCTCTATGAAATAAAAAATAACCTGTCTATGAAATTACTCGCCACGACAGGTTTATAGTTTGCCACCGGCACAAAATTCTCACGGAAGTGAAGTAGTTTTTCTTACCAGAGTTTTCCATGAGCATGCTCCAATATCGTGTTATCTTTATCACCGGTGAGGCTGTTTCCCTAATCCCTAGTGTGTTCAGCTTCAGCCGCTCACCTCCGGAGAAAGATGGTGTGTGAATGAAAACACACCGCTCTCATTTTTTTTTATACCCTACCCGTTATCATTTGGGTATCATCAATTTTGTTTACCGTGAGAATTTCGGCCCGATGGTAATTTATAATCGTCTCTCGCCACGAAGCCAATACAAATCGCGTACTGCAGTGTATACCAGGTTGTTCAATAAGTTTTGTCGTTCGATAAGGAGGGCGTTGCTACTAGCCCAAAATTTTTTTGTTCTGTTGGTACACTCTTCATAAGAACGTACTAGCGAGGCCTAGCGAAGTTTTCGCTCACAGAAACTTTTGCGTGAGCCAACTACCTGAGACGGATTAGTTTGTTAGAACGGTGGTGACTGACTTCCGTCTACCGGAAAGTTGCTGTACGTATGGACTCTCCTGAGCAGAGCAGGGTGCCGTACATTTACAGCAGGCCGTGGGGGTATCAAAATGTGGGATCATAAAGCAAAACATAAGAAGCCAGCGGTAAATCGTCGGTTGCTACCGGCACAAAATTCACAACCCCTTCTGTACTTCCTTCCCTTACGCCGCTACCCACTGCACTTTCTTCCAATTTGTAAAGTTCACAAGCGATTATTCTCGCTTTACCGTCTGTATCATGATAAGGAAAAACGCATTCTCATATTATATGATGTTTCCCTAGTTGACCAACATCATGCCCTTGTTCTCAATGAATGAAATTAGTAGGTGGTTGTTTATGTATTTGTGGTGCAGATTTTGATAAGCTCAGATTTGCAACATATAAAAAACTGGTTTTGGAAATTAGGGATTCGAAATGACTGAGCGGTTGCAATGGTGGCGAACAGAGAAGGTGCGGAAGTGGTGCTGCTGCTTGTATCCTAAAACTTACAAAAAATGTCACAGGAGTTTTGCGTCAATCTCAGAACGCGTCGCATGCTCCTCAAGATTCATGTTTTCCTATCTATTTCTTCTCCACAAAAGGTAAAGATTTAGCATTAAAAAATTGAAAAACCTTTTTCCAAATTCTACACTCTTGGTAACTTTTGATAACCTGCACACTACCACTGTGGACCTGTGCATTTTTATGACGCCCTGCACACTGCAACTCCTTGGGACCTGCGCAATCTCTATGACGTCCTGCACACTCCCGTTAGGGTTCTTCACACTTTCTATGACGCCCTGCACGCTACCATTTGGGTCCTGCACACTTTCTATGACGTGCTGCACACTCCCGTTGGGGTTCTGCACATCCCTACTTAGGGCCTGCGCACTTTCTATGACGTCCTGCACACTCCGATTGGGGTCCTGCACACTTTCTATGACGTCCTGAACACTACGAATAGGGTCCTGCGCACTTTCTATGACTCCCTGCACACTCCCACTGGGGTCCTGTACATTCCTACTTAGGACCTGCGCACTTTCTATGACGTCCTGCACACTCCGATTAGGGTCCTGCACACTTTCTATGACGCCCTGCACACTCCCACTGGGGTCCTGCACACTTTCTATGACGTCCTGCACACTTCCGCTGGGGTCCTGCGCACTTTCTATGACGTCCTGCACACTCCGATTAGGGTCCTGCACACTTTCTATGACGTCCTGCACACTCCGATTAGGGTCCTGCACACTTTCTATGACGTCCTGCCCACTCTGATTAGGGTCCTGCACACTTTCTATGACGTCCTGCACACTCCGATTAGGGTCCTGCACACTTTCTATGACGCCCTGCACACTCCCACTGGGGTTCTGCACATTTTCTAAGATGCCCTGCACACTCCCACTGAGGTCCTGCACACTTTCTATGACGTCCTGCACACTTCCGCTGGGGTCCTGCACATTCCTACTTAGGACCTGCGCACTTTCTATGACGTCCTGCACACTCCGATTAGGGTCCGGCACACTTTCTATGACGCCTTGCACACTCCCACTGGGGTCCTGCACACTTTCTATGACGTCCTGCACACTTCCGCTGGGGTCCTGCGCACTTTCTATGACGTCCTGCACACTCCGATTAGGGTCCTGCACACTTTCTATGACGTCCTGCCCACTCTGATTAGGGTCCTGCACACTTTCTATGACGTCCTGCACACTCCGATTAGGGTCCTGCACACTTTCTATGACGCCCTGCACACTCCCACTGGGGTCCTGCACACTTTCTAAGATGCCCTGCACACTCCCACTGAGGTCCTGCACACTTTCTATGACGTCCTGCACACTTCCGCTGGGGTCCTGCACATTCCTACTTAGGACCTGCGCACTTTCTATGACGTCCTGCACACTCCGATTAGGGTCCGGCACACTTTCTATGACGCCTTCCACACTCCCACTGGGGTCCTGCACACTTACTATGACGTTTTGCACACCCTCACTGGGGTCCTGCACATCTTTTATGACGCCCTGCATTTTTTGCATCGCTAGACGACTCGCAGAAGTTATCATGACCCACGGCCAAAAGTGCGCTCCGCGGACAAACTCGGTTGCCCCGAGGCACGTGAGAGGTGACTCGGGCTGATTTTTTTATTAATCGATAAATGTCGCACCCACCTAAATGTTGGTACCATTTCATACAAGTTTTGATCGGCCATTCCTAAGATATCCGGGACACATGCACACACATACACACACACACACACACACACACACATCGGGACATAACTGCTTTAAGTATAAGGATGTGGAGTTTCATTTCAATCTGTCAATTATTTCTTTGTTTACAAGCTATTTAGTGTCGCCGTGTCACAGCAATGGAAAAAATGAATGTCGTGCAGTGATAAAATTCTTATTTTTGGAAGGTGTAGCACCAAAAGAAATTAACGAACGAATGTTAAAAGTGTATAATGATTGTTCACCTGCAATTAGAACAGTAGAATGATGGGTTACTAAATTTAAACGTGGTCGTACAAGCCTTGAAGACGATCCACGTGAAGGACGTCCAAAAAGCGTAACAACACCAGAAATCACAGCCAAAATACAGGATATGGTTTTGGAAGACCATCGATTGACTGAGAGAGATCTCATTAGGCAGTGTGAGCCATATTTTAAGTGAAATTTCTGAAAATTTAGCTCTCTGGCTAAAGTAACGATTTGGTAATGGTCAAAAAAAGTTTCAAAAATGTCTTGAAATAATCAAAAAAATGATTTGGCGTAAAATAGCCTGGAGTAATAAAAAAGCTAGGAAATGGAGTGAAATAACCAAAAATGGGATTTGGTGGTCGATCATTTCACAAGCTTCTCCGTCAAACTCATCAAAACGAAATCAAGAGTTTAACGGAGAAGCTTGTGAAATGATCGACCACCAAATCGCATTTTGGTTGTTTCACTTCATTTCCTAACTTTTTTTATTACTCCAGGCTATTTTACGCCAAATCATTTTTTTTTTAATATTTCAAGACATTTTTGAAACTTTTTCGACCATTAACAAATCGTTAATTTTGCCAGGAAGCTAAATTTTCAGAAATTTCACATATTTTTCCCGAAGGTTCCCTTTCTGACTTTAATTTTGCTCAACGATTTCCATTTCGGAATGATGAAACATCTAACAGACCATAATGTCGTATGAGTACAATTTTTCAAACTTATAACCCAAAACCACAAAAATTAGCACTCATCGCCTCATTTTGTGCAACATGTGAAATAATCGATGTTATTGATCATTAATATTCGATTTCGCATGATGAGAAGAATTCCCCGAACAAGTGACTTAGAGCCATCAACAATCGAAAATTATTGCGTCATTTTGTGCAACAGGGGAAAAATCAATATTATTGATCGGTATTTATCGATAATACCAAATGAGCAAAATTTCTCAACCAAGGAAACCAATCCCACCAGCAATCCCCACTCCTCTACGCATTTTGTGCAAAAAGCGCGAAAATCGATAATATTGATTATCGATCAATGACGAGTCATGAGCACGAATTCTGACAAGTCCAGTACTTACCTCCGACGACCTGTGTTGATTGACTGCAGATTCACCCACACACCCCGGTCTCCACAGCCGTAGCAGAAAAAAGCTGTTTTCGTTCTCCACGGCTAATTAAGTATGTAAACCCACGATTTTGAGGTACCCTTCAAAGTTAAGGTATCAAGATCAAATTGGATTAGGAGCGACCTGCAACCATTTCTAGCCTCCTGTCCAAAAATGAGCTCCCTAGCTCAATTTTAAGTGTACCCGCAAGTTCGTGTACTCCGGGTGAAAAAAGGAGATTAAAGGCATCGTTTGCGCTGGAAATCAATTTTGAGTTTTTGGGCTCAATTTCATGATTGAGCTCGGTAGACCACACTGGTAAACTTTGGAGCGTCAAAAACGTTGGGCAATGAGGTTGGAAGGCGTCAAAGATGAAGATCCGCCACCAATTCTCACCAGTCATCTAGCACTTTTCCTAGAATGTTGTTGCGACCGTAAGACAACATGAAATATAGTTACGGCACGTACTCCACATGCAGAAAAACTCCGAAAGTGACAGTGACGAGGCCTCCAAAAGCAGAAAAACTTCGAAAAGGATTTGGTGCGAAGTTCAAATTCGTATTTACAATGTGTTCCGATTGGCTTTTCTTTACAAATGAAGGTTTTTCATGGCCCCTTCGACATTTTCGTTCACTAGAGAGGCCAAGCTACACAAAAACATGAAAAAATATTATACGGTTTTCTGCGCGTACGATGCCTTTAACAACGAAAACGCGCGGTTTTTCTTTTTTTTACTCGAAAACCAGTTAACCTTTCCAAACCATTTCTGGATGGTATCACCAACTTTTTACCCTCTTTTCAATGCAGTTTAGCTCTAGTTTCTACGTTCACTCTGAACTGAGATTTCGAAAAAGGGGTTGCGCGCGGGGCCGATTCAAAACCAAATCTGGTGCGCGCTTCGCGCGCGCCACAATTTTGGGTTTCAGAAAGCTGTGTGCACAATGGGTGCCGCATTCGCTAACAATGGAACAAAAAACATTCGAATGCGACTTTCTCGGCAACATTTGGAGCTTTTTAAAAGGATAAAGTGAATTTCGTGCTTCGATTCATCACTATAGATGAGACTTGGGTCTATCTCCATGATCCTGAATTAAAACAAGAGGAGACAGGATACACTTCCATTTATACTCGTTCCACAGAAAGGCAATTCGCTATCCAATGTAGTAGGCTGAACGATAGATGGATGAAAGTTGGAAAGGATGCTGGACTGGGCGATAGGCTGCTTAGAAGATTGAAATTGGATACATCCACATGCCCTGTGTTCTATAGCCTGCTGAAAACGCACAAGCTATCATTAGAAGACTTGAGCTCGCTAACGGCCAGCACATATAAAATCAGACCTATTATAAGTTGTGTGGGAGGGCCAACAGTGGTTTCTGAACAAGATTGTGGGACAATTGCTCAATCATGTACCATCGCATTTATCTAACACCACTCAGTTCCTGGATCGTCTACGAGCTAGTAGAATTGATGAAACCTGCGTGATGGAACCGTTGGATGTTACAGCGCTCTACACGAACGTAAGCAATCAAGAAGCTCTCCAGGCACTGTCCGAGATGCTAGATGAGCATGGGAGTACAATAGTGACTATCGGTTTGAGCAAGGTACAGATTATGCATCTTGTAAAGGAGTGCCTAAACTGCAATGTCTTTAAGTGGTGTGGAAGCTACTATTCCCAAGTAAGGGGACTCGCCATGGGCCAGCGTCTGGCACCGGTCCTGGCAGTTTGCTCTATGAGCAGAATTGAAAAACCCAAACTGGACCGACTGCCCACTTTTTACTGTCGATACATCGACGATTGTTGTGTTTAGCATCCACACAGACAGAGGTTTTTCGAATTGTTCACCATTCTGAACCAACAATCCCAGTACAGAAGATTCACGCGAGAAACTCTTCAAAATGGATGGCTTCCCTCCCTTAATACTCAGGTCAAGCTCCTCAGCGACACAGTTAAAATGAAATGGTACCGGAAAACAAGCTCCAAAAACATCTTACTTCACGCAAAGTCAGCTCACCCTCAAGCCGTAAAGCGTGCGGTAGTGGGAAATATGCTCAAGACGGCGCTAGAGGTTTGTAGTGGTGTCATGGACCGCGAGGAATCCAGAAGCCTAGCGAGAGATATCGCCACTAGCAACGGATACACAACGGAGCGTCGCACGCGGGGTCGACAGAATCGTTCCCCCAAATCCTCACGATGGCAATATCGCGCTCCTACTGCCGTTTGTTTCATATAAAATCAATGACGAGTTGCGTCGGTGCATAGCTCGCGTGGACCTAAGCAACGATGTTACCCTCGTGAGCATCCCGCGAGACAATATCAAACATCAACTTTTCAGAAATAGGCTGTACGACCAGTCGTGTGTCACTACCAACTGCGTAACTTGCCCGCATGGAAGAAATGGAGACTGCGCGGAGCGGGGTTGTATACCAACTCCAGTGTTTGGCTTGTAATGAAGTATATATAGGAGAGACAGGAAGATTGTTATGCGTACGCCTGAAGGAACATCTGGCGGGAAAAAGGCGTATGTCTCTTCTGACACCTCTTGGTAAACACAGGGTTGACCAACACAATAACGTTGATTATGACATCAAATGCACTGTGCTTACTCAGAAAACGGACATCGCTGTGAGGAAGGCCCTTGAGGCTTTTTATATACGGACACGTAATCCGAAGCTCAATAACCGCATGACGATAACTAATGAATTCCGAACGTTCCTCCCGCTGTGTGGGTTGTGAGTTCCTAACTTCTGCTTGTGGTCACCGCGCATAGTGATCCTATTGATTTCAATGGTGCCTTACTTGCTCCCGGTCGTCCACGAACTGCAGCGGGGCTTTGTATTGGTGGAATCGAAAAGGGTTGGTCTCGTTATCTGAGCTTTCACCTATCTGAAGTTCCTGTGGATAGTCGCTACTCACAGGAATGGAGGAACTGCTTGACCGTGTAATTTGCAGGTAAATTGTCTCGACGTAATTTTCAGGCCTCTGATAACGGCGAGCTTGCCGAAACCTCTGGCCAATAAAATCGATTTCACCGTTAAAAAACCTGGTTGCGGCACAGAAATGAATGGAATAAAACAAGAGGTTAAAAAGTGGTGTGAACCTGGTTGTTCGGCTTCGAAACGAGTTTGTGTCCGGAACTCGGCCAAGAATGTTATGGCATCAGTTTTTTGGGATGCGAAAGGAATTTCGTTAGTGGATTACTTGCAAACTGGTAAAACAATTAATTCTGAATATTATTGGGGCCCAACCTTTTGGGCCAGTTGAAGAAAAAAATTCGTGAAAAAAGACCCGGTTTGCAGAAGAAAAAAAATCTTTTTCATCAGGACAGTGCACGGTGTTACAAGAGCATTTTGACAATGGCTAAAATCAATGAATTAAAGTTCGAATTGTTGGAGCATCCACCGTATTTACCAGATTTAGCCTCAGCGACTTCCATTTGTTTCCAGAACTCAAAAAATGTATGCGTGGCAAGCGTTTTTCATCAAATGAAGAGGTCATAACGGCTGTTGAAGCGTATTTTGCAGACCTTCCGAATTCTCACTTCAGGGATGGAATCCACAGATTGGAAGATCGTTTGAGCAAGTGTATTAATGTTCAGGGAGATTATACTGAATAATAAAGTGTATTTTGAACCATAAAATTGTGTTTTTCTTATCGAACGACAAAACTTATTGAACAACCTGGTACCTATGTTGACTCGAGTCGAGTCACCGAGTCTTGATATCGACTGATACCTATCGATCTCGAGTCAATCGAATGTTCGATTATTCGACATTTCGAGTTTGTGGAAGAATGGATTATGCGACACTTCAAAATCGCGAGTTAAAGGCAGCGTTCACGGTGATCATCATCGGTGACTTTCCGCAGTGAAATCATGGGTGAGAAGGTCCCTAGGCTCCCAGTCTCGAAAGAACGGTAGAAAACGAACTAGGAATGGCAAAATAACGGCTGCGAACAAGCGTTTTGCTGTACCAGAACTCCCCTCCCGTGCTCCAGATCCGCCCCCTCGTTTTGAACAAATGAAGACTCAGATTAGAGGAATGATCAAGTGAAGGAAGTGCTGATAAGTTAGCTGATCGCTTGATTGCATTTAAAGGCATCGTATACGATGAAAACCGTATTTGGGTTTATGCGTTCATTCGGACTAGTGGGCCATGACAATGTCACTCAGAAAGTTTAAAGCTCCAAAACCGTCTCTGAATGAAGATTCGCTCACCTCAAAAAGGCTTCCTGGGTTTGGGGGGCCGGCCTTGGGGTCGATCCGTTTTTACAACTCTGCCAACGCGTAGCTAGATGCCTCCGAGGGCGCGGCCTGAAACGCCGCCCCATTCCATGTAGCGAGAATTTAAGAGTTTTAGCTACGATAGCTAAAACCCGCATATTCTTGTGTCGTTCGAACCACTGTTCTCTCTGATGCTAAACCCGTATATTCTCGCTATAATTTTGTAGCAAGAATCTACGGATTTCGCGACAGCCTGTGTTGAATTCAATCTCAAACCCGCGTTGGCTACGCGGAACGCAGGAATGCGGTTTGAACAGTGTTGGCACAGTCAACCCACGGAGAACTTGACACTCTGTGGGTGGTCGTGGAGGGTGACCCCGTGTCGCTCTCTGCAAAACCTTGCAAGGGATAATTTTGGCCGCTGGTATGCTGCAGGCCGTGGGGAAGAAACGGCGATCCGCTCGATCGCAGCGGGGATCGTCTTTCTAGTACAGATCAAGACTGGGTCGGTCAATCGACCGTGTGCTGCAACGAGAATAAGCGTAGAATATGCGTGTGCCGTAGCGAGAATTTACGAAGAATATGCGGGCGCTGTACCTAAAATTTCACCAACTGAGGCTAAACTTTCCGTAATTTACGTAAATTCTTGTGTCAAAATTAGACTAGATGCCTCCGAAACCCTGGGCATCTCTGGTTTCCGTGAGAGGCATCTAGCTACGCGTTGGCGGAGAAAGAACAAAACTCTTGGGTTGCTGACGGCGGGCGTGCCTTGACGTGTCGTAGGGCGCAATGCACAAGCCAGTCGATTTCGAATTCGACATCGATCGAAAGCAGCTGGCAGCACTGGACGCAGCAGGTTGCTGAAAGGCGAGAAAGGAAAAGGAAAAATCGATCGCTCACCTGAACCGCGTCCCCATTGAGTTGCTTCCGACGCTGCGTCATGGAACGAATTGTAAAACTGTTCCTTGCGTCCTCCGCGCAACTATCCCAAGTTGACGTGGGCGCGAACTTCAAATTTGTTTTGAGTTTTCTTAAAATGGTTTTTTCCTTAGAAGTTGACGTTTTTGAGGGGTCCTTTTGCAACAGTTGGTCATTATAGGGATATAGCAACACGAAAACACCAAAAACTCAAACATGGTTTTCATCGTGTACAATGCCTTTAAAGGCAGTGGTCACGATGAAAAACGTTATCGAAAAAACTACACAAATCAACTTAGATCAAAAACAGCTGAAAAACTATGAAGGTAGCGCGGTGAAAAACAGTCTACAAATAGAGTTTCTAGGGCCCAAAGAAGCTAGTTCGTGCACACGTGCACAGCGATGACGAAACAGATCGCAGTCTCATGCCGAGCAGTCAAAAATCATCGACATTCAGAGGACGAAATAAATGCAAATTTAACGAACAAAAACGGTTGAATAATGAAAGCATCACTTCAGTCAATGTTTTTGACTAGATACACACATAAATTCGAAGGTTCATTGATTGACATTCAATTTCAAGCTAGCTGATGTTCTTGCTATAAGAGGTCATCGATGCCGATGATGTGGAGAGGGCTCGTCCACCATCAAAAGACAAGAAAGTTCAGGTTTCAAATTCGGCCCAAAACAGTGGTTTTTTCGCGATTTTTTCTTATAGGTCCTACTACTCGAGACCCAGGAAAGGATTTGGAGAGAAAAAGACGACAAGCATATTTGATCGCGACCACTGCCTTTAAGGCTATCATCCTTCATAGTGGTCAATTCTCCACGCTCAAAAATCAACGTAAACAAGGGAGGACCTATCTTGGCTAAAAAAACGCGACTTTCGCGTCCTTTTCAAACGTGCTTCGCTATATAGGGCACCAGACATGTAAACCGTGAAGATATTGGAAGTGAGATTTATCGTGAACACTGCTTTCAAGTTAAAAATTCGATCATCGAAATTTGAATATTTTGAGCTACTCGAAAACTCGATTATTCGCTATTGCTAAATTCCGAGTTAATCGGAAACTCCAATATCCGTAAAACTTTCGAACTGCTGCAGTATTCTCTTGTATAGACATCGACAGTGTTCAACTATTGTGTTAATCTCGTCCTTCATCATTGGCGTTGAAACGTCATACTAATTAGGACAAATCCTCTTGATATCACTTTGAATTCACCTTCAAAAATATGTGGTAACTCATTTTTTAACGATTCTTGTGCGGTGTCTATGTAAGACTTTCGATAAATCTCGGCATCGTAACTGTAGGTATAGTAGCACAATGTCCTTCTGTAGCTTGCCAACCAAGTTTAGTACAGTACAGTTCATTCGGCTAACGTTTCAACGATTCTTGTACGGTTTTGAGTGTCTTGATTGTAAAGAATGTTATGGGTTTGAGATTTTTATAGTTCTACTCTCAGAAAGTAGCACTGGTTAGAGCGGATATCGCGAAATTGTTATTAAATTTTATATTTGAGTAAATTCGCATAATACATATTGAGCAGAAACTTGACGGGTAGTGGGTTATAAAGAAATCGACCTCCACTTACTAGGCTCCGGTAGTCGTTCTTCTCTTCCCTTATGGGAACATAGGTACATATCTGCTCCGATAGGATTACTCTGGAGGTTGTCAGCTTTGAAAACGTGATGTCGAGGTTGTTTCTGGGCTCACTATTAAAAGAATACAGTGCAAACCACAGAGACTAGAACCGGCCTCGGCCAGTGTTCGAAAGAGTGGCGCATCTTTTTTCGTTCCCTTGACATTTTCAAGGTGTCAAACTTGAGCCATATTTGCTTCTTAAGATTATCTTACTACCTGTATACATTTTCCAACTTTTGTCGTCGACCAACCCGATCGATCGATCATCGATTTTCTCAAAAATTAATTACAAGCATAAATTTCAATCAAGAATCATTAACTGCTCTCGACCACGGGGTTTGCCGCCTAGACTTCGTCAGGGAATGTCAAAACTAGCGAAAATGTGGGTCTCTAAGATTTGACCGTGGCAGGTTTTTTGTTCAAAGTTAATTTGTTCCCGTATTCTTTAGAAGGCAGTGTCACAATAAAAACAGCCTTTGAGTTCTCACAGGAAATTGAAAGTTACGAAGGCTCGGTATGACACCGCTAAGGGGGGGGCACTCAGGATTCAGCTTGAGAATGAATGATACAGCTTTCAGAAGTCGAAGTATTTCCATGGAGTCTCCACGAAAACAATGACTGATTACGATATCAGGCATATGATATCAGCCCAAATTTTCATTTTCATAAATGAATCATTTCATTTTGTTGATTGCCCCCCCCCAAACGGTTTCAATCCGAAGGCTCTTGGATCAGCAATGTCAAAAAACGGCCGAAAACGATCAATAAATATCTCTAAACGGCTTCCAAATCTGAATGTGGTATGCCAGTTTCTGCTAAGGAAGTGGGCGGGGCGAGCACACCACGTTCAAGCTGTGGGGCCTTATAGAGCTATTTAATGCTTGAATTTGGCCGTTTTTCGACACTGTTGTTGCAATGTGCTCCGAAATAGCGGACAGTGCATTTGAAGGGAGTGTTTACTATAATCTTCAATTTCGAGATTATCTGCTGCTCTAGATCGATTGCCTCCCCCCCCCCCGAGTAGAGCTGAAATGGCCAAGAAAAAATGGGAAAATGCGCCAGAAGTACGCGAAATCCTGCATTCTCACTCCGCCTTTAAATATTCTTCCATCTTTGATTTACCCCATTTTTCACCGGTCCCAACAACCGAAAACATGTTCATCCAACCAGACAATAAATCGATACCAGGAAATAATTCCTGAAAGTTTAGGTTCCTGGCAAAAGTAAAGATTTGGCATGGCCATTTTTTCGAAAAATTAGAAATATACCCAGTTAAAAGGGGAAGGTAAAGAAAAATGAAAAAAGTTTTGAAATATTCCTGAGAACGATTTGGCGTAGAATAATTTGATTTTTGGGAAATGTAGTGAAATAGTTGAAAGTATGATTTGGCAGTCGAGTTTGAACCAACTATTGATAAGAGTTGTGCAAAATGAGAGATCGCATTGGATAAGCTTATCCGTAGAACATATCAAAGCAAAATCACGCGTGATATGGAACAAACAGTTGATTTCACTTAACCTAATACGTTAAGATCGCGGCATTCCAGCTCCCGAACGAGCGTTTACCGCTAGCCATATCACGCGTGATTTTGCTTTGATATGTTCTACGGATAAGCTTATCCAATGCGATCTCTCATTTTGCACAACTCTTATCAATAGTTGGTTCAAACTCGACTGCCAAATCATACTTTCAACTATTTCACTACATTTCCCCAAGAATCGAATTATTCTACGCCAAATCGTTCCCAGGAATATTTCAAAACTTTTTTTCATTTTTCTTTACCTTCCCTTTTTAACTGAGTATAATTCTAATTTTTCGAAAAAAATGGCCATGCCAAATCTTTACTTTTGCCAGGAACCTAAACTTTCAGGAATTTCATTTATTTTTTTTCCTGAAGGTTTCCTTTCTAACGTGGTTTACGCCTGGTGGTGTTAATTCAAAGCAAACCCACTGATGCCCTGCCCCCCCCCCCCTTCTATGACGTCCTGCACGCACGCACTGATGTCCTGCACACTTTCTACGTCGTTCTGTGCACACCCATTTGGGTTACAAGCACGCTCATGCCGATCATTTTTTCCGCAGGGCTACCGTAACTTCGAGTTTTTCCAAGTGTCAGCTTGGATATAAGCGCATCGTAATAGCCAACAATCATGTTTGCACAATTTCCACCTCCTTAGCCACTTTCCAGTGGCTTCTCGAAGAGAGCGGTTTGTGAACGAATGCATACCGCTCCTCTACCCTTTTATACCCCGCGTGTTATGAGCGTGTGTTATCGTTCGTTATCATGTTTTGTTCAAGAATGGTTACGGTAGCTCTGCGAAAGAAATGATAGGCATGGGCCTGCTTGTATTTGGGTCCCGCCAACTTTCTACGGCGTTCTGCGCACTCTCATTTGGGTCCCGCCAACTTTCTACGGCGTCCTGAGCACTCTCATTTGGGTCCCACACACTTTCTACGGCGTCCTGCCCTTACTCATTTGGGTCGCACACCTTCTCCGGCGTCCTGCGCACACTCATTTGGGTCCCGCACACTTTCTACGGCGTCCGGCGCACTGTTATTTGGGTCCCACACACTTTCTGAGGCGTCCGGCGCACTGTTGTTTGGGTCCCACACACTTTCTACGGCATTCTGCGCGCATCCATTTGCGTCCCGCACACTTTCTGCGGCGCCCTGCGCACACTCATTTGGGTCCCGCACACTTTCTACGGCGACCGGCGCACTGTTATTTGGGTCCCGCACACTTTCTACGGCGTCCGGCGCACTGTTATTTGAGTCCCACACACTTTCTACGGCGTTCTGCGCACTCTCATTTGGGTCCCACACACTTTCTACGGCGTCCTGCGCACTCTCATTTGGGTCCCACACAGTTTCTTCGGCGATCGGCGCACTCTCATTTGGGTCCCACACAGTTTCTTCGGCGACCGGCGCACTGTTATTTGGGTCCCACACACCTTCTACGGCGTTCTGCGCACACTCATTTGGGTCCCGCACACTTTCTACAGCGTCCAGCGCACTTTTATTGGGGTCCCACACCCTTTCTAAGGCGTTCTGTGCACACTCATTTGGGTCCCGCACACTTTCCACGGCGTCCGGCGCACTGTTATTTGAGTCCCACACACTTTCTACGGCATTCTGCGCGCATCCATTTGCGTCCCGCACACTTTCTGCGGCGCCCTGCGCACACTCATTTGGGTCCCGCACACTTTCTACGGCGACCGGCGCACTGTTATTCGGGTCCCGCACACTTTCTACGGCGTCCGGCGCACTGTTATTTGAGTCCCACACACTTTCTACGGCGTTCTGCGCACTCTCATTTGGGTCCCACACACTTTCTACGGCGTCCTGCGCACTCTCATTTGGGTCCCACACAGTTTCTTCGGCGACCGGCGCACTGTTATTTGGGTCCCACACACCTTCTACGGCGTTCTGCGCACACTCATTTGGGTCCCGCACACTTTCTACGGCGACCGGCGCACTGCTATTTGGGTCCCGCACACTTTCTACGGCGTCCGGCGCACTGTTATTTGAGTCCCACACACTTTCTACGGCGTTCTGCGCACTCTCATTTGGGTCCCACACACTTTCTACGGCGTCCTGCGCACTCTCATTTGGGTCCCACACAGTTTCTTCGGCGATCGGCGCACTCTCATTTGGGTCCCACACAGTTTCTTCGGCGACCGGCGCACTGTTATTTGGGTCCCACACACCTTCTACGGCGTTCTGCGCACACTCATTTGGGTCCCGCACACTTTCTACAGCGTCCAGCGCACTTTTATTGGGGTCCCACGCCCTTTCTAAGGCGTTCTGTGCACACTCATTTGGGTCCCGCACACTTTCCACGGCGTCCGGCGCACTGTTATTTGAGTCCCACACACTTTCTACGGCGTTCTGCGCACTCTCATGTGGGTCCCGCACACTTTCTATGGCGTCCGGCGCACTGTTATTTGGGTCCCACACACTTTCTGAGGCGTCCGGCGCACTGTTATTTGGGTCCCACACACTTTCTACGGCATTCTGCGCGCATCCATTTGCGTCCCGCACACTTTCTACGGCGCCCTGCGCACACTCATTTGGGTCCCGCACACTTTCTACGGCGACCGGCGCACTGTTATTTGGGTCCCGCACACTTTCTACGGCGTCCGGCGCACTGTTATTTGAGTCCCACACACTTTTTACGGCGTTCTGCGCACTCTCATTTGGGTCCCACACACTTTCTACGGCGTCCTGCGCACTCTCATTTGGGTCCCACACAGTTTCTTCGGCGATCGGCGCACTCTCATTTGGGTCCCACACAGTTTCTTCGGCGACCGGCGCACTGTTATTTGGGTCCCACACACCTTCTACGGCGTTCTGCGCACACTCATTTGGGTCCCGCACACTTTCTACAGCGTCCAGCGCACTTTTATTGGGGTCCCACACCCTTTCTAAGGCGTTCTGTGCACACTCATTTGGGTCCCGCACACTTTCTACGGCGTCCGGCGCACTGTTATTTGAGTCCCACACACTTTCTACGGCGTTCTGCGCACTCTCATGTGGGTCCCACACCCTTTCTACGGCGTCCTGCGCACTCTCATTTGGCTCCCACACAGTTTCTTCGGCGACCGGCGCACTGTCATTTGTGTCCCACACAGTTTCTTCGGCGCCCGCCGCACTGTGCTTTGGGTCCCACACTCCTTCTACGGCGTTCTGCGCACACTCATTTGGGTCCCGCACACTTTCTACAGCGTCCAGCGCACTTTTATTTGGGTCCCATACCCTTTCTAAGGCGTTCTGTGCACACTCATTTGGGTCCCGCACACCTTCTTCCGCGTCCTGCGCACACTCATTTGGGCCCCGCACACTTTCTACGGCGTCCGGCGCACTGTTATTTGGGTCCCACACACTTTCTGAGGCGACCGGCGCACTGTTATTTGGGTCCCACACACCTTCTACGGCGTTCTGCGCACACTCATTTGGGTCCCACACCCTTTCTAAGGCGTTCTGTGCACACTCATTTGGGTCCCGCACACTTTCTACGGCGTGCGGCGCACTGTTATTTGAGTCCCACAGACTCTCTACGGCGTTCTGCGCACTCTCATGTGGGTCCCCCACACCTACTACCGCGTCCTGCGCACTCTCATTTGGGTCCCACACAGTTTCTTCGGCGACCGGCGCACTGTCATTTCTGTCCCACACAGTTTCTTCGGCGACCGGCGCACTGTTATTTGGGTCCCACACACCTTCTACGGCGCTCTGCGCACACTCATTTGGGTCCCGCACACTTTCTACGGCGACCGGCGCACTGCTATTTGGGTCCCGCACACTTTCTACGGCGTCCGGCGCACTGTTATTTGAGTCCCACACACTTTCTACGGCGTTCTGCGCACTCTCATTTGGGTCCCACACACTTTCTACGGCGTCCTGCGCACTCTCATTTGGGTCCCACACAGTTTCTTCGGCGATCGGCGCACTCTCATTTGGGTCCCACACAGTTTCTTCGGCGACCGGCGCACTGTTATTTGGGTCCCACACACCTTCTACGGCGTTCTGCGCACACTCATTTGGGTCCCGCACACTTTCCACGGCGTCCGGCGCACTGTTATTTGAGTCCCACACACTTTCTACGGCGTTCTGCGCACTCTCATGTGGGTCCCGCACACTTTCTATGGCGTCCGGCGCACTGTTATTTGGGTCCCACACACTTTCTGAGGCGTCCGGCGCACTGTTATTTGGGTCCCACACACTTTCTACGGCATTCTGCGCGCATCCATTTGCGTCCCGCACACTTTCTACGGCGCCCTGCGCACACTCATTTGGGTCCCGCACACTTTCTACGGCGACCGGCGCACTCTCATTTGGGTCCCACACAGTTTCTTCGGCGATCGGCGCACTCTCATTTGGGTCCCACACAGTTTCTTCGGCGACCGGCGCACTGTTATTTGGGTCCCACACACCTTCTACGGCGTTCTGCGCACACTCATTTGGGTCCCGCACACTTTCTACAGCGTCCAGCGCACTTTTATTGGGGTCCCACACCCTTTCTAAGGCGTTCTGTGCACACTCATTTGGGTCCCGCACACTTTCTACGGCGTCCGGCGCACTGTTATTTGAGTCCCACACACTTTCTACGGCGTTCTGCGCACTCTCATGTGGGTCCCACACACTTTCTACGGCGTCCTGCGCACTCTCATTTGGGTCCCACACAGTTTCTTCGGCGACCGGCGCACTGTCATTTGTGTCCCACACAGTTTCTTCGGCGACCGGCGCACTGTTATTTGGGTCCCACACACCTTCTACGGCGTTCTGCGCACACTCATTTGGGTCCCGCACACTTTCTACAGCGTCCAGCGCACTTTTATTTGGGTCCCATACCCTTTCTAAGGCGTTCTGTGCACACTCATTTGGGTCCCGCACACCTTCTTCGGCGTCCTGCGCACACTCATTTGGGCCCCGCACACTTTCTACGGCGTCCGGCGCACTGTTATTTGGGTCCCACACACTTTCTGAGGCGTCCGGCGCACTGTTATTTGGGTCCCACATACCTTCAACGGCGTTCTGCGCACACTCATTTGGGTTCCGCACACTTTCTACAGCGTCCGGCGCACTGTTATGTGGGTCCCACATCTTTTCTAAGGCGTTCTGCGCACACTCATTTGGGTCCCGCACACTTTCTACGGCGTCCGGCGCACTGTTATTTGAGTCCCACACACTTTCTACGGCGTTCTGCGCACTCTCATGTGGGTCCCACACACTTTCTACGGCGTCCTGCGCACTCTCATTTGGGTCCCACACAGTTTCTTCGGCGACCGGCGCACTGTCATTTGTGTCCCACACAGTTTCTTCGGCGACCGGCGCACTGTTATTTGGGTCCCACACACCTTCTACGGCGTTCTGCGCACACTCATTTGGGTCCCGCACACTTTCTACAGCGTCCAGCGCACTTTTATTTGGGTCCCACACCCTTTCTAGGGCTTTCTGTGCACACTCATTTGGGTCCCGCACACTTTCTACGGCGTCCGGCGCACTGTTATTTGAGTCCCACACACTTTCTACGGCGTTCTGCGCACTCTCATGTGGGTCCCACACACTTTCTACGGCGTCCTGCGCACTCTCATTTGGGTCCCACACAGTTTCTTCGGCGACCGGCGCACTCTCATTTGAGTCCCACACAGTTTCTTCGGCGACCGGCGCACTGTTATTTGGGTCCCACACACTTTCTACGGCGTTCTGCGCACACTCATTTGGGTCCCGCACACTTTCTACAGCGTCCGGCGCACTGTTATTGGGGTCCCACACCCTTTCTAAGGCGTTCTGCGCACACTCATTTGGGTCCCGCACACTTGCTACGGCGTTCTGTGGCCCACTTCTGATTCACACCGTGCGGCGTTTCAAAAAGTACTTCCGAGATCCCGCCGTATTGATTGAAGCGTTGCCCCGTCTCAGGGCGCGTTCAATCCTGAGCAATAGCCTATCAGTAACGGTGTTTATTTCATTAGTTCATTTTTACGGATGAGTAAACGTCGGATGGTTTATAATAACATGTTTACGTGTTTTTGTCTTTCCTGACCCTCAATTTTGAGGTTCCACAAAAATTGAGCTACCAACTTCAAATTTTGACAGGAGCTAGGTGCAATCATAACCAACTTTCTGGCCAAAAATGAGCTTTCTAGCTCAACGTTAAGTGTTCCAACAAGATCGTGTACGCCAACTGAAAAAAAAGGAGATGAACCCTTTTTTCGACCAAAATGACGTGGTTTTGACAATTTTTCTCGAATCTCAGGTAACCCTTCCGGACCAATTTTTGAATAGTTATTCAGCCTCCTAAAGTGTATTAAATGCAAAAAGAACGGTCTTCCTACGTTTACTCTGGACCTTGATACTGAGATGAGGGGGTTGCGCGATGGCGAATCAAAGCCAAATCTGGTGAGCGCTTCGCCTCAGAAACTCAACGGGTCCGACCGCAGATTTCTGTCGGGTCGACCCCCTTCCGTTTTCGCCCCTCACTTCGTCCAACTGAGACGACGTGGGGGAGAAATAAAATTTGTTCTCCCCCCACGTCTTCTCACTTGGGACTACGTGGAGGAACAATGCTAAAGGGTCCGACCCGACAGAAATCTGGGGATGAACCCCGTTCGAGCTGGGGTCGGACTCGGCGAATGTCTGAGGCGCTCACCACAATTGAAAGAAGGCTTTTTAGTTCGTTTTTTCGCCGTTTCTTTCTGAATATGGTATCATTAAGTGGATAACGAGTTATTTGAAGGGAGTGTCTATGATCAAAACAATCCTCGGATTTTCAATGTAATTCAAAAGGTTCAGGACTCACTGCATCAATAATGCAGAAAAAAACGGCTAAGAACGAATTTGGAAGGCCCTATACTTGATTGTTCCGCTTTATTGACTATCAGTTTTTAACCAGCTGATGAATCCTGATACATCAAGTCATCGATGCCGGGCACTAGACCCGTCCATAAGCAAAAAAGCAAAGATTTCGGGACCCCTCAATTCATCCCAAATGGGGCTTTTTCTGCCGTTTGTTGTATAGTTTTACACCAACGAAATTTTCGAAATATTTTTTCAAAAATTTTTCGTTCTTTTTCGTTCGTTCGAAATTTTGTCGAACGAATTTTTCCATTTTTCTTTCGTTTGAAAACACTTCGAACGAAAATCTTCCGGTTTCCGTTTGTTCGAAAATGTTCCGAACGAAAAATCTTCAAATTTCGTTCTTTCGACTTTTTTTTGAAATTGTGCAACTATAGTTTGTTGGCATAGGTTTTCCTACACTGAACCAAAAGAAGGCTTTACTAAGAGAAACTCGACTACTTTATGTAATCGTGGACTCTGCCTTTAAAGGCACTGTACACCCTCAGACATGAATTTAGTGATTTTTATCTGATAGTGTAGTAAACCCCTCCACGTGCCAAGTGCGAGATCTCAAATCCTCCAAATAAGCGATATATAAGCGACCACCACGAGCCCGACCTCTACAAGATTTTCGAGCTCCATAGCGGCTAGATGGATGGACGAATTCCCAACGAGACTTCGTTCTTCAGTCCATTACCGGACTGTCTCCTTATCCTGGCTAGCTCTCGCGGAGCGACTGCGAATGGAAAAAAAATGCAGGCCTAAGACAAATCGCCTACCAAAATTTCACCTTCAAAATATAGGCATTATTAAGGAGCCATGATCAGGGATGAGCAGGGTTGCAACCAGACGCAACAGGGGTCGTAAAAAATTTGGAACACTTTGGAAAAAAATGAACATTTAGGGGGGGGGGCTCGTAAATTTATTTCGGAGAAAAAAGGGAATTTACTCAAAACCACTCGGTAGCCTAAAATGAGGTAAACAAATTTCTAGAAAGCTGGAGCGATTTTTGATCTCGGCGGAGGGGATCGTGAAATTGTTAAATTTTTTTTTTAAATTTTGGTCAACAGGTGGAGGGTCGTAGTTCCACCGAAAATTGGCGCAACGGCCTGCTCAACCCTGACCATAACTCTATTCATAGGGGGTCTTTGACGATTTTTTGAGATGTGATCAGAGAGTGACTCTCACCAAGATCAGCGCAAAAACCGAAAAATAATTTTCTGGGTGTTCTGTGCCTTCAAGACATTTTCATGCAACACGTTACGTTTCACCCGCCATCTAAGACCATCTGAGGGTGCCTGGCAGGCTTCAGTCTGCACACTAAAGGTTAGCTATTTCAAATTGCCATGCGGTGTCGCTTTTGTGAGTTTTCTGTAAAATTGGTCCTTTTGTTCTGAAATGGTGCTTGCACGGCTAGTTTCCTTATGTATCTTTGGCTTCCAGGCTCTGAGGAAGGCGTGATTGCCGAAACGTTAGCCGAATAAAGCTGAAAATTCTCGGTGTACTGCTCAAGAATACAACTACGTTACGTTTCGTTTTCAGCTGGCAATAAAGGCTCGTGAAAAAAGCAATGCAGTTGCTCAAGGAATGACGACGGATGATAGCGGTAATGCCATCAGTCTCGAAGCCCAAATAACAGGTTTGTGTTTATTGGCGACGACGATTTTTTTTTCGTGCAAAATATCAACATTATGAGTTGAGACACGATTGGATAGTTTTCTTGTAGTCAGTTTTACTCCAATCCATGGATCATTTTGTAGATTATGCCTTTCGTTCCCGCATTTGGAGACAGCGGATCTGCGAAAAATTTTCGAAACCCAACAACAACAAAAAAGAGATTACATTTGTTTAATATCGGACGAATTGACTGGTGTGGAGGGACGAGACCTCTTCATGTGATCAAGTGATTTATTTCACGGATAATTACCTAACAGCTTTTTTTTCGTTCTATGAGCTGCTTTTTATCGGCCTGACAGTGATTGTGTGATGATCGTCCGCAGCGCGCTCACTGGTGACGACATCCGCTGATCTTACCTGGATTGATCGACGGCACGGCACGCGAGCTGGCTGCGGGCGGAGGCAATACTTCATGCTTGAAATCACTTGATCACATGAAAAGGCCTCGTCCCTCCACGCTAGTCAATTCTTTCAAAATTAAATGAAAGTGATCTCTTCTTTGTTGGCTCTCAATATTTTTTTCGCAGATCCTTTGTGAGCAGCTGTCTCTCGTCCCGTGCCCAGAATTCATCAATGATGGTGGATCAGTACATAAAAAGTGAGCTCGATGCTGCTCCGGCATATTCTATGTAGTTATCATCGTTGCATAGGGACGAAGAATCGGGAAGGTGTCGTGAGCACTGTAAGCGGGGCTAATGCACATATGCTCAAGATAAGTGAATATGAGTGGCGGATGACGTTTGGGATAACTCCTCTCTCACAAGTTCAAGGGTACGCGAAAGGAGTCTGAAATTCAATGAAATTTTAACGAGCTGACGGTTTTTGAGTCTCAAATTTGAAGAGATCTAGGCTGGGATTCATGAACGACTCGGATCCCAGCTGGGTTTGGTTAGCTGCCCCCATCTAGGACCAAGCCGCAGCCGACATGTAACCAGCGATTTGCGAAGGGTGAACTACGGCTGCTTTCGATACCAGCACGTTCAATTTTATTGTCCACGACATTTTTTTTTCTGCACGTCGAAAACGTAACCACCCCAAACTAAGCCACCGCCTCGAATATGCGGCTACGTGGGACCTAAGCATAGCCCTGTCCTGACCAAACCAAGCAGGGTTGAGCAGGCCGTTGCGCCGATTTCCGGTGGAGCTACGACCCCCCTTGTTGACCAAAATTTTGCAAAAATTTCCGAAATTTTCACGATCCCCCCAAATTAGAAACTTTTTTACCCTTATTTGAATAACTAACTAGAAAGTTTAAACTGCATACTTCTGCCAAGCAACTGAATATTTTTCGAAGAAGATCTACTTTTGCTACGGAATTTTTACGACCCCCTCCAAATTTTAATTTTTTTCTCCAAACACCCCCCAAACTTTCACTACCCCCGTTGCGCCGAGTCGCAATCCTGCTCAACCCTGAAACCAAGCGATGTTGAATGGAAGATTTGCAAATGTTTTTAAGCAAACCCAGCTGGGACCCTAGGTTTAGCGTTCATGATTGGCAGCTCTAGATATTGATGATATCGGAGAGACAAATCTGCAGTTTTAATTGTTCGGTCACGGTATAAACTTTTTCTTATAAACTAAATTTCCCGGCACGCGGTAGTCTTAGCGCGAATTACGTTCCAATTTCTCCATCGTTAGCACTTGCAATCTGAAATGGAAACCGGAAACTTATTTATTTCTCTTGGGCACATTGAATAGAATTAGAGGTTGTCTCGTAGAACGACAATATGTAAGAAGCGCAGTGATCCAAGTGTAGAATTTTTTCACATAATTGCTATACTACACGATTTCATGCATAGTTTCTTTGTTTCATAATTAGAGTTCATTGGTTTGAATTTTCAGAATATCGCTCTAAGCTGAAGGACATTGCCACTGAGGTATCTACTGCTGAGGAGAAGTGCGCATTTCGAATCATTTTTGCACTTACGGGAATTCATACATACATCTTTTCAGTTTGATCGAAATTTTTTAGAAAGAAGCGCATTCAACCCGAACTGAAGAGGAAAAGAGCGGAATACGAGCAGATGGCGAAGAAGAACAGCGCAGAATCCTCTGAGCTGAAAGCAAGGGAGGTCGAGGTCAAAAATTACTCGGTGAGTTCAACAACAAAGCTGCAAAACTCGCTTGGCAAAGGTAAACGAAACAGTTTTTTAGCATTAGGCAAGTCAATTTCTCCTTCATTAAAAAAATCAATCTACCTTGCATATTTGTCTTGCCAGAACGGTGTTTTCAGGCGCTTTTTTATTGGTGCACGAGACACCACATAGCCACTGCCTGCTTGAAAGTTGCGGAATCGTATTTTAAGCAGTTTTTTTAGATTCCTTCCAATGAGGTGAAATACATTTTTTTAAGCGAAACTTGTTTCGAAGCGAGTTATGGTGATGTGGCGCTAATGCACAGGAAAAAATGCCGAAATGCCGTTTTTACAATAAAAAAGGCGCGGTACTGTAGTTTTCTACTAATCGCATTTTCGCGAATATTTGCGCGCTATTATTGCCGTGATCGCTGTCTTCAGTTTTTTTTTTCAAGTATCTGTGACTATGGCGTATTTTCAGAAAGAACTGGCTTCGATATCGTATAATGAAGATGTTGACACGAAAAATTGCGAAGCCCTTGCCAACTATCAGCACGAGATTCATCAAATGCAAATCAAGCTGAATATTCTGCACCAAAAGTGCGTGCACCTTTTTACTAGCTCATGAATTTTTATCAGCTTGCTCCTTCAAGATTTACATGCTACATCCAAATGGCCTTTAAGTGAATTTCATCTCCGTAAATGCATCGAGAATGCAGAAATCATTATCAATTGTTTGTGCTCGGTCCCACAATTACCCACAAATTTCAAGGGCTATTCACAATGTTTGGGCTTCGAATTTGCGCTACCATAAGTTACTAGCCGAACAGAAATCGCTCAGAGAAGAGATGTGGAGAGAAGCAGTCCTGTTTCGGTCATCTATATTTGTGAAGGAGACTTTCACAAGGGAACAACTCTCAGCTAGAGTAACCATTCTAAATGAAATGTGCTTTTCTAGAACCAGTTTTGTACGAAGAGTCCAGATGTGTTCTTTGCAGCTGCCTAGAACCAGTCTTGAAAAAGTTATAGGCCTTTTTTAAGGGCCTCGCGGCAAGATAAGGGTACCGCCCATCCGGCAATTTTCGTGGTGGTTTGAAAAAAATTTTCCCCATTCCTCTCGAATCTTGTACGTAGGGGTAATCTAGGGTGCTGAATACTGCACGAATCTGGGTTACGCTTGTCAAAATTCTGAGGTTTACTGTGGGTTACGGTAGGTGCCATGCCATTTAGGGGGCAAAACCTGTCTTTTATTTGAAAATCCACAAATGGACATCAAACTCGTAATCAGCACCCCGAATAACCCCTGCATGCAAATTTTGAGCAAAATCTGAGACTTCGACTAAGCTTCCGTATACCCACCATAATCAGTCGCACACTGTCAAAAATCGATAAAATGATATCAGATTCGTGTTCAGAAAAATCGTCAAAAAAACGTTTGCCCTCAATTTTTCCCGTATGGAAAGCTTTAAAGTTGAAAACTTTATAAAATCACAAATAAACCACTGATCGTGATCAGCACAACGAATAACCACTGTGGGGAAGTTTTGAGCCAAATCTGAAACATTTTTCTTGAGCGCTTTCAGAACCCCCTAATTGATAGAAATAAGCGCTCAATCGATAATCCGTACAAGTTCAAAACGCGATCACAATGCTAATTATGTGTTCGAAGAAAGTTCTTCCACATACATACACTTCGCAAGTGGGGGTAATTGTGGGCGCTGAGCACGGTCCGTTTTCAGATTTCCGAAAGATTTCTGGGCTTTCCGCAAGGTGCAATGGGTTCGAAAAGCAGGGGAAAAACGCCTACGTTTTTCCGAGTGAACCTATGCAGCTGCAAAGGACACATTTGGACTCTACGTCTAAAATTGGTTTTAGAAAAGTATATTCCATTTTTATCAGTTAGTATGGATAATAGGAGTTTCGCTGTCAGACGCCAGACCCAGGAATTGTTATGGCGCTTATTCAGCTTTTTTTGAAATGTTCAAAAACTAAACTTCAACTAGTGTTTCTCTATAAAGGCAGTGTTCACGATAATCATCGATTTTGAAATTAGTCACTGAATCGATTGTTTTGCCCTCGGGTAGGACTGAAGTGACGAAGAAATCGAGAAAATCGCACCAGAAGAGCACGAAATTCCTTACTCTCGCCCGCCTCTTTACTTTCACAGGACTGTTCGTCGTGACAATGGAATTTTTTGTGAACCTGCCTTTTGCATTTCTCTACTCCCTTTTGCTCCGTTCTTTCGTTCGGACACCAACTAATACTAATTTGCGTATAATATCCTTTTATTTTCGATTAGCCCAATTTTTTACCAGTGACAAGTACCGTGAACATGTTTGTCCAACCGGACAACTAGTCCAGGCCAGAGAATACTGCCATTGAAATAAGACCTTTTAGTGCGTTTTTCGCCGTTTCTTCGTAATTTTGGTAACACATGGTGGCGAACGCATTGTTTTAAGTGGAAAACTCGGAAACGAAAATCATCGTGAACTCTGCCTTTAGTTTAGGTTTTTTAGATTAGATTAGATTTATTACGACATATAAGACGTCGTGAGAAAAAGAAAAGGAAATAAAATCACAATAATTCTGCGATACTGCAAACGGAACACGTAATGAACAAAAAGATGGTGAACGAAAAAAAATCCTTCCAATTATTTGCTTTCTAGGAAACCTGTTAAACACGCATCACTAATTGCTGAGCAACTTGGCATCAGCAAAACGTTTAAAACACCGTAAGGTGTTTTTATTTGCAGTGTTCTGCATCAACTGGCTGTAAACATTTGCTGCTCTAATAGCAAAAGCATGAGCCGCTATGTTAGATCTTGCTCGAGCTGTGAAAACCTTATACTGATAACTTATATATATAGGTTGTAAAACTATGAAAACTTATATATAGGTTTTTGTGGGTTCTTACATTTTCGTTACCACAGTGGCCTTTCCACACAAAAACAGACGAAATAAGTTCATGGTTTTAGCTCGTATTATGCCTTCCATTGTGCGTAAATACCTTGTTACGTTTGAAATTCATATTTTTGCTTAGAAATTCTTTGGGAATGCATGGAAATCTGTTGCGATTCTTGAGGTTGCATAAAAAGGGTTATAAGATTTGAAGCGCATTCTGAAACGAAGAGATTCAGGAATCCTCGCATTCATTTCACGTACAAGGACCCGTTTCCCGGCTTCAATCGTGACGACGTTCGTGGATGCATTGCGACACTTTTCCGTGTGAAGGACCCGAAGTATGCGCTCGCCCTCGAAATTGCTGCTGGAGGATTTGTGAGCTCATTTTCGCTGTATTATTTATTGCCGCCATATATACTTCCCGCTTTGGAGATCTGTCTCGTATGTGTACGAAAATGCGTTGTCAGAAGGTAATGTGTCCGACAATTACGTGGGCTTTATGCTCTTCAATGCAAAAGAATTTATTAGCTCACTGGACTTGGAAGATCGAGATTGTAGTGGAAAGCTGCCATATGGTACAAATGCTGACAGTATCTCAGCAAGAATCTATCACACTTCTAAATTAGCCATGAGTTGAGTGACACCACGTAGCTAGAGATCTCTCGGTGAAGGAGTTAGCGCTCCTCCCTGACTTTCCCGGTAGAACACGTATTCCGTATAATGTGCCCATCGTTGCTCTTCGTAATCTCCACAATTCCGATGGTTCATCAGATCCTGCAATTTGTTTGTGTATACATTTCTGATAGAAAACGGAAGAAGAATAGATTCTTCTAAAGATTTTATACGAATTTTCCGAGTTTCTGGTCTTGAAATGGGGTATGTATTCTCTGTTTCGGAGTGAAATTTATTTTCGTTAATCGCGTGCATCTGCACATGTATGCTGCGTCTCTTTCTCCCCACACTTTCTAGTTGTCTCTACCCTCACTCCGCACAGACGCGCGAAGGAACACACTCGGCGCAGATTTGTCCGTCAGTTGGGTGCGTTTTGTTCATTTTTGTTCAAGACATAAACACAGCAATGCAGACTGGGAGAATACGCAGATGCAATGATCAATTCTGCGTTGTCCAGGGCTGTGCGGAAATCATATTCATGATTCTCTGAATCTTTAACTGAATAAAAATGGCGAAAAGAAGACGGAAACAGATATTCCGAATCGGAAGGGGACCAAAATTTTCAAATTCAAAAATGAATGACAAAACCTGAATCGAATTGTAAAGTAACAAGATTTTTTTTTCGAGGGAAGGAGTTTCAAGAAAGGAGAATAGAAGCAGTTTTTCTAAAATTAAACCTATTGATGCCATTTTGTCAATTCAGAAATGTGGCGTAATCGAAAAAATGAATTTAGAACTTGATCGTGAAATAAGTTCGAAAGTTGGTGGTATACGATTGTTTGAAAAGCAGAAATGGCTAGAAATGTGCACTTTCAAAAATCACTGAAAATTTAATTTTGGCCAATTTAAGGAATTCGACGCACGCTATTATTCCGCCTTAGGAGGCTATTCTACAGTGGCTTTCATAAAAAATTGCGTTTCTTGCTATCCTGGTAATTAATCATACTCATTAGAAAAACTAGGTTTTTTTCTGCCGAAACTTCTGCTCTGGCTTTTAAGTCGGCGATGTACATAATGATAGACATCTTCAATTCCGCTGAACGGCGCCTATGTCCATACCTTGTGAAGGTTTTCAGAAGAGGTGAAAGGATAGTATTGATTTTTTTCGCATCCGGACCAAACAACCGGGAACGGTATCGGAACGAAAGAGCCAAAGACCGGAACTTCGAAAACAGAAGCGGACATGGAGCACCTCTGCGCAGCCCTGGCCTCTACTATAATCAAGTTTCTATTTCTGAAAATTTAGCTTCCTGGCAAAAGTAACGATTTGGCAGTGTTAGCCTGGAGTGATAGTCAGGAAATGAAGTGAAATAACCAAAAGTGCGATTTGGTGGTTGATCATTTCACAAGCTTCTCCGTTAAAGGCAGTGTTCACGATGTCCACCTATCTTGAAAATGCCCCCATGCTGATTCCAATGATGTCTCTGAAATCGTACAAGACCTTCTGGGAACGGAGTCATGGTCCCTCAAAGATTGAGCTAATTAAACTTGGTGGACGAGTTGTCCGAGGCTTGCAACTTCCGTCTTTTGCAGCCGATGTATGCGAGCTGACCTGAGTAAAGAGAGAAGCTGAGAATGAAGGGAAGAACGGGGCTAATGATTGGAATTGATCGCTCATCTCACTATCTCGAGCATTCATTTGTTCACGTCGGTGGGCGTGCGTTGCGCTTTTGGGGTTTGCCTTGCGCTCGAAATGGCAACTTCGGGCGCGTTTGGAGCTTTTCCTGGCTCGTTTTCATGCGTTCTTTCAACGTCAACGTTACAGTGTGCCCCTCCACTACCCATTCCTAGTGGAAAATGAAACACATTTTTTATCGTGAACACTGCCTTTAAACTCATCGAAACGAAATCAAGCGCAATATGGATTGGAGTGTCGCGTTCATTTAGCATGACCTATGCTGGTTCCCTTTTTACAGCTTTCAAAAATGGCTCGATGTCTCCGTTGCGCGCTTGATTTCGTTTTGATAAGTTTAACGGAAAAGCTTGTGAAATGATCAATCACCAAATCGTATTTTTAGTTATTTCACTTCATTTCCTAACTTTTTTATTACTCCAGGCTATTTTACCCCGAATGGTTTTTTAAAATATTTCGAGATATTTCGGAAACTTTTTTTGACTTCCAAATGGCATTGCCAAATCGTTACTTTCGCCAGGAAGCTAAATTTTCAGAAATGTCACATAATTTTTTCCGACCTTTCTGACTTCAATTTTGCTCCACGATTTCCATTTTGGAAAGGTGAATTCACTAACAGACGATATCGTTCAATTTCTGAAACTTGCCGCACTCATTGCCGCATTTTGTGCAACTGTAAAAAATCGATATTATTGATCACTAATATTCGATTATGCATGATGAGAAGAATTTGCCAAACAAGTGACTTAGAGCCGACAACAATCGAAAATCATTGCAGCATTTTGTGCAACAGGCGAAAAATCGATTTTATTGATTGGTATCTATCTATAATGACTGATGAGCAAATTCCCTAACCAAGAAATCCAATCAGCTATCATCACTCCTCGCCGCATTTTGTGCAAAAAGTGCGAAAGTCGATAATATTGATTATCGATCTTTGGCGTGTCATGAGTACGAATTCTGACAAGTTCAGTACTTAACTCCGGCGGCCTGTGTTAATTGGCTGCAGATCCACCCACACACCCTGGTCTCCACAGCCGTAGCAAAAAGGCAGTTCTCGTGCTCCACTGCTAATTTAGTATGTAAACCCACGATTTTGAGAATGTCTTCAAAGTTAAGTTATCAAGTTCAAATTGGAATAGGAGCGACCAGCATCCATTTCCAGCCTCCTGTCCAAAAATGAGCTCCCTAGCTCAATTTTAAGTGTACCAACAAGATCGTGAACGCCAATTGAAAAAAGAAAAGGAGATTAACACCAAAATTGAGCGGTTTTTAAAAATTTTCTCGAAAACCAGGGGCCGGATTCATCAACGATAAAACCGTGGTTTCAGGGTAAAATTTACTACGCCGGGTAAATTTCTGCGATTCATCAAAAAATAAACCCCAATTTTCGGGGTATATATGGGAGTTTCCGATACCCGGCTGAAGGAGTCGGGTATCCGATACAATTTTTTCAACAAAGGAGCTCAATCAGCAATCTGCTTTTAGCAAATTGCTAAGAATTGCAAATTGAACCATTTGGATTGAACTTACAGCCTCTCTTCCTCTTTTTGAGTTTGTCGAAGTAGGATCTGGTTTTATATTTCGTCCAATATTCTGCATTCTCTTTGACTCCATTTCGCATCTTGTTCAAACCATATCGGGCCGATATTTTTCAATGCAATGGCCTTTTTTCTGATTTCTGGAGAGACTTTAATTTTCGTAGCTCAAAACAGAAGAATTTTTTTGAAGGTTGTGTTCTGATGATTTAATTGAATGAGCTGTTTCAAACAGCTCATTCAATTAAAGGCAGCATACACGCTCGTAAGCATAGTCGAGATAACAGCATAGATAGGTCCGCACGGCCCGTACTATGTCATCAACGACGTTTGAAGCGCTGAAAACTGTCTAGGATGAAAGTATTTGACAATGTTTGAGCAATCTTGCCTTCCACGCCCGTATTTTCACACCCCTTCGAGTAACAGAATGAGAATCGATACTTGAGAAAACATGTGATAACTTAGAATGATAGCACTATAAAAAGGGAGTGCAGTAGAGAAAAAACTCGATTTACCTCAATATAACATGTTTGTGCACTGATAAAATCCTCCATTTCAAGAGATCAGCCAAAGAAGAGCGGCATTCTCGAAAGTGGACGAGAGTCATTAGGTATGTAGACATGTTATACTCAAGTAAACCAAGCTATTTCTCTCGTGCACTCCCATTTGATAGTGCTATCACTCTCAATTATCACACGTTTTCACAAGAATCGATTCTTATTCTGTTACTCAAAGGGGTGTGAAAATACGGGCGTGGAAGGCAAGATTGCTCAAACATTGTCAAATACTGTCATCCTGCACAGTTTTCAGCACTTCAAACGTCGTTGACGACATAGTACGGGCCGTGCGGACCTATCTAATCTGTTATCTCGACTATGCTTACGAGCGTGTATGCTGCCTTTAAACCGCCAATCACAGCCCTTCGCTCCTGCCCTGCCCTTTTCGCGGTTCGGACACAACACGACCACCGCCCATATTTGACTGATTGTTTGAAAAATGCCCAACAGCTAAATCCTGCAGATGCCCAACAGCTAAATCCTGCAGAGTCCAGAAACTCTTATTCCACCAAAATTTGTTGAAATCTCAGCAGAAGACGGAATACTGTAGTGGGCGCATGATTATTTCTCGAATGAACAGAATGGTTCCATTGCGTAATGCCAATATTTCATCGGATATTGAATGTGCTCTTCAATAATCCCTTTTGTAGAAGTGGGATATTTGAAACAAATACTTCAAAAGCATCCCAAGATTTAAAAAAAATGTAATGAAATGTGGACTCAGCACCGAAAAAGTGAAATTCTTATAATGAAAATTTTACAAAAGCCCAAGTCAAGGAGTGTAGGGTGGGAAACAGGGATGTGCGGAAAATTTTCAAAAAATTTCAGAAAACAGAAAATCGAGATTCTCAAAAAACAGAAAGGCCAAAATGGCCAGAAAACAGAAAATTTTCAGAAAAAATACTGCATTTTAACTTTTTTCATGTGAAGAGAGGATATAATTCTGAATACCTTTGTCATACTTGTAATATAATATCTGCGGAACTGCACAATGACCTATAAGGCATTGATAGTAGCATTGACGCGTCAATGACGGATACAACATCATTATAGCCCACCAGGCTCAACAACTGATCCTATTGAGCTGTTTCTGGAGTATTTCTTTTTTCTTGGCTGCTAGGTGGCTGCGACCATGCTGTTCGCGAAACAAGCGAGGAATAACCGAGAAAACATGGGTAGTTGAACCGACGGCGGTGTTGACATCCGAATCTGCCTCAACAATGCGTCTTATACTCCTCTTTGAGAGCATTCTTTCGCGGCTGTTTCTCGACGACCTTTGGGAAAAATATGTGAAATTTCTGCAAATTTAGCTTCCTGGAAAAAGTAACGATTTGGTAATGGTCAAAAAAAAAGTTTCAAAATTGTCTTGAAATATTTTTAAAAAATGATTCGGCGTAAGATAGCGTGGAGTAATAAAAAAGCTAGGAAATGAAGTGAAAGAACCAAAAATGCGATTTGGTGGTCGATCATTTCACAAACTCATCAAAAATTCATCAAAACGAAATCAAGCGCGATATAAATTGGAGCGTTGCGTTCACCTAGCTTGACCTTTGCTGATTCCCTTATTACAGCTTTCAAAAATTGCTTAGTGTTTCCATTGCGCGCTTGATTTCGTTTTGATAAGTTTAACGGAGAAGCTTGTGAAATGATCGACCACCAAATCGCATTTTTGGTTAGAATTTTCTTTATAAGAAAAAAATTTTCAGAGTTTTCTTTATAAGAATGCAGGTCTGGAGTGAACGTGAAAATAAAAGTGAAAATAAGGGAGAACTTGCAGAAAAACGCACAAAAACAAGTCAGAACGTGGGTGTACGCACACCCCCAACGAACAAAATTTCTATAAATGCCTATTTTCCGTCTTCTATTTTGTCGCTAAAAATTTTAGTAGTCTCTCGGTGTCCCGCAACTACTTTAAATGCAGAATGAAGGACGATAAAACAAGCAATTGTAGAAATTTAGTTATTTGGGGGCGGGCTGAGACCCAGCAATAGCTTATTTTTGAGCCTTTTTTCTCCGACTTTCCACTTATTTTCACTTTTGTAATGACCAGGCCCACCTTCTCACAAAGATACCACAATAAACTTTCTTTATCGCGAACCCTGCCCTCAACATCAATCGCACCATTGAACACACATAGCACCTCTGAAAGGACTAGATAAGCTGCGCTGTTCTACAGATCCGAATTTAACTGTTTTTTTTTCTGATTTTTTTCTGTTTTTCGCAGATTTTTCAGAAAACAGAAATCAGAAAGGCCAAAACGGCCAGAAAGCAGAAATTTCCGCACACCCCTGGTGGGAAATCCTAATTAAATCCTCCTATCGGTCGCGCGTGAAACATCAAGGTAGCCAAGTCCAGTGGTTCTTAGTACAACTTTACGGGTAAAATTATTCTGCACACTCTCTAACGCATAGATATCTTTCTTTTAATAGGGGGAGAAAACAGAGGTCCCATATTCAACAATAGGGCGTGCATAAGTTTTGAATGCCTGTAGATGAACTTTGAGGTCTTTGGTCCGGAGAGCCTTAAACAGGCTGTAAGTGCGAAACATGGCTGTAGTGGCTAGCGCTTTGTAATGAGGTAAGAAATTCAACTTAGGCGAGAACAGGAAACCCAAATTGCGTATTCGGTAGTAAAAGGGCCGGCGAAGCTACCCCTGTTTGGCAAAGAGAAAATAGAGCTAAATAAGGCTAACAGTTTAGACAGTATTTTCCTATGAATGCAGATCATTAGCAGCTTCCGTGTTGAGGGAATCATCGTAGATTCTTTTCCTGGAACTACCTTTCGAGTAGAATCAATTAGAAGTCTTCAGTGGCCGGGTCAATAGAGGTATCATGCCACCCTGTTTTCTCCTTCTTGCACTTTTCTCACTCAGGACTTCTGCCGCTATTTGTTAATTATCAAAGTGTTTTACACGTAATTCAAAAGAAAAAGAGCACACATATTATATGCATGTATGACCGGTGATTGATTAGATTGGATATGAATTGTTTTGCCTCCGTCTTAGGTAATTTCGTATGCCTAGTTAACTATCACGAAATCTAAATTTCTGAATAGTCTGTCATGAACTGTGAGGGGACTCTTTCTGTTTCGTAGTCCATAATGAGGGAGGAAAATTTTCTGGTTGGTGTTGCTATGATTGCAGGGGGCTGTGTCTCCTATTTATTAATAAGAAGGCATAGAATCGTTTGATAAACTCCATCTAAAGCGTCGTTGTCGTTGTAGCGTTTTGTGAGCCCCTTCAGTCGTGCATAATTGCGACCTCGCCTTGTTCGCGCAAGCTGCAAATTCATTCTGAACGGTTTTTTTTTTGACAAGAGAGAATGTTCCAAAGCAGAGCTGCTCGAAATTCTTTTGAGGTTTATTCGTTGACTCCCGTTTTAGTGGAAGTATTGCAGTTAACACTTGTACCTTGGCTATTTCAGAAGGAATCAGGGGGGGGGGCTGCAGCCTTTGGGCCCCAGAAAAGGAAGGGACCGCGATCCCAGCCGGCCATCATGCAAAATTGCTTAATAATCAGCGGTGCGAGAGTTTCGTTAAAATAAATAGAATAGAATCATATCTTAAAAAACATATTCAAAATTAGCTTAAAGTAAAAAGTACCAGTATTTTTTCCGCAAAATCATCGAAAATCAAATTCTTCATCAGTCTGAAGATCACACTCACGATCTACCTTTAGGGGAGGCGGGACGGGGCGCACAATAGTCCCATGCCGGAAAGAGGGCCGCACCTATCATGGACCGATCCCTAATAACTCCATCAAGGGCGAACGAAGATTTTCCTTTTGGTTATATGGCGTAATCACTATTTGAATAACTCCAACTGTGACGTTGGTACGCGTTGAACTGATTTTTGTTACAAGGAGATCTTGATTTTTTTTCGCTCGTAGTGTTGTCCAGTATCCACATGAACTGTATTGAAGCAGAATAAAATTGGTGTTAAAGAGCGGTAAGTCAGTGAAATAAAACTATACATGCAGTAATCCGACGAGAATTGTATGCAAAAACCGAAACAGCTCTTAGTATCTCAGATACCCCCTCCGATGCCTCAAACCTCGCGCCGTACCCTGTGCGCGCTTACCCTTATTTGAGAATCTTCTGTGCGACTAATCCGAAAAACCTTACAATTTGAAAACTTTGATGAAAGGTCCCATTGAAGTCTCTTCAGATTTTCTCATGAATTTTGGAGAAAGTCCATTTGTGAGGTTTCAGTTGTTTGCGCGTTTTCTGATTATAAAAATTTTCTCTCATATATGTAATACAGTCTGCATTTTAGAGATCGCTCTGGAGGTAGAAGGCATAGTACTCCCTAGAAATTGTAGTTTTACACCAAAGAAATCGTGATGAAAACATCGTGATTTGATTCTTGAAATCGGGATTTTCTGCCTGACTTTGAGAGCGTCACGTGCTGATCACAATCATGCCTATAGACTCGCGCAAAACCACGACTCAAATCAAAAACAGCTATTTTCTTGGTGTTTTCTGTTTTTCTGATTTGAACGAGCCGAATGAAAGTTTTCAGAAATCGTTTCTTCTGATATCTTGAATTTTAATATTAAGGTCTTCTCTCATCATACAACAGGTGGTTTTCAGATTCGCGAAATTCAAATTAGGGCAAAGCTTTTGGAGGAGCCCATTCTAAAATTCTCCAGCGTTTTACGGACATCAGTAACTCTCCCTAAAAGGTTGTTTAAGTGTGATGGACTTTTTCGTGTGATGGACCCGTCACCTGTGGAGTCGATGTTCTATCATTCCCTCTACCCATGTTCTAAAAAACGTGCTTGTCTTTGTGAAGATTTCGCTGCTCCTTCAGTATTGGCGATCATGAAAACTTTTCATCCTGGCGTCATTGGAGGCAAACGCGCTCGTAGCACAGGACGTCTCGCAATTAATGCTGTCGACGAGGGATTCATCAGCGTCATGATGCTTATTTTCTATTCTTTCCTGGACTTTCAATCACACTTTGTGCGGTCGTGAAGTTCTTATGTTTCTATAAAAAGCTCAATGTAACGACAACTCAGCCAAGTTTCGTTTCCTACTCTGCGCCGTTTAATTCCGCTAGCCCTCTTTTGCTTTCATTAATTAATCTTCGATATCGTTTTCCTCTTTCCCTCATTACTTCTCGCTTGTAAAAAAAAGTGGTGCACGGACAATGGGCAAAAATATTTGCCATTTCTGTCGTACGTGAAGTTAATGGACATATTTGAGGAATCGTCACAAGTTCGACGCCTAAATCGTAAGTGAAGCCCTTGAAATCAAGGCATAAGGCAGAGTTCAAAATGAGGTTTCCTGCCCCGAATCAAAGGTAGGGTGCTCAACAGGGTTAGGCGTGGCGCCTTGCTCGATTCGTAAGATATGTCACCCTCCTCCCTCCTACTCGGGTAGTTCTGGGGCCCCTCCTTCAGCTTGAACATCGGTGTGGTCCCAGGTGGGTCATGAGTGTGACCTATATCCTCTGTTTCGGAGCCATATTTACTCTATTCCTCCCCGCCATTGTGCGGAGCGAGGGGAGAGACAGCGAGAAAGTGTGGGGAAAAGGAGACGCCGCATACTTGCGCAGACGCACGCGATAAACGGAAATAAATTTCACTCCACAACAGTGGATAGATGGAATTAAGCCAAATTTGATTATTTGGTGACAAATTTGTGGCTGATTTTGGAATCTATTGCCAAATATAATTTAGTTGTTTTCACAACCTTTCACACTGTAGAATAAGAATAATTATCAGACAAGGGCCTGCGACTCCCTTCCTTTCTCGCCCCAAAGGTTGCCCCCCCCCTACACGGTCATGAGAGCGTGAAGCTAACCCTGGTGCTCAATAGAGGGAAGATGAAACATTAAAAAAAAATGCCAGGAACACGCTTGGACGGTTTTCAATCATCAGTCACCGGTCTCCGCAGGGCAGGTGTGTTATTAGGTGAAAACCAATTTTAATCTATGGAAAACTCGGAATCAACATTGATCGTGAACACAGCCTATTAGGGTCAGAAGTGCTGTCCTTTTTTTCGTAGTCAGTTTCCCCTCTGGTTTTTTTGACAGATCTGAGGCGAACAGGAGTCCAAAAGTCTATTGTAGGACCTAAATGGAGCCTGTTTTCTGTTCCGAACGGAAGATTACTTACGCACAAAATTTCATAATATGAAAAGATGGGTCCACATACTTGTCGGAAAAAATTCCCGCTATCTGAACTTGGCGATGCTTAAAACGTTCAGGTTTGGTCTTTTGGCTTACTGTGATATATATATATATATATATATATATATATATATATATATATATATATATATATATATATATATATATATATATATATATATATATATATATATATATATATATCGGGAATATACTTCTCGGAAATTCTATGCTATCTAATGCTTATTTTGGATTTGAGAAAAAAATTGTAGTTCTTGAATTACGTCTAGAAATTTTGTGAGAGTCTTCAGTATTGGGCTTCCTTGAGTGCTTCTATTTACTTTGGGGCAAGTCACCAACGTTGCCAAAATTGATAATTCATTTGAATGATCTAGAGGCTCGATGGAGCAAGCTTAGTAATTTTTTTTGCGAGTCTGGGAAATTTACGACTTCGGTCTTTTCTGCTTTATCGAACTAGTTTTGGCCGCGAGATTCTAAAGTAAGGTCATATGGGAAAGTCTCTACTCAAAAGTATTTAGTTTGCAAATTATCGATAATTTTTTTTATCTAGAATTCGACTTCAGTAATTTTATCGATTTTCGAAAAAAACCAGATCGATAATTGAAGAAAGTACCTGTTGAGTAGGATCACGCCCATTATACTTAGCCAAAACTGGCGTGATAAGGTAAAATTGGCCGAAGTCGGTTATTAACAAATTTCGCCAAATTATCATTCATCACTCAGTTATTGAGAAAATCTGCGAACACTTTAACCTAGCCCTAAGAGGGTTCAAATTTTCTATCAATTTTGGCAGCTGTGGTGGTTTGCTTCTAAGTGAGCATTCAAAAATGCTCAGTCACTATTGATGATTGCCGTTAAATTTCAGCCCTTGATTCGAAGATCATGATGTTCTTCTCTAAGCGGAAAGAGCGGGTAGAAAAGAATTCGCTTTTTTGAACGGTAGATTCTTTTTTTTTGCTAAACACCAACTGTTTCTTGAGACGGAAAAATGAAGTGCGTACGGTAGTTGGTGCCAAAACTGTTCACTTTTAAAAAGCGATTGTTCCCTTTGTTTTTAAACATCAAAATGAATTAAGAAGAAAGTCATAGGATGTGACTTTCTGTGCTCTCAATCTAAGATCTGAAGTCATGTTGAATTTTGGTCCAGTGTACGTCCATTACAGCCAAGCTCTGGGTCATCTAATTTGATTAGCTTATGCAAAAGTGGTAAATGTAATTTCGTGAATTATGGGAGGCGAAGAACGGGTGGTTGGCTGTGTTCGGCAGCAGGAGGCAGTCGATTGCCGGCTTCAGCTGCTTGAATGGCGCCGTGTTAAAGGGCCCACTTTCCTGCTGAGAATTAAGTCAACGCACTCGATGAGACGTGCGATCTACAAGATGAGAGCTGTTGAATGGGGAGACGGCTTGCCAATCTTTCAAGGTACCCACTCCATCTAATTCGTTGACATTAGAGTCTGCGCTGATATGCTCCTCTGCGGCTGCAATCTTAGCGAAATAGTCGTGCAATTGCAAGCGCGTATTAGAGGAAGCGAGGAACTTTTTAATATCAGGGTATTCTCCATTAGTGGTATAGGAACGATCTCGGGCTTAAAAAAGCAATTGTCTGTTTGATTTGCTGCCGCGTATTATGAAGGAAATCTTTATCAGAAGTCAAGAAATGCTTTGAGCATGAAGCTTTCTGAAGCATGAAAGCACAAAAGTAACGGCGTGTCAGAGCCGATTGTTGGAAATTGAATCGGAAACGGATGTGAAAAAAAAAGAATTCAGGAAAAATGAAGCACTTACCGTTTGACTGGCTCCACTCAAAGCACCAGCAACAATCGGAAGGTTAGCTGCAGCGAGTCCATTGGCTCCACTGCAACATGTTGCCACCAGCTTGAAACCTTTTTCTGCCATAATATCACAGGCCTAAATTTTTTTATTATTTAAATTCAGAAGGTCACACCATCTTTATGCGAAATCATTATACCCAATCCCATCGCTAACATAAAAAGACGAAAGGCGAGGAGCCAATCGCTCATTACTCAGCTCACTTTGTTCTGTTGGGGGTGGAAAAAAGGCCCCTTCAGAACTCTTTGGGATTTCCAATCAACAATGGAAATTGTTACAACGCGCTCTAAACATGTTTTATATAACTAAACGCTTCAAAACATATACCCAAATGTGATGCGCGCCTATTTTAGAAAACGGAAATCTCCTGCTCACAATATTCATCTGGAGAGATTATAACTCCCTTCCGTTGCAAAACAGCTTTGGACCTGGACTATGACATATTAGGATTGCTGCGGACACTAAGTATTTCAAATTTTTCCCTTAGCTTTTCCAAATGAATGAAGTTGCGAGAAAAGCCATGGTCAATATGCTATTCTAGTGATTATTTTAAAGTTTCGATCACGATATCCCCAGGCTTTGTGGGCTAGTCTAGCGTTCATACTTACTTTCTGCCTAATCATTAGGAAAACACAGTAGGTCGTGCACGATTCGGACACCAAGAACGCTACTTCATTGAACTTATTAAGCCCTGATTCATCAGGTAGACGGGGCGTGTCTGACACAGTAGTGCTTTAACGACAAGGTGCGCGCAAAGAGGCGTGTTTTGTTTTTGAATACTCTTGCGTAGGTAAGCCCGCAAAGGAGAGGAATATAACGAAGTGCACCGTAAACCTTAAAATTTGCAGAAAAAATCTTCCAAAAAAAATCTCCCAGAGATTTCCGATTTTCAGAGAACAGTCCAGACACGCATATTTTCCGTGTTTGATGTACAGAGTTAGCAACGTCGCAAATGATTTCGGGCTTAAACTCCTCAGGTAAATAAAACGCTTTTGTCTTCCTTTTACAAAAATTCCTCAAGAATAAGAAGCTCCGAATGCCCAAGTTTGAATGCCAGAATCTCAGGAGCTAAAAAGTGTTCAGCTTCTACTCATTCGCGCATGTCATGGTGCGAATGAGTCCTTGTGCTGGATGACCGACCAAGGGACTCTCCTTTACGGTCCGAGCCGTCAGTTTCACGGGTTATAATATTATGGATACACATTGCTGAGGTCACAGGATTATGGATACACTTTCGAAACATCTTCACTTGGTTCAAGCATTGAATTGCGAAAAAAAAGACGGATGTTGATTTTATAGGCTAATTCAAGAAAAATGGGCTCACTAAAATTGACCGTTTACCACGACGCGGGTGTGAGATATTTCGCTATCAGTCAGTAGCTGCTCCTTCCCTACTCCCATAAGAATCGGTGTCAATCACTTGTGCTGTTTAGGGATTATGTGGATGCCTTGAATGTTGTTTTAATTCAGCAATTTTGTTGTGTGGAGCGATAGAATCTGCGGCGTGAGTATTCGTATTTCGCTGTTTTGGCTTGAGCGACAACGCCGCTTTTCCAAGTTATTTGGCTCCTGCGGCTTGCAGCTACGCTGTTGGCATTGATCACTGCTCCCGAAAGCAGGGAGCCTGAATCTGTCTGCCGCAAATCTTTCCAAAGTCACGAGCTGTGCGTCAAAAACTTGGCGACTACAAGCAGAGAGCAACGAGACGAGGGAGAATGCTTTGTGTCAATTTACCATGCCTAATGAGATGATCTCCTTGCGAAACTTCAATAACTAAACGTGACATACTCGTTCAAGACATTGATGTTTGAGGTAGAGTCGTGATGTATAGCGCTCCCCATCGTCCGGTCCACCAGGGTCCCGACTTTCGTTAAGTGTGTCGCCGAAGACTTCGCGGCACAATGTCGCCCTTCCACAAACGAGGATTCTATGTAATTTCCGGAATTTAACGTCGGCCTGCCCGTCCCTTCCAAATGCGAAAGTGCCTCGGTATCCAATAGTGATGTAGCCTCCTGAAAAGGAGCTTCATTCATGTAAAACATCTTAGTCTTTTTCGAGCAGAGATATGGCTTACTTCTTTGTAGAATAGTACACACACGATTGTGCAAGTTTCGAAATGCAACAATAATACATTAAGGTGTATTTTTCATTGCTCATGATAATTCTCGTAGCCAAGTTTTCCGCTTGTGTCTTGGGTAATAAGTGTTACTAAAATCAGAAAGAAATGCCGGAAGACACACTAAAAACACCGAAGCATAGTCAAAGTCAAGCGAAAATCGGTGGATATCCCGGACAAAACTATGCAGCTTAATATGGATAACAAATGATAGTACCAAAAATATGTAGCTGCGAAAATGAAAAATACTACTGGATGGGCTCACAAGCTGCTTTGTAGTCTCAGCAAACAGTTCCTTGGAGGCAATAGAGGCGAAGTGAAACTACTTCCTTTAAGAATTTTTTGGACACTTTTGGCCCGTTTTAAGCACCTGTTTTCAATCTTGGCTCTATCAAGTAGCGAACCCTTCTTTTTAGCCAATAATATCGTCGTGAAAAATCATCGGGAACACCGCCTTCCGCTATGAACGGATAGATCTAGATGACACATAATTTGGGAAGTCCTCACAGAACACGTATTGATTCAATTGATGAAGCCATTTAAGGAGCATTGGAAACGCGTCTTAATTGGCACATATTGTAGTTTGAACTCACCAGCGTCACCAGAATACAAGCCTCCATTCGATAGTTTCGGCTTCAATGAATTCAATGAAGACAGCTGTGGAATGAAGGAATTGCGCATCTTCTCAATCTCGTAGAATTCAACTTCGTCTTTGAGGCGAGCAGTATCAGTGAAGCCTTCCGGCAATATGAGCTTTTCTGTCCTTAGGAAATTGAGAATGTGAGAAAATAGTTGGCCATCTCTGTCAATGAAATATTTGTTGTTGTCCAGTCTGATGACTCCTTTTGGAAGTGTGGAAGAGCTGTTTGCTATTCTAGACAGCAAAGATTCAGGTTCTTTCAATAGCGTCTGCCGAATTGTGCTGTATTGCGTTCCTCCAACGTTTAACTCGATAACATCATTGGCCATCAGTCTGAAAGAACGTTCTTGAAGTGATGAAGATCAATTTTCTTCAGCAAAAAATGTATTCGCTTGAAGGAACATGAAGGCATGGGTTCAAGGCACAGATGAAAGGCAATGTGCTATGCTGGTAATGGGAGCAAGAGGATTTTTGAAGAGAGAAATGAAAATCGTGGACAAGTGTGGAGAACGAGGGAGGGAGCATGATGTTGAAGAGGCTCCGCTGTTACCCGTGCGTTGGGCGGGGCTCGTAACTCCGCCTTCACATTCTACTGGGGTCCGGATATTTGGGAACATCTTTTTTTTTCTGTCCAATTATTCTGATAAAGAGGTGACAACCAAGAGAGGAAATGAGGAATTCAGCAATTACTATTCATCTTGATATTCACTCAAAACGGAGCATTCGAAACGCGTTTCGTATTCATAATGTTTACCAGAACTGCGATGTGCTGAAAAACAAAGGCATGTGCAGAGGTTGGAGCGCGCGCATCTGGCCTCATATTAGGCGCAGATCGCATTCACGTAGTTGACTGGGCAGACGGAGGTTTTCTACCCGCCTTCCTCTGGAGGCTCGGCCCGCCCGCTGCTATCTGCTGGGCAATCATGCACGAAGAAGGCTCTCTTTCATAAATTGGCTTTTCTTGAACACCATCGATCGCGTCGCGCATACAAATATATTGAGGCGTTGCGTTTGTTTTTGCGATTGACCATGGGATATCTCAGAATTGGTTCTGCTAGTGAAATGGGTCAGAAGAGGACTGAGAACGGGTGCCTCGAGACGGCACTTCCTGATCGTGGGAAATTTATTGGCTCTTTCACAGAATTCAATGCTTTGGATCCATAATCGTGAGAGTAGCAAAAAAAGCGGTGAGAAACATGCAGGAAGTGACTCAGTCGACCCATCGGCTTCATCGGCTTAGCGCGTCTAACCCCTCGGTCATAGATGGATGTGCGGCGTAGCCAGCCCGGTCGATAGTGATGAAAGACATGAATGAGGTGGGGTGGAAAAATCACCCGATGTGGCTGACCCGACTGACGTTCACATGATATAAGGTAAGAAATGAATGATATCCATGATATCGTTCCACATGTTTCATACATATTGACCAAGTCAGCCACACCTGGATACACCTGATGTTTTTTGCAACCTCCATCGTCCATGTTTTTCATATGTATCGACCGGGCTGGCCACGGCGATTTTCTCAACCAACTCTGACAGGGGCCTAGCTGAGTAGTGCCCTTGTTTTATAGAGAGTTCTTCAGCTGAACACCCAGTCAGCAAGCAAAACGCTCTGAAAAGTTGTAGTCGATGAGATTGATCACTAGACAAGGCCTAGCAGCCGTTGTGACCGCTTACGAAGGAACTACGTACTAACCCAAAAGTGACCACAATTCCCAAAAAAAAACTTTTTTGTAGGACTTTCCTAAATTTACAAATTTAAATTTTTTGGACCAAATTTTTTGTAATTCCCCCCCCCCCCCCTGCTGACCTGCCACAATCCCGTTGAAGAAAGTTTCGGGAAAAAAAGTGTTGAGGGAGTAATAAATCTTCACGCTGATAAAATTTTTATGGGTTTTCAGTTGATCAAAAAGTGAAAAGAGGATATAGAATATTTAGGGAGATTGGTTGTGAAAGATTACAAGGATATGTTTTGTTTCGGATATATGTTTTCAAGTTTCTCTCAAGCAGTATTCAAAAAATTCCGTGGCCAAAATTTTCGCAATGAAATAGAATTCGTAATTCAATAAATTTCACTTGTTAGAAAAGTGTAAAATTTTTACATTGTACCGAGGGGACCATAAAACTTTTCAAAGACAAGTCTCTATTGGGGTGGTTCTTACTCCAATAGGACCCCACCAACGGGCTGCTGGATCATGGCTGAGACTTTTTGTACTGAACAGTTTCAGAACATGTGACATGAAGCGATCTACAAGCTGTATTCCAGATGACAGTTCTTGCTCTTTTTGGCTGAGTAGCTCAAGTGTCTTTAGCACCCGTACTGTTGAAATAACATGTCTATGTTCGCAGAAGTGATGATATGAATAAACAAGCAGTAGCCAGTTGTTGGACACAACTTTTATGATCATATGCCCCTATATGCTTTGCAGTGAAATTTTACGCCCACTTCTGCCGTAAAGGCAGTGCTCGGTTTTCATGGAATTTTTTTAAGGTCAATTGTGACATCTGCGTTAAGCAAAAACCGCGAAAAAAGGCTCTAAACCTTTTATTCTCAAATTTTCATTTGGCTTTTGGTTTCAAGCATAAAATGCTAGGAATTTGTACTTGCAAATTACTGTTCTCTCGTGGTTGAAACCGTTATTCCAAAATTTTTCAAACAAAAAAGTTCATCTGCCGTCGCGATAAGTCTGAATTGTTTTGATCTTGCACGTTTCCTCTTCCCTTTTTACAAGTGATCTTTCCTGCAGCTGATACGTTTTCTTCCTTTCATTTTCAGGGCCAGACATGCCGTCGTGACTATCCCGTTTTTGGGTTACGCCCTTCCATACTTTTGCCGCGGCGGCAAATGCCGCTGCTTGAGCTAATGCGAAACCAACACAGAGATTTGGTGGGAGTTGACAGCTGTCTTGAATGGACTAGAGAATGTCGGCAAAATGCCCAGTTCGGCAATTGTTCCCCGATCGCAATTGATACATATCCTGCTATCTATATTCGCCTTACTCTGTGTGTCCGTGTGTGTGTGAGAGAGAGAATGAGCGCAAATTCAATCGGCCTCTCGTGAACAGTTGACACCCGGTGGAACCGAAGTCGCCGTGAGTGCAACCGGAGGGGAGCCGATTGTGCTATTGCAACCGAACGAGAGTCGAGCTGTAAGTGCATAAGTTGTTTTTTTTTCGGCGCGACCCACAAGTAACTGTCATTTTCGCAACTGCGAAACATCACACTTCTCCATAGTGGTTTATCATGTTTTCAGAGCATTACCATTATGTCTAGTGAGAGCACGTCTTGCACGCCCCCCGCCACTTTGCCTTGATGAATTACGTCGTGGAAGTTTCAATTTTTGAGATTTTTGAGTAATCATTGGGTTTTCAGCTCTACAATGTTGTGGTGAAGGACAAGACCACGGCTCGCTTAATCGTCGAAACTGGATTGCCGCAACGTCGCACATTCGTGCCATGGACCGAGGTTGTACCGCGGAACTTCAATGACATCGGACAACGGTTTCGTAAAGCACAGGAGATCGTAAGTCCTACTTTATTTCAGTCTACAAGTACATGGAAGCGAACTTGTGGTGACTCGTGCTATGTGTACTGTATAACGATCTGGAAATCATATCCTTTTTCGTGGAAATCCAAATCATAGCAAGCATTATATTGCTGGATCCTAGATAACTTTTCAGATATAAAAAAGTTGATTTTGATGGGAGTTATCAAAAAAGGCGCTCAAGATACGAAAATATGCGTCCGTGGTATGCAATCGCTTCGACAATCAATTTCATCATTAACCGCATTAACCTTAGAGACGGTTGTCGCTTGTGCTGCAAGCTATGTACGCTCTCTAAGCAGTGTGCTTGATGACGTTTGCGTCTTTTTTACTTGTTTATGTAGCACTAAGAGGCTCTTTTTACGTCAGAAACTAGGAAACGAGTCTCTAGGCACCTATCTGATCTTCTGCAGCTCAGATTTGTATACTTAATCCGGTACATAATCTCTTGCGTGGTGAGCGGCACTCTCCGTTTTCGGACCGTTGTTGGAACCTCGGGGATTCCCATTAATGCAAGAATAAGAGCGAAATTTTCCACGATTTTCCCAAGTGGAGGGAACCCCCCTTGGAGAATTCAACCTGAAGTACCTTCGCACCAATGATCATGGAAACGATCGCAAATCAGTGCGTTCATGCCGGACAAAAAAACTCATGTGTGTCGCCGGCAGCTTTTCTCGGAATTAATGAAAGTGCGCTTTTGTTTAAATGAATTGAGAGGAAAGCCTTTTACTAACGCGAAACTAATTCCGCAGCCGCAGTACACGTCCTTGTCAAGAAAATTACTTGTACAAGAACTACGATCTGGTCGGTTCATATAAAAACTTGTTTGTATGGTTGAGAAGTGTCTCAACTGTTAGGAGGGCGTATGTGGATCATGACTAGTCATGCGTTAAGCTGCATATTTGGAAAATTTGGCCTTCAACTCTCATATCGATGCTACATTAATTAGCGGGAGTAGTGGTATTCATCAAGGTTTGCCCTCGGCCGCTGAGATGCACTTTGGGTTCTCATGGAGCTCTTTTCAATAAAAGGAAGGAATTTTCTCAATGTTTCCCTTCGAGTTTTTTCACGTCGGATTCGCTTTGGTTTCCCAACAAAAGTACATTTGCCGGGTGAGGCCAAATATTGGCTGCGCCGTTTCCGATTGAAATCGGATTCGCGATCCCATGCCGCAATAGTTAAAGCTGCCTCTAACTGTTTTGGAATTGCGGAAGTCTGGCCGTTCTTTGCTTTCATTTTTGAGTTTTGTTTTGAATGACAAATTTTAACGCAGGGTTACTTAGATAGTGTGCAGAGGGTCGATTTGCGGACACTGTGAGCTCGTAGAAACTTTAGAAAAGAACGTAGCTCAGCGGGCGGCCTCGTCTTTTTAACGCATGCATTAAACGAGTTTGCTGCTTCGTCAATCAGGTGCCGTTTTTAAATTCTACGAAACCACGCTGAATTCGCGAGCGATTTCCAATGAACATCCCGGTTTAATGACTAGATTATGAGGATGGAGGGAGGGGGAGTGCTCGATTCAGTGCCCTGCTGATTGGTGTATGTAGACACTGACTTGTTGACACCCATATATGCATGCATAAAATAACCTACAGAATTTTCTCTTTCTTCAACATCGTCGCGTGACCCTTTTTCCGTTTAGGCTTCTGTAGGGTCTCAGATTAATTGTATAAACAATGGCTAACAGGGATCCACAGTAACCTCATAGTTTATAGTCTAGTCAGTGGACTGCAGGTTTGTGGTCTTCGCGGCGACTGTGCTCTGCGCATGGCGTCAATCGCGGCGAACAAGGAAACCCCTGGGTGAGCGAAATTCTGACGTAAGTGCGAAATTTTCCTCTGACCGCCTTTATGTGTAATCGAGCCATGCATCAAATCTGTTTATCACTGCTAACGTCTTCAGAAAAAACCGTATATAAAAATCGTTTCAATTTGCGTTTAAACGTCCTTTTTTCCAAGAATGGTTTCTAACTCGATTTGAAAATGTGAATAGTACAGCGCATTTTGGAGATTTTTCGTGGTGAAACATGGGGCTGTGATCGGTCCGTGCGATGAGCGGCCCCTTTTTTCGACTTGGGGATTGGTGAAGTCCGCTGCCTCTGGCTTAGAAATTTGTGCGGCCTCAAAGGCATCGTACGCGCAGAAAACCGTATATTATTTTTTCATGTTTTTGTGTAGCTTGGCCTCTGTAGTGAACGAAAATGTCGAAGGAACCCGTGAAAAACCTTTATTTGTAAAGAAAAGTCAATCGCAACACACTGTGAATACGAATTTGAATTTCGCGCCAAAATCCTTTTTGAAGTTTTTCTGTTTTTCTGCTTTTGGAGGCCTCGTCTCTGTCATTTTCGTAGTTTTTCTGCATGTGGAGTTCGTGCCGTAACTATTTTTCATGTTGTCTTACGGTCGCACCAACATTCTAGGAAAAAGTGCTAGATGACTGGTGAGAATTGGTGGCGGATCTTCATCTTTGACGCCTTATAACCTCATTGCCCAACGTTTTTGACGCACCAAAGCTTACCAGTGTGGTCTACCGGGCTCAATCATGAAATTGAGCCTGAAAAATGAAAATTGATTTTCAGCGCGAACGATGCCTTTAAGGTGGGTCGTAGGCCTTGACTCATATCATTGAAAAAAATGGGGGATTTGATGATTTTGTAAATAATTAGCAATAATAATTTTAATTTTATTCAGGCTAGTTTTGCACTTTTCTCGTTATATTTTATTTTTGTACCGCTGAATAGCAGCTGTCGTTTGCAAGGTGACCGGCGAAATGTTGGCCTCCCTCTCCTTCCCATCACCCGAAGCTGCGCCCCCTTTTCTACTCTTTGATCATCACGGCGTGTGCCTCACCATGCTTTTCGCACACTTTTTTGCATTATCTTTTATCATTTATCGATAGGTTTTTCAAAAATCGATGAACTGACAAAAATCAATTTTGTCTACAATATTTAACTCGAGAGTTTTGCGGCTGAAACTGGTTGGATATGGTGGAGAAGGCTGAAGTTGCAAGTTTGCAAAATTCGCGAAAAAAATCGATGATCACGCTCCGTCAACATTTTCTGCGAACGCAGTTGCATAGCTCTTAAAGGCAAAGTCCAAGCTCAGGGACGAAATCTGAGATTTCCACATCATTGTTAAGTCGACCCACCCTATATAACACTTGCCAAGTGTGAGCTCTCGATTCCTCCGAATAAGCGAGATATAGGAGGAAGCTACCCTAGGGCGCCCACATCAGAAAGCCATTTCAGCACGCCCCTTTTACGATCTTTCGAGCTCAACAATGGCGAGATGAGTGCCCGTTTCCTGTCAATCGCCCCGTTCTTCCCTTCATTCTCGACCTCTCCTTTTGTTCAGGTTGGCTCGCCTACATCGGTTGCAAATGGCGGAAGTTACAAGCCCCGCACAACTCGTCCACTATGCTTCCACTGCTCAGTATTTGAGGAATTCTACTAGACCCCTTGGAAACTCCGTTTCCAAGGGGTCTAGTAGAATTCCAGAGACATCGTTCGAACCGTTCGGAACCGTGGGACCGTTTTCAAGATAGCCAGAAAAAAACAGAAAAACGATTCTGAGGTTGGAATGTGCCTTCAAGGGCTCTTTCAGAGTGCGGTCGCTGATTGCCGCGATGACATGTTTTGAATGCAAATCGACGTGCGACGCGATCTCGACCGATTCCCATGTTTATCATCCCATCGAACTCTGAAAGAGGCCTAAGAAAGTTCAAATGTCCTATCAATTTTGGCGTTTTTGGTGGTTATATGTACCTACCAGCGCTCAGATGTGCTCAGTACTGAAGACTTTCTCCGATTTTTAGCCTTTAGTTCGAGAAGCATCATGTCTTTTCGAAGCTAAAGGAAGCGTTAGGTAGAAAACAAGATGCGCTATGGGAATTCGGAAAAAGTGGGATCTGCGGCGTATGACTGAACTTGAAAAAATGATGAATCTTCAGGAAGTTGTTTGTTTAATCTCTCTGTGATTTTTCTTTTGATGACCGCTTGCTCTTTGGCAGTGACCTACAGAGGTTTTCCAAGGCCTCACGGTGGCCAACATCTGGTATAGGTTCGAAATTTTTATGGCCATGCTTTGTGAAAATGGGCTAGATTTGTCATAGTACCGCGTAGTCATTTTTTTATAGTACCGCGTAGTCATTTTCCATAATAAACAATTAGTGCATCCAAGATCCAACTTTGAGTATTTTTCAGCTATAGTTTGTGATGCTCTGTAACATATCAAACTTTCATCAAGTTTTGTTGAGTCACGACCGATATACGTTTGAAAACAGTATCTCTCAGTGAGATCGGTTTTTCGAAAAAAAAAACGACCTTTTTAGATTAATCTCAGCTAAATAAATCAAATACTGCTGTGCATGGGGTGGCTTAATATTTTATTTTTCAATATTAGTGTATTGAATTCGAAATTCGCTAGCTGGGTCATTTGAAGATTATATGTGCTCGATTAGTTGACTGTGCGCATGCTGGCTATACCGACAAAATGTAGGGAGCGCCTTCCAAGGTTTTTCATAATGTGAAGGGAGGGTGTTATAGTTACGAAATGTGTTTCCATAGAAAATTGGCATTACTTGGCTACAAGTTCCTGCCGTTTTCATACGGCAATTTTCGTGGGACGCCCCTCAGGTTCGGTATTGGTAATGCATGCATAGGGAAGTGCTCAAAGTGACTTTTTTATGTGTCTTATTATCTTGTAAATCAATCTTTTATAGGCGAAAAAGTTCAAAGGAGAGAATATTACGCTAGCTATGGACCTCATCGAATACGACCCGATCTACCAGAAGGTTTTTGAGCTCGTTTTCGGCGGAGTAAGTTTTTTTGTGATTTGAAAAGCCCCCGTTAGAGAAGGAAATTGTCACAAGTCCTGTTGTCATGATCTAGTAGCGCTCAGAAGCAAATCTATGTGCGAAACGCAGGGATTTAGAGCTTTGAGATTTCAAAATGGCAATGAAGAGCTGAATGTGCCCTATTTTCTTCAATCAAATATGCTGCTTCGCCGTTCACAACAATAGAGCTTGTTTGGCGAGCGTTTTCCCTAAGGTCAACTCACATAAAACAGCAGCAGAAATGGCTCAGCCTCTGCTAGGGAATGTTATCATGTTGAATATGCAGTGTTTTTGAAAATTCTTTGTGAATGTCTAGATTTTGATCTGCGACACGATTCATTGTGCGAAGGAAGTCGTGTATGACAGTCAAGTAAAACTGCGAGCGGTGACGGCACGTGGAGATGATTTGAAGCCCACAGGAACAATGAGTGGAGGTACAAACAGAGCTCATATGACATTATATACTTTTCGTTAATGGCTAGATCAAATACAGTTTCAATGGGAGAGGTACACGAATTGGTAGCAGAAAATTTGAGTAAAGAAAAAATTGGCTACTGCAACAGTGTTAATATGGAAACGTGATAAGATTAGAGCACTGAAAACTTTGGAGAAATGTATCCGACAATGGGGGTGGGGATGAATGGCGCCGTCCTCTGAATTCTGACATGGATGTGAAACGGCTCGAAGGGTTGAAACCCCTGTGTAGACAGAATTTCGTCAGAGTTTTCTCCAGACCCCCCTCCTTCCTCCACTGTCGGAACCAGTCAGATTTCCCTTGTCTCTGTGAAATCGTCCCCAGGCCGGTGCTATTTCATATCGCTGCGCGATGCTATTGCTTATGGTATAGAGATTAACTAAGCAGCGTGGTTTGGGAGAAATGTTGTTTTTGGGGGTGTGTATACAAGTCTGTTGGTACCTGCTCGTTGGTGCCCCTGCTTCTACTGAACCCAGCAGACGTTTGAGTGTACACAGGGAACGTTCGAGCGATATAGCGTGCACAACTATATCGCGAAAGTATCCCGCACATTGCATAAAGGTGTCGCCGTCCGGCACACTAAGGCCTCTGGTCCATAACACTTTAGGATCCGTACCTAGGGAGTCATGGAGTCTTTGGCCACAAGCCACAATTTCGCCACCCTGAACTGTCGATCGCTGTCGAGTGATATCCAAAAACTGCGCTATCCAGACTTCTGAGCTATTTCCATGCACCGTTTGCTGCTTTGCAGGAAACCCGCCTCAAGGATAGACCCGTCATCAGCGTCGGAGAGTACACCATCTACTGCGGCAACGCTGACGATAGGAGAGTGGGAGGCTGTGCAATAGCTGTAAGGAAGGATTTCAATGGTATGGTCAAGGAGTTCGGCTCAACGTCGTGTCGGAATGCATTCGTACGACTGCGGGATCACAGAGGATTCAATCTGTGGATAGTGAGTGCTCATGCGCCCACTGAAACCGCCGAAGACAATTCGAAGGATGCGTTTTATGAGGAACTCAATACGTTGCTGGCCAGGATACCTTGTCAACATGCTGTTGTCGTGGGGATTGACGCAAATGCGAAGATGGGACTTGATCAGGAATCCGAAGTACTCGGTAAATGGTTCTACCCAGTGGAGCAAACATCGGACAATGGCTACCGCCTTGTCGACTTTGTGAACGCAGTGGTCTGATTATTGCATCGACATTCAAGAGGAATCATCGCCGCCATCAGCTTACGTGGCAGGGACCAACCCGGCTATCTCCAGAAGAGCAGCGGAAGCGGAAGATGACAACTTTGAAACTACAGCTTGACTATGTCCTGACGAGGAATATTCCAGTATCGGACATTCGAAGATCTAGAGCTGTGTGGGATGTCGCATTCGATTTGGATCACCGTCCTGTTCTGTTGAACTTCACTGCGAGGATTCATAAGAGGAAGCGAGGGGCTCAGCCTCTCCAGAGGATTGACATGACAAGTCTCAGAGATGAAGAGTGCAGAAGGAATTTCCGACAACGCGTTTCTATTCACATCGGAGTACGGACTAAGAAGAAACTTTGCGACGCGGATTCTTTTGTCAAATGCATCCAGGACGCTTCGAAAGAGGCACTCCCGGTTGTACAGCCTAAGAAGAAGTTCGCCTACGTCTCAGAAGAAACAACATCTACCTACAACAGAGTATGTGCTCTCGAACTGCAGGAAACTTCGTGGAGGAGAAGCGTCTGAGGAGGAAGTTGCGTCGGCAGCTTCAAAGTGACCGCGAACGAGAGTGGACGTGTAGAGCTAAGGAGTTCGAGAAGGCTTGGGAGGAGAAGAATCCGAGGAAAGCCTACACGTTGCTGCGACAGTATAGCGGGAAGATGAAGAGATGTTCTCCTGTCTTGAACACTACCAATGGAGTTGCAGTTGGTGATGCGACGCTGCCAATATGGAAGGATTACTTCAGTTCACTACTGAATCGTCCAGCGCCATCAGTACCTGAGCTCCCGCATGTTCAGAGAGCACATTACGATGTCAGTGAGGAACCGCCGACTGAGTCTGAAGTTTTGGATTGTGTCCGGAAAATGAAGAATGGAAAGGCAGGTGGAGATGACAACATCACTGCTGAAATGCTGAAAGCTCTTCCTCCGTCTGGGATTCGTGAAATGACCAACACCATCCGTGCCATATGGATGAGCGAAAGGATACCCGATTCGTGGAGACATGCGATCATCGTACCTCTTCACAAGAAGCTATCCGTCACGGATCCTAAGAACTACAGAGGAATCTCTCTACTTCGTGTCATGTACAAGGTTTTAGAACGTATCATTCTCGAGCGACTTATCAAACATCGTGAAGGAACGACCAGAGATGAGCAAGCCGGTTTTCGACCTGGAAGATCGACCATCGACCAAGTGTTCGTCGTGAGAAGAGTAATTGAATCGTGGCAGCGGTTCTCGAAGCCATTACAGCTTGCTTTTTCGGACTTTGAAGCCGCGTTCGACTCTCCTCATCGTGATCGATTGCTCAATGCTCTGCGAGCAGATGGAGTCCCGGAAAAGTATGTTCGGTTAATCGAGGACATGAACAAAGGAACAACAGCAGCAGTTCGTACACCTGTCGGATTTACGTCAGCTTTCGAGGTGAAAACAGGAGTAGGGCAAGGAGCCGTTGCAGGACCTTTTCTTTTCAACTTCGCCGTTGATGACATCATGCGTAGAGTTGCAGAACAGTTTCCTGCGGATGTGATCCTAACACCATCAGGACGCTCCCTTGTCGACCTGGAGTACGCCGACGACATTGTGTTATTCGCTGAAAACAACGCAAAACTGCAAAGGATTGTGAACCTCGTTTCGAAGTATGCCGCAGCCTATGGACTTCGTCTTCGTCCCGACAAATGCAAGCAGATGTGGGTCTCTCAGAGGCCTTCAACTGGAGTTTGTGTGGACGGACAACGTATCGAACTGGTGGACGATTTCTGTTATTTGGGCTGTTTGCTGAAGAACGATGGTAGTTATGCAGCGGATATTCGACAACGATGTGCGAAAGCTCCGTCTGCATTCAATTCTCTAACCAAGTGTTTGTGGTCTACCACCATCGCGAAGGAAGTCAAGTTGCGCGTCTACCTATCCGCTATTCGCCCTATCATGATGTACGGATCGGAGACGTGGGCAGCACCGAAAACGCAGATGGAAAGGTTGGATTGCACGGAGAGGAAGCTTTTAGGCGTTTGCTTGGATATTTCTGGCCGCGTGTATGCCATAACGAAGACCTTTACAAGGAAATCGACGCAGTACATCAACGCTTGACACGAGGGAGGTGCCAGCATCTCCTAACGCCATCTCAAGCAGCAATGGAAAGTCGACTTCGACTGCTCGGGCATATACTAAGAAGAACGCCGGATCGTCTCGTACAACACGCTTTAAAAATGCTTCCAAATCCTGTCTGGAAACGGCCACCTGGGCGTAGGCGAAAGTTCTGGACGGATGTGGTTAAAGAGGATTTAAAGTCACTCGGCATCGAAAGACAGTTCAGGCGCGATGTTTCGTTTCGCAGGAAATGGAATAGTGACAGCTGGATGGAATGTGTTCAAATTGTGGCTGAAGACCGTGAAAAATGGACACGGCTGACTACTAGGACGGCACACCTCGGTGAAGATGCGGAATGACCGCGTCAGGCGAAAGCCAACCGATTAAGTCAAAGTAAGTCAAGTTGTTTGTTCATTCTCTATTCATCCACAATCTGTGCTCTTCTTAAGACTTTTTCTATCTCACTGTTTTTTTTGAGAAGCATTGTTCCAACCAAGCTAAACTTCAAATAACTTTAGATTTATTTTCATTGTGAAGCGTGTCCAGGGGACGACCATACAGAGTTGTCAGGACAAGCCATGCTTTTCTGGTCAACTTCCTACCGGGTGCTCGTAAAAGGCGCCATTTCAGCTGCTTGGGTAATGGTAAACGAAGTTTGTATTTGTTAAAAAAGAATTTGGGAGGTTTTTCGCCCAATTTTGTTTAGGGGGTAATTTGGGAAGATGAGCACAACATAAGTTTTTGGAAGACTACGGGGTCCTCATGATTTTTTATTTATTTTAGTATTACTCAAAAATGCGGTTGTTCGATGGTGAGCTATCGAATAGGGAAGAAACAGCAAAGAAAAGCGCCCAGAATAAGCTAAGGTACCGGTTTCTAACGTTCAGGGCGTGGACGAGCTTACGGACCCAGCTAGTTTCCGCAAGCGGGCGCTAATGCCGAAATGTGCGTAAATCGATGAGGCTGGACGCGGCAGAGTTGCTTGGCAATTTGCCATCGAAAACGTGCGCGGCGCCACAAACTCGTCAGAACGGGACGGGGCGAGCTAAGAGCAGGCGTACTGGGCTAACGATGTCTTCACATCGCCGTCGTGTTTATCGATTTTTTTGTTTTTTTTTTGTTTTTTTTAGTGTTTAGTTTTTGATGCTTTTTTCGACCCTATCTCCTCCAGCATCTGCCAGCGTAGTGTTTCCCATTGCAAACTTAAAAATGGATTTATCGTGAACACTGCCTTTAAATGGGGCTTCTACGAGTACCCGAAATCCAGTGGATAAGAAACACATGCTACATAGGTTATGTACATAGTTGTCATAGCCGACTCTCTTGTTGTTTATGAAAGAATTTCAGTCGAGTTTTCGATCGACAATTGGATTGGTTTCTGTTTTTGACAACATTGAAATTGTAGAGAGTGGGTTAATCTACTATCTACTATTGCTGCTATTGATTTGCGAAGTGACATGAATGTGACATCCCTCTCATATTAATATTGTTTTGTAATCAAACAGATTTGCTATGTTAGGTCGGTCAAATATTATGCATGGGCTGGAAAGGCCAATCTCAGAGTAATAGGGCCAACGTAAGATCTGTGTAAAGGCAGTGCTCGCGATTAAACACCGTAATCTAGTCTTGTTTTGAAAAGGCAAGTTCACGAAGTAGCGTATTATAGGGAAAAGTTACCGTAAAACTCGAATATCGGAGAAAAAACTTTTGAAATGACCCTTTAAATATTTCTTTACGCTTGCTGGTGGGTTTTGTGCACTGGGATATAATGCCAAACGAAAGGTCGCAAATGATTTTGAGCTTCGGAATTCTCAAGTTAATGACTTCTTTATTTTCTGTTTCCTATACCAAAAACTCAAAAAATATGACTGGCCAATGCACATTCTTGGATGTTAGAGCCTTTCGCGATAAGGAACATTTACAAATTCTGCAACTGTTCCTCTGGTGACGCGGCCACAGGAAAACTGTTTTATGGCGTGGGCGGAGCTATCCAATGGGTCGGCTGGTCCACGGGATTTTCACCCACTTCTTGGTCGTTTTCCGTCGTACGTCCGTCCTTACTTTTCTCAGTGGTGCCCAAAGCTTACGTCTTCGCCTTGAAACAGGTAACTTTTCCATCGAGAACACTGCCTTTAAACAAGGTAACATAGAAAATCGAAACGGTGCGTTACACGAAACGCTTCCCAGTTTTCGTCATCAACCGCACTCTGTTTTCTCCGACTCTATGTGCTGTAAGAAGCAAAATACAAAATTCCCATGATTCCTTCGCGTGCGTGTGCGTTGGTTCGCGAAGGTTAGGGAGAGCAAGAGAGCCGAGGGGAGGCGGAGGGAGTAGCATGACACGCACGCGCATGTGCGATGGCTGATGCTAATGCCGTTTCATTTGGATAGGATATTTTGCAGTTACTGAACATGCGCCTTCAATTCTGTGCGTTCCTTCGTAGTTCTATAAACGAGTTTTTGGATAGATAAAAAATAATATTAGCGATAGTCTCCTGTTAAACGTTTTGTCATGCAAACTTCATTCTTTGGGGTGATATTAGGCGAACAGGTGAGACTTGGAGTGGTTTTCATGTAAGACTATATTACGTGCTTATTTCTGGCCTTCCTGTTCCACCTGCTTTGCCCGTGTTGAGGCTTTGACGTCTTTCATTATGAAAAAATACATCTATCAATAGATTCTCGGTTTCACACATTTTGGAGCAATGTTCGCCATTTTTGTAGTAATGCTCTCTCAAAGAGCTTATCAGCATGATGTGGTTCAGGAGCTCCGGACAGGCGGGGACCTATGCTGTTGGATCTAATCGATTACACCACCTTCAAATCAGAAATCTCTCGGAAAGAAGCTGAAGTGGAAAAGCTTGGAAGTGAGAGATTGTTTCAGTGCGTGACTGTAGAGTTCCTTTAGTAAGTTATGATTTAGGAGAGGTAGCTAGGTACGACAAAGTTCGCGGAAGGTATACAGAATTGAAGGACAAGCTCGAGCGCGCATCGACGCGACTAGAAACATTGCGAGAGTCCTTCAAGGATGGCCCCCTGCAACAGCTCAGTGAGGAAATCAAAGTTCTCGAGAAGGTGCTAATTAGTGCTCCGTCTGCTTGACAACCGCAAGTTCCATCAACTGTCAGTTTTCTTTACTACAGGACCTCCCCGAGTGTGATGCGTTGCTCCGTGAAATGACAAAGCAGGCAAAAGAGCTGAATGATCGAATAAACTCGTACGAGGAACGCAAGCGGAATGAGCAGGCCTTTATTGTATGTTTGTTTTCCAAATCGTGTTTCCATCTCGTAAATATGGCGATTAATTGTGGCGACCGCCTTACGTATGCATCAAAACGGCGAACAACTGTTGTCATTCATTCGTTTTCTCATATATTATTCATCAAATGGATGGCTTATATGGGGCAAGACGCAGGATAGTCCAAGGTTCTCCCGATGTGCGAAAGCGGCTCCAAAGTCTTGGAGGAGCGCCGAAATAAGCTGCACCCGCATGAGGGAATTTGATGGAGAACTCTTGAACTACACAGGCAGCAGATACATATACTCTGGCAGCAATAACCTTTTTGAGGTATAGGGGTGGTGTCACTATGGTTTCACTCTTCACCATGCGCATTTGTCGTCGCTGTTACGACTACCCTGATTTTGGAAGGGTGGGGGGAACCCCGGGTTGGTGTTCAGATTTTGTCGCGGCACGAAAAAATGGGAGTGAGTAAGTGCAATGCCATAGTGCCCCTCTCTGCTGCGATAGCACCGATCCAGGTTTGGGCAAGGGACACTCACAAGTTTTGGTTCTAGTATCCTGGGCATCCGCGTAAGGTACGTCATTTCGCTCACTTCGGGAAAATGCTAAGATGAAAAACGCTCACGCCAAAATGGTCCTCTTTGTGGGCACATATCTCCGTATTGCACATTATACTTGTTCCAAAAGAAATTCATTTCGAATATCCGACTATAGTCGGATATCGCACCTTTTCGAATAATCGACTTTTCGACTGTAGTCGGATATCGCACTTTTTCGAATATTCGACTTTTCGAATAAAAAGTTGACTTTTTTATCCGACTGAAACAGTCGGATACTCATCCAATTATTCGATTCTGAACAAGTATGTCGCACATGCCGTCCATTTCGGAGGCGATTTTTATGTGTGCCATTGCGTATATACTCTCGGAACTCTGTCTGCTCGATGCTCTCTCGCTGTCTCTAACCTCCCCTTCGCGCCAGCACGCGTAGAAACCATGAGGGTTACACGTTTTTACAGTCTGTACCTGATAATTATAGGTTATACGGATTTAAAATAGTTGGAACAAGATCTAAAAATGAGAAAACGATAAAATAAGTAAATAAAATTCACTTGATCAGCTGATGAGGCGAGAAAGCTCGTTTGAGCCCAATGCGTCGCGTGCTCCGAATGCGTGTCCGCAATGGCAGACATCAAATTTGATCTCGAATGAAAGGGTAAACTTTTTTAGTCGTTCTTATAGATGTCCGGGATGGTCATCGATTCGCGATCTCACTCGTAATTTCTTTGGTTTTTTTTGGCTTCTTTTGCTAGTTCTTCGTACATTGCTATTGCTATTATGAGAAAAATAGAAATGTAGTGAAGAAAAAAATGTGAATAAGAAAAAGAGTGTAGGAATGTAAGAAGCGTTTCTTTTTCAACATCCATGTTTTATCGCCAGCGCTGCCTCTGGGATTCGTTTTTTTTTTGAACTGGCAGCTCTGGTTGTTGTGGTTGTGGCGTCAAAATAATGTCTAAAAACGACAACAGGACATGACATTTCGGTGAGATATTTTAGAGTTGCGAAGTTAAAAGGAGAAAAATATCGCTCTTTTTATGGTTCTGGCCCATTGTAGGGCTTTTTGAGGAAAAGTACGTCAGATGTGTTTTTAACACGGTTTTTCTGCTTCCCGGACACACTCGCTGGTAAAATATAGTCATGCCCGTGAGTTTAGCGGAGTAGAGAGGTCTATTGGGATGAACGTTTCCACTCGTGGAGCTACTATAAGGTATTGAATTCGTACAAAATTATGTTGTTTCATGATTGTTTCTGGTGCTCCGCCGTAACTGAATGATGCATGTCATGTGGGCTAATCAAGAACCGATCTTCCGTTAACGCAGGTTTGAAATCAGGGTCGTTCCGTCGCTTTCGTTGACGCTGGTTCAGATATAAACGAAAACAGGGTAGGCAAAGAAAGTTTTTGTGCGAATGAAGATGCGGGTTGGCGTCACTGCTGCAGGGTAATTGCCTTCAAGACTTTGTGTTCAAATCGAACACGTTCATCATAAATGGAGGAGGGGAAGGACGTGGCCGTCCAAGCTTCAACCGGAAATAGCTCTGTCTTCGATGGAGGGGAAGACAAGAAGTGCAACGAAAGTGCGCATCTCGTTGAGCACGGCATTGCCCCTTAGAACGCACCGCTTGTCCGTTAGAGAGCCTTATTTCGAGCTTTAACGAGCCTGTCTTTTGTTCAAATTTCGATCATTCGGGGAATAATGGAGATGGTAGGCTATCTAGATACAATGTTTTTGGTCGTGAACAGGCTATGAAATCGCAGTTGAAATTTTGTCTGTGTATGGGGCTCAATATTGCGGATTCACGAACTTTTTGAATTTCTCCATCCATTAGAGGGAAATTTTAGTGGCGAGCGTGGCTTTTTGAAAGTGTTTCCTGGTCTTGAGAAGGCGCCTTTGCTTTCGAAATCTAAGCTGAGATCTCAAAAAAGTGTTTGTGGCATTAAAAGCATAGGTTTCTGACCCAGATTATGTTTGTTTGTGGAACATGTGGGGGGGGGAGGGGGAGGGAAGCTGATGGATGACTACAAGTGATTAATGTGTTCTCTCGTAATTTGCCATTGAAATCAGTCATGCCGGTTGCTGTCCGTATTGGGCTGATGCTTTGTGGAAATGACAAATTGTTGATGTGCTGTGGGAATTAGCTGGACTGAAAAGACTTCATCAAACCTGGTTTTATTGATTTGGCTTTGAAATGAGGTAGACGCGATGAGAGGTAGAAGTGGTCTTTGAGCCAAGCTGTGCCGATTCTAGATTTGGTTATTCCACAACGAAATCAAAGGCGAAACAGTTGAGAAAAATGGGAAGTCAAGATGCAAGACTGCCTTTTCGGTCGACAATCGACGAGAAAATGACGGAGTTTCAATCAACGCCCGTCAGTTGAGACTATCAATTAGGCCTAGTGCATACTTGCGTCGCGGCGTGCCGCGGTGTAGGAACTGGTACAACCCGTCGCGCCCAGCGCAACAATCGATCGCGCCTAGCACTGACATCCGTCGATCGCGGCGAATCTAGTGGAAGCTGTTATGCGTGACGGTGTCGTGCTTGTGTCGCGGCCAATCTACACTTTTCCACAATACGCGCGCTTTTTAACGCCAGCTGGGCGGTGTGTCGTGTCGTCGTGCACAGCACTGCGACACTGCGACACAGTCGACAGACGTCCTTCCTGAGAGGCAACTATTTGTTTAAATCAAGATCTTTCGAGTGATCAATCGTTTCGAATCGCACTGTCATGAGTCCTAATCAATGACTTGCCCATAAGTATTTTCGAGAATCACCTTTTCTTTGATTTTCACCATAAATTTTTGTCCCATATCTTTTTTAACGATTTTTTTTCAATGCAGTGGTTTATTGCTTGTTAGCCCAAGTGTTGTTAACTTTGAGTGTTATTAAAAAGGACGCCTCAGTTCAAAAAGAAAATGTGAGAAAAAAAGAGAAACGTCCCTAAATTTTTTGAAAACATTCGCTACTCAACTTTTTGGATTCCACTGGTACATGTTTTCAAGTGAATTTTCAGGCTCCTTTCAAAGTGGGTAATGTAGAGTTACGCAAAATATTTTTTGAAAACGCTATCTTGGCGAAAAATATGTATTTCCTTTTGGGATCCTCATCGACCACAGGTCAAAACTTGACAGATTTCATATACCAGGCCGTCCAATAATTCCTGTCCGAAAATTTTCAAAATTCTATAATTTTTCTCAGAAGTGTTATAATATCAGGCAAGTGTAAGAACCTTCTAGAAGGTTCTCGAAAGTTCTACGCTAGGGGTATATAAGGCGCAGTCGCCGCGTCCAGCTACCAGTACAAGCTAAAATGGACCAAGGTCGAATTCGTACGTTCGTGTAATACGAGTGGATGCTGGGCAACGACACGGGCACTGAGGACCTGGTCACTGGGGATGAGAGCTGGGTCCTCTACGACAACGTCGCCCGCCGTGCCGTCTGGATCCCGCGCGGAGAAGAGCAGCCGACGACGCCGAAAGCGGACCTGCACGCGCTGAAGATCATGCTCTGCTGCTGGTGGGACACCAAGGGCATGCTGTACTTCGAGCTGCTCCCGCAAGGCAGGACGGTCACCGCCTCCATCTACACCGATCAGCTCGAGAAATTAGTCGCCGCCATCCGAGAAAAGCGTCCCCGACGAGCCTCGGTCCACCTGCGGCACGACAGCGCGCGCCCCCACGTGGCGAAGGAGACCCAGCAGAAGTTGGCGACGCTCGGCTGGGAGACGGTTGCTCATCCACCGTATTCCCCGGACCTCGCCCCCTACGACTACCACTTATTCCGCCCGCTTAAGCACCATTTGGCCGGGAGAAAATTCACCAACTACGATAACCTCAAATCCGACATCGCGGACTTCTTCGAGTCGCAGCCCCCGGAGTTCTGGGCGAAGGGCATCGGCGACCTGCCCAATCGATGGGCCACTGTTGTGGATAACTGTGGTGATTATATTGTTGATTAGACTTGGTTTTCAATAAAGTTGAAAAAAATTAAAAGTGGTGAAATTTTCGGACAAAAATTATTGGACAACCTGGTATCATGATCATCTGATCAGTTACAATGAGGGAATTTTAGGTGGAAATATACACTTTATGGAGAAAATCTGGGACTGAATCTAATATTTCGTTACGCTACTGTATAGAAATCGTTGAACACAAAACAAAAATAATTTCAAATTGAAATCGGGCCACATTAAAGCAAGTCATTTTTTGCTTAAAAAACGTCACAGAATGCAGTTTTGCAAAAAAAGCTCGATACTGTATCCTACACAAAGCGTAAACAGTCGAAGGAAAGAAAAATAGAAACAGAACTAAGTTCCGTGTTCAGCACCCACGAATGGAACTTGTAATAGATTACAGAAGAATAGACCCTATTAAGGAATGTAACAAAAATGCAACACACTGTCTTGAAAATTATTTGTGCATTCGATAGTGGACGCAATATTGCGTCATCTCCATTTGCAGGCGACCGGCCGACGACTGATTACGTGACCTTCGTCCTCTTCTCAGGCCTAGTGCATACTGCGTAGCGGGTGCGACGGGGTCGCCGCGACTGGAAATCTGAAGACTCTCAGTCGCGGCGACCCCCTCGTCCCCGCTACGCAGTATGCACTAGGCTTAAGAAGAGGACGAAGGTGTATAGACAGAAGTTACGAAAAAGCTGCCATTTTTGTTCGGGCATGAATTTGTGGCTTTAAGAAGATGTTAGTCTGGGCCGAATTTGGCAGGATTGGGGCCGGCAGACCGAATTTGGCAATTCGCTCCGCCCCCTTCCCCTATTTATCTGATTTCGCTTTTTAGGTATAGGACGATGGCGCACTTTCTGCCATTTTGTGGTGTGGAAATGTCAATGAAAGTTTGTTCTCTAACTCACCTTGGAAGGCTGTCATCCATATTGAAAGTGCTGGGCTTCTTGCAAAAAACAAAACTGCGAGGATGAAAGTTTGCAACTTCTGTCCTTCCTTCTGAGTTTCTTTCAGAATGCATTCTTTTTGTTCGTAGAGTTAGCATGGTTCTAAAACTCATTTGTTTTCGATTAGTTGATGACTAGGTGGGTTTGAAGAATACGAAATGAATATATGGGAGTGAAAGCGTGGAATGATGATGAGCTGGCTGGGAGTGTGAAGGTCGGAAGGAGAAGTTTATTCGCCATTCAATTTTTAAGCATGCCTTGCTATATAGGGCACCAGACCTTCCGTAAGCCGTGGAGATATCGGAAGTGAAATTTATCGTGAACACTGCTTTTAAATCCCTTGGCTTTTCCGTTAAGGCCTGTTTAGAGGAGAACACAAAAATCAAAGCACACAATTACGTCTTATTTGCGAGATTGGCTCGAAAGCAGTCTTGGAAACCATAACGCATTATGGATTCCATTACGGGATAGTTTCAGTCTGTATGACGGTCGGTAAGGGGTGATTTGTACCAGCTCCCACACTTATCGAAGCTTTATATGTAGTCAATAGATAAAAAGAGAAAGCGTGAAAAAGACCGAAAAAGAATCCTGTTCCGGCGAAATTCGGCAGCGCCTATACTTTTCGGCCACCTTGTGAATAACTCAATTTTTTGAAATTCAACACAATATCGCACTCGATCTGCTCCATCGCATCGGGGTACGGACTTAGTGCACCCAAAAGGGCTCGCCGTCGTTACCCGCGGACAGGCTGCCAGCTGCCACTACAGTATCCCAGCCCCGCCCTCCGCTGGCTGCGGCGGCGCCTCCAGATCGCGTCGCCGCGCCCGCGGTAAGAGTTGCGGCAGGCGCGACCGGCCGCCATGAGCCTCCAATATGGAGCTTCCTTGATATCAAAGAGGCTGAATTTGTGCGTGGAGATTCATTGGCCTCAGGCTTAGGATCTTGGAAGCCCAAAGGAACATCGAATTTTCGAAATGTTACTTTCACATTTGAATTTTTTCAAGATTCGCCAAATACACCTGAAATGACAAATCGTTTCGAATTTGATGGAATTGGAAATTTTCAACTTTGATCTACAAATTTTAATTTCCGTAAAATTCACTTAAAATTCCCAGATTTTAAATGATAAAAAAAGTTAAATGTGATCTACAAATTCAACTTTTTGAATTTTTAGAAATTGCACCTAAAATTTCCAGATTTTTACAGCAGGGAGGATCGGTAGCAACTGAGAAGCTAATATGCTCCCAATCGAAGCTGCTCAATTTGAAAAAGTTGAATGTGATCTACAAATTCAAATTTTTAAATTTTCAGAAAATGCACCTAAAATTTCCAGATTTTTGCAACAGTGAGTATCGGTTGCAGCTGGATAGCTGATGCGCTCCGAATTGGGATTGCTCAATTCAGATTCAGAAATTTTCAAATGTTATCTACAGATTCAAATTTTTAAATTTTCAGAAAAAGCACCTAAAATGTTCAGAGTTTCACAACAGTGAGGATCGGTTGTCCTGGAACTGAGTTATTTACGTAATTTGTGTGCTTGTCCCTGTGTTGACGTCTGGAATGAGCCTACAGAGTTTCGAAGCAGTTCAACAGTGCAGATCTAACTAAACTGAATGGGTCGCTCTGATACGTGGCGCGACATCCTACGGTAATATCCCGTTATGGCTGCTGTAGAAAGTTCTTCGCCTTGCTCGGTTCAAGGTTTTCTGAGTTGAAACAACCTTGTGATTATTTGCTCGAATTAGCATGATATATATTACGACCCATGAGTCCCAGTCTCCTCATGTCGCTGTGTTTGCCTTGGAATCCGCTAGGCGCAAACGCAAATGTGTCCACAGGTAACGACTCTGGATCGTAAACTAGTAATTAGTCTCTGTGGGTAGGAGAAGAATGGGTCAGGTCAATGTGGTACAGTCTTCTACTACGACTATCAAGTAAATGTAGCCGAGCAAACCATGATATATGAAAAGACACATATGCAGTACTGGCGAAAGGCAATTTGTAAGAAACCCGCAGCATAAACCCGTCAAAACAGGACCATAGAATTCCCCACCCTTTACAGCTATTGTTGATCATAAGACTTTCAAGAGATTTTAAAAATACACGGATTCAAGCACCAGAACAGGCTTAACGAAATTTTCAGAGGAATTTTTTTTTGCTCCGAACAAATTAAATCAAAAATGGCTTTCACTGTATTTTCAGTATCTAACGACTATCTGTCACCAAATTTACTGTTCACAGCTTCCTATTCTATGATAGCTTTTTCGTCAGTGGTCGATCTTTTGCAGAACTCAAAAAATGTGGCAATCGATTTTTTGGAAAATGTCCTATATATGGCAGCATGATTAGCATTGGAAAAAATAGCGAATTTAGACCCATTAATGAAATTTTAGGTGCATTTTCTGAAAATTTAAAAATTTGAATGTGTAGATCACATTCAACTTTTTTTAAATTGAGAAGCTTCGATTGGGAGCATATTAGCTTCTCAGTTGCTACCGATCCTCATTGCTGTAAAAATCTGGGAATTTTAGGTGCAATTTCTGAAAATTTAAAAACTTGAATTTGTAGCTCACACTTGATTTTGTTTTTAAATTCAGCAATCCCAATTCGGAGCGCTTTAACTTTTTTAAATTGAGCAGCTTCGATTGGGAGCATATTAGCTTCTCAGTTGCTACCGATCCTCCCTGCTGTAAAAATCTGGAAATTTTAGGTGCAATTTCTTCAAATTCAAAAATTTGAATTTGTAGATCGCATTTAACTTTTTTTATAATTTAAAATCTGGGAATTTCAAGTGAATTTTACGGAAATTAAAATTTGTAGATCAAAGTTGACAATTTCCAATTTCATCAATTTCGAAACGATTCGTCATTTCAGGTGTATTTGGCGAATCTTGAAAAAATTCAAATGTGAAAGTAAAGTAACATTCTGTAAAAAAGGGGTCTCCCAAGCAGAAGTGGTTTGGTTAGCGTTACAAATGCTTCAACAAAAAGGGAACAATAGGAAAGCGGAATGAGGAGAGTCTACAAAAAATGAACAATATCCCCCAAGAACTCTTTTCTTTTTCGAAGCTTCCAAACAGCGGAAACAAACCGTTGTGGTTCTCTATGAGGAAGCGCTTTTGGCTCCATAAAGGACTTTGATTATGTGAGTGCCGATAAAATATGTATATATGCATGTGAACCTAATAGCTATCATTAAAAGGGGAGATGATGTTAAATTGTTTTAGGGAACCAGTCAATTCTTCCTCGTAAAATACCACAACGGTTTGTTTCCGCTGTTTGGAAGCTTCGAAAAAGAAAAGAGTTCTTGGGGGATATTGTTCATTTTTTGTAGACTCTCCTCATTCCGCTTTCCTATTGTTCCCTTTTTGTTGAAGCATTTGTAACGCTAACCAAACCACTTCTGCTTGGGAGACCCCTTTTTTACAGAATTGTTCACTTTTTCTTGATATTACGCTGTAATATCCCATGCAAGAATTTCGAACAAAGACCTCTTCATCTCCCCACTGGATCAGTCCTCTTTCTGTGGTCACAAGAATCAATGACCCAAACTGTTGTAAAACTATCTCAGAAAAATCACTCGATGTGGCTGACAAGACCGATGTTCACATGATATTAGCTAAGAAATGAATGATATCCATGATATCGTTCCACATAATCCTACTATATATATTTTGGTAAATTTGTGTGTGCGTGTGTGTGTTTATGTATGTGTGCGTTTCTCTGTGTGTTTGTTTGACCGTTTATTCGGCTTGACTTTCAAGACGGGCTACCTTACGGGTACGGGCTCAAGAGCGCGCAGAACGCCGTAGAAAGTGTGCGGGACCCAAGTGGGAGTGCGCAGGACGCCGAAGAAAGTGTGCGGGACCCAAGTGGAAGTGCGTAGGACGCCGTAGAAATGTGCGGGACCCAAGTGGAAGTGCGTAGGACGCCGTAGAAAGTGTGCGGGACCCAAGTGGGAGTGCAGAGGACGCCGAAAAAAGTGTGCGGGACCCAAGGTAGAGTGCGCCGGACGCCGTAGAAAGTGTGCGGGACCGAAGTGGGTTAGCGCAGAGCTTCAAAATCGTTTTGTGCATCTATAAGAGAGTGTATACCACCCCTTTCTTCACGTCCCTCCCCTTAACCCCTCATTTCAACTGCTTAGCTGTTTATATGCACCAACCTTTCTAAATCGGGTTTATATACGATGGAAATGTGAGGTAATCAAAATATGCATCCAGAAAACACAAACATCATTATACTTCATTTGGCAATAAAGGTAGCAGGGTGTCGGTTGGTCATGGAGGCGTTTACTAAATCTCAAACAGCGGTTGTCTTTATCTTTACAGAATTGAATATAAATGAACTACCACTTTAGGACCTCTTAAAGCTAGGTAAGGGTCGGTGTGCAACTGCATAAGAAAGGAGGTTAGCAGGGTTTGCATGGTTTGAAATAGTTTGTAATTTCTGATTCCTCGAGCGTTTTCGTCGAAACCAGCTCACGTGCTGGCGCAACCGTACTCCAGCAACAGAGGCCGGCGATGGCCGGCAAGCGTGAGAACTTCGAACGCCATCTCACATAGAATTAGCGAAGTTCGATTCATTCGCCTTATACTTAAGATGCCGGCGAAGCCGGCAAATGGGCCGGCGTAGCCGGACCCCAGCGGCAGAGGCCGGCGTCAGCCGGCGACGCCGCTGGTTCATTCATATTGATCGCGTCAGCCACATCTGGCTACACCGGGTGTTACTTGCACCTTCCATGTTTTTCATACGTATCGAACGGGTCGGCCACGGTGATTTTCTCAACCAACTCTGACAGGGACCTTAGGCCCCGGTTATAGTTGGTCGCCCAGACGTAGCCAGCCCGGTCGATAATCATGAAAGCCTGCTGGCCTACAGCCGGATGCAGAATCTGCCTGCAGTTCTTCGCTTTCAAATGAAACTAACTTAAAACCGGGACAGTCAGAAACTAACTTCCATTCCATCTGGACACTTTCACATCAGTGGAACAAAGCAGTTTTACATACTCATTATTTCGTTTCCGTTGCCCCATTCCTTCGCAGAACAGCCGCTTCGATTCCATGAATCTGATATGAAAAAGCTCTGCTGAGCTGCGAATGGAGATAGTTCTAACAATGTGTTTTTGAATTTGGATGCTAATAAGCAAGTACCATTTATTGCAGAAAAAATCAGTAGGCTGGTGAAAAAGGAAGAGGGAGCACTCAAAATGGGGTTGTGTGAATGACCTTACGAAACTGAAAAGCAGCCTGGCAACATGACCTGACATGACTCACATAACATCTCAAACTTTCTGCTTGCTATGCTTGTCATCCTTACACTTTTACAAAAGTTTTGCAAGGTGTTCTCTCCTGCGCGAATTCCGGGGCATAATTTCTCGGATGGCTAGCATCGAGTCTGGGCTCCTGCTCACTCTACGGGGTGGTCTTCACATCTTTTCGGATGAGCAGCAACGGGTCTCGAACACCTGCCCACTATCCGGGTTTCCACGACGTCCCGATGACTTCATCAGAAGCTCGAAGCACTTTTCACGACGTCCCGATGACGTCATCAGAAGCCCGAAGCACTTTTGGGACTATCCTAGACGGGGGGGGGTCACCCACGATTTTGCCATTAAAATGAATGGAAAACCTGATAAAAGATGTTTGATGCTGCTATCAATCATTGTTGTTGATGAAGTTCTGTAGAAATACTTTGATTGATAGCGTTATAGATCGGTGGTTCATTCCATTTCTGACTTGAATCTTGAGTGCCCCCCCCCCCGTCTGGGGTAGGCCCGCACTTCTCACGATGTCCCGATGACGTCATCAGAAGCCCGAAGCACTCTTGGGACTATCCTAGACGGGGGGGGCACCCACGACTTTCTCATGAAAATGAATGGAAACCTTGATAAAAGGTGCTTGATGCTGCTATCAGTCATTGTTGTTGATGAAGTTGTGTAGAAATACTTTGATTGATAGCGTTATAGATCGGTGGTTCATTCCATTTCTGACTTGAATCTTGAGTGCCCCGTCTAGGATAGTCCCGCACTTCTCACGATGTCCCGATGACGTCATCAGAAGCCCGAAGCACTCTTGGGACTATCCTAGACGGGGGGCACCCACGACTTTGTCATGAAAATGAATGGAAACCTTGATAAAGGTGCTTGATGCTGCTATCAGTCATTGTTGTTGATGAAGTTGTGTAGAAATACTTTGATTGATAGCGTTATAGATCGGTGGTTCATTCCATTTCTGACTTGAATCTTGAGTGCCCCCCCGTTCAGGATAGTCCCGCACTTCTCACGATGTCCCGATGACGTCATCAGAAGCCCGAAGCACTCTTGGGACTATCCTAGACGGGGGCACCCACGACTTTGTCATGAAAATGAATGGAAACCTTGATAAAAGGTGCTTGATGCTGCTATCAGTCATTGTTGTTGATGAAGTTGTGTAGAAATACTCTCTTTGATTGATAGCGTTATAGATCGGTGGTTCATTCCATTTCTGACTTGAATCTTGAGTGCCCCGTCTAGGATGGTCCCGCACTTCTCACGATGTCCCGATGACGTCATCAGAAGCCCGAAGCACTCTTGGGACTATCCTAGACGGGGGCACCCACGACTTTGTCATGAAAATGAATGGAAACCTTGATAAAGGTGCTTGATGCTGCTATCAGTCATTGTTGTTGATGAAGTTGTGTAGAAATACTTTGATTGATAGCGTTATAGATCGGTGGTTCATTCCATTTCTGACTTGAATCTTGAGTGCCCCCCCCCGTCTAGGATAGTCCCGCACTTCTCACGATGTCCCGATGACGGCACCAGAAGCCCGAAGCACTCTTGGGACTATCCTAGACGGGGGCACCTACGACTTTGTCATGAAAATGAATGGATACCTTGATAAAAGGTGCTTGATGCTGCTATCAGTCATTGTTGTTGATGAAGTTGTGTAGAAATACTTTGATTGATAGCGTTATAGATCGGTGGTTCATTCCATTTCTGACTTGAATCTTGAGTGCCCCCGTCTAGGATAGTCCCGCACTTCACGATGTCCCGATGACGTCATCAGAAGCCCGAAGCACTCTTGGGACTATCCTAGACGGGGGCACCCACGACTTTGTCATGAAAATGAATGGAAACCTTGATAAAAGGTGCTTGATGCTGCTATCAGTCATTGTTGTTGATGAAGTTGTGTAGAAATACTTTGATTGATAGCGTTATAGATCGGTGGTTCATTCCATTTCTGACTTGAATCTTGAGTGCCCCCCCCCGTCTAGGATAGTCCCGCACTTCTCACGATGTCCCGATGACGTCATCAGAAGCCCGAAGCACTCTTGGGACTATCCTAGACGGGGGGGGGCACCCACGACTTTGTCATGAAAATGAATGGAAACCTTGATAAAAGGTGCTTGATGCTGCTATCAGTCATTGTTGTTGATGAAGTTGTGTAGAAATACTTTGATTGATAGCGTTATAGATCGGTGGTTCATTCCATTTCTGACTTGAATCTTGAGTGCCCCCCGTCTAGGATAGTCCCGCACTTCTCACGATGTCCCGATGACGTCATCAGAAGCCCGAAGCACTCTTGGGACTATCCTAGACGGGGCACCACGACTTTGTCATGAAAATGAATGGAAACCTTGATAAAAGGTGCTTGATGCTGCTATCAGTCATTGTTGTTGATGAAGTTGTGTAGAAATACTTTGATTGATAGCGTTATAGATCGGTGGTTCATTCCATTTCTGACTTGAATCTTGAGTGCCCCCCCCGTCTAGGATGGTCCCGCACTTCTCACGATGTCCCGATGACGTCATCAGAAGCCCGAAGCACTCTTGGGACTATCCTAGACGGGGCACCCACGACTTTGTCATGAAAATGAATGGAAACCTTGATAAAAGGTGCTTGATGCTGCTATCAGTCATTGTTGTTGATGAAGTTGTGTAGAAATACTTTGATTGATAGCGTTATAGATCGGTGGTTCATTCCATTTCTGACTTGAATCTTGAGTGCCCCCCCCCCGTCTAGGATAGTCCCGCACTTCTCACGATGTCCCGATGACGTCATCAAAAGCCCGAAGCACTCTTGGGCCTATCCTAGACGGGGGGGGGCACCCACGACTTTCTCATGAAAATGAATGGAAACCTTGATAAAAGGTGCTTGATGCTGCTATCAGTCATTGTTGTTGATGAAGTTGTGTAGAAATACTTTGATTGATAGCGTTATAGATCGGTGGTTCATTCCATTTCTGACTTGAATCTTGAGTGCCCCCGTCTAGGATGGTCCCGCACTTCTCACGATGTCCCGATGACGTCATCAGAAGCCCGAAGCACTCTTGGGACTATCCTAGACGGGGCACCCACGACTTTGTCATGAAAATGAATGGAAACCTCGATAAAAGGTGCTTGATGCTGCTATCAGTCATTGTTGTTGATGAAGTTGTGTAGAAATACTTTGATTGATAGCGTTATAGGTCGGTGGTTCATTCCATTTCTGTCTTGAATCTTGAGTGCCCTCGTTCTAGGATAGGCCCGCACTTCTCACGATGTCACGATGACGTCATCAGAAACTCGAGGCACTCTTGGGACTATCCTAGACGGGGGGGGGGGGACCCACGACTTTCTCATGAAAAAGAATGGAAACCCTGATAAAAGGTGGTTGATGGTGCCAACAGACATTGTTGTTGGTGAAGGTGTGTAGAAATACTTTGATTGATAGCGTTATAGATCGGTGGTTCATTCCATTTCTGACTTGAATCTTGAGTGCCCCCCCCCCCGTCTAGGATAGTCCCGCACTTCTCACGATGTCCCGATGACGTCATCAGAAACTCGAGGCACTCTTGGGACTATCCTAGACGGGGGGGGGGCACCCACGACTTTGTCATGAAAATGAATGGAAACCTTGATAAAAGGTGCTTGATGCTGCTATCAGTCATTGTTGTTGATAAAGCTCTGTAGAAATACTTTGATTGATAGCGTTATAGATCGGTGGTTCATTCCATTTCTGACTTGAATCTTGAGTGCCCCCGTCTAGGATAGTCCCGCACTTCTCACGATGTCCCGATGACGTCATCAGAAGCCCGAAGCACTCTTGGGACTATCCTAGACGGGGGGGGGGCACCCACGACTTTGTCATGAAAATGAATGGAAACCTTGATAAAAGGTGCTTGATGCTGCTATCAGTCATTGTTGTTGATTAAGTTGTGTAGAAATACTTTGATTGATAGCGTTATAGATCGGTGGTTCATTCCATTTCTGACTTGAATCTTGAGTGCCCCCCCCCGTCTAGGATAGTCCCGCACTTCTCACGATGTCCCGATGACGTCATCAGAAGCCCGAAGCACTCTTGGGACTATCCTAGACGGGGGGGCACCCACGACTTTCTCATGAAAATGAATGGAAACCTTGATAAAAGGTGCTTGATGCTGCTATCAGTCATTGTTGTTGATGAAGTTGTGTAGAAATACTTTGATTGATAGCGTTATAGATCGGTGGTTCATTCCATTTCTAACTTGAATCTTGAGTGCCCCCCCCGTCTGGGGTAGGCCCGCACTTTTCACGACGTCCCAATGACGTCATCAGAAACTCGAGGCACTTTTTACGACGTCCCGATGACGTCATCAGAAGCCCGAAGCACTTTTCACGACGTCCCGATGACGTCATCAGAAGCCCGAAGCACTTTCACGACGTCCCGATGACGTCATAAGAAGCCCGAAGCACTTTTCACGACGTCCCGATGACGTCATCAGAAGCCCGAAGCACTTTTCACGGCGTCCCGATGACGTCATCAGAAGCCCGAAGCACTTTCACGACGTCCCGATGACGTCATCAGAAGCCCGAAGCACTTTTCACGACGTCCCGATGACGTCATCAGAAGCCCGAAGCACTCTCACGACGTCCCCATGACCTCATCAGAAGCCCGAAGCACTCTCACGACGTCCCGATGACGTCATCAGAAGCCCGAAGCACTTTTCACGACGTCCCGATGACGTCATCAGGAGCCCGAAGCACTTTTCACTACGTCCCGATGACGTCATCAGAAGCCCGAAGCACTTTCACGACGTCCCGATGACGTCATCAGAAGCCCGAAGCACTTTCACGACGTCCCGATGACGTCATCAGAAGCCCGAAGCACTCTCACGACGTCCCGATGACGTCATCAGAAGCCCGAAGCACTTTTCACGACGTCCCGATGACGTCATCAGAAGCCCGAAGCACTTTCACGACGTCCCGATGACGTCATCAGAAGCCCGAAGCACTTTTCACGACGTCCCCATGACCTCATCAGAAGCCCGAAGCACTCTCACGACGTCCCGATGACGTCATCAGAAACTCGAGGCACTTTTCACGACGTCCCGATGACGTCATCAGAAGCCCGAAGCACTTTTCACGACGTCCCGATGACGTCATCAGAATCCCCCCTCACCTACAAATCGGTTAATTACCAGCCTACGTACCTCCTACCAACTTACCTGTCTGCCAAGTTGATTGCTTGAGACCATTGGCAGTGGCTATTAGCAGTGAGGACTGAAAAGCGTGACGGCCCACGGCCTACGGCCCACGGCCCACGGCCTACGGCCCACGGCCTACGGCCTACGGCTCACGGCCTACGGCGCACACCATGAAATTTTCTTAAGCTTTCGGGCTCACAACTTTGTTATTTGTGAAGCGATTTTGCTGAAATTCGGACAGCAGGTGTCTTCTGGACCCCTTCGCTTATATCCAGAAGGAAATCTTCAGAAATTTTGTTTCAAAGATTCTATAAACTATTTTATAAAATTCTAAGTGATCACAAGGCCTAGGCAAAACCAAACCTCTCCAGCCGCTTCGCGGCTGGAGCGATTTCGAGAATTCGATGTTCCTTCAAGCTTCCAAGATCCTAAGTCTGAGGCCAGTGAATCTCCACGCACAAATTCAGCTTCTTTGATATCAAGGAAGCTCCATATTGGAGGCTCATGGCGGTCGGTCGCGGCTGCCGCAACTCTTACCGCGGGCGCGGCGACGCGATCTGGAGGCGCGGCCGCAGCCAGCGGAGGGCGGGGCTGGGATACTGTAGCGGCAGCTGGCAGCCTGTCCGCGGGTAACGGCGGCGAGCCCTTTTGGGTGCACTAAGTCCGTACCCCGATGCGATGGAGCAGATCGAGTGCGATATTGTGTTGAATTTCAAAAATTTGAGTTATTCACAAGGTGGCCGAAAAGTATAGGCGCTGCCGAATTTCGCCGGAACAGGATTCTTTTTCGGTCTTTTTCACGCTTTCTCTTTTTATCTATTGACTACATATAAAGCTTTGATAAGTGTGGGAGCTGGTACAAATCACCCCTTACCGAGCGTCATACAGACTGAAACTATCCCGTAATGGAATCCATAGTGCGCTATGGTTTCCAAGACTGCTGTCGAGCCAATCTCGCAAATAAGACGTAATTGTGTGCTTTGATTTTTGTGTTCTCCTCTAAACAGGCCTTAACGGAAAAGCCAAGGGATTTAAAGGCAACGTTCACGATAAATTTCACTTCCGATATCTCCACGGCTTACGGAAGGTCTGGTGCACTACATAACAAGGCATGCTTAAAAAGGACACGAAAGACGCGTTTTTGATCAAAAATGGACCCTCTCTTGTTTACGTTGATTTTTGAGCGAGGAGGATTTGACCGCTAGAAGGATGATACCTATCAGTGCAACGAAGTGATCAGCTCACTTATGAGCACTTCCTTGACTTGATCATTCCTTTAATCTGAGTCTTCATTTGTTCATTCCGAGGGGAAGGATCTGGGGCACCAGGCGTGTCTGGGGCACCAAAACGCTTATTTGCAGCCATTATTTTGCCGCTCCTGGCTCGTTTTCTACCGTTCTTTCGACACCGGGAGCCTAGGATCCCTCTCGCCTATCATTTCACTGTGGAAAGTCAACGAGGATGATCATCGTGAACGCTGTCTTCAAGGTAGGGTTAGTAGCAGGCCACCGAACTCTTGAGAGTCACAGTAAAAAATTGCATTCGAATAGGAGATTGTCGAGTGGGTACTGTGAGAGACGCCCGACCCTATTGGAAGACTGCATTGCCATGGCTTCTCTTCGAGAAAAGTTAACACTTGTTCTGGATATCCTTCCTGGTAGGCAGCGGCGCTTTTTCTACGTTTGCGTTGCTGAAAAGGAAAAGAGTTCGGCACAGTGATGTAATTCTACAATAACTATGACAAATTTGAGATAATGTGACTTCGTGGCTAATTTTGTAGCTTCAATATTCCTATGATCCGGAGATATATACTGACGACAAGTTAAGAAGTTTGGATTCATTTGACTATGAAAACTCGCTCGTTTTTCGCCACAACAGCTAACGCGTGTCCGTGAAGCAGCTTTGTGGTCCTGGACTGTTCTCGACCATTGGCTGACCGTGTATTGGGCTAGGAAGAGTTTTTGAGCCTCCAAGTTTAAGCTTGGGCTATCTTCCCGAATATAGGCTCTTTGGTGGCGTCACGGTTCGCATTTACGTTTGCGTAATGAGGTCGACAACTACGCTTTGTATCAGAGCTTTCGCGTGCTCCTCGTAACGATGAGCAATTTTCTGGACACCCCTGAGCTATTTTTGAAGTTTTCCCGTCATATCCTATTCATTGAAACGAGATGCTCGGCAATCGCAGAACCCATCGCATTCCAACTGCATATAGCAATAACTCCGAAAAGGTGCTCCCTACTTGCTGTTCATTTCAAATGAGTTCATTCTCGACCTTCACCATGCTTGAAAAAGTCGGGTTCTATCGCCAAATTTGTCATATTCATATCATACCAAGTAGATTGAAGCTCGTCTTAGCCCGAAGCCGCGTCTGTCTAGGTACGATGAGCTCTGCATCTCCATTAAAGGCAGCAGACACGCTCGAAAAAGTTGTTGAGATAACTACGTTTCTGAAGTCGCATGACTTCTAGTAGTTTGCTCACGCCATTTGAAGCTTCAAAAACGGTTCAAAAGACTAGATTTCAGCAATGAAAATCGAAAAATTTTTGCAACCCTGCCCCAAAATACAAATTCTATGAGATTGATAGTACTAATACGGTCCCTTTGGCTGGTTTTCTATGCTTCCAACGAGGTTAACGTTCCAGTACAGGCTGTAAGTGTATATCGGCTTCTCTATCTCAACCGTTTTGTTGCTAATATTCGCTGTTTCAACCGTGCGCCGTAAAACTCGTCCACTTTCACCTGATAACAAAATAACCGTTATTCCTCTATTTGCGCACAGTTTTCGTTCGTTTTTTCGTCAGTTCCCAATACAACCAGCTCCAAACCTTTGATTTATGTCATAAAATCGATACCATTTTTGAGCGTGTCTGCTGCCTTTAAAGGCGGTGTTCACGATCTAAACCGTATATTGTTCTCGAAGTTTTTTTTGCAGGCAAGTCTACCAAGTAAGGAGAACAGCGAGGTGCTCCACGAAATCCTCGATTCCGGGGGTAAACTGTCCTAAAGATCCACGAGGACATCAGGTTATGCCCGATTCGTGTGTTTGGTGCAGTAAAATCTGAAGCCGGGGATCGCTCCGCGCTTCGAACTTCCTAGGTTACCAACTCATTGTTCTCCTTCTCTTTCCGAAAAATCTCAAGTGAGAAGGTTCAGTGCACATGCTTGGATGTTAGAATCTCTCGAGATAAAGGGTATTAACTCTTTCACCACTTTTTCTTTCGATGTACAACTCTTCCAAGGAGTTGGCGGACTGATCCGATCGGTAGGCTGATCTACTCGATCTTTACCCACTCCCTCAGCTCTGGCAAATGTTTGTCAGACTCCGCGTCAGATTTTGAGATCATTCAGTGCTTTGAGCGCCCATTGGGAAGCTCCCCGCGAGAAAAAGAACGAGACTCGCAATGTTGGACTTTCGCCGGGGCCCAACGTAGACGTTGGACAAATGATGTGACTATGCATGACACGTTTAACGCCGAGCAAACCAGTGCTATACGGAACACGATCTTATAGCGACTCGACTGCAGGGCCGAGCAACCAAATTGTCTTGACATCTCGCACTTGACCCGGTGGCACTAGCGAAAGGTCCCCTGTCTATTGATTACACCGGAAGGGTTACGACTTTGTCCTTGTGGGAATTTTCTGAGTAAGGGATATAGCACATGTGGATATTATCCAGTAAATCATAACGAACTCTGTAGTTCAATGAATATTGGTATTTCGGCCATTACATGCGGGTCTCCCGCTCTACCTTTTGGGGTCTCCCAGTAGGGCTGGTTACGCCATCGCCGCGTGCACAATGGGGCTCCCGCCTACCATTACGCTGGACTCCGTGTTCCGTGGGTTCTCTATTGCCAGCCGGGAGTCGAACGCGGAGGCTCTCCGCATTTTCCAGAGACTATTTCGTCGTTTTTTCCTCCTTACTGTCCTCAGACGGGAAAGTTTTTTATCTTGGATTTTGCCTTCAATTGTCTCGTACCTGATTCCTGTACCTGATGATTGCAGCTGCGCTGGTGTGACCTGCAGAATCATTTGTGCTCAATAAATAGAGGCCAAACATGACGGCCTCCACGTGGGAGTATTTATATGGAAAGTTTGGCGGACTTCAATCAACCCTTTGATGCCCCTCGCATTTCAGAACATAATGAGGACGATTTCGGAGATCTCTTCCAGAGACTCTTCTGAGCGAACGTTAACGCCCATTGTTTTTGACATTTTTCATTCCCGGGGGTGCTCTTCTTGAGAGGTATGTACGTTAGTATACTTGGGCAAAACTGTTAAAATTTTCGAATATATTCGAAAGTAATTTTTTTCGAATTTCAAATTTTCGAATATATTCGAAAATCGAATTTTTCGAATTTCAAATTTTCGAATAAATTCGAAAATCATTTTTTCGAATTTTAATTTTTCGAATATATTCGAAAATCACTTTTTTCGAATTTCAAATTTTCGAATATATTCGAAAATCAAATTTTTCGAATTTCGGATTTTCGAAAAACTGATTTTTCGAATCTCAAGTTTTCGAGTATATTCGAAAATCAAAATCTTCGAATTTTCGAATAATTTTTTCGAATTTTTGAATAATTTTTTCAAATTTTCGAACAATTTTTTCTATTTTTCGGATAAATTTTCTCGAATTCACAAATGATAGCTTCGATTCCAAAAATTAGTTTTGATTTGTCATTTACTGTGACTATCGCTTTGTAGAAATATTCATCGGTTACACTAACTCTTTATCTCAAACCGTTTTCAACCAGGATGGCTGCAGAATCTGTCCCTGGGGTTGGATTGTGTCGGAACTGGTTAAGGGAGCCTACCACGATGTTAGGCGCTATTCATACGGCACGCGCGGGCGTGGCGTTGATGTATTAATAGCATGACGCCTGATTTTAATTATTAATTCGTCTTCAAATTCAATTTGGTTAATAATTATTAATTTTAGTGCTATATTCTGCTACTATGATAGTGATCGCATGTACAGATTTTGCTTGCTCGGCAAAGTCAGGGCCCATTTCAAATCGCTCCGCCATAGCGTCGCCTCTGTAGTATTCATAGTCACCACAAGTGCGTCACGCGCGTTCAGCACCAGACGCTTGGCTTCGTGGCGAGACTTGACCGCCACTATCCCTTCCTGGGGAAGTGCCTTATCGCGCCTAAAGCCTAGTTTTGACTGCAGGTGGTCGCTGCGGCCATGCGAGGGACAACTGTTCCTTTTCATCGCGCGTAATGGAAAGCCGCTCTAATTGTGATCGCTTCGTGGCAAACGTCCTACATCGCTTGGTCGCGGCGACGAAATCCTATGTTTTACTGCATCGCTGCTTGAAGAGCGATTCTCAACGGTCGCTGACCATCGCTCCATCGCGGCCAAAATGGCAGCGATGGAGCGATCGCCAGCGAATGACACGTTTCGTCTAGTGAACGTTGACCCTTTCACATGACAAGGCCAGTGTTTACAGGTCGAAACGTGTTATTGATAACTATCAGCCATTAATTTCACTGATTTATTGAATTTCTTCGATCATCTGTGAGGCTATGCACTATGAACAGATTCGCTGCCGCTGCCACATCGCTGCAGCAGCGGGTGTGAAATCGCTGCGATGAAAAACAGCAGCGATGCAGTCAAAACTAGGCTTAAGCGCCGAGGCCCTAGCGCCGCTCTCAAGACCTACTTCTACGCCAAGGCGCAGCCAAGGCAAACTGGCTGCCGCTGAGCTTGCCCGACTTTAGGTGGGGGGGGGGGCGGAAAATGCCGCTCTTGAGTTACAATGAAGCCAGTGTTTTGGATTACGTGAAAATGAGCCGGAAGTTGGCAACTAGCTTCTTTCCATATGAGAATGCTGAATCGATTCGCGATCGGAACTGGTAACGAGAAAGTAAAGCGCGGCAAACGGCGCTGTGGAGGTAATAACGATCGAGAACTTTTCTCCTCCACCGACGCGTTTTATTATTTTCCTTAAGAAGTGGCATTTGATACGGCAGCAAAGGTATGAAAAGGGCGTTAGGCAAAGGTATAGTTTTGCGACACGAGGTCGCGTCGCTCTGCTCAGCGGCAGCGACCGCCTCCCGCCCTTCGAATGTGTCGCCGTTGCAGTGCGCTGCGCAGCGACGAGTGCGAGTATGGAGCTTCGGGGAACCGCTCTGCTCCTAAACAAATCATACGTATCGATCAAACGTGTTAAGACAGGTAATTGCAGGCAAGCATATTCTGTCACTTCGACAGGCATGTTTTAACGTTAGGATCCGATCGGTTACCCGAAGTTCTATACCGCTATTCCACAGCGACAGTGGCAACGACAGGCATCGGCACATTTGCCGTATTTCCTCCACGACACGTCGCTGCGACGGACACGCGACAACTGTTCCAACCACGGCCAGTGCCATTGGTCCGATGCTGGTCCCGCATTTGTGCTAAATGCTAAGACTGTCGCTCATGGCAGCGACAATGTATATAATTGACCCTAGGCGACGTTTATACCTCCGCCGCCGAGAGGCGCGGCGTAGCGCGATCCTATAATATCGATCGTGCTACGCCGAGCACGGCTGTGCGTAACTGAATTGTCTAATTTCGTAAATTTTCACATTTCTCATAATTCGCAAATCGTAATTTACAAGGCCTGAGCACAACCAAACCTCTGCAGCCGTAACGACTACTCCTAGCTAATGTTTCTAGACTAGTCATTGTAGAATAGTGAGCTCAATCGCTCCCGTCCGTATTTCAAGTAAGTGTTTCTCTGGAACGGGAGGGTTTTGAAAGATGAAACGCTGGTACTGTCCATATCTGCCTCACAGCTACATAATAAATGCGAAAACGAGAGATAACGGTTAGCATTGGCTGGCCGTTTAAGCCAGCTATCGCACCGATGGAGCACGTTGTACGGTGACGCAATATTTCACACGATCCAAGCGTATGAGAGCCTCGAATCGTGCGTGCGGTGAATAGGCCAAGGTGGTGCTTTGATAGAGTGTGCTTTCAAAGGTTGATCAGAAAAAAAGAACTTCTAATAAAATGGTGATTGTGCATTTCGATTATTCGAATTTTGAAATTCGAATATGCTCTTAAAAATATTCGAATTTCGAATATTATTCGAAAGCCTGTTTTTGAAATATTCGAATTTCGAATAGTATTCGAAAGTCTAATTTTGAAATATTCGAATTTCGAATAGTATTCGAAAGTCTAATTTTGAAATATTCGAATTTCGAATATCATTCGAAACCGCTTTTTACGAAGTATTCGAATTTTGAATATTATTCGAAAGCCCGTTTTCGAAATATTCGAATATTCGAAAACCAAAATTTCCGAATTTCGAGTTTTGAATGATTCGAAATTCGAAAAATCATTCGAATATTTTTCGAATAATATAATTCGGTCCGAAGTATATATGTTAGCCAATTAAAAGTTATTAACAGTTAAGTGGTGGCTACAAGCAGCAACTGTTCGAAGTGTTTTATTTCTGTGATCATTAATATTTCTTGGGTGTCCAGTATTTTGTCTCATTTTCAGGAGAAAGCAAAGAAGGCAGCTCAAAAGGAGTCGGATGCAGCAGAGAAAAGACTCGCGCAGGCTAAGCTTGATTTTGACAAGTTGAGCGATTCGCTGAAGAATTCTCGGTTGGTCGTTTCGTCGAACTGTTTCTGGAATCCTTGCAAAATCGGATGCTATTTTCAGTGTCACAATTGCTACTATGAAGCAACAGATCGCAAAGGACGAGGAGTCGTTATCCCTGACGAAAGGACGCGTTGATGAATTCAATGACCGCATAGCTGCTATCGAAGAACGAAAAAGACAGGCTGATGTAAGCGTATCTAACAGTGGGAGTGAATGGGAAAAGTAATTGGAAATAAATCAGGAATCACATAAAGCAGCTGTGGCTGTTTTGAAGAAGTTCGAGAAAGAGTTGGCGGAGTTCGACAAAGAAATTAAAGCGCATAGAAGTCAAGTGGACGCCACGAATAAAAAAATAATTCAACTGGTGGGTTTTGCTCTAATAATCTTTTGAGAAATGATGGGGGTGGTTTGCTTTTCAGAAGTCGAAACAATCATCGGTGGAGTCGGATATTGAGAAGGCGAAAGAGGACGCTGTGTCCTATAAGAAGATGGTGTGTTTTTTCTTTGAATAGATGTGTTTGGAGCGAACTGGAACATTACTGAAAAAGGAACGTGGAAGCGCATTAGTGCTGCCCTGTAATATTCCATGAAGAAAACATTCTTCTTTGTTTGGTTATCAGCTCGCACACAAACATAAAACTCATCAGATGTGTCTACAGCTGAATAACTTTTCGCCTATCGGACAATCGATGGGATCAAGGTGATTCATTCGTTGAGGGCAAAGGCAGCATAGGCGCAAAAGTCTGTATCCGATTTTTGCATTATTGGACCTAAGAGATTTAGATACATAGCAAACAGGCTACACAAAATACTCAAATTCTGGATAAAACTCGCTTAAAAATCGCGAAACGTTCAACTTCCTTTTTACGCCTATCTCGGTGTGTTACGTGTAATACTTGAACGTCGAAAATTTGAACATCTGGAACGGTTCAGCACCTTAAACATTTTGGGTTTATGGATTCTTTTGACTTTTCTGTTCTCGAAAACTTGAAAAATAAGAAGCTTACAATACGCACACTTGAATGCGACAATTTCTCTCAATGAAGAGTCGTCATTTTTGAATAACCTAATATTGCGGGGAGCTTATGTTCTTCGTGCTAGATGATCGACCGGGAAAACCCCCTTTCAAATCACAAAAAAAGCTTTCACGGGGCTATATTACAATTGCGTAACATTGGACGTCTTGAGCTTTGCTAACGACCTTTACTTGGTTCAAACATTGGATTAAGAAGAAAAAAATTAAACGTGATTATCTGCGCGGACGCTACCGTTAAACGCGGTGTTACTCTTTCAAGGAAGCTTCGTTGCTCGCGTTTTTGTCCCCATTTCACATTTTGTCAAAAGAAATCGAAAAAAGATCGAAAACGTACTGGACTGTGTTATGGGCTGAGTTCTGTTGTTTGAAAACGGCAAGCAGTGGCGAGGGTTGCAGCGCGTGGGGATCAGCCGTTGAGTCTGTGGTCTACTGACTAATGGCTGAACCCCACTCGCTTTGGTCCTCTCCCTCTCCCACTGATCTCCACTGCCAACCCACCGCCGCTTTGAATGAACTGTTTTTGTAGCAGTGGGAGTGTTGATCTCACCCGCCTTGATAATCTCAGTTTTTCTGTTCGGAGCTTGGCGACGCATTGAATGTAGTCTGTGAAACCAGGCTCAGGCGTAGGGTGTGACGATCACAGAGGGGGGAGAGCCTTAGGTGCCGGGTAGGAGGGGGCCGCAGGCCTCCGATCCGTCCCCATACCAAAAATTTCCCTCCTACCGTACCGAGTAGATTTTTTTCTCAGAAACGGAGAAACTACTTGATTTGTCTTGAGTGAGTAAACTACCTGATTAGTCCTTCTTTCAGCAGTCAAGCTGTCGACTATGAATGTGTCATTTGAGAGGCTGAAAAATCGGAAATTCGTTGTCTGGACTTTGACGTCTGGAGAGGTCGAAAAAATATTTTTTTTCGTAGATCGGGCTGCTGTAGTGTTTATTCTAAAGAGGACCATTGAAAAAAGCTGTCGGCCGAGTCCCAGGTCGATCCGACCATTTTCAGCCGATTGCTGTTATAGAAAGGGCTAAAGTCACAACCTTGATCCAAAGGGGGGCTGCGCCGGATCCAAAGGTGGAAGAGGGGCCCGCACCTCTCACGGGCTGATCACATCGCTAAGCCTTACCCTGTGTGAAACGTCGTCTGTTATGGGAATTATAAAATTATTGCAAAATGTTTGTTGAGAAGTTACACAGGAGATTGTATCGTAGTCTATCCACATTAATAGGGATTTGTGAATTTTAATGTTGCTGAATTGTACGAGGAAGCGAATTTTCGATTGGCAAAAATCACTGGCGCAATAGATTGATGCCAGATTAGGGTGTTAGTTGCGTGTCTGCTGGAGCCAAGCTCTTGCAGGAATCGTGTTGACCTTTTTGTGTGTTATATAACTACAACTATATACTCAGAAACTTGTTCGGAGTCGCCTAGCCAAATCAAGGGAACTATTCTCAAATCGAGCTCGCCTCATTATGATGAAATCGTCGCTCTACCAGATAAAAATAGGGGCGACCTGCCTTTAAAGCGGCTTCACATTTTCAGTTGGTATATCGAAAATTCCGCCATAGCTCGATTTGACGCCGAGGCAAACTCGATTTGACATCAGTTGCCTCGATATTACGAGGCGACTCCCCGACGAGTGTCGGAGTATACATGACCATGTGAACATTTATACTACCTGTTTCGTTGTTGTAGGCTCAACACAAGGCTAAAGCTCATCCGTGGATCCATGACGAGAAGTCCCTGTTTGGAAAGAAGGGTACAGAATATGATTTCACTGGGTAAGTTTCTTTTATTATCAACAATAGTTCACGTGTGTAGAAAGAAATTGAATGTCATAAACGAACACTTCCTGCAAAATGAACTCACACAATTTTTTCGTCAATAATTTAGTAACAAAAAAAATGACTGAGCTAGTATGATTGAATGCTTTGCCTTGCACTCGTTGAAGAACAACTTTTCTCGAAGGCAGAATGTTCCCGGCGTCGTTATAGGCTTCTCGCTAGATATATCTGTGGGCAGACCACAGTGGTTGAGAAAACATGTGAAAATCGCAGAAAAAAAGGTGCACGTTTAGCAGTTCTTACCCTCAAGCATGCTCCAGTTCACGGACCCAGAAAAGTGCGACCGTCGTCCAGATTTTAGCTGTCGTCCACGCTTTCATACTCGGCGCAAACTGTTAATCATATCAGGCTCGCCGTGAAGGCGCCGCGGCTGCCGTTGACGCAAGACAACATGACAGTATGGATCTGTTTGTCATAACTGTCATTCAACAAATACCGTGATCCTTAATCTAAACGTTGATTTTCTCTAGGAGTAAAGACTCGTATCTCACAAAGCTTCTACATAGGGCTCAGCATATTCAGCCCGATCAATCTAACTCGAAATTCGGGGAATTTTTGCCAGACCTTGCCTTTCAGATCATAGTTCGACTATTTAGTCTTTTTTGAATTTTTTATCAGCGCACCTTGAATATAATTTTGCGCTGGTCGTCACAGTTTCTCAAAAATCGCTCAAAACCCCTGTGAATGGAGTTTTGGCTTCTCGAAAATTGCTTGGGAGTTCTTATAATTTGAAAGGCTGTAAAATAATTCCCCTTGACTCTATCCTGTCACATCATATTAGCTGTTAAAGCCGCGTAGAGTACAGATTTGTAACCTAGAAGGTGAAGAATCTGGCATGTTTTGTTTCGACGAAGACTCAGGGTGGATTTAGTGGTAAATGTCAACTAGTCGTTGCTGAGGCGCGTGGAGCTGCTGTCAGTGCAATAGTGTCGGGGAGAGTGGGGAGGCGGGAGTGACGTAGAGAGAAAGAAGTGAGCGGCTCACTGATTGCCGTCTTTGATTCGTCCTCAGTTGTCCCACAAATGGCGTTTTTGAATCCATGGCTGCTGAAACTGGTAGAGGAATTAAGCCAGCTCGTGTTTTTCTAATCGAGAAATTTGGTGTTGCGTTGCGGTCTCTTCCTTTCTTCATAGGCAGTGCAATGATACATATATGAAGTCTACAAGATTTCTCTGAAAACAGAGAGGTTGGGAGGTCATTGCAACAATCATGTTTAAAAAAGAGCAAAAGCGAGCCCGAAATGCGTTGTATGGCCTCAACTTCTAAACCCTCGGCTCGCGCAAAGCCCTTCTCGCTCGAGCGCCGAACATAAATGTGAACAAATGGAAGACCGAAGGCTTCGAATGCGCTGAAAACTATTCCGCTTGTTTCTGTCTATGAAGAAAGATAGTATACAAGAAATACAAAGTGATATCAGCCAGTAAAATATCTGTTCCTGGCTGATATCCACAACAAAGGTCAGAGTCACAAAACTAGACCTTCACAAAAATATGGCCGCCTGAAATGGGCCATGTAGTTTCAGAATTCCGGTTTATGGGTCGATCCCCTGGCCCCGAATTCGGGGAAAATTTGCTCCGCAACCTAAATTCGTACATTAATAATTTGTGAGCTCGGTGATGTTCTCCGCTGGTTCACATTCATGTCAGACAGGGTGTGGGGTGGGCATAGTAGGAGTTACGCGCTTACGCAGTCGCAACTTCGTGGCGGTTTTACCAGGATTCAGGCCCGTTCTCGCTGCTTCTTCGACCCTGTTCCCTTCAGCATCTGCCAATATGGTGTTGTTTCTCACTGAAATCTTAAGAACCACATTCATTGTGAACACTGGCCTTGTGCTAGAAAACTTAGAATATTAAGTTCTGTGGTATGCTTCGTCGTTGAAATGAGCGACAAGTGTGCCATTTTGTCCATATCGCGGCGGGGCCAAAATCGGAGCAACGGCTTTACGTTTTCTTGCGTAGACGCTGCCTCGCAATGCCAATTATTTCAGTGTTTCTCGTAGAGAACGTAATCCAGAACTCGTCGGCTCTCTTTGAGTCTTCGAAAGCAATTTTCGCGATTTTTCTTTCTTTGATGTCCTTAGACTCTCATATTTATATACGTTCGAACTGGAAACACGGACACGAGTCTCAACGTGAACACTGCCTCTAAGGACAAGACGGATGATCGAATGTTGCGTTAAAGGCAGCTTGCACGCTCACAAACATGATCGAAAAAAAAACAGCCTGAATACGGCCCCTTCTCTGCTGTTAACGAAGTTAGACGCTCTGAAACCTGTTCAGGATGATAGCATTTGAGCATTCCTGTCTCGTAAACTTGTATTTTCCCACCCCTTTGAATATCACAATAAGAAGTGAAACTTGAGATAACATGTGATAAAATGAAATGATAGCACTGTCAAATGAGAGTGTACGAGAAAAAAAGTTTGATCATATGAATATAACATGCCTTAATTCGGGCTTATACCCATACATTTTCACGAATGCCGCTCGACTTCGGTTGGCAGTGAGAAACAATCAGATGAGCCTCATGAGTACACTGATGAATATCCATCGATTATAGAAAATTTCGCGTTATCAAAAGTCAGCTGAAGGAAAGCTAGCCTAAATCTAGTCCTAAATGACGGTTTTAAAGTTTAGCTGTTGTGTAGGACATGGGAAGTTCCGTAATCTATGAAAGACTGGGAAATTAGATTTAACGTGAATGCTGCCTTTCAGAATCGACTCAAATGTTATTCTCTACTTGTATACGCGCCCTTAGAATATAGTTTTATTTTCAAAATATGACGGGTTGTTTATGTTGATTTGTGACGATAAAGCAATACTCCTTGAGGTTTTCCATACCTCTCTGAAATGCTAAGCTGGTTTTCATAACTGCTTTCAGAAGCCGTTCTCTACATAAAGTTTGGTTGTGGGTCGTACAAAGTAGATTTCAGAATCGTTTGATAGTTTATGGAATTTTTCATCAACGAAAAAGGATACACGTTTTCACAGACACGGTTAGCGGTTAAGCCAAACTGGAGCGTAAGGTGGAAAACGAAACGATTATCCTCTATTTCGGAGTGAAATTTATTTTCGTCGATCGCGTGCGTGTGCGCGCGTATGCCGCGTCTCCTTTTCCGCCACATTTTATCGCTATCTATCCCCTTGCTTAGAACACGCACCCGAAGCAACAATGCAATTTTAGTTCCGAAATTAAGGATAGATAGAAGTAAATTCTCAGTCATTTCTGCGTTCATTTGAAACTTCGGGTTTTCGTAGATATCCACGGATTATTAGTATAGTAGTGAGTGTAACTGTTGACTTTTTTATCGCTCGTAAACTGTAAAGTCGTTATTCTAAAACGTATTCCCAGGTACTCGCAGGAGAAAGCAACGAAGGAAATAGCAGATTTGAAATCAAGGAAAAGTGAGCTAGGCAAAAACCTAAACACTCGTGCCATGGGTGTTCTTTCCCAAGTCGAGGAACAGGTTGGTGCTATTTTTTTTCTTTTTCAACAACAGGTTATGGAAATGTCGTTATTTTAGGTGTTGAGCTTGAAACAGAAGAAGGAGCAAATTGCTATCGATAAGAAGAAGCTGTTGGACACCATAGCTTTGCTTGACATCAAGAAAACTCAAGAGATTCGCAAGGCTCATGCTCAAGTCAACAAGGCTAGTCAACATTTCTCTGTTGCTATTAAATTGTGAAAAAGTCAAAACTCTCCATTAGCTGTTTGACATTATCACGTTTCAGGATTTTGGCAATATCTTTTCAACACTTCTCCCCGGTGCTTCGGCGAAAGTTGAACCGCCTTCTGGGAAAACTGTTGAGCAAGGATTGGAGGTGAAGGTGGCGTTCAATGACAAGTGGAAAGAGTCATTACAAGAGCTTTCTGGAGGTAAGTATCTAGTAGCTAAACAGTCTAGTCCGCATGCATGGTGGAGTTTGAGGCCAAATGGATGATATCCCCCACCATTCAATATCCCTTCGACCTCTCACCTGTATAGTCATTGGTGGGAAGTTTAACGAAGTATTCGTAGCATATCGTTCGTGGCGATTGCTGATTGGTTTCTCAAGCGTTATGGTGATCACCAGAGAAAAGGATATGAACAAAATGACAGGGCTAGGCATGGTGCTCTGACTGATTCGTCGGGGCTGTGCCTTCCTCACTTCCATTTCAAACGTTTGTGCAGCCTTCCAGGCTCATGGTAAATGTGCACATCAGGGCTGGGATCAGGGCACGCGTCCCGGTTAACCTTAGGGGGGTGCATATCGGACGTTTCAGAGAGGGCAAAGGGGGGTGCCTAAACCGTACACCAAAAAAAAACGAAGTGCATGCTCTGCCGAATTTGAGGAGCAAAATAATACACGATTCTCTTCTGGTTTGTCATATCTTCTCCCCCGTTTTTTAAGAGAAACACTTACAGAATTCAAATTATTGATAGATATGCAGTTTGTGTTTGGAGTGTCGAAGCTTCTCATCAACAACTCTATGAATTAAATAAAGATCATATTTAATGTGTTTGATTGTTTTGATGAGGGAATAAACACTACTATGTCATTTTGTAGCAAGTAAGGATTGATGTGGTTTCATGTTTCTTTGGTGTAACGTTCAGTGATTACGCTTGTGGTTACCGATTAGAAGCGAAGATACAAAGACAGCGCTCAGACGCGCTATCGTTCACGTTCAGAAAAGGATTAGCGAACTGCTGTATTATGGCAGACTAAAAATACAGATATCACGGTCAGTATAAAAACTAGCCAACGGAATTTCGTCTATGAGAATGACTTATGAAGAGAGCCGACTGTAAAAATTGAAGACTGCAAGTTCCAGTGAAAGAAGCAAATAATCGTATCTTCCTACTTGAGAAGTACCCTGTACATAAAAACCCGAATTTTATCCAGCTTGAATGCCGCAATTCCTTAGAGACTGGGCTCGCCGTGCGATATGGTGTTTGTCCGCAGCTACACAGCGCACACTGGAGTGGACGCGCGCACAATATTAATTAAAAATGTGTTTTATTACAGAACGGGGAGGAGAAAAGAATCGAAAGTGGAGTAAATGGAAGAAGGCAGAAATAGGATGCTTTCAATGTAACCATTTCAGAAATTTAATGTAAATAAACTAAATTGGAGCAGGGTGAATTTTTCGGACTTGACAAGGTTCATTCAAATGAACTTTGTTGATTAAAAACAGCATTAACCATGAGAACTAAGAGCATTGGGAGAAAGAGGAGAATCTGGCAAACATTTTAGTAACAAAAGCTTTGATATTCAATGTGATTTAAGGACCTTAGAATTTGTCCCGGTTTTCAGGGTAAAACCGGGACGAGGTTTAAGGTCCTTAAATCACATTAAAAAACGATCTTGTTAAAGCTAAACTGTTTGCCAGATTCTCCTCTTTCCGACAATATCCTTTGCTCGCATGTTTAATGCTACTTTTGATCAACTAGGTTCGTTTGAATTAAACTTGTCACGGATAAGTATTTATCCCTGCTCCAACTTTGTTTGTTTACATCAAATTTCTAAAATGGGTACATACAGAATAGAAAATTTTCATCATCTTCCATTTCCTTGGATTTCAATCGTTTTCTCTTCCCCGTTCTGTAATAAAATACATTTTTTTATTTATATTGTGTGCGCGTCCACTCCCGTGTGCGCTGTGTAGCTGCGTACACACACCATATCGCACGGCGAGCCGAGTCTCTAAGGGATTGCAGCATTCTACGTGAGTAAAAATCGGGTTTTCCACTACCTACGCATCTCATCAATCCTTACTTGGTTCCACAACACAAAAATAGTTCTGAAAATTTCTTCATAAGAACGATCAAACACGGATTAATCCTTCATACATGGGTTCATGAAAACATTCGATAGAAAACATTAATTACTGCAATAAAAGTAGCTCTGTTAATATTTGTGATTGCTGAATTTTATGAATAAAAAATTGTTTTATCTTTTGTCACAACCTACCATCTTACTAAAAGTTCTCTCCATAAGATTGTTTGGAAGTTTTACACTACCTTTTTTGTTGACATTTTCGAAATTTTCTTTATTCAGTGCTTTTTTTATACTCTAGTTTATCAAAATAAGGAAGTCAGCATGATGGCTGTTGTGCTCGACCTCTTTGAAAACAGCCGATTTCGATTCCCCATAGGGGGGTGCCTGAAAATTACCGAGCTAAGGGGGGTGCATATTCAAAATCGCCATGCCGGGACGTGTGCTCAGCCCTGGCTGGGATTCATGAACGGCAAACCGTAGGCTACATTTGGGTTTGCGGGGGAAATAGCAATCAATCTCCGGAGACAAACCAAACTGTAGCCCATGGTTTGTGTTCATGAATCCCAGCCCAGATAACAGAGAAATTTGTTTAAGATACTATGCACGCTCACAAACATAGTTGAGATAATAACATGAATAGGCACGGTTTCTACCATGTCAACTGCGACGTTTGAAGCGCTGAAAGCTATCAAGTATGACAGTATTTGAGGAGTCCTGTCTCACAAGCTTGTATATCGCCACCTACACAAGTAAATGACAAGCGGAAAACGGGAGAACATACGATAATCTAGAGCGATGTCGCTATCTATTTCGGAGTCTTCGAGGGAAACAGCTTCATTGACTATTTTGTCCGCTAACTGGCAAAAAGTTCTTTTCTAAAAGCCATCCAAGATCCCCGTCATAATTGGACGATTGTCCGACGTAGTCCCTCCAAGGTCGTCCATGGCCGAAAAGTGAAAAATGGTTTATCATGAAAGCAAACTAGAATTTAAAGTTGTTGTGTACAAAATTGGTGGTGCCCGAGATGCTGAAATACTCAGCATTGATCGCAGGCCAAATTGAATGGAAATTGTATGGCGCCGGGGCTCACGCAGAGTAAATTCGAAAGCTGCGGCAAAAGACCACCTGGACAAAAATGCATCTCATGAAGTTTTCGGAGATGCGGGATTATTCTGAAAACTTCACAGACTAGTTCATCTGCTTGTTTGTGAGATGCATATGAGGTCTCATAAGTTGTAGTTTCTTTAGATAAATTGCTGTACCCTTACTTTCTTTGAGTTCAGTTTTTTTTCTCGCATAAACATCATAGATGGCACTGTCAATTGAAGGGTGGCGGACGCTCAGGCCGAAATCGGAGTACAGACGCAGAGCAAGCTATTTCTTCTATTTGTCATTAAATAAGATTATTAAATTGAACTGAGGCGTGAAAAGTCTTAGAGCTGGTAGAGACAACATATGGAACCTAGACGTATGAAAAATTATCGTTAATTTTGAATTTTAACTAATTTCCCACCCTTTAGCTGCCCTGTCTGCGCTCTAGCCTTTGTGCCTAACTGTCTCACAACCTCGAATGAACTGTGACAGAGGAGGAAAGTTGTTAGTCCAGTGATATGCACATGAGGATTAGTGAAATCTCAACAACCTTACGAGCGTGTTTGCTGCAATTAACGATTTAGTTTCGTTTTCGAATTTTTACAGTGCCGTCCATAAGTTTGTCCACACTTGATTTTTTTTTGACATTTACTCTACCGAAAATGAGCCGAATCCGCTCAAATTCGGAAATGTGTTAGCGATTTTGAACGGAAGTGCTCAGGTTTGACCTGATCGATTCATTATCGGTTTGAGTCGAGATGGAGCACTCACCACTGCTACAGCGTTTGAGTGAGTGTGAGTTGAGTATAATTCAAAGACTCGGGATTTTCCAAGAAGACCATTATTGGGGCATTTTTTGAAAATATCGAAGATTTAGCTCCGTTACCAATATGCCGAGAGGAAGATCAGTCCCTGCAAATCTTCGAGAGGCTATTTTCCGAATGGTGCAGGAAGGATGGTCGCACCGTCAAGTTGGAACTATTTTTCATCTAGGAACTTCGACTATCGGTGAGGTTGTTAGCAACATCAAGAGAACAGGAACTACTGAGGATGCACCGAGGTCACGCAAGCCACGATTAACCAGTTCTAGACAAGGTACTATCATTGTTAGAATGTCGAAGCGTAGTCCACGGTTGACCGCACCTGACATCATGGAGGAATCGGCTACTTCCTACGCTATTAGAGCGAGTGTCACAATAGTGAAACGTCGTCTGTAGTCTGCTGGATTATACGGAAAGCGTCCCGCGGAAGAAACCCCTCATCAACCTGAAGAATAGGAAGACCAGTGTTGCTTTCGAGAAGGAGCATCTGAACTGGACGCTGGGGCAGTGGATGAACGTGGTTTTCAGTGGTGAAAACAAGTTCAATATTCACGGAACAGATGGAACGCAGTATGTTAGACGTCCAAAAAACACTAGCTACCAACGGTAAAATACGCAGGCGGTAACGTTATGGTGTGGGGCAGCTTTAGTGGCAGAGGAGTAGGCCCCCTCCACAGGATTGAGAGCACCATAGACGCCAGCGTTTACGTGAAGATTATCAACGACGTCATGCTCCCGTACGCATGCGCACCTTTTATGGTGGGTGGAGTTCAGCAAGACAAAGATCCTAAGCACACTTCGAAGGATGCGCGACAGTGGTTCCAGGGGAGTGATAGCACGATTCTGAAGTGGCCTTCCGAGTTTCCAGAACTGAATCCAGTTGAACATCTATCGAAACATCTTGCCAGATCTACAGCAACACTCCGAGCGGAAAATGCTGCCGAAAAGTCCGAGCAACTGAAGCAGAAATGGGAGGAAACGGCACAGGTCATCCACAACCTTCTGGAGTCATTGCAAGGACGCTGTCAGGAAGTGATCAGGTCAAATTGCTACCCGACGCCCTACTAGTGATATCTAATCAAATAGCAATGTCCTTGTTTGTGGAATGTTTCGTTTTCATAATGAAAACGTTTGATAGAAACTAAGTCTTTCATGAAGTGAATCACCTAAAATACCTAAAAAAGCATTTGAATGGAAATTTTTTTTGCCTTCACTGTTACATTAGTTCAGCTATTATAGTTTTCAATATCATGACAAAATTTAAGTGCTATCGGCCGATTTTTGCCCGAGTTATGTCAAAAAAATCAAGTGTCCACAAACTTTTGGACGGCACTGTATATGATGTTCTCTCCCATCTTCCGTTCGCCAGCGACAGGGTTAAGAATTCACTTTGAAATGTACCATAACCAAGTTTTCTAGAACGAGAGAGCGTTTGGAGAATATTGAATTCAGGACAACGATCACTTGTGGCTTTGTCTCTGGTGCTAGCCATGCTGAAGTTCCGACCTGCACCGATTTATATTCTGGATGAAGTAGACGCCGCTTTGGACTTGTCGCACACACAGAATATCGGGCATATGATTAAGAAGCACTTCACCACTAGCCAGGTATCTATTTACATATCTTCTTTTCAGAAAGGAAATCGAAGTTGCCTCGGGAGTAATGGTCGCGCGAATTAAGACAAACGTGTGGGCCGAGAGGAGCTTTATTACCGAATAAGTGACTAGTGGCAGTGCATACACATCATTGTGCGCGGTTTTCTTCTGGGGACCCACGCTTTCGGTGCACTGGCAGAAAAAAGCTGCACTCATTCCGATCAAGCCTGTCATTGAGATTGAGCACTTGCATGTGCACTGTCCGATTTGGAAAAAAGGCAGAGCGCGCCAAAGATGTCAACAGATAGATATCTGAGGAGCCTCATACCTGGGTCATTGATTGACCTAGCGCATGCGAGTGGTGGCCATCGTGTATTTCAACCCTTGAAGAGGCTGGAGAAACGGGGGGAGGAGCGAGGTTTCTAATTGGATGCAACACGGGGCTAGCGACAGCCCATTCTCTCTATCCCGTCCCTCCCGCCTCTTCAGGGGTTGGAATACACGATGGCCACCAGCCAGCGCAAGCGCCGTGAAAATGCACTATGTTTAATGTGTCATTTTCGCCGTGCGTTTCCTTCTGCTCTCGTCTTTCGGCACATTTTATCTAACGCTTGGTAGCAGTCGGTGCGATATATGCGCGACTTGAATCCGTCTGCAATCCCGCGCATGATCCTACTGGGTAACGATTCGGTTTAACCGCGACCATGTGAGTCTGGACACGCAGGCCGCGTAGTAAACCATAGCGCATACATGAGTGTTGGACGCCGAAGAGTGTGGAAACTACTTGTTGCCCTCGGTTTATGGTAGAGTTCCAGAATAGACCAGGAGTGTTCCAGAATTTGTCATTATCATCCGACCGGGAGAATAAGAGTTAAGTTGTTCCTCCCTCGAAGTGCAAAGCACAAAAATCACGGCTTGGATTAGTCGCTCGTGGCTAGAACAAGAGAAATTGGTTCACAGGGTGTCCCTAAAAACCGCAATGGATATTTTGCGATGAAGTGCTCACCTTCGCGGTCCTCTAGACTTTCGCGAATTTCAGGGGCTGGCAATGGCCTTTCATTCCGTCTTTCAATGACAGTGTTGTAGAACTCTGTCCAGATTACAGAGAAGGTGAGAAGCCTCTCTGTGACCTGATGCCCGGGGTCATAATGGAAGCTGAGGTATTCATCAGCTTCCTCTGAACACGGAACTCAAACGCATCGAGGTTTGGTTAACTGATTTCTGAGTAATCAAGGAGTAAAGCGTATGTGGTTGCGACAACGTGTAGGACCAGTTGTGGTGAGACCAACCGAACCACCGCCTACTAGCACATTGGTGGGAGACTTCCCGAGAGCGACAACCAGGCTTGAGCAGAGTTGCGACTTGGCGCAACGGGGGGTCGTAAAATTTTTGGAGTTTTTTCGAAAAAAAAAAAGAATTTGGGGGGTGTCCTCGTAAAATTTTCGAAGAAATGGGAAGTTTCTCCAATGCTCCGTAAGAAATTAATTTTTAATAACCATAAGTTTGAATTATCTCTAAATTTTTCTTTCAAAAAAAGTTAGAGCAACTTTCCGTCTCGAGAGAAGATCGTAAAATTTCCCAAATTTCGGTCAACGGGGGTGGGGTTGTTGCTCCGACGAAAATTGGCGCAACGGCCTGCTCAACCCTGGCGACAACGGAATTTCCCTCTATACAACTAGGAACTCCAGCCGAACCAGGGGACCCGAAAGGAATTTCTCACAGCAGGTCTTCCTTTGTTATCACGAGTGCGGGTCTTCCCCATGCTGTCGCATCAAGGGTGTGCATTCACCATTTACCGATTTACTGGTATTTTCCGGTAAATCTTGATTCACCGCTTTACGGACTTATTCTCGAAATTTACCGAAATTTTTACCTATCGAACTTATGTAAAAATTTTTCGCTAAATCGACCCATTTCTTGCTTAAATCGCATGAGTACACCCTATTGCGACTCACAGTGTCCACCTGTGTGAGTATTTCCACGCTACTGATTTCCGTGTTTTTCCTGCATGTTTCCTTGATGTTCTAACCTTTGGCTTTCCAAGAATAGATCCTGGTGCCTTCATTCATGCTGAGTCATACTCCTCATTGCGTTTCAGGACGGTTAAGAGTATGAATCGAGTCAAATCTGTTCCAGCCGAAAAAATCTACTTTTGTGCATCAGAGAAGTGGGAAGATTGTTCCCCTCATCCGGTTTAAAGGCAGTGTTCACGATGATTTTGGTCCCCGAGTTTTTCACATAAAACAATGCGTTGGCCTCCAAGTGTTACCAAAATTACGAAGAAACGGCGAGAAACGCATTAAAACGTCGTATGTCAGTGACATTATTCTATACCATGGACTAGTTGTCCGGATGGATGAACATGTTCATGGTGGTTGCCACCGGTGGAAAAATTGGGTCAATCGAAAATACAAGAATCTTTTATGCAAAACAGGATTAGTTAGGGCCCTAAGCAAAGAACGGAGCTATAAAGAGTAGAGAATTGCAAAGGACGAGTCCAGAAAAGATTTCATTGTCACAACAAACACTTCCTGTGATACTTAGGAGGCGGGATGATACTTGAGGGTTTCTTGTACTTCTGATGCGTTTTTCTCAATTTCTACGTCATTTTAGTTCTACCCGAGGGCCACTTAATCAATATAGCGAATAATCTCAAAATTAAAGATTATCGTGAACACTACCTTTAGGGGAGGCCGCAATAGAAAAGACTCCTGAGTTTTTAAAAATAAGTTCTAGTTCTTGTCTTCAATGTAACGAATATTTGGAAAAGATTGCTGCAAAAGCATCACAACAAATTAAAACGCCCTGTAAGCTCTGGCCCTATACCTTTTTAAGCAGGCACTTCACGACCAAATGGAAAGTTTTTGTGAGTGCTAGTTGAATTTCAAATGAAAGGTTTTGCTTCGGGTGAAAAAGAGAGATTGTGTTTTTAAAGAAATGTGAGCTCTATCACTCTCTGAACTGGGACGTTCCATATTATTCTCACCAGTTTCTTAATGATTTTTTCCCGATATTGTTGTCAAGAAGATTAATCAAAGTGGTCCTCTATCCGGCGAACTCGAAACTTTTCACAGCGAACCCCGCCTAAAAAGCAAAGGATTGTTGAGAGTCGAGCATTTCGGGATGTCATTTCTTGTAGTATATTGTCATTCCGTTGTTTGGAGTCAGTGATTAAGAGGTTTACCATGGGAAATACAAGTGCAGTTTGCCTCAAATGGATGTTTTTTGAAATTCGTTTCGTGGCTCGAAATATGAAGTGGATTCGAGATCCAGAAACCTGACCGTACTTACCGAAAAAAAATTAGGCGAAAAAAAAATGCCGAAAAAATACCGCTTACCCCTGGTCGCAATCTAACATCATTGTTCATTGATTGGTCAAAAATCAGTTCTCCAAAACTCGCTGCTTCGTACAATTCCGTACGCTGCTCCTTAGAAAACTGAGCTTGGGTCAAAAATTATGGCCTCCAACGTGAAATTACAAAGAAGCTTCTCATCTTCTCTGAAATCTGGGGAGAGACACCCTGCACAGTTCTTGGGAGGCAGCTAACTGCGACCCCTCAAATTGCGAAGTGCGAGATGGCCTCGACTCCGGGCAGCATGCATCACCGTTTACTTTGCAGCGTTGTTTTCGTGCTCTTCATGCTGCGGGGAGGCCAAGGGAATTAAAGGCATCGTTCACGATGGATTTCGTTCTTGAGTTTTCAGTGTATTATAATGAGAGCTCTAGTACGCTATATAAAAGCTACATTGGAAAAACCGCAAAAAAAATCACTGAAAACTCCTTTTCCGGACCGGGAATCTCTCAATCAACTTTTGGGAAAGGAAGAGTCGATCGATAGAAATCGGAGTTTTGACCAACGATCTCACGATCAAATGAAGTTCATCTTTTTTCAAGTGATTTGTGGTTAAGGAAAGGTTAACCGATGTGTGTAGAAAAGTCATTCTTCACGTAACATTATTCCATCAACTTCCCCCCAGATGCGCTGTATCAATTGTTGATCAGTTACTTTTATGATGGCTGACAGCAAATTGTGCCAGATGACTGACGGTTTGCCCAGAAAATCATTCCAACCAAAAAACGGGGAGTGGTTTTCAGCTCGTACGATGCCTTTAACACTTGATGGACCGCGTGTCCACACTGCGCACCCACGGCAGTTTCGCCCCTCGGACCGCGTGTCCACACCAGGGATGAGCGGAATAAAATTCAAAATTTCGGAAATCGGTTTTCGGGTTTCGGAACAGAAATTTTTTCACGGTTTTCGGAAAACGGGTGCGAAACGCCCAAAAATGCGCGAAACTTCGGTTTTCGGAACGCGCAACGCGGAAATTTCCAAAAAATCTCAGACTTCTCTAGAGTCTCATTGTCGGAAGCACATTTGGTTGCACAGAATCATTTTTGAAGAGATTCTGTCTAAATGAATTACCAACTATGCAACTTCAGTAGATTATCTGGATACATAGAAATCGATCCCAAAAAATCACAGATATATGTACTAAACTTTATAATATCTACTGCAGGAAGGAAACGTTCAAGAATTGTCAGAAACAACGTATGAGACTGACAGTAGAGAATTTTCAATAGTTTAGCTCTCTGGCAAAAGTAATGGTTTGGTAATGTCATATTTACGAGAAATTAGAGGTAAAGGAGTCAAAAAATGTCCTGGGACATTTATAAAAAATATTTGGTTCACAATAACCTAGCGTAAATTAGAAACTGGGAAAAGTAGTGAGATGATTACAAATTTGTTTTGGTGGTCAAACATGTACCAATTATCGATAAGTAAATCCAGACGAGGGACCAGATTCTACAAGCTTCTCCATTGGACTTATCAAAGCAAAATGAAGCACGACATGAATTGGAGTGCTGCGGTTTCCCAGCTTCACTAGTGTTGACTGCCGTACAATAGCCTGGAAAATGTTTCACGACATACAGTACCCCGCTAAGTTTTGCAAAACGGGGATCATTTCCAAATTTTGCAAAAAAAAAACGTCCGATGCATGTAACTTTTTGAACGAAGACGTTTCAGAAAACGCTACCATATTCACAGCTCAAAATTCTGCACATCAAAGTGCTTTGTAGACCGGGGTTCCCTGCAATCGTTTTGTTGTTGAGTAAAATTGCTTTTGCGGTCGTTTCTCAAAAACGTCGCGTGCGACAAAGTGCTGCGTAACTTTGAGTAGTAATTTTACAAGTAATAAGAGATCAATCTCTATGTTTTCTCCGTAAATAAGATGAAGGTGGAGCAATCTTAAGATCTGTGCAGGTTGAACTTGCGAACTCCTTCATTTATCGGTCTGGGGCTTTCGCTACAGAAGTCAAATTTTTCAGGAAGCTTCTGAGCGTGTTTAATGAAGAATTTTGAAAACTAAACCCGGACAAATCTTGAGATTACCCCCCTTTAATATAACTCACAAAGAATGCATAGAGATTGCTCTTCTATTATTTGTGCAATTACTACTCAAAGTTTCGCCGCGCGCGCCGCTTTTGAGAAACGATTGCAAAAGTAAATTTCACTCGAACGCATAACGATTTTAGGGAACTTAGGCCCACAATGCACATCACTATGTATGATTTTTAGCTGTAAATATGATGGCGTTTTCAGAATCCAAAGGCGTCTTCATTCAAAAAAAAAGTTATAAGCATCGGACTTTTTTTGCCTTTTTCTTGCCAAGGTTCGCTAGTGCTCCCCGTTTTTACAAAACTTAGCGCGGGTATTGTAGTTTCATAGCACCTTTGATTTTGTTTTGTTAAGTGCAACGGAGAAGCTCGTGAAATCCTATCTTTCGTCTTTTACTTTCGACAAATGATCTATTATTGACCAAATTCGTATTTTTAATCATTTCACTACATTTCCCAGTTGGCTTGTTGCTTCAGGTTATCGTGTGCCAAAACATTTTGTAAAATATTTCAAGAAATTTTTCGACATCTTTGACCTCTAATTGCTCGCAGTAATGACATGCCAATCACTAATCTCGCCAGAGCGTCAAAGCTCTAGAAACTCCATGTATTTTTCTCGTAAAATCCCTTTCTGGCTTGACTTTTGCTGAGAGATTAGTTTGAAAGAGGCGAAACATCTGACAGCTTTTGCCTTCGGTGAGTCGTGGAGCGTAAAAAATTTTATAAACTTCTTTTTCCTCTGCACCTATCTTTTCATCTCTTTCTTGGAGCGTAACACTGTCTCAAAAAAGGCACAATCCTAGACGAAATCCTATCAGTAACGGTGCTGGTTTTCATTAGTTTCCATTTTTCGAACGAGGCAGCGTCGGGTGGCTCATAATAACATGCTTATATGCTTCTGAATGTTTTCGACCTCAATTTTTGAGTGCCGCTCAATTTGGGCTATCAACTCTAAATTGAAATAGAAGGTATGTAGCTGCACCCATTTCCAGCCCATAGTTGGAAAATTAGCTTCCTGGCTCATCGAGAAGTGTTCTCACAAGATCGTGAACGCCATTTGAGAATAAAAAAAATTAACACCAAAATTAAACGGGTTTTTTTTCATGGTTTTCGATTCTCAGGAAACCATTCCAGACCATTCTCTTGTGGTAATTCCAACTCTTGCGCTCTCATGAATGGAAGGAAAACCGCTTTTTCACAATTACTCCAAACGGTATTTCTGGAATCGCAGGGTTGCGCAAGTGCGAGTTGTGAACAAATATGGTACACGCTTAGCGCGCAACACAATTTTCATACATGGAACGTAGAAAGAAATCACTAAACTAGTGAAGCAACAGAAAAATTTTCGCAATACGGCGCCCAGATCAGCTGTAATTCGGTAGTTTCGACCGGTCTTCAGGACCTGATAATAATTGTCATCAGAATAATACTCTTGCACGACGAGGTAGGAGAAGAAAAAAATCGAAGTTTTGATGTAATATCAGAATATTCAAATCAGTGTAGAAAAATCATCGGGGAATTTCTCAATAAGGACGAAGTCGCGATATTTTGTTCCGCATTTTCCGCGTTGCGCAGCACTTTCTGCGGTTTTCGGAAGGCGGAACGCGGAAGGTCAAAAACGCGCGAAACTGCGGGTTTCGGAACGCGAAACGCGGAATTCCGCTCATCCCTGGTCAACACTGCGCACCCACGGCATAAAACAGTCAATATTTTTAAAAGTTTTGGGAGATGGGGTCTTTCTTGATTATCATTAGGTTCTTGATAATTTAACCTATTTGCATTCAGAGTGATCAAGCATTTTGAGCATTTCTAGTTACATATTTAACCACCATCTTCAGAAATGACTTTTTTTCGAATTTCCAAGCTTCTTTGTTTGAAAAGAAATTGTCCTAAACTTGGGTGAACGGGGTTACAATTGATGCATATCACGAAACTGGTGTCGACTAATTGGTTTTCAAATTAGCAGCTCCAACTAATTCAGATAACTGTAGTAAGTTGATGTTCAAAATTTTGCTGCATTGACCCCGAGGGTTATGCGACTTTCTGCGCAAGAATTTGTTGTTTACTTGTCAATTTCCTATGAAATTTCCGTCGACTGTGGTAATCTAGCCAATGATCAGCATTATTTGAGATTTACGTTTGGAGGGTAACTTTGAGAAATGGGGCTGAAAGCCTGCCGTTAGGTCAGTGCTCCAGAATTGGCTGAACCTTCGCTTCGGGGTATATTTGGAGATGCTGAATAATGAATGGTCTTTACTCTACAATTTTCAATAATATTGTTAGCGCTGTTGTGCCTATACAGTTCGTGCGTGAATAGCTGAGGAATGCAGAGCGGGGTGTCGGTAGTGTAATGGTAACACTATCGCCAGATAGGTGGTGAATGCGGGTTCGATTCGTGCCTGACACCTAAGTTTTGCATTCGACTCAGCAACCTTGTGGGATATCGGAATATTTATATCGTTTACCGTTTGTTTTGTGTTGGTAAACGTTTCTGCTTTTGTTGCGACTTCGCCCAGGTGGTCATTTAGGAGAGGCTGGGGAATTGATCCCGAATGTGACTCCCATTTCAAGAATTTTCATGGAATTTTCGTCGGTTACAACAGACAACTCTGCAGGTCAAAGTCTCTGAGTCCCATTGTACTCGAGAGTGGAGTGGAAAAGAAACAACGGATGCATAGCATGTAAGAAAGACTGCTCCAATCTAAGGGGTTCCCAGCGGACCGAGTGTCCACACACGTCACCCACGGAATCGATTAGCCTTGGAGGGCACCGGTCGGCTGTGGAATTTCGCCGTGGAGCTGGCGGTCTCTTAAAGGCAGTGGTCGCGATCAAATATGCTTGTCGTCTTTTTCTCTCCAAATCCTTTCCTGGGTCTCGAGTAGTAGGACCTATAAGAAAAAATCGCGAAAAAACCACTGTTTTGGGCCGAATTTGAAACCTGAACTTTCTTGCCTTTTGATGGTGGACGAGCCCTCTCCACATCATCGGCATCGATGACCTCTTATATCAAGAACATCAGCTAGCTTGAAATTGAATGTCAATCAATGAACCTTCGAATTTATGTACACATCTAGTCAAAAACATTGACTGAAGTGATGCTTTCATTATTCAACTGTTTTTATTCGTTAAATTTGCATTTATTTTGTCCTCTGAATGTCGATGATCTTTGACTGCTCGGCATGAGACTGCGATCTGTTTCGTCATCGCTGTGCACGTGTGCACGAACTAGCTTCTTTGGGTCCTAGAAACTCTATTTGTAGACCGTTTTTCACCGCGCTACCTTCATAGTTTTTCAGCTGTTTTTGATCTAAGCTGATTTTTGTAGTTTTTTCGATAACGTTTTTTCATCGTGACCACTGCCTTTAAGTGTTAACGTGAACGGGACTATCCTCGTTCTCTCTATCTATCTCTCTATCTCTGTCTCTCTGTCTCTCTCTCTCTCCCCATTCGACTGTTTTAAACGTCCCTCGTTGTGACTACATCCAAGGGAAAACGGTGAGACGTTCCCTCCGGAGCGGACATATCACCTTTCTCCCCACGGCCGATAGATCACGACCAACTCAGGTCTATTCTCCTCGGGAACTTCCCCTTTTGTGTGTGAGCACACACTCAGATACTTGCCGGGTCGGACCCCAGCCTGAACGGGGTTTCTGTCGGGTCGGACCGACCCCGGATTTCTGTCGGGTCGGACCCTTCCTTTCTCCCTCCACGTCGGCGTAGTTGCCCGACGTGGGGGAAAATAACTTTACCGGACGTGGGGGTAGAATGCAGAGGCTGTGACGTCATCAATCTGCAACTCCACGCTTCGGATCGCTCCGCCTTAGCCACCTAATAACTACGTTTAGCAACTAAATGGTACGCTAGCATTTCTAAAGCTTCCCCCCTTCTCTTCCATCAACCAAACCACCTTTTCCTCTTTGTACTGCCGTGCTGGACTCCCTTTTGTTGTTCTGCTTCCCACCAGCGTCTACTCTTCCTCTTGGTGCTCCTCCTCGTCCTATCTTTTCCGCTGCTTTGATCTGCTTCCAGTTCCCCTTATTCGATGAATTACTAGTTACCCAGGCTTTCGTTTCATTTTAGCTCTACTATACAAATTTCCCTTTATGTTCTTGCCCCCCATCTCTTTTCTTCCTCATGAAATTATCAATCAACAGATCTTCATAACAGATCGCATAGAAAACACTCAATAGAGCAACAGGAACACAGATTTGATAATCACATCTATTTTTGCGTCACCCCGCAAAAAATCATTGCATTAAAAATTACACAGGGTCCAAAAGAAGCAACTAAAGGAAAAGGAGCACTGAATTTACCAGCAGATGTACCTTTCAATAACAGAGCACAGAGAAAACCCCTGATAGTCTCGTATGAAACGAAATCTATCAACAGATCTACTTTTTCAATATGAAAACCACTGAAGATATCGAGAATGGGAGGACGAATGTCCAGAAAAAAAAGTAGATAATAGGTTGAATTAAGGATTGAACCACTCATAGGCTCAAACAATGAAAACATTTCGCAAGTCATAGGTCCTGCTCCATTAACTGTACCACACGACGCAAGAGAACATCTTGAAACTAGCCGGTCTGCATTTGTCTGCACATATTAGCTGGAAATTGATGCAGTGACCATCACATCTAAATAAGATAAAACTCAGAAGTTAGATAGTCACGTTCCATAACCGCAATGGTGGTATTACCATCCTGACCATTCTGAATAACGTCGATTGGTGTATGGGGAGATTTCTTATCGGCAAAACCAATGTGCCACGCACCAGGACCATTGATATCGTATTCCCCATCAAAGGCGCACATGTAAGGATATAACTGCTCCTGAAATAAAAAGGCACGAGGTCTGTAAACACATTTTCTTTCGTCTCATTCACCGGCGCGCATTGTCCGTCATTGTCATGAGTCTTGCGCTCACATACCAACGCTAGGCGCACTTCCAGCTAGGTCCCGTACACTTTCCCCAGCGCTCGCCGTACTCCCAGTTGAGTCTCCTGTATTTTCCCCGGCGCTAGGCGCATTCCCACTTGGAAACCGCACACTTTCCCCGGCGCTCTGCGCACTTCCAGCTAGGTCCCGTACACTCTCACCAGCGCTCGCCGCATTCCTAGTTGAGTCTCCTGTGATTTCCCCGGCGCTTGGCGCATTCCCCGTTTGGATACCGCACACTTTCCCCGGAGCTCTGCGCACTCTCTGTTTAATTCCGCACAAATTTCCCGGCGCTTGACGCGCTCCCAGTTGAGTCTCCTATTCTGCTCAATTTGTTAGTAGAATGTTGCTAATGCTGCTGTATTGCCCACTCTCGAGATGTGTGGTATTTTCTCTCAAAGCAGTGTTCACGATAAAAAATGTGTTTCAGTTTCCACTAGAAACGGGTAGTGGAGGGGCACACTGTAACTTTGACGTCGAAAGAACGCATGAAAACGAGCCAGGGAGAGCCCCAAAAGAGCCCGAAGTTGCTACTTTTAGCGCGAGACCAACCCCAAATGGCAATTCCGGCCCTCCGATGGGAACGAATGAACACTTGAGATCGTGAGATGAGCAATGGTTTCCGATCAATAGCTCCGTTCTTCCCTTTATTCTCAACTTCTCTCAGGTCAGCTCGCATATATCGGCTGCAAAAGACGGAAGTTACAAGCCTCGGACAACTCGTCCACCATGCTTCCCTAGCTCAACTTTTGAGGGGCCATAACTCTTTTTCCAGAAGGTCTTGTACGGTTCCAGAGAGACCATTAGAATCAGCTTGGGATCATTTTCAAGATAGGCGGAGAACAGAAAAACGATTCATATCGTGAACACTGCCTTTAGGCCTACGTTCGCATATCCAAACACCTCTAACTGAACTTTCATGAGAAAAAGGTGGAATTCTGGAAACTTCACAGTAAAATAATATGTTCTAAGGTATAACGTAGTTGTGAGGTTGCTGAAAATCGATTACGCCTATTTTTGATATCCGGGGCAAAAGAAAGGAAAATACTGCAACTCATTAGACGTGCGTATCAATTCGCAAATCACTGCGAGTGCTGCTAATTCGAGATAATAGGTAGAATTTAGTAGTATGTTTTCGAATAAATTTCAATGAACGTCAGTGAAGGTGATTTAGTAAGTTTCTGCGAATATTTTCCGTGAATTTCTGTATTATGTTGTTGCATGAGAATATATGTATGGAATCCCGGAGAGTTCATTTTGAAGGCACAGTCAAACCCCAGAATCGAATTTTCGTTTTTCTGCTTATCTTGGGGGAAATTTTATGCTGATCACAATATTTTCTCCAGAATCGCTCAAAACTCACTACGAACGGAGGTATGATCCCTCAAAGATTCTGAATTTAAACGGCGAGAAGTTCGCGGACGAGTTGTCTCGAGCCTGTTTGTTCTCGTTACTCGCAGCTATCGTTTTGAAGCAGATCGCAAAATAAAGCCGGACCTAAAACAAATGGAAGAACATAGATTTGCAGCAAAATCGATCGCGCTTCTCTTCAGTATTGAGACCGGAAGCTTGTCAGTGGGCGTTATCCATTTTTTCTTCCATGGGGGCGGGGTCGACTTTTTCCTAGCTTTTTCTCGCTTATTTGAGCGAATTGAGATTTCGCGCTTGGCAGGGTTGCTTTACATGGCGGCCGGAGTATAATATCGAAAAATACCCCTGAATTTAGACTGTGCCTATAAGCTCTTTTGTGTTTTTGGGATAAGTATTGTATACACTGATCGTTTCAGAAAGTGTACTCGAGGTAGTTAGGTAGGAGGGGCATTGAAGTGCATATAGGCCGCGATTATGAGGGTTTCAAGCGCAATCAGGGGTGGCGAGGGCTGAAAATTTTTGCGTTCAAAACGTAAAACTAGGAGCAGCATAAGTCGCGCGAACGTTGCGTTTGAAATCCAAAGCTGGGAGCAGCATATGTCGCGAGATGTGGCGTGGAAACCAAAGCTGGGAGCAGCGTATGTCGCGTGAACTGGGGTTTCAAACGCAAAACTTGCGCCAGCATATGCTGCGGTGGTTCCGCTCCATTACGCCCACATTTGCAGCAGCTAGGAACGGCCTTGGCCTAGAAACCCCCATGATGAGTCCTAGCTGCTCAGTGATTATGCGAGACGGTGTTGGATTTCAGACGATTTTCTCCCTGAATTCAAGAGGGTGTTAGCTACCAGTTTGTCGAGAATTTCTTGGAAATTCTAAATCATTTTTTAGAATTATTAAAATCTTTAATTTTATGGGGGGACGTACTTTGTCCAATCTAAGAAGTGAAGCATTAAAGCGTTAATAGGCTCTATTAATGCATGCAACTCGTCTGAAAGCGTGTCTCGTGAGCTAAAACTTCGGCTACAGTCTAAAATATTGCTACTGCATCGTTATTTATGGAGAAGTTCTTCACATGTACAGGCTATAAAACGGCGAAATTCACATGGTTCCTAAGCGTGTTGGTGCGGAGCGGAGGTTAGAGACAGTGAGAGAGCAGAGGACAGACGGAGGCTGAGACATCGCACGACTCAAATGATGTGAATTACGACGTTTTATAGAGGGTACTGTTATAGAGCTGGAATTAATTCCTTTGGCCGTTTCCTTCGAATTACATATCTTCGTTATTCAACATTGTCAGGAGATTCTACTTCATTAAAACACCCCACTATCCCTTTACTTGTGACCCAAAATTTTCACGTCCACCCCCCTCAAAAAAATCTAATTTTTCCCGCCAAGCGGCGTCGCGGCGATCCCTCATCCAGTGATTGACGATATCCCCCGTTGCGACACCCGCCTGACCCTGTGGCCAAGTGCATCGCGCCATAGTGCGCTGCGATAGCACCAATTTTCAACAGTAATTTCTTCCGTGGAAACTGACTTCTATGAAAACAGCACACCTACTCAGAGTCAGAGTTCCAACGCAACCGTCACGGTTGGAAGCGTACAGCGAATAACGCGCCCCATATTGAAATGTTGACCGCCTGCGAATCTTCTCGGTTTCTGCTCCTCTAAAAAATAGCCTTCAGATTTGATTTTTCACAGATCATGTGTTGCTCGGTGAAGTGGGGAGGAAAGCGGAGAAGTAAGATGAGGAACGAGAGAAAGAGGGAGAAGAGAACAGTGAAAATACGAACGGACGAGTTCCGACACTGCTTGGGTGACGGCACGCTACCGTAATCATTCGCTTAAAAAATGACCAGGTCACCCATCTGACGGCAGAAATGATATTTATTATAAAAAAAACCATGGCTAGCATCTTTTCGTTTTGACACGGCCCAAATCAACTTCGCCTAAGGCCTCCAAAAAAATTTCGGGCGGAAAAACCAAACTTGGGTGCATTGGCCTTGCCCATGTGCACACGTTAAACACCAGTATCGACTGTGTGGATTGCAGACGCAACCAGAAGGTTGCGGACGGACTCATTGGGTGGATTTCTTGCAACTTTCTGGCTTAAAATCGGTGCGTATCGACTTAGTCGATAGACCAGCTCTGACGGGGGCCCCAGAAAAATCACTACGAAGTGAATCTCGGAGTCTATCGTATCTATCTCCATCAGTGCTAAACACACGTAATGCCTTATTGTAAATATTCTATACCGATTTTTTCACCCTATTTGGACGACTTACCTGAGGCATCTTTCATAGTCCTCACCGCAAGCGCGGCATGCGTGGAACGGGCGGTGGACTATGAAACTTTTACCCGCCCGAGCATGCGTGCCGCCCATCCAGCTCCGCCATAGCGGCGCCGCCTAAACCACAACAGCGGTTTCACCATTTAAATCACTGCTCTCTCCTCAGTTTACGTCCTCTCCGACATAAATAATTCTGGAATCATCCTACGATACTATGTTCATAAATGTAATACAGTAATGTCCGTGAAATTCACAGTTGAGGCCCAACTTTAGCCATACCGCCATGGCGGGGCCGCCTGAGTTTTCATTGATTCCCGTTCGTGCCGCGCTGTGTGAAGTTTCAAAGTCCTTCGCCCGTCCCTTGCGTCATCCGCGTGCCGCTCTTGCAGGGGGAGAACTATGAGAGATGGATTTGGTATCCTTTTGGAATAGAAGACCCTCTAGAAAAGTTAATCGAGAATTGTTCATCGCGCTAGAGCTGTGGAATAAATTTGTCACTTCCGAACACACTAGACTAGTTTGTGTGATCAACTGCTCTGAGAGTTTTGGCCGAGGAATAGCCGCGAAATAACCGCGAGATGCCTGCTGGCCGCGTAATAGCCGCGAAATAGCCGCCAAATAGTTCTCGCCGCGAAATAGCCGTTAAATAGCTGCCAAATATGTGGTGTGCTTGGATCCAATTTAGTTAACCTTAGTTGAGCTTACACTGAGAGTTTTGGCCTCGAAATAGCCGGGAAATGGCCCACCAGGCTCCGCAGCGTCTCCTGGTGGGCTATTTCTCGGCTATTTCGCGGCTGTTTCTCGGTTTTTCACGGAACGGCCAAGAAGTAGCCGAGAAATAGCTCAGATATAACCGTGAAATACTCAGAAGTAAACAAAATTGACCAAGACGCAACCGTCGCTGGCTCGCCGAGCCATCATCTGGGGCCGCCAGCTCTTGGGCGGGGCCTCCAGAGGCTGAACGAGGTCCAAGTACCTCAAACTTGGGTAATTGAACCGACGGAGGTACTGACATCTGAATCATGCCTCTGGAATGCTCCACACATCACCGGGAGAGCATTATTTCTCGCCTATTTCGCAGCGAGCATTATTTGGCGGCTACTCAGCGGCTATTACGCGGCAAGCAGGCATTTCTCGGCTATTTCGCTGCTATTTCTCGGCCAAAACTCTCAGAGTAGTTCATTCATGTGCGGTCTATGCGATGGTGAACTTCCTAATGCTGCTGAGCCGTGCCCTACTGCGGAATGCTATGGGTAAAATCGAGTTTCTTGATCACCCATTATTACTGCATCTCCTTACATGGGCGTATTCTTGTAGGCGAACATCAACCATTGCAGAACGGTGCTTTATAGCCACATACGACGTACTGAGTCAGCCGAAATAACTCTTCGATACACAATTTGATGGGGTTTTGTATCATGTTCACATCTGTTTACATCTGATTACAACCGTAGGCTATCGAATGGGATCTGGGGTGCGTTCCAAGAATGTTTCCACGATGCCGTGGAAAGACAAATTACCTTTCCATGGACGAACTTGTTTCCCATGGCCACGATTTATAACTGTAAATTGCTTACACGTGGCCGAGGCTACGTTTCGATGGAAGCGTTTTGCCATGGGAATGTTCTTGGAACGCACCCCTGCAAGCCATAAGTAGCGACGAAACGTGGAAATGAGAAAATCTACAATCTTTTTGGTCCATTCCGTTTCCGTTTAATGTGTTTTGACCATTTTTCTTCCGTTTCCGAAAATTATGAAAAAGATTTTCGCACAGCCCTAGCCTTGATGGATATAAGCCCTGTGTTGCGATTTAACCAGGAATGTCTTCTGATCTTTGGCTTTATTCGTGTGTTTGGGAAACAGACGCAAAGAGACCTCTATATTGGGTTTGGACGTCTTCTTACAGAACACAAGACAACAGTTATGATTGACGGTATCGTTGTCTGTAACTGTGAATGAAGGTAAGACTGGCAATAGACGTTCGTCGCCTCATTTCGAGATTGGCGGTTGCGTGAAGAGCACCAGTTGCCGGGAAATAGCCGAGGGATAGCCCACCAGGATCCGCAGCGGCTCCTGGTGGGCTATTTCTCGGTTATTTCGCGGCTATTTCGCAGACAACGTGGTCAAGGCCGAGCATTGGCCGCGAATTAGCCGCGGCTATATCTCGGCCAAAACTCTCAGAGTGAGCGGTCGTTCAAACCAAAAAAGTTGCTATTTCTATTGTATACTCTAGCGGGCTGCCTATACTTAAGAAGTACCAAGGATTTTTCCAAACAAAGCTGCAAAGCAAAAAAAAAACTATGCAGCTTAGGCTTATTATCGCCGAGGGATTCTCCTCAACTCGGTAAAGCTGGTCAATAATAGTTAAACTTTATCCCCCAAATAAAAACTCTAAAAAGAACCCAACTTCTGTCAGTTTTGAAGTTCATGCAGGCTTTTCCTCCTGGAATTAAACCACCTTTTCCCCCCAAATGGAGATGAGGAAAACAAGAATACGAGGAGCACAATTAAAAGAAACATGCATATCAAAAGAAGCTGAGTAAAACAAGAATATAAGGAGCACTTATAAAAAACGCGAGCCATCAAAGAGTGTTGATAATAATGATGAAGTGGCTCGGTGAATTGTGACGTGCAATGACGAGGAGAAGCAGATCGATCGCGGTGAAGTCTCCAGGGGGCGAATAGGAGTTCGAACCAACGGCTGGGAGTTCGAACGGAAGTTGTCGGGACCTACGCCAACGTCGAGCGTTTCGCCCCTCGAGCGTTCGAACGCTGTTCCGATTGCTATTAGGCTGGAGTCGGACCCGTTGAATGCCTGAGCACTCGTGACTATGTTTCGCTGGACTATTGCCGTTTTAGTATCGAACTTGTTGCTCCGAAACATCCGCAGTTTATCCCAAGACATCGCTCACTGGCAGCTTTCGTGTGAGTGCTTTTGGAAATTCTCCTAATGTTCTGCTTTGGGGACGTTCCCTTCTCCTTCTGCGGTTTGAAGGCAGTTGTTCCTGGGAAGTGCTGCCCTCGTTCGCGGGAATTTTTCCCTAATGATGTCAGTCAACCGCGAATGCGCTCTTTTCGCGATCGGTCGCCAATAACCATGCTCGTTGCAGGTAACTTCCTCCTCTTTTTAATTTGAGTTGGGGTTGGGAATTTTTGTGACGTTCCTGTGTACGGGTTGGAGATGGAGGTGGTATTCAGAGCAAGGCGCTGGCATACTAGTATTTCTTGGAGAAATCATTCTCCTTCTTGATACTCTCGAATAAAAAGCGATAGCTTCTCATTTGCTCCGGTACTTCAGGGTCGTGGGTATGAGCGTGCTGGGCGTCGTAACATGACTTGTCTGCCATTGCAGCTTTTATGCGTACTTTTGGTTTGGATCACGTGTGAGACATGCTCTGCGATGTGTTGTAGAAATTGTTATTTTCAGTTCATAATTGTGTCACTGAAGGAGGGCATGTTCAACCACGCGAACGTGCTCTATCGCACTCGTTTCTGTGACGGAACTTCTCAGGTCACCCGAACTACAAGCAAATCGTGATTTGTTTTCGGTATCATGCTTCCTGTCTTACTACGAGTATAAGGTATCTTATGCGGTTTACCAACTGAAACTTATTTCACTTGTCCTCACTCCATAATGCTTTTATCTCGTTCGATCCTCAATATTTGATCTGTACTTTGAAGAACCCTTCCGGTAATTTATATTATTATCTGTAGAGCATTAAATGCTGATTAGCTCATGAACAGAATGCGAGGGAGTTTTGAAAATTTTGTATGATAATAACCATTGCATTTTTTTGTGTGAGAAGTATTGCTGTAAATGTAGACTGATATTCAAGTGTATATTAAGATTTGATTGTTTTGCTTACTTCGGGAACAGTCGCTGCAGTGCTTGTTGGTGACACCAGAGTTTGAAACAATCCTTTCATCCATCTCTTCGTTATTCCACTTTCAGCGAAGTGAAACGTTGCGCTTGAACTGTCCCTTTTCAATGTGTTCGAGGTGTGTTGAACAAGGCGATTTTGAATTCGCAAAACGTTCTCGAACTGGGGAGGACATTTTTCCATTGTAGTCTTTACTGATTAGGCGCTAGAAGGTGATGACAGATAGGAGGGCTGCGATACCATAAATGCAGTGTCTTCTGTAAATACACACTGACCTGAGTTTAGAAAAACAGTCTTCTGAGGGTTGTCGGCGAGATAAACAATTCCCAAATTTCATTTCACTCAATGCACCTGTGTGAATCAAAGAAGACTAAAACAATGGGTTACGGTAGATAAAAAGCCATCCGGTGCACAATAACCTAACGTTATCCACCGAAAGGTTAGTACACAACGTTGTTAGGGGCGTATTTACAAGTCTGTTGGTACCTCCTCATGGTGCCCCTGTTTCTACTGAACCCAGCAGACGTTCGAGCGTAAACAGGGAACGTTCGAGTTATGTAGTGTGCACAGCTATATCGCGGATGTATCCCTCCCATGCATTGCATGAAATTGTCGCCGTCCGACACACTAATCGTGAGACCTTTAGTCCGTAACACATTGGTTTCTGTACGTAAGGAGTTCAAGTAGTTTGGCCACGAGCCACGTTTTCGCCACCCTGAGTTGCCGGCCATTGTCGAGTGATATCCAACAATGTGCGCTGTTCAGGCTTCTATTTCCATGCACCGTTTGCTGAAGCTCGCCTCAAGGATAGATCCGTTATCAACGTCGGAGAGTGCACCCTTTTCTCCGGTAACGCTGATGACAGGAGCGTGGGAGACTGTGAAATAGCTGTAGGGAATAACTACAATGGTATGATCGCAGTATTCAGCAGTAGAGGAATTCCCCTGTAGTTCATGGGGTGCGTGACGGATAAGTAGTGGAAAGGTACGATGTCTCTACTAATCACGTATCTTTTTGCTCATCTATAAGGCACGGATGGTGTTGATCATTTCACGAACCCTAGACGGAGGGAGATCTTCCAGCATTTCAGCGGTGATGTTGTCATCTCCACCTTCCACACAATCCCAAACTTCAGACTCAGTAGGCGGTTTTTCGCTGACATCATAATGTGCTCTCTGATCATGCGGGAGCTCATGTACTGATGCCGCTGGACGATTCAATGCTGAACTGAAATAATCTCTCCATACTGGCAGCATCGCATCACCAACTGCAACTCCACTGGGCGTGTTCGGGACAGGCGAACATCTCCTCATTTTGCCGCTTTTATTCCCAAGCCTTCTCAGACTGTTTAGTCTGTAGGTGTTCGCTAGTGAACTACAATATGATATCTGACATATATTACAAAAAACATCGGATGAATTAGCAATTGTGGCTGAATGGTTTGTGGTACAAAATCGATTTTAACGTTTGCCGTGTTCCCGTTTGCCGGTCATTTTTGAAGTTCGAGGTTGCCGTTTGCCAAAATTTTAATTCCGTCGCCGCACACCCTGACCATAAAGTCTTTGTGAAGGTACATAAAGGCAGTCCGAAATAGAATGTCCGCTCATGCAGTCGCCGTGCGTGTCTAACGGCTGTCGCGAAGGCATTATTGGAACTTGGAAATTGTTTAGCATGAATACTTCTTATCAGGTGGCGAATAAGCTCCCAATTAGCTGTTTGCAGCCAAGGCTTATCAAAAATGATCCCTTAGCGACGGTCGCTCCACACGCACGCCGACCGCTTGGGCGGACAGTCCCATTTAGACAAACTTTATGTATTCGAACTCAGAATATTCTACAGTATCTTTTTCGATCCTTCAATTATTCTGAAACATTTGTTTCCAACTGATATACATTCGACGCAAAATGACTCGCCCACTCGATGTCTGGTCCTCTGTATCCGGCAGAAAACAGCCGACGAATGGATCCGCGCTGATTAAAAATCGGACTAAGTGCTTCAGTCCTTATGCAATGCTGAGCCCAGAAAATGCGGTATCAGTCCTTGCATGGACAAAGAGTTCTCTGAAGGGCATCGTGCGGAAGCCAAGCCACTTATTTTTATGCCTTCATCCTCTTAGCTCAGCCCAGCGTGTCCCAGTTGCACAGTTTGATTCGTGAAAATACATCATTTCGAAGACATGAGAGGCCTAATTCCACCAGTCGTCAATCACAATTTGATCCCATACTGATCGAGCTGAATGCGATCCAGCATAACTGTTGTGAAAATCGATATGGCGTCGGGGTATTTGAAGTGTTCCTTCTCCTCTTCGACTAACGGGATGTATCCACTCAAGAACATGGAAAAATAGAGTCAGGAAATTCGTGGTGTACGACGCCTTCAAAGCTCGAATAGATTCTTGAAGGGGTAGTTCCTTCTATGGATGTACCGCTTGTGTAAACAACAAATAGGAGCTCATGTCGCAAAGGGATTGCTCTGGCTCCAGTTCATCACATCATTCCTATGGGCGTGGCCCAATACTCGAGCGGAGGCGGGGCATGCACCGAGACGACCACGCTGGCGCGCATATAAGGCAACCGAGATGGGGGAGCGAGATAGTTGCGGACTGCACAGCTTCGCGAAGGGAGCAGCCTACGTGGCGCCGTTGAAGAGTGACGGTTTCCCCTTGACCGAGAGCAAGCCTAAGTGGCATCAGACGCTTGCCTAAGTGGCCTAGTCTCGCCTCGGTTCGCTATTCACCTGTGTGGTACTGTATTGTAATTGATACCTATTTATCTAGTGTAACTCGGGTATTGTCTGTATTATTGTGAATCATAAACAAGTATTAATTCAAGTTTTCTGCACTGTGACTACGGTTTGATCCCGTGATATCTCGAAACAGCTTGGTCCTGTCATCTCATACCCCTAGACACAGCCATACCACCGGCAAATGGGAGCCGAACCTTTTTGGAATTGAGATATCATTGATCGACCAGCGCCCAGTCGAGACCAAGATTTCGTTATACATCGGAAAGTGCAAATTCGACAGCCTTGTACAGTCAAGGCCGAGACAATTCGAGATTTCGAAACACCTTCGATAGTGCAAGTTCGAGAGTGCACGCGTCTGGGTCACATCCTTCGAGCCTTCGACAGTCAAGGCCAAGAGTGTGTGATTTCGCAAGACTTCTGAAAGTGCAAGGTTCGACGTGTACGAGGCCGCAACGCTTCCGCGTCGCAGCAGTGATTGATCGAGACGCACACAGCATACGTGTTGTCAACGCGTTTGAAGGTGTGAGACCAAAAGGGCAAACAACTGTCTGGTTGTCTTCCTATCTCTGTGTCTCCGAACTTCAAGACCAAGTCAGGCCAGGCCACGATCGACGATTGATTTCCGATCGCGAAGCACGTGATTATCACGCAGAAGCAGTGAATCAACCCAAGTGTCTCAAGGGTGGACAAAAGAGGAATAATTCAAAATATGGCGCAAGAAGTAGGTGACGAGCACGTCAAGAAGGCGAAGGACTTCACAGAAGAGATGCTAAAGGATGGATTGGAGCAGGTTATGGAGGAACTGAAATACCTTCCGTCGAGATTGAGCACCGTCTTAGACGAGCGCAGAGTTTCCAAAAAACATCGAGAAGCATCTGCGAAAGAGCTAGCCAAGATGCTAACAGAGACGTGTTCGAAGCTGTGCGAGCTCAAGGAAGCAGCAAGTCTACACAAAAGGCTCAGTGCAGATCTGTGTGAAACACTGAACGAGAAGGGAATAGAATCAGCCGAAGACTGGAAAGACTATGTGTCAGTAACGGATCAAGATAGTGAATTGATCAATGATATCTGCCAGGTGCTGAACACAAACAAGGTGCAGGTTAAAACCAAGTTGCTCAATCTTATGCAACACGCTGAAGGGAGCAGAAAGGTCGAGAAGAAGATCGACTGGCAGGATGAGCGAACACAAGACGAACATTACAGATCAGATTTTGATTTGAATGAGATGCCAAGTTTGCAATCCAGAGGACTACTGAATCAGACGCAAGATATACCACCGCCGACTGATCGTGGATACGAGTCTGAGCTAAGAAGACAGCCACCTTGGGAGCCTATAACCAGACAACCAAGAAAAGAGCTGTTGAGATCGGGTACGCAGAACGATTTAGCTGCTCTGTTGCAAGCCATGTGTGCCGACCCAGGAGTTTTTAAAGGGTCCGAGGAGGAAAACTACGGTGAATTCATCAGGAGATTGAGACGCAAGTACAAAGGTGTAGTCACCAAAGACACGACATTGATAGATCTTCTCGGAGATGATCACCTAGGTGAGCGAGCCAAGCACATCTTCATGACTATTCCGCAGCAAGTTCGACAGCAGGGCTTTCATGCCGTAATGGAGGAACTAGGTTCGATGCTAGCTTGTGACTCTACAGCAGCAAGAATTCGTGCATTGACGACGTTGAGGAACCTGCGGATCAGACCAAACCAAGAAATAGCAGATTTCTGTGTGACATTGGAGAAGTTTGGTCGAAAAGCGAACCCAGAGTGCTCGATAGAGGGACGATCTATGGAATATGCGCAGGTACTGCTTGAGAATCTCACAAACTGGCCCGAGTACGTTCAGTTGATAGGAGTGCTGCATCGCACAGAAGCGACACAAGCTTACAACGAGATCAAGCAGCTTGCAATCAGCATTGAACAGTCGAGAAAGTTGTGTTGCCCTGAAAGTAGTAGCGTTGGCCGAAGGCATAGCGATTGGAAGGAAAGATCGAATGAAGCCTACAACCGTCAGATGGCTCGACAACCATATGGAGGTAAAGAAGCAAGACCAAGATTATCGGAGCCAGTAGGAAGAGACTATGTTCAACGACAACTGCCTCAATCCAGTAGTCAATTGGAACCTTCGGGCGAGATCGACTCGAGAAAGTGCTATAGATGTTCTGGATACGGACATATAGCGAGAGATTGTCCAGGGCGAGTCGAAGAACGTGAACGCCAAGAGATCTTGCCACAACAGCCTACGGAAAACACATTGTCATCGATTATTGATAAAACAAGAAATATGGTCATAAGGGCCGCAGGTTGTGATTCCATAGGAAAACGAATGATAATCGAAGCACAAATGCTCAATGTCAAGGTGCTTGCTTTGATAGATACAGGATCGATGATAAGTATTGTACCGATGAAAGAATGGAAGAAGCGCGGAGTAATGGGTACAACATTGACAGGCTTCAGCTTGTGCCGATACAAGGCCGCCGAGTGTACGATGCTTCCAATAACGAGAGGGAATTCCTGGGAGCAGTACGAATCAAGATAAAGCTCGAGAATAGCGTGAATGCTGAAGTTGCGTTCTATATTTCTCGTGAAGACGATGACGAGATTCTTCTCGGGACGAATGCGCTGGAAAGCCTGGACGTGATGTTGAAAATAGGAGAGCAAGAGGCACGCACAAGAGAAATCTCTGAGAAAGAGAAAAGTTCAGTTCGAAATACGAAGGTTGCACAATGCACCAAGAAACCGTCATCAGTGGAAGTCCTGTGTGGAAAGGCGAAAAGAAAGCCTTCAAGAATATTTTGGCGGTCAAGTGAAGAAAGGTTACACGGTGCACCTCACAAGAACAAGAAAGCTCAGCAGCGAGCCGTAGCACCCGATAACCGCAATGCAGACGTTTCCTCAAGTATCCCCGATGATAGGCAAGAGACCGTCATGTCGAGGGGCAAGAGAAGTAGAGCAAAGAGTAAAAAAATTTTTTGTAAAAGTTGCAATTCCAGAGATGTTGAGTGCGACCCCTGGAACCTCTACGACGCTACACGGAAGCGATCGCCAGAAGTACAGAAGCTAGCGATGGATCGGCCGCCGAGGTCGTCGGCTCCCCGATGGGGAGGAGTGTAGCAAAGGGATTGCTCTGGCTCCAGTTCATCACATCATTTCTATGGGCGTGGCCCAATACTCGAGCGGAGGCGGGGCATGCACCGAGACGACCACGCTGGCGCGCATATAAGGCAACCGAGATGGGGGAGCAAGATAGTTGCGGACTGCACAGCTTCGCGAAGGGAGGAGTTTACGTGGCGCCGTTGAAGAGTGACGGTTTCCCCCTTGACCGAGAGCAAGCCTAAGTGGCATCAGACGCTTGCCTAAGTGGCCTAGTCTCGCCTCGGTTCGCTATTCACCTGTGTGGTACTGTATTGTAATTGATACCTATTTATCTAGTGTAATTCGGGTATTGTCTGTATTATTGTGAATCCTAAACAAGTATTAATTCAAGTTTTCTGCACTGTGACTACGGTTTGATCCCGTGATATCTCGAAACAGCTTGGTCCGGTCATCTCATACCCCTAGACACAGCCATACCACCGGCACACTCATACTATTCCGATGACTCCGTATCAACGTAGATATTTAATATCTCCAGATATCGTCAAATTCCTCATAAACAATGCACAATGATTAATACAAAACACAACAACAAAAGTGGGCTTGAAAAGACATTATGGCAGAGCTGGGTGAATTGATAAGATTTTCCTAACAAAACATGAAACGATGAATAGAAAATCAAAAGCTCTTCGACTCTGGAACGAGTTCTTATATAAACTACTATATATGTATGTATACATCTATACGAATAACTGACATCTCTACCTCTGTACGACCGCTTCTAATAGAACTGGGGCCAGCAAAAACGACCCCGTGCTCGCTGCCATAATATATATTGTCCCGTATCACAGTGTTTTCGGTGTTGAATGATCAAAAGGTTCCTGCTGATGTCGTTGCTGCTATTGAGGAGAAGTTCGTGGTCGAGCAATTTGTAGGAAAAGTCGCGGTCCACTCGCCTTCACAAATGTCACAGCGGACAGCTGAAACAGCATTTTGGGCTCCTTCACGAAAAAACTTTTGAGGAAGCGAAATAGTCCTGATTTTGTTTACTGTTCAAGGGACAAACGTTATAGTTGATGGAAAAATTGAGCTTAATTTAATCGTATGCCTGATTTTGCTGAATCGTTGTTGCAGAAAAATTACCGAAAATGAATAAGTGTTTTCTGTGGGACAGGGGCTGTCTACACACCGAGGGAGGAGTTGTCCCTTTTTTGCAGTTTGAAACGTCAAGCCATTCAACGCTAGCGAAGTGGTCCCGAATGGAATTAGAGCCGCAAAAGGCGGGACAACTCCTCCCTTGATGTGTAGAGAGCCCCTGTACCATTTTTTGTCGATGAAATATCACCTCATAGGCACTGTTAGGGCTTGTAAAATGTTCCGAAGCAGTTTTTCCTCACATCGATCGACTAATCGAGGGCGTTTATACTGAGAGTACTGAGCTAACATCAACCCACCTGATCGGTAACCGGCAGCGCATTCACCGCCAATATCCGATCTCCGACTTTCAATTTCTCTGCGGCAGCCGAACCGGGTTGTAAGGAGGTGACGAGAATTCCACGAGACCGCTTACCGATGCCCATTCCAAGCTGTTGGTCGGGTATCTGAACATGATGTCATGAGGTCTTCGAAAGATTACAGATGCTCTTTCGAATACTGCCCAGCTTGTTGCCTTCTTGGACTGGATCAAGCATACAAACCTAGAAGGCCGGGTTCAGCCTACCTTCCCCTTTCAAAATATTTGGTGCACGGCTCCGAATTTGAACAAAGTTGGGAGCGGTCCTGGTGTTCGAGCTCGGGCGACTGGAACCTCGCCGACTACTGACAGCATATTGACAACAAGCTGGTGCCTTCGCCGATAAACTATCTGTACCAAGCAATCCACCACCCCATTATAATCGTCTCGAAATTTCTAGTCTAGTCGAAGAGAAGAGGGAGAAAGGACTCAGCGTCGTCGCACTCGTTCGTGGCAGTTGATGCCACCAGTAGCGCACAGCGGCGGAGATCACAAGCATGCTGTTCGTTGTCTAGACTAGAAATTTCACTAGGTGTATGAATATGTTTTGAGGTTTTTTGTAATTCTGACCCTTTATTCAGTGAACACGATGAAATACATTTCATCAAACTGCTGTCCATAGTTAATTACTACTTTCTAATATGTTCTGAGCGGTATATGGATTCCACGTTTGGAGAATATCTCTTTCTCCGATCCATGAACAGTACCAATTTTCGGATTCCTAGTAAAAGTGAAGTAGTGCTCAACCAGGCCAACGCCGAGTCACCGTGCGGAACAAGAGCTAGTCGGAAGGAGCGGAGGCTGGAGCAGCTATGTTGGACCTCTCCCCCTGAAGCGCAGGAATCATACCACCGTCGCGGCGAAGTATGAGAGAAATCAGTATCGATCAATCGCGGCGACACTGGGGCTTCTGAGGGAATATATTAATTTGACAAGCAACACAGCCACTCGTTCTACAAAACGGGATGATATCTTCATCCGAGATCGGTTAAAATCTTCGATTTCATTTCCATTCCGGAGATTTTGAGCAAGCATGTATGTATATCGCTGCGATAACATCGGCACCACGCTCCATTCGTCAACGTGGCGACAAATCGCGGCGATATGCACATTTGCCTAAAAAATCGGAAATGTGGTTGAAAACGCCAGTTTCCACTATTCTCAGATGAATATCTCATCCCATAAAGCCATGAACTGTCTTTGTGCTAATAAAAAGAATCGATTTCTTCCGGAGCGCAAATTTCGCCGCGATTGATCGATATCGCTGTTTTTCACGCATCGCCGCGACGGAAGTATGTATGATCCCAGCCTAAGCGTCTCTAAACGTTCCAAGAGAATTTTTTTTTGCGTGACGTTGACGTGCTGGAGCACCGCCTTTTCATGCATTAATACATGATATGTGGGCATTCAGGCTCTAATTTTGGGATCGACTGCATAAATTAATGTTGATTGCATTCTAATATGATGGTTTCTATGGACTGGAGCAGCTAGTTTTCATTTAGAAAATTTTTGAATTTTTTCTTGAACGTTTTTTTTTACGAAAACGTCAAGTTAGAGAAAATTCTTCACGGCGTTTTTACTAATGGAACATGTACCCATAAGCTCAAAGGCATCGTAAGCGCAGAAAAGCTTATATTATTTTTTCATGTTTTTGTGTAGCTTGACCTCTCTAAAGAAGGAAAATGTCGAAGGGACCCACGAAAAACCTTCATTTGTAAAGACAAGCCCTGGAGAACTTATTGTAAATATGAATTTGAAATTCGCGCCAAAATGGTTTTCGAAGTTTTTTTTACACGTGGAGCCTGTGCCGTAACTGTTTTTCATGTTCTTTGACGGTTGCATCAACATTTCATGAAAAAGTGCTACATAGGTGACTGCTGAGAAAGAACTGGTGATCCCCTTCCAACCTCACAACCCTACGCTTTTGACGCGTCAAAGCTCACCGGTGTGGTGTATAGTTCGGGTAACCAGAAAAGGGATAGCTGCGGACACCTCAGCAGACTGCGCTGCGTCGTGAGCGCCCACGAGAAATGTGGTGATCGATCGGCGCACGCGAGAGGCGCGTGGCTAGCTGAATGGTCCGCAGCTATCCCTTTCGTGGATACATCCACCATATCGGGCTCATTCATGAAATTGAGCCTTAAAAATGAAAATTGGTTTTTTAGCGCGAACCATGCCTTTGATATATCAATCGGTGCTACCTCAGCCGTTCTCTGCCTCAGTTGACACGGTTAGAGCAAGAATAAAGTATGTCGTTTACACTTTAGCGGAATGACGTACATAGCTAAAATTTTGAAGGCCGTTGATCAAGTTGTCAAGTTCAGGTCATCAATGCTATTGGATGACCAGTACGTTTTGCAACCTTCTTCGTTCCGGAAGTGGAATAAAAACGAGCGTTTTCTTGCTAAAACACTTTTCATACCCAAGAACTTTCAAAATGCGTTTCCGCAAGCACTGCGACGGTATTTTTTAAGCAATTTCCTGGAGTTCCTTTTTTTTATCGCTCCAGCCGCGAAGCGGCTGCATAGGTTTGGTTTTAATCGACACTTTTTGTGATCACAAATGATTTTTGTTAGCAACAGAGAGCAACTATCCTATTCCATGCTTCTAGGCTACATTCAATAAATGTCTCGCTCCAAGTTTAAAATCGAAATCCACAGAAATAGTCATGTTCCTGGCCGCCTTTCGAACAGAAAGCGCCTTGATGACATGAAGACCTTCACGTTTTCTTGTTGTTGTTACTTCTTCGATGAAGAAAACAGGCCTACCAATTCCATCACAAAGATTATGGCTTCTAAGCGTTTGTACCTTTAGTTAACACGAAAAACGAGCATCCAAGAATTGCTCCAACTTCAGAGAACGTCGATCGCTCAGAAACCTTCGAGGTGAAGTTGAGCGATAAAAATGTGATGAGGCTACGGCTTCGACATTCGAACAATCATTGTCACTCGAGTGTGAAGTATAGGAAAGGATTACTTATAAACGAATGGTGACAACATGAAAAGGAGTGAAAGGAGAACGCGATTGTTCTCCTCACATGATGTGGCCGTAGTGTTGCCCCACCCAGAACACAACTCTGCTCATTCTACAGATAGGCTCAAGAAGCACATTTCTCAACTCCAAACAAAACGATAGATTCAATAATTACCTTTTTCAGTTCCAGTAGTAACGTGTCACTTCCTTCTTCTTTCAATTCCTTCAATAGTTCGATGCCCTGCAAGTTCCGTTCTTCATCTTGTAAGCTACGCTGAAATGTTTAATTGAAGTCATTAGAGAAATTTGAAGCGGGAATGGACAAAATTGTACTTGATCCGCGCCGCTGCTTGGCTCCTCTGTGACTGGCGACAAATGGACGTCAGCCTCAGCGAGGGCTTCTCCATCCGGAGAAGTGTGGGTGATGATGGGTCGAATCGGAGGCGCCGGAGGGGGCACGTCTCGTCGCTCTGAGGAGACTGACGGCATTGCGTCGTCATTCTGGAGTGTGAGTTTTGTGAGCATACATCCACCGAACGTGAATGAGTGAATACTTAAAAATAGTTTACCCTAGGGGTGGTCTGGGACGCCCTCGCCATCGCTTCGGCCGCTGCATGCACTCGATTCGCGGTCTCTGTTATCTTCCATCGACCAACCTGCAATCCAAGGTAAACATATGTCTGCTGCTTATTCCGCTGGAAAAATCGGACAGGAAATCGAAGACTTTTGGATTCAAACGAAGAGCGAAGAGGCACATTGCCTTTTTGAAATAATGTTTAGATCCAAAAAAAAATCTGTACAGATGTTCTGACAGACCTTGAGGCAAACCCGTCCAACGCATGTCTTTAGCATAGCTGCGACATCCTCCTGCATTGAGTTCGTTACGTCCTGCCCGTTGACAGCAAGGATCTGAAACAGCGTCCCGTATTTACAGATTCAGTATTGATTAGCGCCACTTCAATGACGTAGGCATCAGCTTCACTGGATTCAATGCCAAAATCAGTTTGCCAGATTTGATAACGGGTGAGCGCTAAAGTGCTACGCAAATTTTGAACTAACTACAGGGTGCTTTTTAAATATGGCGACAAAAGTTTTTAACTTTTCCTTGCCTACATATGTGCGTCGCTAATCATCCAGTATGGTATGTTCTTTTCAGCAAACCTCTCTCTCCAACTGCACAAAGTTTCGGTTTCAAAATTGTTTTTGAAGCAAATGGTGAGCGAAAGCCTGAAAGGTCCCTGATTTTTCACAGTAGAACTCGTCATTGAGTCGGCTTCGGAAATTGTTGCTCATTCCCCATGTGACCGTGAAGAAATGTTCCAATGGGGTCATTTTGAAGCAGAGGGTGTCTGCTTGAAATCTTGTCATAGCTGTGGCCCTTGGATCCTCTACTGCAAGAACGCGAGGGCAAATTGCCGAAATCCATTTTTGTGCCAGGTCAGTGTTCAAGATAGCTGAAATCGCGCCAATTTTTCGTTTACCTGACGACTTACAGGCGTCAAATTTGGGGCATCGGCGCTCTAGAAGATTTCCTATCGATCTGTACACACACATATTACCAACTTTTATCAAAAGTCGATAAAATCGAGTATCGATTTTTTTGAAAATCAGCGAGAAGAACGAAATTCGATGAAGAATGTTTTTCCGCACTTGACTACGAAGTTAGCCGCCTGTATGTCTTCAGGGAATGCAAAAAAAATAACGAAAATGTGGATGCGCTGAAATTGACAGAGCTCAAGTATGGAATTCAGCAACTTGCCTTCACGTTGTTCTAGTAGAGAGCCTCTAGACTTCAGTTATGATACGATTTCACGCGGACACCTTCTGCTTCAGAATGACCCCCGGAGCAGTAATCTAAGTCTGCATACGGGAAGTAAGTAGGAACGATCATCGAAGAAGACTGCGAGCCGATTGATTTCTTACAAATTGAGGACCCCTCAGGCGCTTGCCCACCATTGATTACCAAAATGATTTCATGCTGCGAGACTTTGTACGTTTTGAGAGAAAGGTTTATAGGAAGGAACAGACCACAGAAGCCGATTAGGCACGCTTATATGCCGACGTGATGAGATTTGAAAGCTTGTCACCATATTTAAAAAACATCCTGTAGAGTGCCAGCGCTGGGTGCCAGGTAGTGTAAGTGAGAACATGTTTGCCTTTAGAGCAAGCCGTGCGGGTTCGAGTCCTGCTGGAACGAAAAAAATTTTATACAACTCAGCCGCTTTGGTCACTGCAGAAATATTTGCTGTTCGCTACATTCGAGGAGTGCGTACTACTGATTCCGCAGCTATAGAAAGAATGCATTTGTTTACTTGAAAAAGGAGTTGCTGTGACGAAGAAGGATGACACTTATTGTCTTTTGACTCGCAGAATAAAGCATTTAGGACTATGCTATACTGCGTCACGGAGACTATCGCTGCTTTCAGCGACAGGTGTGCTAGTGAGCCCAATTTCAATTTGACCAAACGCAGACTTGTGGCTGAGGGCAGCGAAAGATCTGCTTTGGGTCAAAGTATACAATGGGGCTCAGAAGTCAACTCGAACCACTCATACTGCAGCATGCAAGCATTAGTATTCATTCCTAATTAAGATGCTCGGAGAAGATTTTAAAAGAATCGCCCTAAAGGCAGCATACACGCTCGTAAACGTAATTGAGATATGTTTACACAAGGTGCTGAGTTGATCGCAAAACGCTTGGCTCCGGGCGAGATTGAACCAGCATATTCCCTTTCCGGGGGAGCGCCTTATCGCACTGCACCACCGAAGCCCCAGCGCTGCTCTCACTCAACTGCTCGGTAAATCTTCACCGAAGCAATCATCCTTTCACCCGCATAACGGGATGAAACAGGAATACCGCCAGAGACTATCTAACAGTCGTAGACCTGTCAAGATGATGCCCTAGTTAAGTCTTACACGATTTTTGGATGTTTTTTGCCGTAACTGCAGTTACGGCAAAAAACATCCAAAAATCGTGTAATTGAGATAATCACGGAATTAGAATGGTATGGCGCCCAACACAACGCTCACGCATTTTGAAGCGTCAAAAACGACCCACAATGACGCTACACGAGTGAGAAGTTGGCCCCGCCCCCTGTATTTGCGTCCTCTTCCAAAACAGGGGTGCTGGGTCATTCCCACCGTCTACAACGTTTGTGGGTGGTGAATAGGTGAACCACACACATCGACGAGGGTGGAAATGGCCCAGCACCCCTGTTTTGGAGGAGGACGCAAATGCAGAGGGTGGGCAAATACAGGGGCGGGGCCAACTTCTCACTCGTGTGGCGTCATTGTGGGTCATTTTTGACGCTTTAAAATGCGTGAACGTTGTGTTGGGTGCCATACCATTCTAATTCCGTGGTTATCTCAATTACGTTTACGAGCGTGTATGCTGCCTTTAAGGCCTCGGCATAGTGGCAAAGCTGCGAGCAACGCCGCTTTGAGGCAATGATGGAGGGTGGAGAGCGCTACGAAGTTTGACCTTGTACGCGAACGCGCCGCATTGCCTGTCGCAGGGTGGGGGTTGCAGAATGATTCGCCCGCCGCGGCAAACGCAAGCTTGCCACGACACTCGCTGCGGGAAGAGCAAGGCGACTGTGGTTTTCATGACGAAATGAAACCCCAGAAAACCTCCGCGATCTAATCAAAATCACACTCTGCGGGGTTGTCGGCGACGCACCCACAGAAATTTTTGGCCACGCCCTCAAATGTTTGCTCGCCCGCGCCGCTCGCGCCGCCTATGCCGAGGCCTTCAAACTTTCAGAAACTTTTCCACCTCCGGAAATCAGCTTCAGAATCCAAAAAATGTCAAAGATTGTCAGTTTTATCTTGCTTTCACAACAATTTTATACTCTTCACGAGTATCAGTTACCATGACCACCAAAATCAAGGGGATTTATTAACCCGTGATAACAATTAGAGAATTTCGTAGGCCTTGATTCTGGTTTTGAGCGCTGATGGATTAATATAGACTAATCCCCATAATTTGCCCAGGTACATAGCACCAGCAGATGACCGCGCAAAGGATAGAAAAATATTGAAATCCGGTGAATCCAGCTGTCCATCGTATATCAACTCTATCAACGACGCAGTTACAGCTCTGCGCAGACAGCTGCCTCAGATATCTTCGGCACAATATGAGATTCTCGCTTAATGAAACTACTGTAAGGAGAATGAAAAGCCAAACATTTTGTCGATGACGTTAGCATACAAGCTTTCTATGAAAACTTAGAAGAAGTTCAGAAGCAGGAGGATGTACCTGGTCGCCTGTCATTAGTCGGTTGTCCGCTTCAGCTGCTCCGCCTTTCACCACTTCGCTCACATACACGCCCGGCTCGTTTTTTCGCCCAACTGAAGTGCAAGGAATTATCTCAGCTACCCAAACAATCCGTTACAAAACACTCAACAGCCGTTATTCTGAGGACCCTCTTGATCTTTGAAAAAAGGATCTAGGTACCAGGTTCTCAAGAAAATTTTTTTTTACACTCTTCGTTTTCTTTCGATAATGAGCTGGAAAGAGGCTAGATTCTATTTCAAACTTTTCGCTCAGGCGTTGAGAACGCCGCAAAGGTTCTCGAAGACGAACCCTCGCAGTTCATTCACTCCAATAGGATAAGCGAAGAGATACTACGCATCAACCCTCTCACAAATCGTGGGCAAACTGATTCTTCAGGTATTCAGTGTGGTTTTGAAAACCTGAGAATAGAAAGGTAACGGTCCAGGACCTGGAGTAACCATTCAGTTTGAGGAAACGAATGTAGAAATAAGGAGGCTGAAATTTTGATGGAATCTGACGATCGGATTGAGACGAGTGCCCGATATCAGTAGATGAATACAAGAACGGAACACTCGCTTTCGTGAGTGCAGAACAACTGGTGAAGTCAACGATTTTCACAATAATCACCTATACTTAATCCAAGCCCTCGACCAGGCTTCTTCACCAACTCTACTTCAAACATATTGTAGATCTGAGTGGGATCAAGCAAACTCAGTTGAAGATTCACATCGCGGTAAATCAGTAGCCGAACCTGGAACAGCAGAAAATTAATCACCGTTGCTATGAGAATGAAAAACATGAGAGAGCATCTACCTTTGGAGGAGTTCGTCGAAGGGAAGAAATTGCCTGGTCGTGAGTGACCCCGCGAAGGGAGACGTTGTTCACCTGAAATTCAGCACATACAACAAGCGTGGTGGGTTTGAAGGCAGCATTCGCGCCAAAGAAATAGGCCCCGGTCATAGTTGGCCGATCGGGTGTAGCCAGCCCGGTCGATGAGCCGGACCAGCCAATTCGACACCTGCTGCTTCGTGAATGCGTTTCCGGGACTCTGCGCCAAAGATGTTTTGTCACCGGACTCGTCTGACTTGAGCCCAGTGAAATTGCGGTTAGATCCACCCTGAGCCAAAAAATATCAGGAAAACGGTACGCCACCTTAAATGCGGTGAAAACTGCTTTGACGCTATTTTGAACCAAATTACGGCGCAAGAGTGCGAACAAAGTGTGTATTTTCGACGGCGTGTTGCGTAAATGCAATGAAGCCAAAGAACATGATTAGGAATAAAAACTTGAAATTATTGTCCTTGACCGAAGGAAGCTTTAAATTTCAAGAATGAATCGATTTGATCATTCACACGTGATAGGCATAGCTTTTCACGCCACCTAGAAAAGTGGGGAGCTTCTTCTACACCCTGTATGCTGGAGTCCACCAAAAGTTGCACATCTGCATATCAATGAGAAGCGGTTGGTTTGAGATCAATATACGTGAAACTCATTGGAGCGCATAGCTCTCGCTCAAGTGGTAGCGGAGGCAATGCTACGGGATTCAACCATATTGATGGCACTGAAATGGGAGGAAAAAACGAGTTATTCAGGCTTTTCGTACAGTACGCCTAAAGAAGAACTATCAGCTTGTTTGCGGAAAGCCACCCATGATCACTCGCATTTTCAAAATTTGAGCTGTTTTCATGGCTGAACCATTTGAGCTGTTAGTTATACTCACGAAGGTGAAAGCATTTTGAGAGTTTAAAAACAAAAAATTGTTTGGATAGTCATGGCTGCTGCTCCTTATTGGTTCCTATTTCACATTGCTGCTTTCCATCAATTGAGCTTCATGAAAACCTCACAAGATCATTAAAAATCATCCCGTCTGAAACTCGTAAGTTCCCTCGACCAACTCAAATGTTTACGACGATCCTCTCCGCCGGCCGCACGTTATTCGATCTCTTTCTTCTGTATTTTGAGAAAATCTGACATTTTTCAGGTCGTCTTATGTGATTCCCAGATTTAGAATCCTCGGACTTTGCGCTCAACTACTTTACTTTCAATTACTCTATAAATTTCGAAATGGCATTTATTTATCTTTGTCCGGGATGATTTCAGATCATCTGAAAAAAGGTCAATCAAAGGCAGGCTTCGCGGTAAAAACGATTTTTGAGCTCTCTTCATAAGAATGTAGACTTGGTCATTACTAAAGTGAAAATAAATGAAAAAACCCGGAAATTTGCGGAGAGAACGCTCGAATACAAGGAATACTGGCTAATTATGTACTGGTGTCGGCCGGCCCCCTAATTAACGAAAGTATCCTCATTGCTTGTTTATTCACCTTTTATTTTGTTGCCAAAGGAACAGGACACCCACAAAAATGAATTTTCAGATTTCATGCCTATCTTGGAGAGAGTCACACGCTGATTACAGTGTTATCTCTGGAATTGTCCAAGACCGCCTCTGAACAGAGGTATGGATCTTCAAAGATGCCTAGATTTTGAGGGTGAAAAATCGGTGGACGAGTTGACTCGGGCCTGTATTTCTCTTCATTCGCAATCGTTGCGCGAGAGCGAGCCAGGATAAGGAGACAGCCCGGCAGTGGACTGAAGAACGACGACTTGTTGGTGGAATTCGTCCATCCATCGAGCCGCTATCGAGTTCGGAAATCTGTTAGGGGCTGGGTCTGTGGTGGTCGCTTACATCTCGCTTATTTGAAGGAATTGAGATCTCGCATTTAGTACGTGTTATACAGGAGGTCCTCTACACAACTAGAAGAAAATCTTAAAATTTATATCTAATGGTGTACTGTGCATTTAAAGTCAGTGTCCACGATTAATCCCGTTCTCGAGGTTTCAGTGTGAAACACTAAGTTAGCAGATGCTGGAGAGGATACGGTCGAACAAAGCAGCGAAGACGGGCCAGCAATCGATAAAAGCGGCATTGAAAGTTATCCCAGTGCGCCTACCTATCCCGGTCCGCCCCCCATTCGGACGAGCTTGTGGCGCCGCACACGTTTCGATGGCAAATGGCCAAGCAACTCTGCCTCGTCCAGCCTGATCGAATCGCGCAGATTTCGCGATTAGCGAGCGCTTGCGGAAATCAGTAAGGCCCACGCTCTGAACGTTAGAAACCGTTATTTTGGCTTATTCTGAACATTTTTCTTCGCTGTTTCTTCACTATTCGATAGCACACGACCAAACAATCCCATTTCTGGGTCGAACTCGAGTGCGATATTCATCGTGAACACTGCCTTTAAAATAGTCAGCAGTCTCCACCAATGCTCAGAAATCACTTCAGAAACAAAATAAAAGTTGGCCAGACAGGCATTTATAGAAATCTCGATAACTGGAGACGGAGACACCAAGCAATAACTTGCTCCGGAGCGTTTTTTTTTCTGCAGCTTTTCACCTATTTTCGCATTTGTAATGACCAGATCTACATTTTAATGAGGATAGCAAAACAACCGTTTTGATAGCGAACTATGCCGTTAGGCTAGTTTGATTTGACACTTTACTCCCGGCCCTAGTGTCATGCGGTGAGAGATTAAAGAGTATGTAGGGTTGAGCAGAAAAAGAATTTTCGTGTTTCCTCTGCAAACCCTGCCTTCGAGAAGAATGCAATTATGAAAACCATTAGATGCTTAGTCGAGTAGTTTGTGGAGGACGACGGGCGCTAATTCCTCAGAGTGCTTAGAGAAAACTGTCACTGAACATTAGCTATAACCTTATATGAATAGACAGCAAAGAAATTGGAATAATGAAGCCATTCAGTTGCCGGACTTGTGTAGCACTTTAGCAAGCTCCTCCTGAAGCAAAAAGTGTACAGCTCACAGAGTTTCGAATCTCCCTGAGGGCAATGAAGAAAAGAAAAGAAAACATTCATGACTGAAAAGGGATGACAATGTTGGTTCTCCTCCGGTTTCAGACGAATTAGCCAAGGTCTGTAGGCTCTTCCTAAATTTTTAAGCCTCCTTCCTGAACATTTTCGGGATTTTTTCATCGATTCTAGTAGACTGATCGGCATGTGCGTGGTGGAGGGTAGATTACCTTCTATACATTTGCGATTCAAAACAAGTAGTAAGGCAGAGGCCTGAATTTTGTTCAGAGGGAAAATCTCGGTTACGAAAGCATCATAGCGCGCTTTCCGAACGAAAAAAGTTTATATTAAAAGTAGGCTTGCGGTGATGGTTTTAATAGTAGTGAATACTTACAAGAACGAGAAATATGTAAGTAGGAAGAAGCGCAGGAAAGGAAGACGCAACATATTGCCGTGAGTGGTACATAAAGTTTGTCCGCATCACACTGTCCGCTCACACAGTCTGCGTGCGTGTCGAACGGCCGTCGTGGAGGCATTTTTCCGACGAGCCTTCCCACAGCTGCAATCAGCTGACTGCTATATAATTCACTATTCGTGTAATTTTTTGCGCTGATAAACAGGTAATGCTTTCGCGACTGCTGCTTGACACAGGCTCTGACAGCGTGGGCGGACAGCCTCAACGGGCAAACTTTACGTACACTAGGGTGGAATCAAAAAATCAAATGTATTTACATCTACGCTATTCAGCCTGATAAAAAAGACGAATTTCTATCTGAAAAGCCGGATTTTCAAACATTCGGAAATCCGGCTACATTCAAAAAGTTGAATGATAGAAGAGTCGGATATGCGAAATGACAAAAATCCGACTGTATATTTGACAATAATCGAAAATTGTATTATTCACCTCAAGTACTTGATCTCCCGGCTTGAGGCGTCCGTCATGAGCAGCGGCTCCATCAGGGTAGACTTCGTGGATCACTACCGTACCCAATACCGTATCCGAACCACCAACTATTGACAAGCCGAGGCCCTTACCGTCCTGAAAAAGGAATGGTTCGAAAGATGCAATTGTTATGCGCTTCAAATTTTCACTAAAACTCTGCCGAGATGATGGTCCATTGTCACTAAAGTCTCATTTCGATCTGTTTGAATACAAATATTCAATAGTAGAAGGAAGGACAGGTAAAATACAAAATCAAACTAATTATATTTTTAACAGCAAAGTACTTAGCTGTTTTTTGCCCTCGCGATTTAGAAAACCCTTGCAAAGGCTCGATCTGGCAAAGGCATACTTCAAGGGCAGCGCTCATGGTGAAAAATGTCGTCAGAAAAAAACATTAAATTTTTGTTTCGTTTGAAAACAGTTGAACAACTGCGAGGGCAAAAAACGCGCTAATGAAAGTTATGAAGGCTCAAAGATGCCAATTCGTGCACATATGCATAACGCCGCCCGTGTAAAGACCCTAATAAAACAGTATCAGGGCATGGAGGAGCAATTTTTTTACAGAAAACAAAAACAAAAGTGTGTGTGTCAGTTAGATAGAAACGATGGAGCTCGAGAAAGGCCAAGTCAAAGACCAGAAGTCATGATCGAATATCAGTTTCAAACCAGCTCATGGTCCCTAATGCTACAAATCTTCTATGCCGGACACTAGACTCGTTTACCAGCAAAAGAAAACGGCCGATTTTAGATGGCTAATTCAACTCCAATTGGGCAAGCAAAAGAAGACTTGAGGAAAACAAACCCCACAACCAGAATTCATCGTGAACACTGGCTTTAAAGGCATAGTACACCCTCAGATATGAACTTCGAGATTTTGATGTATTGTGTAGAAGACCCCTCCTGTATAACACGTGCCAAACGCTAGATCTCAATTCCTCCATATAAGCGACCACCACAGACCCGACCCCCTAACAGATTTCCGAACTCGATAGCGGCTCGATGGATGGATGAATTCCAAGAAGTCGTCGTTCTTCAGTCCACTCCCGGGCTGTCTCCTTATCCTGGGCCAGTAGCAATCCCCCAATGTGACTCTAAAGAGGCAGCCAACCTGACCTTAGAACGAGAATCATTCTTGAAGAGTAGCGTTGAATGCAAAACCCTCCTTAGTCGACGTATTTGAACCAGCCCCTCACCAACCTACGAGACGGATGCCCAACACAGCGCCTTAGACCACTAGGCCACGTGTTCATGTGTGAGGGACTCGTTCTGTTTTCCTGCATATACTCCCTCCACAGTTCTTCGTATTCATTGTAACTTTGATCAAATTAGCAGTAGTAAATATGGGTTTCGGGAGCGTGCAAAATTGTCTATCTTTCAGATTTAATAAGTTTTCAACCTTGGATGATGGGATTTCGGAATTTTTCTCGGAAATCATCAAAGCGAGAGAATGTTAGATTCAAAAAACGATTTTGAAAATTTCTTGTTGGATGACCTCTCTTACCACTGAACCACGATACACAATACTTAGTAGTATGATTTTCGAGGATCGAACCTCGTGTTTTTGTCACAATGTACCGGAAAATTCAAAGGATTTTTTGGAATTATGAACCATTTTTCTCCTTAGTCTGTTTCACGCTCCCTAGTCAACATAGAAAGAAGTGAACATGAAGCGAAAGAGGAAAACGATGTTTAGATAGAAGCCGCACTTAGATGAACTATTATACAGCATTTAGTAACTAGTACACGCGGATCACGTAAGTTTCATGCATTTTCTGAAAAACGAAACCGTTTTTCAGCCATCTTTCTTAGATGGCTTTCTAAGCAAATCTGATTTTATTTGTGGTGAGCGATTATTGGAAAAAAATCTGAAAATGGTTGAATATGGCTACAGCAACTCTTAGGAATCGGAAGTTGAGCTTAGCATAGAACTAAAGCACGTGAAATCTATAAAGGAGACGTATTCATGACAGCTACGTACAATTTGACGTTAATCTCCCACTAATCTCCGCCAGGAATCATTTAAACATCAATAAAACCTTCGAACGTTTCGCCTGTCATTCCTATCAGCTGGCAGCGGAGCTGGATGACCGCCAGCCGACGGGTGCAATTGTTCCTTGCCCACCTAGACAACGAGATAGGCAGCCGTGCTGTGCTGGGGTGATAAGTGGACAGCGGACTGGTCGGATCGCAAGCGCTCCACTGCCCTTTCTTGGAGCTCACTTGCTTCAAAAAGTCAGCGCCATTGGACGTGCTCGACCCCATGACCGCGGTATCGACCCAGCTCCTATTCGCTCCGCGCGATGTTTCTCTTTCCTCTGCGGCGGTGAGCGAAGTCACCACCCGTATCTTGCAGTCAGCCACCTCACAAAAAACGCTCACTGCTCCCAGGTGGCTGACTGCAATGGTCATTAACTTGAGCGCCGCCTGTGCATTTCTATGCCGGCCCGTCCATATTGATAGCCGAGACGTGATTGACCCAGTCACAACGCAGTGACAGCCGGTAGCTGCCACCTTTCGGGGGGATTGATACTGGCCCAGGCTCGCTCTCGCGCAACGATTGCAAATGCAGAGAAATACAGGCCTGAGACAACTCGTCCAACAATTTTTCACCCTCAAAATCTAGGCATCCTTGAAGAGCCATAACTCTGTTCAAAGGGGATCTCGGGCGATTTCAGAGATACCACTGTGATCAGTGTGTGACTCTATCAAAGAGAAGCACGAAATCTGAGAATTAATTTTTTGAGTGTCCTGTGCCTTTAAGTGGCTCTTCTTTTGCGGCGAATATAGGCTAAGATCGGCATGCGTTTTAACGCCTCAGAAAAGGCGTTTTATGTGAACCCTCCGACAGAACGCCGTGTTCGTGAAAATGATCGCTGTTGAACTGGCGATCTCTTAATCCGCTTCCCGAGAACTTCAGCGCCTGCACCATTAACATATCACAATCGGAATTTCACTAGATCCAAAAAAGCCTTTACCAGAAAACATTTAAGTAAATTACCTTACCGCCGTGATCGCGTTGGCCAAGAGATTACTCGAACTGTTTGAATTCGTTTTAGCTTTATGAAAAAACCGAAAAAAAGGAAAAGAAGAAGAAAAAACCCCAAGGAGCGCTGGGATTGAGACAGCAGACCGAGAGATGAAGGTTGTTTCAGATGCTCAAAAGCAGAAAGGAGAATAATACCTCCAAACCTGTGGTTTCAAAAATAAACGTTGTCTGTATCTTTTTTTGCATCTAATTTTTTATACAAATTTTTAAGAAAAATCAAGTTTTTTTTCCAAGAGTAGGCGCCCTATGAGATTTATTATTGCATCTAAAACAATCTGCTGATGTCATATAATTTTTTGACCTAAGCTGAAGTCACAAATTTCTGAAAATACTTCGCAATGAATTCAAAAAATTACCGGGTTTTCGCTCGTAACTTTTTTTGCTTTGAACGTTATTTACCTAGTGAAGGTTGTTCCCGAAATAATCTGAAAGTTCCGCACAGGATCGAGCAGGATAGGATAGCTTGCTACCGGAAGATCGTAGACAATTACCGGGAAAAATAAAAATTTTGAGGATCGAGGAATTTTGAGCTGAAATATCCATATAAAAAATCAGGTACAATCCAAAAAATTCAACGAAATGATTACAGAAGTGTGTCATAAAAGACCTTTTAGTAAGGTAAATCACACAAGTGTTTATTTCAATCTGAAATTTCTAGTCACTTCGATTATTTTCTGTCCTATAATGTACACGGACCCCTTTGTATTTCGTGCTAAAACGCACTATAGCACATACGACCCCGCATAAGAAAAATGCTTTTTATACTTTCGAAAAGAAAAGCTAAATTCTATACTGAAATCCACCTATATTGTTATAGTCTCAATGCTCAATCAACTGGTTTAAAAGAATTAAGGCGAGGTAAGGTGGTGGACGTTGGCAAGCCGCGTTGGCAAATCGGTGCCTTTTTGCTCCAACTATTAGACGGGTCGCATCCCTAAGAAAAAGAATATCGGAACGCCTAGGGTTCAGACTTTTACGCAAATGGAAGGAGTAAAAACTTTCATGCAGGTTTTTCCCACGCTTCTGAAATTAGAGAACGAATAATAATCGAAAATACTTATCGTTAGGAAATTGATGGAGATAACGTGCCCTAATCTTAAATCGCGCCTCGCACACATGAAAGACTACGCCCGTAGAATTTTTTTTTAAGTGAAGCTTCCCTCCTTCCATCAGCATTTATGTTTCCACCCAGCGAAGCAATGACTGTCAAGATACGAAAATTAGTGTGAGTTAAAACTACACTCTAACAGAAACAATCACCCAGAAATTCATCGTTTAGCTAGGTCCTTCTCATGTTGTCCTTTCCGAGCAAATAATATGCCCTTGGTTACATTTTTGCTGATAAAACATCAATCTACGAATTATGTTTTCATACTGAAATCGAAAATTGTACCTTATCAATCTCTATGAGCGTTTCCCGACCAGTGTCAATGGGCGCCGTCCTTTCCACTCCAAAGCTTTTCTTCCGGGTATCTGCAATATTCCAGTAAAAGAAACAAACACTGATATTGTAAGTGAATGGAGTCTCGCACATGAGGTCACACGGACTTGTTATAATCACTGGAATCGGTTCTAGTCTGAAAAGAAGACCTCCAGAGATCTTCCGGAACGAATCCAACGTAGCCATAAGAGCCAAAAATCATACTAGTAACAATAAGAAATCACTTAGTGCAGAATTCCTGATAAGCTCCGAGGATTTTTCGGGACTTGGACCGTGGTAACAACCAATTTAATAACCGACTTCCAACTTGAAAACGCGTTTTTGCCTTGGTTTTCGATACTGAATGAAGCCCAAGGTATGAAAGATGCTGTAGCGAAAATTTTCAGCACCAGATTTCAGTGCAAAACTCGATTCGAAAGATGATTTCGAACTGCAACTTGAAGTGTTCAAACAGTGATTACAGATCTGTATGAAGAGACTAGGGACTTTGTTACGCTTTCAACTAAGACCAAATTAGCTGTTGGAGAACACTCGACGAAATTCGAAGGTTTCCGATCGGCTTTCCATGCGATTAGTAAGTAAAAGTTACTGCTAACCTGGAAGTAACGTATTCATCACACATGGGAGGGATATTCAAAACAACAACTGAGCGCCACTTTTAAATCAACACAAGATGTCCTTCAATTTGCGCAAAATGTCGCTCCTCAGGGGCAGGCCAGCCGTTTTCGGGAAGTGGTCATCGTTTTATGAGTTTCATACCCAATGAGTGCCAGGCTAGGTCAATCCAGATTCGAATGCTCGGGGAGACATTCCAGACAGCCGTCCGCTGAAGCCGCAACAAGCTTCATTATGCTGGGATAGCCCCGAGCCACAAGACGGTTATCCCTAATTATAGGGAACTTTCCAACAGAATCCCCCAATTTTTGAAAATCAGAAATGGGGGAACACATGTGATCCATTGTGGACAATTTCTGCATAGTCAAGATGCCATGAGAATGTGTGGATTCTTAGATGAGAGAGGAGAATACATAACTACTTCATTCCGCCCGTCTCTGCTACTCGCCCTCGATCAATGACGAAGACCGAGATATGCTGGCGAATAATAAAGTAGCTGAGGCTCTCTGAGCGAAACCTGGAACGACGAGCCGAAGCGGCAATAGGTTTGAAAATGGAGAAATTGATTGCTGAATAGGATTTCAGATGAAGGAAACAACCAGACATTTCGTCAGAACAACCACTACTGAGCTCTAATCGAAAATGCTTATCCAGACAAATTCCGGTTCCTAGAATGCTCTATATCAATTGTCAGCAGGGATACTCTTGTCAGATTCATGTGTGTCACGTCATGTCATTCGATTACTAATCACCCATTTAAATGAATAGATTTCAGAATTGGAGACTAGAAAAAAGTTGATACAGGAAAATAACGATAAAAAGGTGAAAACTGCTAGAAGAACAGGATAAATCGAAGATAAAGAATTTTGAGTTAACTAATCTTTCTTCTCCTCATCAGGAGAAACCTTCTTCTGTCTATTCTTTTTAAACAGAAAGGGAGAATGCTATCGCTAGGCCAGCGTTACCCCAAAAAAAAAACACGAAAATGGAGATCGCGGAGCCGAGGTGCTCGCTGTAAGTTCGAGGTTTGCGGCAAGTTTTCGGTGGAATTGCGGCAGCCAGGAGATTCGCGTTATGTCCAAGACTGAAACGCGGCGAATTTTGTTAGAGTATGCTCTGTCGCGGTCACGCGTCGCGGGAAGTATGATGACTCGTATGTTTGCCTTGCTCCGAGTTTCGGGGATATCAAAGCGAATTTAGGGTATATGAACATTTTCGGACGAAAATGCAGTTGGGGAGTTACGTTAGCCGGTATAGTTACCGTTTCATGCACGGTTTCGCTTAAAGGCACGGTCCAACCTAAGAATCGTTTTCCGATTTTTCTGCCTATCTTGAAAACGGTCCCACGCTGATTCCAATGATGTCTCTGATACCGTGCAACACCCCCTAAGAAAGGAGTAATAGTCCTTCGAAAATTGAGCTGTGGAAGCATGGTGGACGAGTTGTCCGAGGTTTGTAACTTCCGTCATTTGCAACCGATGTGTGACAATCTACCTGAACAAAGAGAGAGAGGTTGAGAATGAAGGGACTAACGGGGCTATTGCTTGGAAACCGTCACTCATCTCGCCACTGTTGAGCTCGAAAGATCGTAAGAGAGGCGTGCCAAAGTGGCTTCCTGATGAGGGCGCCCCAGGGTGGCTTCCTCCTATATCTCGCTTAGTCGGAGGAATGCAGAGCTAGCACTTGGCAGGTGTTATATAGGGTGGGTCGACTTAACAATGATGAGGAAATCTCAGATTTCGTCCCTGAGCTTGGACTGTGCCTTTAATGGAAACATAATTGAACGATAATTGGATATGAACATTCGGAGAGCAGAAAAACTATACCGACGACAACTGCTTCACAACGAGTTTATTTCAGGGTCAAGCTCACGTTGGACCGCGCACCCCTGTGGGACCAGGTGGGGTCACTATTTGTTGGGAAAGAGTCGAAAATTGTCGGGGGTGGGTCGTCATTTTTTCGACCCATTAGAAATGATGTCCGTATCCCTGAGAACTCAATCTTTGGGGAAAATTATCTGCTGCAGTGAGCATTGATTATGGAATTTTAACTGTATCGCCGAATCATAGGGAATTTTTCGATGTTTGAAAAGGACGATACATACATATATCAGTAGGTTGCATTTTTTAATCATTCTAGATTTCATCAGATATTTACTTGACTTAAAGGCAGCGTACGCGCAAAAAACCGTGTTTATTTTTTTCACAATTTTGCGCAGGTAGACTTACCAGGTTGTCATATATCATGAAGAGACCACCCAAAACACTCAAGTTTCAGAGAAAAACTCGTTTGAAAATCTCGAACATTCAGCTTCCTTTTTCTCACGTCTGTCCGGTGTGTCTTGTGTATTACACAAATTTCGGAAATTTGAACGGCTGAATTGGTTTAGCCCCCTTAACTTTCTGGGTTCCGCAATTCTTTTCGCTTTTCTGCTGTTAATCATCATCTAAAAATAGAAGGGTCTCAATACTCACGTCTGAACTCGAAGATTCTTCGGAATAAAGAATTTAGAAAATTGGATTTCCGCGGCCTGCCGAAGCCTGTCGTGGGATTTCTGTTCCTCGTGTTAGATGATCGACCGGGAAAACGCCTTTTCAGACCACGGAGCGATTTTCACAAGCCAATAGCATTATGAATACGCAACATTGAGATCTAAAGCTTCGCCAACTATTACCACTTGGTTCATACATTGGATTGAGAAGAAAAACACATATGTGATTTTCCGCGCGGACGCTGCCTTTAAACGGTTGGCTTCCGTCATTCCGCATCTTCACCGAGGTGTGCCGTCCTAGTAGTCAGCAGGGATGAGCGGAATTCCGCGTTTCGCGTTCCGAAACCCGCAGTTTCGCGCATTTTTGGCATTCTGCGTTCCGCCTTCCAAAAACCGCAGAAAACGCTGCGGAACGCGAAAATTTCGGGTCACCTAGGAAGGAAGAAAACATCAGAAGAATTTTGGCTTATTCCGCGTTTCGCGTTCCGAAAACCGCATTTCCGCGCATTTTCAGGCGTTTCGCGCCCGATTTCCGAAACCCGAGAAAAAAATTTTTGTTCCGAAACCCGAAAACCGATTTCCGAAATTTAGTATTTTTATTCCGCTCATCCCTGGTAGTCAGCCGTGTCCATTTGTCACGGTCCTCAGCCACAATTTGAACACAAAAAAATCCATCCATTGGTCGCTATTCCACATGCCTGAATTGCCTTTCAATGCCGAGTGATTTCAAGTCCTCCTTCACCACATCCGTCCAAAACTTTCGCCTACGTCCAGGCGGCCGTTTCCAGACAGGACTTGGAAGCATCCTTAGAGCGTGTTGAACAAGACGGTCTGGCGGTCTTCTTAAAATATGCCCCAACAGACGAAGACGACCTTCCGCTGCCGCTTGAGATGGCATTGGGAGATGTTGGCACCTACCTCGTGTCAAACGTTGATGTAAGGCGTTGTAGAGATCTTCGTTGTGGCACATCCGCGGCCAGAAACATCCGAGAAAACGTCCAAACAGCTTCCTCTTCGTGCAATCTAACCTTTCCATCTGCGACCTCGGTGCTGCCCACGTTCCCGATCCGTACATCATGATAGGGCGAATTGCGGATAAGTAGACGCGCAACTTGACTTCCGTCGCGATGGGGGTAGACCACAAACACTTGGTTAGAGAATTAAATGCAGACGTAGCTTTCGCAGATCGTTGTTGTATATCCGCTGCATAACTACCATCGTTCTTCAGCAAACAGCCCAAATAACAGGAATCGTCCACCAGTTCGATACGTTGTCCGTCCACACAAACTCCCGTTGAGGGCCTCTGAGAGACCCACATCTGCTTGCATTTGTCCGGACGAAAACGAAGTCCATAGGCTGCGGCATACTTCGAAACGAGGTTCACAATCCTTTGCAGTTTTGCGTTGTTTTCAGCGAATAACACAATGTCGTCGGCGTACTCCAGGTCGACAAGGGAGCGTCCTGATGGTGTTAGGATCACGTCCGCAAGAAACTGTTCTGCAACTCTACGCAAGATGTCATCAACGGCGAAGTTGAATAGAAAAGGTCCTGCTACAGCTCCTTGCCTTACTCCTGTTCTCACCTCGAAAGCTGACGTAAACCCGACAGGCGTACGAAGCTGCTGTTCCTTGGCTCAGGTCCTCGATTAGTCGAACATACTTTTTCGGGACTCCATCGGCTCTCAGAGCGTTGAGGAATCAATCACGATGAGGAAAGTCGAATGCGGCTTCTAAGTCCAAAAAAGCAAGCTGTAATGGCTTCGAATACCGCTGCAGCGATTCAATTCTCACGACGAACACTTGGCCGATGGTCGATCTCCCAGGTCGGAAACCGGCTTGCTCATCTATGGTCGTTCCTTCACGATGTTTGATAAGTCGCTCGAGAATGATACGTTCTAAAATCTTGTACATGACACGAAGTAGAGAGATTCCTCTGTACTTCTTAGGATCCGTGACGGATAGCTTCTTGTGAAGAGGTACGATGATCGCATGTCGCCACGAGTCGGGTATCCTTTCGCTCAACCATATGGCACGGATAGTGTTGGTCAATTCACGAATCCCAGACGGAGGGAGAGCTTTTAGCATCTCAGCAGTGACGTTGTCATCTCCATCTGCCTTTCCATTCTTCATTTTCCGGACACAATCCAAAACTTCAGACTCAGTCGGCGGTTCCTCACTGACATCGTAATGTGCTCTCTGAACATGCGGGAGCTCAGGAACTGATGGCGCTGGACGATTCAGTAGTGAACTGAAGTAATCCTTCCATATTGGCAGCGTCGCATCACCAACTGCAACTCCATTGGTAGTGTTCAAGACAGGAGAACATCTCTGCATCTTCCCGCTATACTGTCGCAGCAACGTGTAGGCTTTCCTCGGATTCTTCTCCTCCCAAGCCTTCTCAAACTCCTTAGCTCTACACGTCCATTCTCGTTCGCGTTCACATAGAAGTTGCAGACGCAACTTCCTCCTCAGACGCTTCTCCTCCACGAAGTTTCCTGCAATTGGGAGAGCCCATACTCTATTGTAGGGAGATGTTGTTTCCTCTTAGATGTAGGCGAGTTTCTTCTTGGGCTGTACAACCGGGAGTGCCTCTTTCGAAGTGTCCTGGATGCACTTGACGAAAGAGTCCGCGTCTCAAAGTATCTTCTTAGTCCGTACTCCAATATGAATAGAAACGCGTTGTCGGAATTTCCTTCTGCATTCTTCATCCCTGAGACTTGTCATATCAATCCTCTGGAGAGGCTTAGCCTCTCGCTCCCTCTTATGAATCCTCGCAATGAAGTTCAACAAAACATGGACGGTGATCTGAATCGAATGCGACATCCCACACAGCTCTAGATCTTCGAATGTTCGATACTGGAATATTCCTCGTCAGAACATAGTCGAGCTGTAGTTTCAAAGTTGCCATCTTCCGCTTCCGCTGCTCTTCCAGAGATAGCTGGGTTTTTTCCTGCCACGTAAGCTGATGGCGGCGATGATTCCTCTTGAATGCCGATGCAATAATCAGACCACTGCGTTCACAAAAGTCGACAAGACGGTAGCGATTGTCCGATGTTTGCTCCACTGGGTAGAACTATTCGGATTCCTGATCAAGTCCCATCTTCGCATTTGCGTCAATCTCTACGATAACAGCATGTTGACAAGGTATCCTGGCCAGCAACGTATTGAGTTCCTCATAAAACGCATCCTTCGAATTGTCTTCGGCGGTTTCAGTGGGCGCATGAGCACTCACTATCCACAGATTGAATCCTCTGTGATCCCTCAGCCGTACGAATGCATTCCGGCACGACGTTGAGCCGAACTCCTTGACCATACCATTAAAATCCTTCCTTACAGCTATCGCACAGCCTTCCACTCTCCTATCATCAGCGTCACCGCAGTAGATGGTGTACTCTCTGACGTTGATGACGGATCTATCCTTGAGGCGAGTTTCCTGCAAAGCAGCAAACGGTGCATGGGAATAGCTCAGAAGATTGGACAGCGCAGATTGTTAGATATTACTCGACAATGACCGGCAATTCAGGGTGGCGAAATTGTGGCTTGTGGCTAAAGACTCCATGAACTCCCTAGGTACGGATCCTAAGGTATTATGGACCAGAGGCCTTGGTGTGCCGGACGGCGACACCTTTATGCAATGTGCGGGATACTTTCGCGATATAGTTGTGCACGCTATATCGCTCGAAGGTTCCCTGTGTACACTCAAACGTCTGCTGGGTCCAGTAGAAGCAGCACCAACGAGCAGGTACCAACAGGCTTGTATACACACTCCCTCATCAGATATGAGGCAGATTTATATGATAAATGATCCAAAAATCATTTCTAGATAGGTGAAATAACAACTTTTTTCCGATAACTGCACTTCACTTCCCCCCCCCCCTCTGAACAAAAAATCGGAAAAGAGTCGCCTATATACTACATGACCCAGTGCGAAAGTGAAATCTGTAGACAGATGTTAGGAGATGTTAAGTTCCGGGAATGATCTCATAAAATGGATTGCGAGCCGAGTTATGGCCGATCAAATGTGTTTTGGCCCCACGATGATCCAAAAGCTCCACCGGGCCATCGGGGTCAAAAACGGAAGGCGAAGATTTTTCCGTCTTCTGAAGTGCTTTTCAGCTTCCCATTTACCTGAAATTTTTCAAAGTTAGCAGCGCATAGAGCGCTATTCATCGCCTCTGGAAAGGTGAGGCCCCAAAGATTGAAAAAAAACTCCAAAATGAAACAAGTCAGAAGCGTCTACCACTTTTTTCACCTTTCCATGGGGGTCGTTCTTTTCCGCAAAAATTCCCCCCTTATGGGGAGGGCCGTTGCTCCGGACGAGCTGTACCAACGCTGTGCCTGGCCCTGGGATATGTACACGAACTTTCGTGGGGAAGTTCCCGAGAACGTCAGCAGAACTTCCCTTGAAACAACTGGGAAACTTCTCCCGAATCGAAGGGAGGCGAAAGGGACCTGCCAGCAGGTCTTCCACTGTTCTCCCAATCGCCAGTCTTTCCCAAGCTGTCACAACTTAACACCGATTGGTCAGCCATTTATCAAAACTCAGCTTGCCGAAACTCGCTGTTTTCAACAGTTTCCCGTTCTTCGAAAGCAGGAATGGGGCCAAAAATAGTTACCTTCGACGAAAGGTTACAGAGAAGCTTGTTATCTCCCCTGGAATCCGGACAGAGATACCTTACACAGTCCTTGAGTGGAAAATCTGCCCCTTCAACTTGCGAAGTGCGAGACCACCTCGAGGCTAGCTGGTTTTCATCGCCGTATACGCTGCGGCTTTGTTTTCTCGTTCATCGCGCTCGGGGAGGGAGGCCATGGGAACAACCGTGAAGCGAACTTCCCTTGTTCTCCCCCCGAGTCGACTGTTTCGAACGCCTCATCGTTGTGTATAATTCTAGGGGACCGGAGCGAGAAGTCTCCTTCCGGAAGGACGTCTCGCTTCTCTTCCCTCGACCGAGTGATAACGACCAAATCAGGTCTATTGTCCTCGGGAACTTCCCCACAAATATCTGAGTATTATATTTCAACGAAACGAAACCTATGATGATGCAACTAGACTAAATGGTGAAAATGCAGGCTAAGCCATAAGTCGAAATCACGTGAAAACATCAAACCTCGGAAAATGATATCATCAGAGCCCACAAAACTGAGAACTCGGAGATAAACAAAGTTTCTCTAACAGAATTTCCCTAACTTAGCAAAGTCGATCACGCTCTGCTTTCTATGTGATAAGAAAAAATGGATTCCTGAAAACTGCGGCTCTCCTGAAAAACGTTCGAAAAATCAGCAAAGGCAGGACTTTGACTGGTTCCAGGTGGAATCGCGGGGGTACTTCAATTTTGCGAAAAACCGCCGCAATATTTGAAGAAGCGTATCTTCAAGACTCCCAAAGCTTACGTATGTAGAACTGACGACGAAAACGCAATAAACCGACTGTACTTTTCCGAGAATCGGTAAGCGGGTCTTAGCTTCGGACTCGGAACCCCAAACTAGTACTTAGGCAACTTTCTTTTTGATTTTTACGTGCAAAAAACTGGAATAGCCCCAAATGGATATAAGAATCAATACCAGTCAAAATGCAATCAATGACGAATAGTTTTCAATGTAGAGAACCCGAGTGTGTTGAGAAAGGCCTCAAAGGAGTTTTCACAGTTATATGGCGTGCGCGTGCAGTATGGATGCGCGGCATTGGGGCAGAACACCAAAAAAACCTCTGCGAGGCTCGAAGCACCCTGTAAATCTTGCTTTTCTTACTGACAGGAAAATCTATGAGGCTCGATTGCATCTCAATCTACCCCTTCTTTCCTACGCCATAGGGTACTCCGAAAAGCTCTTACTCCCAGCAGTCAGCCCTGCAGCTTGACGACATCCGCAGCGGCGTTTTCGCTCCATTTCTGTCGGGTAAGTCATGCACGAACATTACTTATGCGGCAGGAAAATAACAAAACGATCATTTAGCAGAAAATGACTAGCTGATCAAGGCCTCGGTGAGAGCCCATTCATAACAAAAAGCAATCACGTCAACTTCGCATTAGGTTTGAACGACGGGATCTAACACGAAGAAAATGGCATTAAAACATTACGCGAGAAACCGGAGCCTGAAATAGGGTGACGTGAAATGAAAATGATAAAACTCGCCGCACGCTAACAAACGCAACTGTTCTGAGCTGACCTTCTCTCACGTCAGAAGGTGGCTATTCGGGATCGTGCACACCGTGTTTTGAGAGGGGGGCACTTCGACTACACAAAAACCATTCAGATTTTGGATCAAAATACTAATTGAGTTTTTGATAAAATCGATACTTACTATTGTTCTCTTCCTTGGAACGTCGCATGACTGGTGTACGCCTTCTAAACAAGAGATCGAAAGGGTGGTTGCGAGGAGTAACCAAGGTTAAAGATGCAGTAGACATGGCGATAGAGAAGAAATGGTCTTATGCCTGGGAACTCGCTACCTCAAAAGACAATGAATGGTCGAAGCAGCTAATGGAATGGCAGCCGATACTCAGACGGCCGGCGGGTAGACCTAAAATGAGATGGTGAGATATTTTCCAGACATGCTTGATGACACGCAACTGGCAAGGAATAGCGAGAGAAGCGACGAAGAATGAGTGGATGAACAGAAGGAGGCGCCACATACTGTAAAGTATTGAACGGCAGTCAAATAAATTAATAAATTCACGATTCATTTCAGTAAAAGAGGAAGCTGCACGAAACCGCACGCAACTGGATAAAATGGTTTCACTACCGATACATAGCTTACTAAGGAACCTCGCTTGGTTGTACCCATCATCACAAGAATGATGGATGTTTCTGTTTAATTCTGTCATGTAACACCCAAGTCTGGGAGATTTGGGTTGTGCTGGGGACATCTATGAACGAAATCATCGGCGCTTTTGAAGTTTAGCGAAGAGTCAGGGGTACACATTGGGCGATCTATAGAGTACTTCGAAAAAATGTTCCGGACTTGACTCAAAACACTCATATGGCAGTATATTTCGGGTGCTGAACACGAATCTGGAATCTGTTTGTCGATATTCTGAGGTTTACTGTAGGTTACGGTAGGTATAATGCCATTTAAGAAGTAGGTTACCGTAATCTTTTGAAAAGTCAGCAAACGGAACTCATTGTCAGGTTCGTGCTCAGCACTCAATGACCCAGACAACGATGTTTTGCTACAAGGAGACTGGTCCCCCGTAATCTATCAAGGATCGATGGAAGGGACTCCTTCGAAAATCGCATAAAGTTGCGTTTGGCTTCTGTAAATTCCCCCTGATCTTTAACTTTGAACCAAATCTGTTGAATTCAATCGTAAAACGGATCTCAGAATCGTGCTCAGCAGCCCAAACAACGTTCATAGAAGAATTTCAATGCCAGATCTATTCAGAATCGCGCTTAGTTAAACTTCAGAAAAAACAAAATTCGACTAGCTATAATTTTTTCGCAGAATCTCAGAGCGAAATCTGATTCCAGAATCGGAGAGCGTGCCAGATTCGACCAGAAAATATTTACAACTTTAAGTTGGTGAGAGAAGCCATGCGAGGCTCCCTAGTAAGTGCGGATCATTCTTCTAACTCAGAAAATGAGGAAGGATAACTATCGTAGTCTGTAACGCGACATCAGTCATGGCCCTGTAATGATAAATTATAGCCTATCAGCCTCATGTTGAGCCATTCGAAGTGAAGGTCATCGGGTTTATCATGTTGAAATCTTGTTATCAGAGCTCTATTTTGCCATGAAAGGCCGCCTTCCGCCCGGAATCACTCGAGCGAGACAGGCCCTGAAAGCAGTGTCCAAGATGAATTTCGTCCTGGGTTTTTGGACGGAAATTGGAGGCTCAGGGTCTCATTGGAGCACTGGGTTGAAAGAACGAACGATGAGCTCCATACGGCTCCGAAGTCCGCTCACGCTAGCCCTTCCGCTCGCGGTCGAGTTTTCCGAGGGACAGTTTGGTCCCCTTCTACATTAGCACTGGAGCGCGGCTGAGTTTTAGCATTGGGGCGCATTTGCGCACGCTGTCTACTTCAGGCTCATGCCCCCCAACTCATCCACCGTTGAAATGTGGCTTTCAAGAAGAAGAGCTGATTTTGGATGTTTCGCAGCGCTTCTTCTGATTCTTTCTCCACTGATGAAACAGCCAGACTCTGGACCTTCGTTTTCTTGTGGAGACTCGAAAACGATTTTTATCGTGGACACTGCCTTTAAGGCAGCAGACACGCTCAAATCAGTTGTTGAGTTAACTACGTTACTGGGGTGTTATGGCCCCTAGTAAAAGGTTCGCGCCGTCAGAAGCGCCAAAAACGAGTTAAAACAACTAAATTTGAGCAAAGCATGTCGAAAAATTCAGTCAACCCTGCCCATGAGCTTCGTCGACTCCGTAAAACTCGTCCAATTTCACCCGGTACCAAAAACAACCCTTATTCCCTATATGCATACAGTTTTCGATGGTTTTTTCGTTGGTTCCGCATACTAACAGTTTAAAAACTTTGATTTATATAATAAAATCGATATCAATTTTGAGTGTCTGCTGCATTTAATTTGCAATTCGATTGAAGTAACTCACTATCCAGGTTGTGTAGTGATGGATCCGAGGAGATGTCAATTGTAGGAGGCATCGGTATGGTCTGAAATCGAATTGAGAAAAATTTATCCGAGTGAAAGTAACTAGAATACAATGGGGAATTTCCGAGCGATGTTTTGCTGCTGTGGATGGGAATGAGATCAAGAGTATGCGGCCTTACTGAGAGGGGGAACATTCTGGAAAACTCCTGTCTTGCGGTAATTTGTAATGAACATTGAATGTAAGAAGGCGCAACTATTGATTTCTAAGGCAGGAATCAAAGTGGATATCTTGCAGACGACGAAAGGCTTCGTCAAAAATAGAACGCTCGAAACGCGAAAATCACGCAAAACCCATAAAGAGGTACGAAGTTGGACAGAAAACGTATACCGATTCGCTCCTGGTTAGGCGCCTCTGGGAACCGAACAGACTATGCCACCCATTACATGGCGATGCTTCTTGATCGAACACTGCACAGGATGGAAACCACCCGACAAAAGCCCATAGAAATGGAAAAAAAACGTCTATTCATGTCCTTGTTTTGGGAAATGTGCATACTGTGATACGAGTCACTGATCCGGTGCACTGGCTGATCTGATCCACACGATGTTCAGCCACCTCCAGGCGGTTTTTTCGTTATTTCCTTTTTATTTTCACTCCAAGCACCCAAAGCTTCCGCTTCTGAAAATGAATGGGGACCTTCCTCATCGTGAACAGCGCCCTTAAAGGCAGCGTACACGCTCGTAAACGTAATTGAGATAACCATGGAATTAGAATGGTATGGCACCGAACACAACGCCCACGGATTTTGAAGTGTCAAAAACGACCCGCTATGACGCTATACGAGTGAGAAGTTGGCCCCGCCCCTGTATCTGCCCGCCCCTTGTATTTGCGTCCTCCTTCAAAACAGAGGTGAGGAGCGATTTCCACCGTCAGTGACGATTGTGAGTGGTAGAATATGTACAACAGGTAAACCACAAACGTTGCCGACGGTGGTAATGGCCCAGCACCCCTGTTTTGGTGGCAGACGCGAATACAGGGGGCGGGCAAATACAGGGGCGGGACCAACTTCTCACTCGTGTAGCGTCATTGTGGGCCGTTTTTGACTCTTCAAAATCCCTGGACGTTGTTTTGGATGCCATACCATTCTGATTCCGTAGTTATCTCAATTACGTTTACAAGCGTGTATGCTGCCTTTAAAGGTGCAGCTGGGAATATCTAGTTGTTTAGTCCATTCATGAATTCAAGTCAATACAATGAACTCGTGCGTTCAAGGCGACTCCTGCGTCATCCGCGAGGCCACAGGTCAGCAGGGCTTCGGCCACGAATGTCTAACCGGTCGTCACGAACCCGTTCGATCACTGGGGTAGAAATTCTTAGACGATCATACAACCAGTTTCAAATGTATAGACACGCCATTACCATATTTGATCTGGATCAATGCTGTCGCAAAAGACACAATTATCGCTAAACTACTAGTAACAGAAAACTATTCTGTTCAATCTTTTCAGAGGTAGAAAAAAAATTAACTATCTCCGGCATTGGACCACAAAATAGTCCGCTTCAAGAGTAAAGATGGTCTTCAAGAAACGGTAGGTTATATTTTGAAAAGGGATACGTGCTCTCAATAAAAAATAGTTTTCTTGCCATCTCACGGAAGATTCGTATTTTACCTAGGAATTGCGTCTTTGACGTCGAATTAGCGTTTAGCAGCACAATATGACCTTTTGGATAGCCAGATAGGACCAAAAACTGAGATTGAAGATTGCATTCTCCACTAGGAATTTTATTTTTAGACATACGAACAATACGCTTAGAAATCGCATATTCTGTATGGTACTATGATTCTGAGCGAAGCAAAATACACAAGGAGTCGTTACTATTGATTGAAAATTGAAATTCTGACTGCTAGGAACTGCATCCGATGACCGGGTAGCAACGGGCGCCGCTCACCGATTTTCGATCACAGAGTAGGCCTCTCGAACTTTAACCAGTCCTAACGTGAGTAAGAGATGTTACCAGATTCTGCACAAGGGGTTAGAGCTAGGGCTGGGCACGCGTTTCCGAAAACCCCACGGGGGTATTGCATATTGAAAGTTGCAGAGATATGACAAAATGATCAAAATCGCCTTCCGAAACGCATGCCCGGCCCTGGTTGGAGGCCCCGGCTTGGCGAAGGCGAGAGTGTGGAGGAGAAGGAAGATGAGGCATACGCGCGCAGATGCACACAATAAACATAGATAAAATTCACTTCGAAAAAGAGGAAAGGATAATTGTTTTCGAATATTCGCAAGATTACGAGGGGTTCAGTGCAGCCAAATCATGGAATATAGTACAATGGAGGCTGCAAAATTTACTAAAAGTTCCGAGAGTTGCAAAAGTTCCCAAAAATAAAACTTCCAAGGTTTTGAAACTTCTTCCTCACAGGCGAACTTTCAGCGCGTAGCGCCTTTCCCGAATCCATTTTTTGGGTTATGGTTTCTTCTGATTATTAACTTGTTTTCATGTTATTTTTGCGTGTATTCATAGTGAAGACTTGAGGTGTATTAGTGTTGTGTGTGTGTAAAACGTAATGGTTTTTTTTTTGAATTTTACGGTGGTTCCTTTCACCAGAAACCAGGGAAAAATAATATTTATCGTCGAATATGGGGGTACGCCCGCAGTGGCGCACCGAATCACGCTGGTCGACGGCAAAGTTTCAATTTTCTCGTACAATTTTGAAGAAATAATACCGGAAACTTTGAAAAACGGTAAAATGGCAGGGAAAAATTGGAAGGCTCTGAAAAAACCATAACTCAGAGAAAAATCATCAGCTTCCAAATAATGATTTACATTGTTCACAAAATCGTACTTCAAACAAACTAACAATGACTTAAATTGAAATGTGATCTACAATAAGCATAGCGAATTAACGGACTCCACAAATAGGGTCAAACGTTTCTCCTTCTGATTTTAGTTTGAAAATGTTAATTAAGTAGCAAATTGGTTTAAAGGCAGCATACACGCTCGTAAACGTGGCTGGGATAACAACGTGAATCGAACCGTATGGCTTACAACATAATGCCTACGCGTTTTGAAGCGTAAAAAAACGACCCACAACGCCGTTACAGGAGTAGCAAATATTGCCCCGCCCGTATTTTCACGCCCCTTGTATTTGCCCTTTTCCTCCAACGCAGGGTTACGGGGTCATCTTAACCGTCAGTAACGTGTGTGGTTTACTTGTTAAGCAATCCACGAACAGTACCGATGGTGAAGATGACCCAGCAACCTTCCGTTGGAGGAAAATAGCAACCACAGGGGGCGTGAAAATACTGGCGCGGCCAAACTTGCTACTCCTGTAACGGCATTGTGGGTCGTTTTTGACGCTTAAAAATGCATAGGCACTGTGTTCTGACCCATACGATTCTATTTCCGTAGTAAACTCAAATACGTTTACGAGCGTGTATGCTGCCTTTAAGCAACTAAGCAAACAAAAAAAATTCATGAAATAAAACATATGTTGCTTTATTTCGAAAGCAGTTTTCACATTCCTATCAAGCATAATTGGAAAAAAATTACTGAATACATTTCTATCGACTTTTCTAACTGGACTGGCAAGTGCGCAACCCTTTCCGAGCCACTGTGGAAGCAATCATGGATACATACGACCCTAGGAAACCACGACGATCTAATCTGGTAATAAATAATGAGCTTCCATGCAAGATGTCGTTCGACACTCGGCGATCCTTCCAGAGGGAGTCATCAGCAAGTGTACTTATTCGACACTCGGCGATCCTTCCAGAGGGAGTCATCAGCAAGTGTACTTAGAGCTCACAAAAGAGGCTTTTCCGGCAAAGGGATCCATGAAGGCCGGAATAATTTCTTAGATCAAATGTGGCGCACGCCGTAAGGGTGCACTAAACATACGTTTTCTCGTCCAACCCATTGAGTTAGAATACTCCTCTCTGGTTAAACTCATCTGGGAAGTCCACCATATTTCGATCATCTTACAGTAGACACAAGTTGTTGGGCGAAAAATTGGCTTCCAATTGGCTTGAGTCGGTGGGATCGTGTGAAAGTGACGCGTAGACCTAGATTGAGCGTGGGATACTGCTAGATTATGTGGAGAGCCACGCGCCGGGATGCGAACACTTTGAAAAAGAGAGTACAATGAAGGATAATTGGAGCAATGTGTGAGATGAATCTCGGGATGGAAAACACCCTCCCTGCTAGTCGGCTCATCCTCCACCCTTCAGCCCAGTATCCGGTCCAGGGAGTTACACCCCATGTGGAAGTGACCTCATCTCTTGCCGTGTGCTGACCACATGAAAGTCGTGAAGTGAAGGATTGAGAGGTGGGCTGAAATGCGGAAAAATGAATGAAGTGTACGCAGCAATTGCTAGTGCTGGGGGCGATTATGACTGAGTATGGGTTGAGCAGAGACACGGGGCGCGGAAAGGGAAGCAGGAGAGACGGAGGGACGGAGGCCGAGGTGTAGCAGCAGCAACGCTGAAAAGGAGACCGCCCTCTCGGAGCGCTAAAACACACGGCACATGCATGGAGCCATGAGTTCCCCCACACAAAACTTGGATATCGACTTATGCAAAGTAGAAGATGCTCGACTTGCTGGGATTTGCGAGCGGAGTGTTTTCGAAAGAAGATGAAAAGTCCGTGAGTTGGTCAGTGAGCGGCTAAGCCTTCAAACAGCAGCGCGTCAATCCACTAATCCAATGAATGATTAAGAAGCAACACACACGTCACTGAGGACTATTTATAGATAAGCAGAGAAAAAATAAGCGCGTTCGACGGAAGTTGCCCGGAAATTTCCGGGATTTTGAAAAAAAATCCGTAATCGTCAGGTGTTAGAAGCTAGCAAGGATCAGACACTTGGAGTGACATAGTATTGGTGGGAATTAATAGAACACAAGAGCAACAGCTTCTACTGCATACTGGTGTGACTCGGCGGCCCCGTCATTTCGAAAAGAATCTGTGAAAAGGCAAGGTAAAGCGTTAGTTTCAGAGAAATCTTTCAATTTTCTTAGAAGCTCCGATTCGTTCTAGCGCGAGTAACATATGAGGAGCCATTGTCAGTTGAAAAACATTAAGAAAAACGAAGGGGATTACAAAATGATTCCTAAAAATTAGGTTCTCATTGACCATAATGCGCTTTCGAAATGCACTAGTCCATGGATATGGGAGGCATAATCCCACCAAATTTCACCAGTTATCTATCACACTTTGTTCGCCACGATCCCATACTAATGGAATCGTTTGCAATCCGGCGCGTGTTCGAAAATTGTATGAGGCGCAAATTCAAACACGATTCTCAACAACATTTGACTCTGGTTTTCCTTACGATTCGAGGTTTTTGAGGACCGCCTAGCCATTTTTGTTGAGGAAATGGATTTACCCACTCAAAAAGACGAAAAAAAAAACAGAGCATGGTTTTTTTCGCGTGTACAATGCTTTTTTCCAGTTGAGATAGCGAAATGATTGGGGTCGTGCGTCCACTAGCAGGAAACTCACGTCGTTGGAAGCATCAAAAAGTACTCAAATGGACCGTATTTGTGCAACCTTAACTCAAAGGTCTGCAGTGTTCAAGTCGTGGCGTTGCGCGCAGCGACGAACAGTGATGGGTGATGCAATATCGATTACATCCGGTGACAGGAACGACCGATGCGGCCTGAAGGGCAGCAAGGGGGCACCGCAGAGTGTTTTGGCGCTCACTGCCAGCGAGCGGTAATCGAAGCCGCGACGATAATGTTCGAAAACATTTCTGTCGCCGCGGCAAGGTTAACGCTCCACGACCACTCGCCGGTCACTGCAACTCTGCAGACCCTTTCACCCACTTCCAATTCAATGCGAAAACTCCCTGTCATTTCTTCATTTGCATCTAAATTTTTTTGAACGGGTTGTTATTCAGTTCCAATAATTACAGCTCCAAACGTTTGATTCATGCCATAAAATTGTTAGCATTTCTTGAGTATGTCTTATGCCTTCGAAGAGAGAAGGGCAAGATTCAGCTTGAATTCTCGACAGGTCTAGAGTACACAATATTCACACCAAAGAAGAACATGAGATTATTGTAATGTAGAACTAGAGAGTTTTCACAATTTGCAGCACTTTATTTTGTTTTCGAACCATTTATTATGAGCCTGGATGCAAACTTTGCCTCTGAGGATACACTATGCTGGCACTGATTCGGGGAACCTCCCGCGATCCCGCGCTGCCGACACGACGCCGTTCTGGTTCTGCGTGTTGGATCCGGTGCAACTTCAGGATGAGGTATTAAGATCATCATTACAGAGTTATCATGCTGTATATGCAGAATCATATATTAATGAAGGCAAGTGATACATGTCTTGCACTAAACTGGGAACACCAACATCCGAATATCACTCGTTTTTTAGGTGGCCATTACTTTGATGAGCAATGGATTGATTTATGCAATCTCCGGACTTGAGTTGATAATTTTTGGTTAAAGGCAGTGTCCACGATAAAACCATGTCTGATTTTTTGGTAGAGATCGGCAGCTGCGGGACCTAGCGCAACCCTAACGTTGAAAAAACTAAGAAAAATGAGCTCGGAACGGTCCCCTACGGCCCCAAAGTTGGACACCCGTCAGCTTGTTTCACCCCAGATGCACTTTCCACGCCCACCGACGTGAACAAATGAATGCTCGAGATCGTGAGATGAGCGATTAATTCCAATCATTAGCCCCGTTCTTCCCTTCATTCTCAACTTCTCTCTTCACTCAGGTCAGCTCGCATACATCGGCTGCAAAAGACGGAAGTTACAAGCCTCGGACAACTCTTCCACCATGCTTCCCTAGCTAAATTTTTGAGGGACCACAACTCCGTTCCTAGAAGGTCTTGTACGATTCCAAAAACATCATTGCAGTCAGCATGGGACCGTCTTCAAGATAGGCAGAAAAGCAGAAAAACTAGTCTTGACGTGAACACTGCCTTTAATCAACACTCAGGCATTTCACAAATCCTCAAAGATTGTCGCCCTGGTACCACCACTTTCAGGATTCACCGTTGGTCTGTTTATGTGCACCACAGGGTCAGAATTTCTCCGACTGTTCGATCTCCATCCATATTTTGTGGCCTTCAAACACTGATTCAATGAAAATGTAAACGTACAGCTTCCGTATCTGCACTCCCACCGGACAACTGTTCTTGAGATCGTACAGCGACATCATCCTGGAAAACAAAGGAGGCTGACTATCAAGGGCGACAGTCCTCAACGGATCTCAAACAGAGTACAAAAAGTCCTACCATGGATCCGTCCCGTCGACAAATTACGAATTCCAGACCTTCTCCTTTCTCACAACACTGACGAATAATGGAAGAAGCGACGACATGCGAATGACCGACAAGAACCCGTCCATTAACCTGCAAACCTTATGACATTACTTGTAGGACGATACTTTCGCAGAATTCTCTCCATCAGTTTTTTTATCTTTTGTCAATAATGGAGCATGTGGAGAGATTGTAGTTTCTTATCGCAAACCACAAAAAGTGGAATTGTGGTCTGGAATACAAATCTCCTAGAAACAAGAAACTTCCAGCAGAATGTGTTGATGGAACGATCATTTATTTTATTTATTTATTTATTCATTATAGCCAATTACAAATAAAATCGTTAAAAAAACAGAGAGATAGTAAAACATGATTGGCCACAAGACAGAAGAAAATAAATTAGTAGCCGATGGGCAACGAAATTCTAGCTGTAAACGCGCTATTATTGAAATTTAGTCTGAGTGATAGAATTGATTCATATGTTGAACTTCATAAATCTCACCAGTACTGCTGACCCACTTGACCGCAGTAAAATCTACTACCGCCTAGGCACGCAACTGGATATCCATTCCCGGGCGGGCTCTGTATCCCAAGAGCCTCTTTAAGCTGGTACGCACCCAGGGCGATTGCGAAGGAAGGAGAGCAGTCGGGCCAGCAGCTGTGAATTTGTCCGATATGTATTGAGATGATAAACTATGAGGATGAATCTTTAGAACTTTGTCAAGATATCCAAATAGCACAGTTGGGGCACGCATTTACGTCGCAATTCGGCTACTCATTTACGATGTGACAAAAAATATGTGTGAAAAAAAGAAGACAAATATGCGGGAGCTTCTTCTTCTTCTTCTTCTTCCTCTTCTTCCTCTTCTCCCTCTTCTTCCTCTTCTCCCTCTTCCTCTCCTCCCTCTTCTCCCTCTTCTCCCTCTTCTCTCTCTTCTCTCTCTTCTCCCTCTTCTTCCTCTTCTTCCTCTTCTCCCTCTTCTCCCTCTTCTCCCTCTTCTCCCTCTTCTCCCTCTTCTCCCTCTTCTCTTCTCTCTCCTCTTCTCCTCTTCTTCCTCCTCTTCTTCCTCCTCTTCCTCTTCCTCTTCCTCTTCCTCTTTTTCTTCCTCTTCGTCTTCGTCTTCGTCTTCGTCTTCGTCTTCGTCTTCGTCTTCGTCTTCGTCTTCTTCTTCTTCTTCTTCTTTTTGAGTCAGGGAGAGTCGAATTCATCACAGAGTGTCACCTAATGTTGCATTGGTGTGCACTTCCGCCTCCCTGAATCTAGACCTGTATCTCACAAGGGACTGTTTTACTCCTACCTTTTCCAAACCATCGGAAGAGAAAAAAAACCGTTTTCGTCATTGTACAGGCCATAAAACGGCCAATGTCTCACCGTCGACTGCGTACCACGCGCTGCGCGACCGCACGTGCGTTGGAAGCAGACGAGTTTTGGCCGCCGCGCGCCGAGTTTCGGCCGCCGCGCGGCGCCCGAAACGTCGCGCGGAGGCCAAAACTCGTCGCGCGGCGGTCAAAACCCGTCTGCTTCCAACGCGCGTGCGGTCGCGCAGCGCGTGGTACGCAGTCGACGGTGAGACATTGGTCGTTTTATGGCCTGTAGGTGTGTGACAGCATATAAATAATTCGTGCTCGAATGTTTCCAAATGCCCCGGGAATTCCAAGAAAGTGCGGTTTTATATGAGCTCCGTAGAAGGAAAATGGTACCCGAAACATGAATGTCTGCGGTTCAGCTCTCCGGGCCTAAGGTACATATGGATCAGGTGTGCGCGTTTTTCGTTCTTCGATTTTTTCGTTTTTCGCCCTTTCTGGCGAAAAGAATCAATATCGAAAAAAAAAAACGAAAAAGATGAAAAAAATTTCGGTTTCTTTTCATTTCTGATGCGATTTGCAGTCAATCCTACGCTGCCCACAGGCGTCTGCAGCAAGTTTGCTTTTATCAATACTTGCTCAACATCGTGCGCCCTATTCGATGACGAATTGCAGCCGTGACCTGCAGGCACTGGCCAAATTATTGGTTCTATGCTAAATTAACAGAAGAACTCTCAAGTACAGCTTATCCTCCTGAAAGTAAGCCGGATGGAGCGGCGCGGATGGCTGCGCCGCCCCCTCGAATCTTACATTTGGTTATGCCCAAAATGGTTATGGTAGCTTACCAATTTGCTAGTTCATTTCATTTCGTTCTGGAATGGCTATCCAGCTGCAATTTCGGTAAGTAGTAGTACGGCAGAGCGGGGAACTAGGCATCATGCTTCTGTGAATCTCACCATCTCCAATATTTCGTTTCATTTCAGAACCATTTTGTGCAAGAACAAATGTAAGATCTAATTTTGATGTTGCGATAACGCTCTCGCGCGGAAAGCGTGCAATACAGGTTCGAGTCCTGCCTGACATCTGAGTTTTGCGTTCAACTCAGCTACCTTGTGGCAAATGTAAGATCTGCGGCTTTCAGAACGTTTTTTTCCATTACATCATTTTTGATAAAAACACTGAGAAGGATAGAGCCTAATTTTCTCAGATTTCTTGTTTTGATCAGACTAACACAACTGCAGAGCATCTTTTGAGCATGGTCATAATTCGCATGATTAATCCTACGAAGAACTAGGAATTCAAAAGCCGACGGGGTGGAAACTCCGCAAATCAAGTAACGCTAATCGCTTCCGTATAGCAGGTGACCTACGTCAGCCCTTTCTTGGGCGAACGGTCTCATATATGACTCCACCGAGCAAAAGTGGTCGGACTGAACCCGCTTGTAGACACCACGACTCAGTTCATGGGGTCGCTTCGCGGCCATTACTGCCCATTTTGCCGAGCGACCGAGCAACTCGCGGTTAGTGCTGACCCCGACGCCACCGCTCGCACTGAAATTCAACAGGGTATGGAAATTTACGCGGAAGTGTGTTATGGATGAGTAATTATTCTTGCTAGTCTCTGTGCAAAGTTTTTTTTTCGTTTAGACCTCTGACTTGTGAACGACTTTCATTTTTCACCAAACTGGTCGCTTCATAATGTTAGAGACGAACCCCCCCCCCCCCAGTCTACAGTCTTAAAGGCAGTGGTCACGATGAAAAAACGTTATAAAAAACTATAAAAATCAGCTCAGATCGGAAACAGCTGAAAAACTATGAAGGTAGCGCGCTGAAAAACGGGTTAGAATTGAAGTTTATAGGGCCCAAAGATGCCAGTTCGTGCACACGTACACAGCGCCGCCCAGAAAGATCGCCGTCACATGCCGAGCAGTCAAAAATCATCGACATTCAGAGAGAGAAACGAATGCAAATTTATCTAATAAAATAGTTGAACAATGAAAGCAAGCAATTCAGTTGTTTTCGACTAGATGAGTAATGTTCATTGATTTAAATTCAAATTCAAGCCAGCTGATGTTCTTGATATTAGAGATCATCGATGCCAATGATGTGGAGTGGGCTCGTCCGCCATCAAAAGACAAAAATGTTCGGGCCTCAAATTTGGCCCGAAATGGCAGTTTTTTCGCGATTTTTTCCTATAGGTGCTACTACTCTGAACTCAGAAAAGGGTTTAGAGAGGAAAAGAAGACAAGCATATTTCATCGCGACCACTGCCTTTAATCAAAAATATGAACTTGTGGACATGAGTGTTGAAAGAATCCGATCCCAGTTTTGAAGAACATGTTAACAATAGGAGCTCCAGGGGCCGCATGCATACCTTTCTCGAAAAAAGCGAAGGAGCCCGCATCGGAAAGGGAATCGATGAGTATGGAATGAGCTACACCAACTCGTTTGAAAACATGTTGTCGCCAGCTTATCTGTTAGAAAATGGTGATAAGTGAGGCGGTTTCCTCCCAAACTTCCCCTTCCTCTAAAGTAATGGGACGGTTGGAGGCTATGGCAGTGTACCACAAAAGGTAGTCTTCATTGGTATTAGTTCAGTACCGTCGCACCAAAGCTCGAGATGGCCTACCACAACACTCATCAAGAATCAAGCCGGGTTTTGAAGGTTTGATAGCGCAAAACCTCAAATCTTTGCATTCTTATCGCTAGCTTTCCCCTGTTTTCACATGAAGCAGATGATCGCCTAATAAATATTGACTGTCAACCCCCCTCCCCCGCGGCGGGAGAGGTATGCATACGGCCCAAGAATGTGTTCAGCGTTACAATTTCGTCACGAATCGTTCTTCTGCAACAAGTCTAGAATCCCTCAAACAATTATTTTGATTGTGGATGATTTTGTTTCCCTACGAAAGCAGAGTTCTACCACCATTCGATGCGCTTCGATTACGTTGCCTTGTTTTTCCAGTCCAAAACGTGTAATTGGGAAAAGGAGACGTTTCGAAAGGCAATTTTTTCGGAATGTTACGAAAAAATTTTCGTATTTCCGTTTTTTTTGTTTGAGATTTTTTCGCACATGCCTGATATGGACCACCCAAAACTGTGGAAGCAGTAGGGGCCTCGTAGGCCACGTGGTCACCTCTCCACAAGAACAGGAATTTCGACCACACAAGTGATAGCATTCTGCACTCATTCAGAATTCTCCAACTATTCGTACCATATTGTTCTTGACGTAATTTTGGTACACACGTGGCAGCAAACATGCAAAGCTACTCAAAAATTTTCTTCGCTCAACGGGGAGAATTTTCGACTACGTATGGGAGATTCGGCTTGTCCACATATTGAAGACTGTCAATGGAGAATGTTTGAAGATATGTACATTTATGTAATTACATTGTATAGAGTGACACAGAAATCAATCGATTTTTACGTGACAAGAGAATTCAAATTTTCGTGGGGCAAACCAACCTCAAGTATCTCATCTCCCGCCCGAACGGTCAGAGGACACTGCACTTTGACTGAAAGAACAAAGGTGTTGCTCTTATCCCGGTCCCTGTTTCCAGCCAAAGATATCCCTAATCCAGCCTCAGGCACTCGCTCACACGATACCAACATCACATCGCCATTCAAATGCCCGTATCTTCGTTTGATCTTCCCTGAAAATTTCGTCCATTGCAAAAACTAGTCAGCGCTCTTTTCCTATCTGATTCTAGTGATTCTCAAAAATTCTCAGTGGCACTGGTCAACCAACTGTAAATTGCTGGGCAATTGTCTAAAGAACCTCACTGTATAGAAGAACAGCTCCACTATAGCGCATTTTTTGCAGATATGTACGGCGTTTTCTTGTGTTTTTTTTCGGTAGAGTTAGTTAGTTAAGAAGATGTGTGTTCCTGGCGATGCTGCGCTTTGTGCGCGAAAACAAGCGCCCGAAACCCTCTTCTCAAGAAAAAAAAGAGCGCTGTTCTGCAAAAGCGTTACGCAAAATCTTGTATAGCGAACGGACGGGGCCACGGCAGTAGATCGCCGCTCGCGATCTGAATCCCGCCGACCGGTGATGTCACGAACGCAACATGGCAGCCGCAAACTATCGCGTCTCGTCCATTCGCTAAACTCAATTTGGTCAGAAGTCTGTAGTGACTCTGCGTATCAAGCATTCTCCTGATCAATTTACTCATCATTCAGAAATAGCCAACTTCATTAAGCAATCATTGAATAGCACTGAGAATAAGAATGTCAAACAAGATTTAAATCAACTTCAAACGCAGTAAAAAAAATTTTTTGGTCGTATAGGCTTCAACGCCGCGGAATTCATCGCTTCAGTCTCTCTTACGTAGGTTCTAGGCCCTAATTCTATCATGATGATCTTGGAAACGCTTACTTAGGATGAAAAACCATAATTTTTTAGGAAACGGATTAGATTATCCTTGAAGGCAGCATACACTATCGTAAAAGTGATTGAGATAACTATGGAAATAGAATGGTATGGCTCAGATTACAACGCCTACGCATTTTGAAGTGTCAAAAACGACCCACAATGCCGCTACATGAGTTAGAAGTTGGCCCCGCCCTGTATTTTCACGCCCCCCTGTATTCGTCCTTTTCCTGCAACGCAAGATTGCTGGGTCATATTCACCGTCGGTACTGTTGGCAGATTGCCTGACAAGTGAAGCACACACGTCACTGACGGCGACAATACAGGGCGGGGCCAACTTCTAACTCATGTAGCGGCATTGTGGGTCGTTTTTGACACTTCAAATTGCGTAGGCATCATGTTGTAAGCCATACGGTTCGATACACATTGTTATCCCAACCACGTTTACGAGCGCGTATGCTGCCTTTAAGTCCACAAGATTTTTCTTAAACGTATGCTGAGTTGCTCGATAAGTTATAGCGGTTTTTTAAAATTCGAAATTGTGCTGCAAACTCCATAAATTTCTCAAGATTTGAAGTTTGTAAAAGGGAGTACCTTGAGTGTAACCGAAAGTGCTTTCAGGTTCATTGTCGTCAGGATCCTTTGCGAGTGCAGTTGCACTTGTCGATGTTGGCAAGGATTCTGAAGGTGTGTTAGCAATCTGAAAAGTTAAAATGTCTTTGAAGTTGCGACGATGGAATAAAAAGCTCTGATTCAGAGCTCTGGGAAGAAAACTGTCTTATTACAATACTCTATGAATCTCTCCACATTCTCTCCAATTCCGAATAAAATTTACATCCATAGTTGTACACGATTTTTGGTTGTTTTTTGCCGTAACTGCAGTTCAACGTCGCAGTGCACGTTATGGTATGTTTACACAAGGTGCTGAGTTGATCGCAAAACGCTTGGCTCCGGGCGAGATTGAACCAGCATATTCCCTTTCGGGGAGCCCCTTCTCGCCCTGCACCACCGGAGCCCCAGCCCCGCTCTCACTCAACTGCTCGGAAAATCTTCACCGAAGCAATCAGTTTACCGAGCAGTTGAGTGAGAGCGGCGCTGGGGCTCCGGTGGTGCAGTGCAATAAGGCGCTCCCCGAAAGGAATATGCTGGTTCAATCTCGCCCGGAGCCAAGCGTTTTGCGATCAACTCAGCACCTTGTGTAAACATACCATAACGTGCACTGCGACGTTGAACTGCAGTTACGGCAAAAACAACCAAAAATCGTGTAAGACTTAACTAGGGCATCATCTTGACAGGTCTACGACTGTTAGATAGTCTCTGACGGTATACCTGTTTCATCCCGTTATGCGGGTGAAAGGATGATTGCTTCGGTGAAGATTTACCGAGCAGTTGAGTGAGAGCGGCGCTGGGGCTCCGGTGGTGCAGTGCGATAAGGCGCTCCCCCGGAAAGGGAATATGCTGGTTCAATCTCGCCCGGAGCCAAGCGTTTTGCGATCAACTCAGCACCTTGTGTAAACATCCATAGTTGTGCGCAACCGATGTTGCAGCAAGCAGTTCGAAGATAATCGTGCTGGGACGAAGCTTACTGTGTCGGTATATGTGGTGTGCATTTTTGTTTTTTTTTGGCGAAAAAATTAGCAAAAAGAAAACAACAAAAAATTCAAAGATTGTTCGGTTTTTTCGTGGTTCGCCAAAGTGTAGTTCCGTGTATTTTCAAGGTGATTTGCAATCCGTACGAGTGCCCACAAGCGTCTGTATAAACCTTGAACTCGTACTTTTTGGACGGGATTTTGATGTTTTGAATATTTTATGCCTTTTTATGGCATGGTATATGGCCACAAGATATCACAAGGTAGCTGAGTTGAACGCGAAACTCAGATGTCAGGCAGGACTCGAACCTGCATTGCGCGCGTTCTGCGCGAAAGTGTTACCATTACACCCACCGACACCCCGCTCTGTAACTCTCAGCTATTCACACCTGAACTGTGTGGCACAACAGCAATCACCTGTTAACGGGTATGATCTGGTAAGCACAAATCGGCATAGAATCCAGGTAGGCTGAGGCCTTTTGAAGAAAGAATTTTGATGCTCTGAATATTTAATGCCTTTTTATGGCATGGTATATAATCACAAGATATCACAAGGTTGCTGTTCATGTGTAAACTAGCTGAGGAATGCAGAGCGGTGTCGGTAGTGCAACGATGACACTTTCGCCCGAAAAGCGATGCGATGCGGGTTCGATTCCTGGCTTAAACCTAGGTTTTGTATTCAACTCAGCGACCTTGTGATATTCTCGAACAGAATCAAGTGCCGAGAGTACGTACTGTGCTTATCTAGGCCAAATCGACTCTTCCGACTCAAAGACGCGCGGCCGCAAAGCGTGTCGAGACGCAACTGCGGACCGGAATTTGGCACAGATAAGCACAGTATCAACATTTATGCCCAGCCATGGCAAGCCGGTACCGAGCTGATTTCTAAGCGAAATTTACAAGCACAGTCTGATTGTAGGGGCCAGATTTCGCCATCGATCGACAGCACAGCTGATATTCTGCGTGAGTTACAGTTCTTCTCTTTTGTCACGCTTGTTTCTGTCGCTTTATTTCTGTTCCTGACTTTTTTAATATGCTGAAAGACGATTATAAACTGCCACCGGCACAAAATTCTTACGGTAAACAAAACTAATGATACCCAATTGATATAGGGTAGGGTATAAAGGAAATTGAGAGCGGTGTGTTTCAATTCACACACCATCTTTCTCCGGAGGTGAGCGGCTGAAGCTGAACACACTAGGGATTAGGGAAACAGCCTCACCGGTGAGAATTTTGTGCCGAAGGGCAAATTATAAACCTGTATTGCCGAAAAGTCATTTGCTGTCTTGCAAGAGAAGTATGCAAAGCGTAGGTCGGATCTGCCAAAACGGTTAGTATGGTTAGTATCTCTTCTGGCTCAATAGTAAAAATGCGCAGTATCCCGCCTCGAGCTGCAGATTCAAAAAAGTTATGAAGCATTTTTAAAGCCTCGCGAAAAGGCAAGGGCATCAGGCATTTTTTGGGAGTTTCAAAAAATTTACTCGGATTTAGCTCAAAAGTTATATGTAGGGATAATCTAGGGTGGTGAACACGATTCCGAAGTCCATTTGTCGAAATTCTGAGGTTTACTGTAGGTTACGATAGGTAACACGTCATTTAGAGGCAAAACCCATCTTAGTATTCTGAAAGCGGCAAACGGACTTTAAATTCGTATTCTCCACCCCGAATAGCCCCCGTATACAAATTTTGAGTAAAATCTGAGATTTTGACCGAACTACCGTATACCCACCGTAATCTGCCGTAATCTGCAAAAAAAAATCGATTAACGGACTCCAGATTCGTGTTTAGCACTCCAAATAACCCTCAGAGAATGAGTTTGAGACATATCTATCGTAGAAATCCGGAAATCTCGAGAGTGGCGTTTTTCCCTCGAAATTTTCCCTGGTTGGGATGCTTCGAACGAGATTAGCCGAAAACTATGAAAAATCGACTAATAAACCACAGATCCGTGATCAGCGCCCCAAAAAAACCCTGGGACAATTTTAAGTCAAACCTGGAACATTTTTCTAGAACGCTTCCAAAGCCCTCTAATCGGTATAAATAAACGCCCAACCGAAAATCCGTACAAGTCCAGTCAGGACAAAATATGGAAAATGTGCCTTCACTCAAACTTTGCTCAAAGGCGGGGGGTAGTTGTGGGCGCTGAAAACATTTATGTGGTCCGTTTCCGAGTTTTCCGAAGGCTAATGCGCATTTTGGGATGTACAAAAAGCACAAAAACGACCTTTTTGAGCTTGTAACTTCTTGAAACTAGCAGCTCGGGGCGGGATACTGCGCAGTTTTACTACTGAGCCACAAGAGATACTAACGATACTAGTAGTTTTGGCAAATCCGACCTACGCTTTGTATACTTCCCTTGTTAGTACGCAAGTTCCCCACAAGCACTAAGAAAAGCCCTTATTCACAATACTCAAAGAGTCAGAAAAAAGAATAAAGCAGGAACAAGCGTGAAACAAAAGAAAAACCGTAAGTCACCCATAATATCAGCTGTGTTGTCGATCGATGACGAAATCTGGCAAAGCTCTAGGTTTTCCACCGTAGTAATAGTGTGTGGACCGCAACCGCACCATTGCCTTTTAACATTGCGGTGAACCATTAGTGCCCTTTTCTGCAAGGTAGCATTTTCTTTGGTCGTGGAGCTCTTTGTTGGTCATGCGTTATTTTGGGCTACACGTCTTGTGTTGCAGGGTACAGGTCATAAAACGGCCAAATTCTCACCGTCGACTGCGTACCACGCGCTGCGCGACCGCACGCGCGTCGGAAGCAGACGAGTTTTGGCCGCCGCGCGGCGGCCGAAATGTCGCGCGGCGGCCAAAACTCGTCGCGCGGCGGCCAAAACTCGTCTGCTTCCGACGCGCGTGCGGTCGCGCGGCGCGTGGTACGCAGTAGACGGTGGGAATTTGGCCGTTTTATGGCCTGTATGTAGATATTTGTTTGATAAACCAAGTAGATGGCAGAAACTCCCGACGTCTCAAAAAATTACGGATGGTGATCATGCCCCAGGCTCATAAAAATATTCTTCACGTGAGAGAACATTACTGCGCATGTCACATTCTCTCAGCTAAGGAAATTTATGAAAGAAGGCGCACAGAAAAGCCGAATTTGACGAGAATATGGACATAGATTAATTCGCGGCCTTTGGAATTGTAGAGGACGAATTCAGCAGGTTGGCGGAGGGATGGTTTGAAGTGGTACGTACCAATAGTGTATACTTACGTTAAAGGAGCTCGCTCATTGGTTGAGGTGAGAGATTTTTGCAAATTAGTATTTGTGCAGTTGTTTATTGAAAGCCCTATTAATTGACACAATTCGACGAACGCTTTAGAGCAATTTCATATTATTTCTAGCAGATGCTCATGGAAGCTTTTAGCATGTTTTCGAGGAATTTTTGAGTCAAATCTCAAGAAAAGCTTGATCAAAGCCGAAGCTGATTGCAGGAGAATTTGTGACCTGAGGTATAACAGTAGAACACAGCAGTAGCTAACCTGAGCCGCGGAAGTGCTGGGCTCGTCTTCATGAGCTTCTGAGCTCGACACATCCGACACTATCAACGGACCGGACTGAAACGACACACATTTCATTTTTAGCAATTATTTTCTTCCATTCTCAGATGTACTTCGATGGAGAAGTACTTCAAATGTCAGCAGATTTGAGGGACTAAAATAACGCGCTCGAAAAAGCTGACTAACTTCGTTTTTTTTAACCATGATGATAGTAGCTATATCGGACTTTTTTTAACGAAAACTCAGCCGATATCCCGGAAATAAGGATAGTTGAGAAGGATTGAGAACTAAGGATCTTCAGTCTAAAACAGTGAGACTATGTACATATTTACTAATTTTTGTAAAAGGGTAAATGTGAGGAAGAGTTGGAGACCTGCAGAGAGCTCTTTGTTTCTTTGTGAAAAAGAATGCAAGAGGGAAGAAATCGAATTTAGCCGAGAGGACACTTGTCTAATGGAGTGATTCAACGAGGTTACGGCGAAATGTCCTCAGTGTCTCACCTCTTTTCGAATCTCTTCGCTCTTCAGTGAGTCCCTCTTTTTAGTGGTCTCATTGCTGGATTGTGAGCTCGGCTGAACTTTCTCCAGGCTAAACCTTCTTCGCTTGTCACTTGCAGTTGATGCTTTGCTCGGACTCTCCGGTTCTTCTCCTCCTTGACCTTCCCTGCTCCGCGACGGACTTGGCTGTTCTTCGGTAGGCTTTTGAGGTGAGGTAGAGGGCTGCTCAACTTTTTCCTCTATCAGCCCCTGCACTGCTACCAACTTCTCTTCGTTTTCATCATGCAGATCCATCTCCTTCTTTGGAGAATGCTCGTTCTCCTCTGGTTTTGATGGCGGTGGTGGGGGCGGTTCTTCCTGCTTCACACTTTCAACTCGCCCCGAGCCTACTGCCGAATTCGAGGCCGAGTTGATCATATGCTGAAATAACATATTTTGTGTAAGATGATATGCGAAATCGAAGTAAAAAAAAAGAAAAGAAATATTGGTACGGAGACATTTGAACTGAGAATGCAAATGCCAATGCTGAAGCGCGCTCTGTTAGAATAGTGGAAGCGTGAGAAGATCAAAATCCAGAAAACGTTTCGCAAGTTTTCAGAGCGTAAGCACGAACGCGAGGCGTACAAAATTGAATGAAGACAGAGAAGGACGTACTTTATTTGCTGAAAAGAGAATTGCTACATTACATGACTCTTCTTTGTTTTTAGGCGCGGATACATAAGGCGACAAATGCTTTTGGAAAGAACGAAATCGGAGTTAACCTAATTTCGTTTTCGAAACTGCACCTGTTGTGGAGTGAAGCTGTGCAGTGATTGAAGAACGAAACGGACGGGATTGGTGGCGTTTTTAATTGCATTCACCGCCTGTTCATGAGTGGCCTCACGCAGGTCAATATCATTTACCTGGAAAGAAGAATTTCCCCTTCACCTACATTAATCTGAAGGATTCAGGAGGACTCACAGAGATGACTCTATCGCCCATATTCATCATGCCAGACTTGCCGGCAGGGCTGTTCGGCAACACGCTTTTGATGAATATCCCTGACACGGTGCTTCCCGTTCCCGGTAGACCACCTTTCTGCGAAACTTCAACACGACCACCCACTATCGAGATACCTGTGGTAAACGACTCGTATGAGGACTCCTGTGAAAACGAATAAAAGCATCAACTCACCAAACGACTTGTTGGGTTCGCGCTGAAGTATCACCGTCCGCGCTTCACCCCAGAACTTCGATCGAGACATCTGCTTCGCCTGAAATACGGTGCGTTCGATGTTATAGCAGTCGTCATCTCTAGCACAGAAAGGCACCACTACTTCGAAGGGAGAAGAATGGAGGTTTAGTCCATATCTACACGAAATGTGACTGTAAACTTCCTTTTCAGCATTAATGAACGTTTTTATTCCGCACGTATGGCTTCTGAGGAGCGAAGGCTTAGAGTACCGATTATTTCTGAGAAGAATGCCGTGTGCTTGAAGGCAGCAGACAAGCTCAAAAAAAGGTATCGATTTCATGTCATAAATCATAGGTTTGAAGCTATTAGTATGGAAAACTAAAAAAAAACCGACGAAAACTGCACAGGAATAACGGCTGTTTTGTTATGGGGAAAAATTGGACGAGTTTTGCCCAAGCGGTTGATACTAATATTAGCCATTAAACCGATATGGATAGCGAAGCCGATAGATTCTTACAGCCTGTACTAGAACGCTCACCTCGTTTGAAATTTCAAAAACCAGCCCAAGTGACCGTATTCGTATGTTCAGGGGGCGGGGTTGAAAGCTCATGGGCGTGGCTGACGAAATTTTTCGACTCAAATTTAGTAATTTTCACTCGTTCTAAAGCTTCCATCGGCGTGAGCGTTCTACTAGGGACCATACGACCCAAGTAGCGTAGTTATCTCAACAACTTTTTCGAGCGTGTCTGCTGCCTTTAAAGGCACAGTCCAATCTCGGAATCGTGCTATACCTAATGCTCCAATGAAAAAAATTGAGGAGATGCACTCGCCTGGTGAGCTATACTTTCCGATCCCGTACTGGGTGTCCGACACGCTAGTGATGTGTCCACGACCGCTTTTCCAATCATTCGCTCTTCATCGGCAGCAGCGCTCGCAGGAGGCGGTGGCACTATTCGTGACGCGTTCGAGGACTAAACAATACTAGAAAATCGTATACTTCAATAGCTCGTTGCGAGAGCGGGGATAGAATTCGCAAATTTAGCGCCAGCAGGGTGGGAATATTGCCGTGGAAGTTGTTGAGATGAGAGAAAATGATCAAAGCAACGAAATTTCAGCTTCAAAAGTACCTTGGCGTCGATGACAAAAACTACAGGTAAGGCCGTACATAAAAAACAACGGAAAGAAGACAGGTGATAGGTAAGACGTCAACTTTGTGGTGAGCCTCACGACCCAGTAAGCCGTATATAGCAGGCACAGTCCAACCTCAATGGTAATTCTTGATATTATACTCCGGTCGAAGTGTGTAGCAACCCTGTCAAGCATGAAATACCAGTTCGCTCAAATCGGCGAGGAAAAAGTCGGCCACGCCCCTAGAAAAGAAAAAATAGGGTAACACCAACAAGCAAGTTTTCGCTTCAGTAGGGACAAGATGCAAGATGGATTCTGTACATAATCTATGTTCTTCCATTTGTTCCTGGTCTAGCGTTATATTGTGATCTGCTCCGCGTTATATTGTGATCTGCTCCAGCGCAAAAGCTGCGGATGATGAGAAAAAACAGGCCTAGCACAACTCGTCACGAAGTTCTCGCTGTTCAAATTCAAAATGTTCGAGGAGCCCCAACTTCGTTCCCAGTGGGTTCTGAGCGATTTTGGAGACAACATAGTGATCGGGGTGAAACTCCCTCTAAACTAAGCAGAAAATCTAAGAACCATTCTGAGGTACGAACGTGCCTCTAATGAAAACGAAGAATTAGGAGATCCTGGTTGGCATGGCGTATCAAATAAAGTTCGTACGAAAGAGACTGTCCGCACACGAGGTCGGCATACGTGTCTAATGGTTGTAACGAAGGTATATTTTAAACTTGGAGATTAATCAGCAGCGATACTTGACCAATATCCCAATCAGCTGTTCACAGTAATGGAAACGCTCATCTAAATTAATGCATTTCCTACAACTACTTGATACGCACGCCGACCGCGTGGGCGGACAGTCCCATTCGGACACAATTTAGGTAGTCCCCTTCGAGAAATTCAGGGAAGAGAAAAGAACTGATTTTCCGTGCCGCAGATGATTTGTTTTTGATCCTCCTGTAAGTGAGTTTAATGACTTGGGGCCAGACTGGAAACAAAAAGAAGCTGCCTTTCACCTCAGGTGTTTGAACTTCCTCCGATTCTTCGGCAGTTTGCGGTTCTGTAGAGGGTTCGCAGTTCTGCTTCACACTGGCCTCGGACCGAGGTCGACTAGTCGATGGGGAGAAGTCCTTCACTTCCGAATCCCTTGGACTGGTCCTTGATGACCTTGAGGACTGGCTGCTTTTCCTGAGCACGGTGTATGGAGGACTGCCTTGACGGTCAGGACTGCCAAGCTGGGATCCTGAAATTGGCTCATATTCATTTGGATGCTTCACGGACTATGATACATATGAGCTCTGGAGCATTTCTAGAGAGCTCTTGATTTCGACTGCTCCAGCAGGGAGCGGTCGTTTTCCGTTGGAACATCCTTATCGCCATTTATATTCTACCGAGGCCCACTGTTCCGCTGCTGGTAACAATCAAAATCGAGAGTTCACTAGAAATTCCGCAGAGTTTACATAGTCGCAAATTCTTTAGCAGAGGTTGAAATACCTAACAGTTAGAGAGGTCACGGGGAGTTCAAACAGAGTTAAAGTGAAACTGAGTCGGCTACAAAGCACATGCGTAAGTATGTACTCAACAGTATACTTTTTCCCAATCGAATAATCGGATGCGAATCTGACTGTTTCCGGCGAATAAAAAGTTGGCTTTTTATTTGAAAAGCCGAATATTCGAGAAAGTGCGATTTCCAACTATTTTCAAAAAGTCAGATATTCGAAAAAGTGCAATATCCGACTATAGTCGGAAAGTCGGGTTTTCGAAAACGTCCAAAATCAGACTCTTTCCGAAAAATCGGATATTCGAGATAAGTTCCATTAGGAAGAAGTATATTCCACAGTTCTAGACTAAACAGATTCCACAGAGCTCGCAAACAAAGTATATAGCTGTAGCCTGGAAGGAAAATGCTGCATGTGCTCAAATGACAAAGAATTTAGTAAGCCGAAACTCATGGTTTAAGCTAGCCATAGAAAGACTTCCGAACACCAGGTGTATTGAACTTCTGAATTAATGCAATATTGAGCACTTCAGCAATCAAACGCCAGCAAACATTGGAAATGACTTTCCTGTCACCAATTTTGAGTGAATAAATCCGCTTGATGAATTCGCGAGGGGAATTATTCGCTTCTACCTTCCATAGCTAATGAGAACGTTACACCCTTTAGTGAATTAAAGGATTTACATTTTCACGTTGATTCACGTGACATTTTCGATTTCAAAAGTGATTTCTGGGTAGGCTCGTCTTCGACGACCTCATAGACTTGATTGTTCTCATTAGGAAGCTTAATCAGCTTACCCAGTCTGTAGAAAACTGTTTTGCTTAGGTTCTTATCAAATCGCTTTTAGATGACTCATCGACGAGTGACATAAATTTTGAAAAGAAATCCTCGTCAATGTCGACAGAGCAGAGAGCTATCATGCGAAGACCCCTGTAAACATAAGGCGTACTATTCCCTGATTACTAGAAATTTTGTGGAATCTGAATACAAGAGAAGTAGAAGTGTGCAGTTTATTGTATTCCTGAAGCTGTCAAGAAATCAGGGCGACACTAGCCAGCCTCTCGAGAAAACCTAAACAGGCAGCAGCGACTGTTTATCCATACGTGTCACATTGTTTTGCCAGTGGAGGTGCTTCACGAGTTTTATAATGTTTCAACGTACCAACTTCCTGCGTATTCAGCATATGGATAAACGGTCGCTGCTGCCTGGTTAGGAGGCCCCCAGCCTCTCTTGCCCATAATTACGGTTTCCTCATTGTTCGAAATAGCTAAGCATTTCTGATGAATTTCTATTAGTGTGCTTCAAATCTACTATTGAATTAGTATGGAACGAGTTGAGCTTGGCTTATCGGGAAACACCATGACCGACCGCTCCACTTCCTACACAGCGCAGCTCAGATATTCTGATGAGGAGTTTAGTGTTTACCAAACCAATCCTCAGGGACAGAGTTCCTCACATTTGCAATCGGGGTTGAATTGTTTGTAAAGGGGAACCGAACTAAATTTCGCAAAAACTGAAGCCATTAGAAGTGGGGTGGTGTTTAAAAAAGCATGGTTATTTTAGTTAATGCATCAAGAATTGGCGAAGATCAATTCAAGCATTTTGTAAACTTTCTCGATATTTTTTCAACTTTGGACAGCAAAATAAAAGCAAAGGGTCCAGATGAATTTTCATGAGGGCACCAGCTCGTCTCTGCTCCAACCTGACTTTTGGGGGGATTCCTTCTTCATGTGGATTAGAATGCGATTCATTTCGAATATAATGCGTCCGAAAAACGTCGATTTCGAGCTGAGCTATAACTCTGTGGGCGAGACGAAAGGAGGTTCCTACTTCCTTCGCTGCAGTGTGATCTTTGAATAAGGCCGGGATCATACTTCCAGCGACGAGCGACGCGACGCAATGTTTAGGCCCTAGTTATACACCAGCGTTTCGCCGCCGCTGGCTTCCGCGGCATGTCTGCTATTGGTCAATTTCGAAATCTGACCAATCGCAGACGTCCCGCAAAGACCAGCGGCAGCGAAACGCCGATGTATAACTAGGACCTTACTATCTATATCGAGAAAAAATCAATATGATTAATATGCACTGTCGCTGTCCCTGCACGCGGGAAGTATGATACCGGCCTAACTGCGAATTCATTATAAAACTACAATCTACTGCGATAAAGACTAATAAGGTCACCTGAAAATGTCTTACCTGATGAGGATGCGGTGGGAGATGGTTGTGGCGTTTGGGGCTGAATGTTGTGGGACGTGGAAGCTCGTGAATGCTCGTGTTCAGGAGAAGAGAGTTTCGAGGATGAGGAGGGGAGCCGTTGTTTCCAGTCCGGAATCGCACTACTCACCGTGAACTCGATCACGGCATCCCGAATCGCCTCCTGAACGAATCAGACGTCAATCTTCATTTGGGAAACGAATGCGGAAGAGAAACACCACACAATAGCCTTTCGCCAAACGAAAAGCAAAGCTGAAGCCTACATAACATGTAGATAGGACTGCATCGAAATCAACAGCCCTCCCAAACGCGTAATTCTGAATGCAGAATTGTGTCCGAAAAGAAATTGGGAGTGGCGGAAACCTAGGCGTTTTTCAAAGAGAAGGAAAACAATTAATCTAGGGTATGGTCTGTGGTTCCGAATGGAGCTGGGTAACCTATTCCTTCAAATAAATAAAGCAAAACAGAGTTCAAAAGTTGGTTCAAGTCGGTGCCAATTGTTTCTCTTCCCTGAAGTGATCCCTAGGATATGAAAAGTAGGTGCCAAGTATCGTAACTTAGACTTCTGGTGGCATTTCCCTCTGGTAAAGTTCTCTGAGCGCACCTTAAATACATTACCGACAAAGAAAAACATATTTCTTCATACTTCTGTACAGCTGAGCCTCTATATCGAAGGAAAATCTCAAAAGAACCCATTTACTAAGAAACAGTTGCAAGCCTTGATAAAATGGATTTGGAGTTAGCGCCAAAATCGTTTCCGTAGCTTTTCTGTATACGGAGTTCATGCCTCATTTGTTTTCAGAGTTGTTCGGCTATAGCATGAAAATTCTATGATAAAGAGCTAGGTTATCGACCCAGGAGTGGTCGATAATCGGCCCCGCAGCCACTTCGAGGCGGACCTAGTATTTGAGGGGGGGGGGTGCGCATTTATGAGGCCTCAAGCTTTGTTTGTTTCCCATTGATTGTTCTCCTGAGTTGTTGCAGACTTTGACAGGTCCAGTATGTAGCAAGAAACAATGGAGGGAGCTACTGTACCAGAAAGACCAGAAAATGGAGAACGTTGCAAAGACTCAGCGCTACTTCGGCTGAGGAGTTGCAGCAGCAGCTGCGAATGAACAGTCAGCTACTGGGGATGTGTTAATTTGATGCGATTGCACTCTTTCACTAGGCAATGCCATACGAAGCTCAACTTCATAGTCAATACATTCGAAGGCAAGAAAGTTCTGTCGTTTCATGGACCCATTCAGTTTATTTGGAAATTTCGCTCAAGCATCACCGCCAAATCATAATGATCGATTATGACAGCGTACTGGTGAATATAGACAGATTCGAAACTTACATAAAACCGTTGAAGCGGTGATATGAAGAGAATCAGAACTGGTCAAAAACGCTACTTCCAATGAAATTCACACTAGTGAATGCACTTCCAATGACGTTTGCGAATCTATAGCCTAGGCCGCTCATTTTGAGCCGGTCGAAGCAAGGCTTATCGGGCTTATCATGTGAAAATCTCCTTATCACTGTTATATTTTGCCATCACCGAACGCTCCGCTGCTTACTCCGCCCGGACTCATTCTAGCAACCTAAGGTATATGTTCATCGCTGTTGGAGAACTTTCTCTACCGAGTTGTAGGAGTTTCCTCAGTTGGGTGCAAAGGTAAGGGTACAACCTTCGGGCAATTTACATGGTGTTCAGAAAAATTGTTTTAAATTTGGCTCAAAACTTGTTTCTGGGGCATTATTCGCAGTCCTGAAAACGAAATTGAGGTTTTATGGTCAATATAGGTTCATTATTTGATTTTCGAAAAACCTCGACAGGTTTGGCTGTGAGTCTCCCAGTTCACAAAACGCCATGCATTTACTTATTTGTCTTGAAACTTCTCTATAGAGGGTAATCAAACTGCTCATCATAAATCTGAGGTCCGTTAATTGATTTTCCATTAATCGCGGTGTACGGTAGGTGTGTGCTTGGTGAAAGTCTCAGATAAACTTCTCTATGAGGGCTTTTTTGGGGCGCTGAATAGAAATTCCACATCCATCTATCGACTTTCGAAATTACAATGTAGATGACGCCAATAAAAATTACCATCATATCAACGGCAACTCACAGTATGCTGCAGAATATCAAGAAACGGACCCCTCGTTCGTGTTCAGAAATACGAAAAATCCCCAGAGAAACGTTCTAAGCCAGATCCGACACAAACTTTCTGGAGACCTTAAAATATTACTGGTGAGTTATCATTCCTTTCGTCCAACTGGGGAAACCGTAAGTAACAGTTCAGAGAAGTTTCCAGCAGCTTCGAACATAGAAAACGTCATTGGAAGTGTTGCAATTTTTATAGATTTCGTGGGCGAAGGCGTTTTCGATGAAAGATGATTTCCTGGTCAGACAATTCGGGAGCGCGGGACCCCTAGTATTTCATTGACAGAGGCTGCTTTTTTTTAGTAAATTTAATCAAACCGTAAGCCTTCGAATTGTCTTTGGAATACCTTTCTGACTACTAAGTGTTTGGATAGAAAATAACACTTACAGTACCGTGCAAATGTCTATTCGCGTAATATTCCCGCAAATAATGTTTTGATACATGTCTTGGCTTGATCTTAGCGAAACTTGATGAAACTTTGCATGTAATGGGGTATCACAACCCTTGCTTTACACATACAAAAATTGGCTTTTGAACGTGCAGTCTTTGAATATGGAATGTATCCATCATTTTGTGGTATTATCTTAAAGGCATCGTATGCGCTGAAAACCACTCACAGTTTTTTCGATTCAAATGATTCTCTGGGCCCACCGAAGAATGTAGGGAGAGTTTTTTGGGTTGAAAACGCACTTTTGTTAAGATAAATGAGGTCGAATGTCTCAAATTCCGTCAAAATGGGCCGGCCCTCGATCAGTCATCTGACACAATTTGCTTTCAGCAATCATACAAGTAAGTGATGAACAATTGATACAGTACAACTGAGGGGAATTTGATGGAATATACTATACGACTATGTGAAAATGCCTTTTCTACACACATCGATTAACCGCCTTTCCTGCAACTTTTCTCAGAGTTCAGGAACCAAATAGTACGGTAGATGCGAAATTCCGGGTGTTTTCTAGCTCACACCTTGGCGTACGGCGTTCTTGCGCTGCGAAACGCGTGTCGTCCAACCTATCGGTGGCGCAAAAGCGAGAACTGCAAGAAATTCGCGATTCATCGGCTGCAGGGGCTATAAAAATCAGTATCAGCGACAAGGGCGGCGATTTCGTGGTTCTGCCGCAAGATCTAGACAAGTAAATAACACGCTTGCATCTCCAGGATACCACTGTCTATAGCCTTACCACTGAGAAGGAGTTCGCAAAGCAATATAGGCAGTTAAACAAAAGGTGGAGTGGGACGGCGCAATCAGCGGGTCTGCCTAGGAGCGAGGTGGTCAGGTTAAAATGCGATCTACCCACTTGCCCTGTCCTCTATGTCCTCATAAAAACTCACAAACTTCCGCAAGACGGGTTATCCAGTGCCGACCCATCTTGTTTCAAAGTTCGACCCATAGTAAGTAACGTGGGTGGACCTACTGATAGGGTTTCTTGGTTTCTAAACTTGGTTCTTGTCCAATTAATCAAATTCTTCCCTGCTCACCTTCCTAATACTAATTCATTCCTACAAAAATTGCGGGACGCAACACTGGAGGAAGAGTACGTTATGAAGTCCTTTGATGTAACATCTCTGTACACCCACGTCTCTAACGAAGGTGCTCTGCAAGCTGTTTTTGAAATCCTTACCCAGCATCAGGCTAACATAAACTTGTTTGGGCTCACCATTTCGCAAATCATGTATCTACTGGACAGCTGTCTAAAATGTAACATTTTCAGATGGTCTGGGAACTACTACAAACAGGTCAGAGGGCTGGCGATGGGTCAGTGTCTTGCCCCAGTACTCGCTGTGGCATTTATGTCAAAGGTCGAGGAGCCCGTACTGGGTCGCAGGCCGCTGATCTACTGCAGGTACATTGACGACTGCTTTATTGTGTGTTCTACTCAATTAGAGATGGACACTTGTTTCGAATTGCTCAATCAGCAATCCGAAAACATAAAGTTAACTCGTGAAGTACCTACAGATAGTTGGCTCTCTTTCCTGAACGTTCAGGTTCAACTTTCCCAAGGGTTAGTAAAAACTAGGTGGTACAGGAAACCAGCAAATAAAAACATCATAATTCATTTTGCCCCGGCCAACCCATCCAAAACTAAGCATGCAGTTGTTGGCAATACGTTTCGTACTGCCCTTGCAGTCTCTTCGAATAGCGAGCAGAAGAGTGGGCCTATTGAATTTCCGAATAAATAAATAACATCTAATACCTGCTCTCTATCCTGCTCGAACGACTATATGGAATTTCAAATCTAGCCCGCCGCATAGCATTCGAGAACGGTTATCCATCGATAGATGGCCGCCATACGGGACGTCCACGGCGGACCGCCCTCTCAGCTGTTCACGAGGAGGAAAGGACGAAAGTAGCGTTCCGCGTTCCTTTCGTCTCGGACCACCTCAGTTCAGCGATCAGGGCCTGTATACGTAAGGCTGATCTTCAAGAAATGGTCTCCATTGTCGAAATTCCTCCTGCAAACCTTAGGGGGCGATTAGTTCGCAATCGCTTGTATGACCGCGTCTGCCTTACTCCCTCCTGTGTAATTTGCCCATTTGGTAAGGAGGGTGACTGCATGGCCTCTGGAGTGGTATATCGCATAAATTGTCGTCTGTGTGGGGAGAATTATATAGGGGAGACTGGGAGACCGCTATGTGTCAGGATTAAGGAGCACATGGACGGACTGAACAAGTCTAAATTGTCTACTCCGTTCGGGAAACACAGGGTGCGCAGTCACGATAACAATTGCATTTCAGTTGCTATTACGATCTTGGCACGTGAAAGCGAAATCTCAGCGCGCAGAACTCTTGAGGTCTTTTCGATTGCCGCAAAAACACCCAAAATAAACCGAAAGGACGAATGTGTTGCGGTGACCCAGGAGTTGGCGCCGTACGTTGACCTGTGCGGATTCTGACCAGCCGGTCATAATCTGAGGGCGGGTCTGAGCGTGGGCGGTCCCAGGTCTTCGAGGGTGATTCTGAGGGTTCTTACTAGTCAGTCGCCTAACAACTTCCATCCAAGGCTGTCGGACCTCTTGGTCCCCTTCAAAGGTTGGTATAATCTGTGACTTACGTTCTTTTGGTTCACTTCCGTGTGAATCCTTCTCTGTAGAATGAAATGGGGTTTGGGAGGGTAGTTTCTTGGATCTTAATTCGGTTTTTCCAGGCTTCGAAGAAGGTGAAAATCGCCGAAACGTCAGCCAAATAAAGAGGTTTTACAATCTTGGTCTCGCTTCAACCACCGAATACCACAAGCATCGATTAACCTTTCCTTATACACGAATCTCCTGGAAGAAAGATGAACTTCATTTGATCGTGAGATCGTTGGTCAAAACGGCGATCTTTAACGATCGACTCCTCCCTTCTTAAAAGTCGATTCAGATATTTTCGGTCTAAGAAAGGGGTTTTCAGTGATTTTTTCGCGGGTTATTCAACGTAGCTGTTATATTGGGTACCAGAGCTCTCATTATATATATGGAAAACTCGAAAACGAAATCCATTGCGAACGACGCCTTTAGATCAAGACTATCCCTTCAAAACATGACTATCATAATTCCAAACCCATAGTAGTTACTCGCCATTCGAAGGTCTTCGGAACCGTTGTATAAGCTTGTAAAAAACTGATCTCCATTGAAAATTTTTAGAAATAAATTCGAAAGAAAATCATGCGATATTGCACCTATTAAGTACATATCTCTCTCTGACGTTGTCGGGAAAGAGCGAAATTTATGTTCCAGCTGTACTTTGTCAAAGCTTAGGAAGCACATTTCTGGGGTGAATAATTCCATAGGGGTAAGTTTCCAGAAATTAACTCCAACCTGTTCAATTTTCGGTCTTCAGAAAAGTCTCATAGAGACTATTTTCTCACAAAGCCATACAACGGTTCCGAAGCCCTTCGAATGACGAATAACTACTACGGGTTTGAATTTGTAATAGCCATGTTTTGATGGAATAGTCCTTATTTGAGATAATAACACAAAATGATAAATAAATTCCATATTTAAAAACTGCACGCTCAAAAAGCAGTTTGGTGTTTGAGTAAAGCAAGGGTTGTGATGCCCCAAAACATACTAAAGTCATCAAGTTTCGCTAAGGGGAAGCCAAGATATGTGTAAAAACATTATAAGCGGAAATGCCACGCGAATAGACTTCTGCACGGTACTGTACAGCTGACGTTAAAGGCAGTGTTCACGATAAAAATCGTTGTTCTGTTTTTCCGCCTATCTTGAAAACAGTCCCATGCTAATTCCAACGATGCCTCTGGAATCGTACAAGACATTCTGGGAGCGGAGTTATGGACCCTCGAAAATTTAGCTAGGGAAGCATGGTGGACGAGTTGTCCAAGGCTTGTAACTTCCGTCTCTTGGAACCGATGTATGCGAGCCGACCTGAGTAAAGAGAGAAGTAGAGTATTAAGGGAAGAACGGGGCTTTTGATCGGAACCATCCTTAAATTCAATCTAGAGGTTTCATTTGTTCACGTCGGAGGGCGGGCATTGCGCTTTTGGGGTTTGCCCTGCGCTCGAAGTGGCAACTTCAAGCTCTTTTGAGGCTCTTCCTGGCTGGTTTCATGCGTTCTTTCGACGTCAAAGTTACAGTGTGCCCCTCCACTACCCAATCCTAGTGGAAACTGAAACACATTTTTTATCGTGAACACTGCCTTTAAGCTCCATTGAAGGAAACAAGTTCAAGGTTCATCACTTCAACAGCCATTCACCTCGCCACTCATCTGTCATTTGCTCCCCGACTAGTCAAATTCTTATTTGTGAAACTGCTTTTGCACAAATTTCCTCTATTCTGCAGCGGAGCACTTTTTGGGCACAAATCTTCATCAGGTTCCTCACCTGTACCGAAAAAACAGATTCGGGAAGAACACTGCTATGAAAGTTTTGTGTACGTGAGTCATTAAGAAAGTTTGCGGGTCAAGAATGAATGGATGAGCGATATATTTCGTTTCATTTTTCTCGAGTACAGCCAAGACTGGGGGAAGGCAAGGCATTTGTTTGAAGCCGTGTTTTTCTGCATCAATGCTGTCACGACTTTAGCGTTTCCATGCACTGGTCAAAAAGAATGGTCAATACGAAACTCCGCTTGCGCCCGTGTCTGCAGTATGACTGCAGACAAGGTTAGGCAGCCGCTGAGTCTCGGAGAAACCTGTGAAACTCATCCCTGAGGCGGAGATGAAGGCGTCATCGATAAGAACTGTTGAAAGACGCCACCGAATCGGATTAGAGACAAAGGAATGGAGTGGTGGCGACGAGCTTCAGATGTGGCCAGGGGCGGCATTAAGAATCGAGGTAGCGCGCGCCAAAACTAGCGCAAACGCGCTATGGGGACAGCATAGCGCAATCTGCAATCAAGAACTATGCAGGCGCGCGCTTGTCTCAGCCCAAACGCGCTTGGCATAGCTCAACCGCGCTTGGCATAGCCTAAACGCGCTTGGCATAGCCTAAACGCGCTTGGTATAGCCTAAACGCGCTTGGCATAGCTCAAACGTGCTTTGCCTAGCCTAAACGCGCTTGGCATAGCCTAAACACGCTTGGCATGGTCCAAACGCGCTATCATGGAGATCCTAGCGCTGTTTGATATCAAGTATTTGCAAGGCGCGCTACGGGAAGCGCGACAGACCCTCTGAAACCGCGCTACCGCTAGCGCTCTACACGACGAGTGCTACCAGCGGCGCGCGAACGACTTCGCATCGCTTTCTACTCTGTGGTTCCTTTCCAATCTTTCAAACGCTTAATACTCTTTCGCTTGAGTGAGAAGAAAGCGAAATTCCTTTCTCATGTCCCCTATTCAGGTTTTTCTTTGAATTATTTCGTTTCAATGGCTCGTTTTGAACGGTGATTTAGTAACTTGCGAATCCGAAGTGTAAGAAGATTGATGGAACGATGGTGGAAACTGAGTGTGCCTCACTAGGTCTTGCCCCAGATTTCCTGCTAGGTCAAAAACAGTGCTCTGACAGTTGCAGGTTTGCAACAGTTCATAAATAATCCGCGCTCTGATCTCTCTTATGATTCGGATATTCTAAAAACGGGCTCTTTCCTAGCTTTTGGAAGGAAAAATCCGTAACCAAAAGGCCACTTTCGGGGTGTTCCAAAACAATGGTTTTCGGATTTGGCTTGAAACTTTAGAGATTGTTGTGGGTGCTGGTACGAGAGTTTCCTCTGACAAGGGAACTACTTTTAGTCAGCCTGGCATTCCGGATGAAATATAAGTTTCTAGAACCGTTTTCGGCGTAGAATCCGATTTTAGTCTTCGCAGCCGCCTAAAGCCTCTCTGAAAATGGTATAAGCGTTTTTCGCCAGATTTTTGTACCTATTGTACCTTCCGAAACAAGCATTAGTCTTTCGAAAATCCGGAAGGGACCTCGTAATTGTGTTCAGCGCCAAAAACTACCCCCTGAGCAAATTTCGGATGAAGGCACATTTTCCGAACTTCGCACAGACTGATACCTTTTTGGACTAGTATTTATTTATATCAATCAAATCTTCTGAAATATTTTTGAAAAAAATTTCCAGATTTGACTTAATATCTTACCAGGTGGGTTATTTGGGGCGCTCACCGCGAATTTGAGGATCCTTTATTGATTTTTGACAGATTACGGTATATAACGGTGAGTATACGGTAGTTTCGTCAGTCTCAGATTCGGCTCAAAATTTGTATGCGGGGGTCACTCGGGGTTTTGAAAACGAATTTATTGTCCATTTGTCTATTTTCGAACTATTGAGGTAGGTTTCCGTTTCCCCCTTAAATGGGATGGTACCTACCGTAACACACAGACAACCTCAGAATTGCGACAAGCGGACTCGATATTCGTGTTCAACACTCAAGATTATCCCTGCATAAGAGTTTTGAGCCGAATCCAAAATTTTTTTAAAACACTCTAAATTTGGTTTTAGACAGCTGCGAAGGCCATCATCGGATTTAACGAAACAATGGTTTTAGAAAAGCACATTTTATCCGGAATGGCCAGGCTGACTAAAAGTAGTTCCCTTGTGAGGGAAATTTCGCTAGCCAAACACGACTTTTAGCAATGCTACGATAACATTGCCTCAAACCTACCCATAAAAGTTTTCGAGCTACTTAACACAAATCAGTTCGTTTATCGATTTTTCATGGCTTCACCGTGGGTATGCGAGAGCTTGGTCGAAGTTTCAGATTGGACTCAAAAAATCTTTGTAGAAGTGGGACGCCAAACACACATTTGAGGATAACTTGTCAATGCTCGAAATATGTACTAAGATAGGTTGCGCAACTTACTAGGCATTATGCCTACCGTAACCTATAGTAACCCCCAGACTAGCAAAAGAAGGATCCCCGATTAGTGATCAGCGCCCTAGATAGCCCCAATTGGAACTTTTAAGCGGAATTCAGAATTTTTTTCTGAACACCTCGAAAATTCCCTGATGAAATTCGAAATCACCTCAGAAAAAGATTTACGTGTGCGTGATGCTATAAAAATGCCCTTTTTAGAATCCCCCGAGCCACTCAGAAAATTATGAGCATGGACTATTCATGTACTGTCGCGCTCCTACAACACTCCAAAGATGATTTTGCAGAAATTTTAAGCAAGTCATAAGCAAGAAATAGTCCGCAAAGGTGGTGCTAGTCCTCTTTTCGTCGCCGGTTGATTGAACGCGTATTCGTGAACAATTGAAAAACAGTCCTCCGTGAGAATTGTATTGGTAATAACACAGTTTAAATGTAAGCAAACATTTCCTTGGGCACAAGGCTGATGGCCTAGGGAAAACGCGCGCTTGGCTTTGGCGCGGGCTAGCCTTCTGGTTCTTGATAGTGGGCAAGCAGGCGCGCGCTGTGGGCCTCTTCTAGCGCCAGCACAACTGCACTAGTTCTGGCGCGCGCTACCGGGTTTCCTAATGCCGCCCCAGGATATTATTGTCAACTACGTTCAATAAAACAGACGAGTCGACAAGGAAAATGTGTGTCTCAGAGGACTTTGAATGCGGACAAGGCGGCGAGAGCCACTAGCGCCGTAATTTCACTCCGCCACCAATGATATATACTCTGTCGTCGACGACAAGAGCAACAAACCACAGGTTCGATGGTGCAAAGCCTCGAAACCTAACTACTATGTCTCCAAGCTGAAAACAATGATGGAACAACGGAGAAACAATAACTGTAGAGAATGGTATCTATCGTCTCATGAAGGGTGAAGACGTTACAAATATGGGAGCGGAATAAGAAAACTGACTTGGGACGGATGAGGTGTGAGGTGGAAGGAATCGATTGCGAAGAGGTAAGCTAATGACACCTGGCGCTTAAGAGAAGTCTCAGGCAGGAAGCATTCACAGGTGAGGAGACGTGAAATTACGCAGTTTTTCTAATTCCAGTAGAATTCCGCCGGTTGGAGAGTGATGGCGCACCCCGCAAACCGAGCACAACGCCTGCCTGCACTACAGTTGGCTGCCAGGATAGCATTTTTTGGCTCCAGAAGTACGCAGACGTCACGCTCCCGTATTTTTTAGATATAATTCAGGTTTACAGTTTTCTCAAAAGTACAATCTGATTGGACAAAGCTAAAGATCCTGCAGGATATGAATGATAAATCAGATGAGCGGATTACTAGCCTTGCGGTTTTTGAAGAGAAGATCACCGAAAAAAATGGTAGAAAACGTTTTAGAAATACACGAGAATCTCAAACGGTTGAACTTTAATTACAACTTCCATACTTTTAAAACGTTCCTTGGAGAATCGCTGGTGCAACCACCTACATTTCTTCACTTACTGCACTCCGACATTAACGGCTTCCTTCTCGCTCACCATGGAAATACCTTACACCTATCTCGCGAAAAAAGAAACGACGACTGACTACTGTGACGGCTTTAGTGAGATTGAAGATAGCGTCAGCGCAAAGAAAAACCATTTTTTTATTATTTCAATCAGGTAGGCTCACAAGGTAGTGGAATAGAGCAGAAAGGTCTGAAAAAAAAACTCAAATCCAGGAGAGAAATTCCTTCGAAAAATTCCGGAGTGCGGCGTCTCAAGTAAATGGATAAATGTGGCTTTCTGCGAGGACGATGCCTTTCAAGTCACTTAACACAGAGAATATGGTAGTAATTTGAGATATAGAATACGAAGTAGAGATAGAAGAGTTCAAAATACTCGGGTTCGGTTGTTCCAAAAAAACTTCGCCAAAGCGAAATTTTTCGTTTTTTTTCGTTCAAAATTCTTGATAAGGAATATCAATAACCCTAAAAATTCAGAAGAATGCGTGTATATCGAGATATCTGATCGTGTGTCCTGATAATAAGAGGATGAACAACCCATCAGTTCATACAAAAGACGGATTGAATCGGAAGTCTCACCTGAATAATCCTCAGCGCAAATTCCTCGAGTGAGCTCGGACTCAACCGTCTATCCTCGGCGTTTTCCACCTTGCATTCCTCTGTTGGCATCCGTTGAGATGATTCGGATGGCGACTGCACCGCGGCGATTTCCGAGCATTCAGAGAACGGCTCCGTGTCGTCGGTGTCGCGCAGCGACTCTTTCCGTGACAAGTATGGACTCCGATAGAATTTCGGAAACACCCTAAAGCAAAATTCATGGTCCTCCGCATCTATTCAATGAAAAGGTTGACACAACTTTATACGTTTTCTGTTGAAAGTGTGGAGAGTTGATAGGTTTATGTAATCTGAATCTTTGAGTAGGTTAGAGTTTAGTGCCAGGCGTAGCTCTTCTCAAAAATGGTTAGTTTTGCAAGAAAAACCTTCCTTGTTCCAGCTCGAACGCCACCCGAAATGTCAATGTGTTCATAGAATGATCTGCATGAAACTACATAGGTTGTTTCCTAGTGCGGGTCTTTGAATTTTCCTACCTCTTTTATTAATTAATGTGTACCCAACATCTGGAACACTAGTTTGCTTTTTGAAGCATTTTCATCGAAAGGACTCAGAACTACATCGATACTTTGTATGTATTCCTCACGGGTGATTGCAGAGTGTACTAAAGCTCAAGTTCCACCAGTGCTACTGCTAGTGAAAACGGAAAGACTATCGAGGTATAAGATTTGTGCATCGAACTTCAACGAGTTTTCAGGTAAGCCATTTAAAAACGTCATGCCTGGCGATAAAGGAATGAAGCCCCTTGACGCACATTACTATACCTAGATTTTGATGAGAGATAGGGCATATGGTGGAATTCACCATGATGCAAACATTAACGGCACTGTTCAAGACAAACTTCGTATATGAGCTTTCCATAAGGAATAGTTGAGATGACTATTTTTACTAAACATTTGGTAGGGAAGTTCCCAAAGAGTAGACCTGAGTTGGTAGTAATCACCAACATAAATGAGGAGAGAACGGTGAAACGTCCCCTCCGGAGAAAACGTCTCACCGTCCTTTCCGGATAGTGTGAATATGGACGTATACCAGTAAAGCGACAGTTTTCTAGCTTTGTTCAATTATGGAGGATAGCTGAAGTGGACCCCACCAGGCAATCTCCACCTGTTTTGTTTTATGTAGTCAGTCAATGCAAAAGTTCCTAAAACAAGGGTCGCTAAGGCAATAAACTTTCTGGAATCCAACTCACTTTGGCGATAGCCGGTTGATGACAGGAGAGCTGACTTCGTTGTCGCGATGGAATCGCTCCTTCCACATACGCGCGTCTGCTGCTGTGATGTAGGTAACACTAAATTTATTTCTTTATACAACAGACTGAAAGTTGGCTCCTAGTATATCAGATACAAAATAATTACTGAATGGAAAGAATTCAAATTAGTTTTGAAAAACAGCTTTCAAAAACACGATTTTTCAAAAATACGCCCTACCAGCAGAGATTGCACTCCCTCCTAAATGAAGCACTGTGTCAACTGACAAGCCACGCCTTGAGATGCGCGGTCTACTTCACACCAGAAGTATTAGTACCTCTGCTTGTCCAGACCGCGGGAATGCGAAACGGCCTAATTTCCCTATTAAACGCTCCGTTGCTGTTTGGGAAAAGTTTGCGTCACTCGTGTTACACTCTATTCCTACGTCATTGCCTTTTTTTGACGAAAGTGCAGATAAAATTGAGCCCAGAATGAGGCTCGGTTGAATATCAACGTCAATCCCACTTCAGACAGAAAGTGGCAGTTCGCCCTCTCCGCTCGGAAATGTAGTACACTTACGTAAGCTGAAAAAGCTGGAGACAATCACATATTGCTAAAAACGTGAAACGAACTTGCACTGGGTGCCAACCAAATTGGTTCGTCTAAGGATAGCACGCGCCTGTGATGAAGTCATATTTCGTAAATTCTCCTGGTTGATTCGAACAATGAAGTCGCCAACCTAGAATGGACAATTGGTTGTGACACACAGCTGCAAATTGGTTAAAATAGGTCACCGAACTAGAATACCTGTAGTCGACCATCTAGGCCAATCGCCTTCTTACTGCATATGCTCTTGATTGCAGCTCCATTCACACCTTTATCTCTGTCGGTGTCAAGAACGATTCCTAGAATTGCAGTTTGCGACAAACCGGGAAGTATGTAAGAAAATTTCAACTGCTCAGGTCAAAAACTTTCTGATTCCAATGAGCGTGAAGAAAATTTAGCGTTCTCTCGATGACGATCCGAGAAGAAGAATGAAGAATGCCCCATCACCTTGTTCGCGCGATACCCAGCCCTACAATCGCTAAAGCAGGGGGAACAGAAGAGTCGAAGAGGTGGGTACGGAGCAAGATGTTCTTGACCGTCATCACCACCACAGCTGAGCGTTATAACGTTAACGTGTTAACGCATTAACGGGTTAACGCGTTTTTTTGGAAAATTAACGATTAACGCTTAACGAAAATGTTCTAAAATCACGTTAATTTGGGTTCGTTAACAGCAGTAAAATTACGGCACTGACTGATATGCTTCAATGGCAAATTTCAAACTGAGGCCGCACACGTCGAAACATTTTTGCTATATTGCAGTGTACTTCTTGTACTATGTGTGTACTTGTACTTCTTTGCGGTGGAGTAAGGCACCAAACAAAGGTTGGGAGCGGGGATTGAAGGCCGGGTTGCAAAATTTGGTGAACCGCACTACAGACTAAACCGAGAAACGAAATAAAATCTGTGTACAGATATACAAAACCAATCCGAAGTGCGGCGAATGCCGTAGATTATAGCGCTTCTGAGCAAGGTTTCAAAGATATCATTCTACGTATGTAAGCCAGTGTAGCACACCACTTGCCAACACGTTCCAGACACTCCTTCTGGAGTCCTATCCACTTTCCAGGGCATCCTGTTTACAAATTTCCAGGTTGCTGTGCATGCTCCACATGCGATTATGACTCTTTTTACGGCGCACTCTGCACACGAAGCGCTCCTCAGTTTCTACCACACGTCGCAAGCTCTACGTAAAACGCTAGTGCATTTCTACGACGCGGCGCACGCCCTCATCAAGCGCTAACCATTTTTCACGACGTCCTGCTAACGTCATCTGAACGCCAACCCACTTTCCACGACGTCCTGCTGACGTCATTTGAAGGTCAATTTTATTTTTTCTGGGACCTCTGATGGTTTATCGATTTTTGCTGTGGCCAGGCAATATTTTTAATTTTTTAACGAAATCCAAAATTAACGTGTTAATGCATTAGCGGGTTAACGCACATCCTTGATCACCACGCCTTCGACGTTTTGGAAAACTTCAGGAATCGCTCGCTCCACTCTTCTCTGCTCGGGAATAAATCACTAGTGCGGCTGAACTCGGGCGCAACTCGCTGTCAACTCGATTAAATAACGTTTTTTAGGACACCGAACTATGTACCGGAGCTCCTCCAAATGTGTCGCCTGAAAAAAGGGTTATGCCTATATCTCTATCGATCCATTACGACATATCCGCAAAGAATTCATGTTCCGATCATTCTCCATGATTATGCGAATGGCCTCATATGTCAATTCGAGTCACCTGAATGGAATGTGGCCCGCTTTCGGGACATAGAGACCAATTTGGATGAATTTTGCGACCTTCTCAGCAAAACAAGGACGCTACCACTCGGATAAAATTTAGCAGCAAAAGAAGAAGAGACCTGTACCAGAAAAAAAGGAGAGGAAAAGAGGAAATAAAGCTGTCAAAAATAAAACTGCCTCATTACATCCGAAAAGCTATCTTTTCCGTGTAGTTGAAGGCAGTGTTCACGATAATCTTCAATTTCGAGATTATTCGCTATATTGATTAAGTGGCCCCCGGGTAGAACTAAAATGACGTTGAAACTGAGAAAAACGCACCAGAAGTGCTCGAAATCCTTAAGTGTCACCCCGCCTCTTAAGTATCACAGGAAGTGTTTGTTGCGACAATGAAATGTTTTGTGGACCCGTCTTTTGCAATTCTCTACTATCTATTGCTCCGTTCTTTCCTTAGGGCCTTAACTAATCCTGTTTTGCCTGAAATATTCTTCCATTTTTGATTAGCTCCATTTTTTACCGGTGACAACCACCGTGAACATGTTCATCCAATCGGACAACTAGTCCATGCTTTGAAATAATGTCACTGAAATACGACGTTTTAATGTGTTTCTCGCCGTTTCTTCGTAATTTTGGTAATACTTGGGGGCAACGCATTGTTTTATGTGAAAAACTCGGGGACGAAAATCATCGTGAACACTGCCTTTAAGATCAACGTCAGAGTTCAGCCCACTTCGGGAGCAAGATGCTCTGCCGTCAACACACTTAAAGGCAGTGTCCACGATAAAAACCATGCCTGTTTTTTTTGGTGGAGATCGGCAGCTGCAGGGCCTAGCGCAACCCTAACGCTGAAAAAACTAAGAAAAATGAGCTCGGAACGGTCCCCTACGGCCCCAAAGTTGGACAGCCGTCAGCTCGTCACACCTCAGATGCACTTTCCACGCCCACCGACGTGAACAAATACATGCTTGAGATTGTGAGATGAGCGATGGTTTCCGATCAATAGCCCCGTTCTTCCCTTTATTCCCAACTTCTCTCTTTACTCAGGTCAGCTCGCATACATCGGCTGCAAAGGACGGAAGTTACAAGCCTCGAACACCTCGTCCACCATGCTCCCCTAGCTCAATTTTTGAGGGACCATAACTCCGTTCCTAGAAGGTCTTGTACGATTCCAAAAACATCATTGGAATCGGCATGGAACCGTCTTCAAGATAAAAGGGAAAGCAGGAAAACGATTCTTATCGTGAACACTGCCTTTAAAATGTAACGCATACGAAATTTGAGAGCTACCGGTACGCTGAGTCAAGCATTCAAATTCGCACAGAAAAAGCCCTCAGTTCAGAAGTTATCTACATATGAACCGGTTACTAACGTTCTAAGGACTTGAACGGTTATTGAATGGGAAAGTAAGAAAACTGGGAAACCATACCTAGTGGCAGGGCTCCTTTGGAGATTTTAACACTTCGCTCGAGGTGTGTAGGCAGATAAACGACGTCGTAGGCCCATGATCCACGAAGGGAAAGCGGAGAGCCGGCAGGGGACAGTGACCTCGTTGAGCAGGGAGACCACGACGTCATCGAGACGTCCGACTGAAATATCCAAGATTTCTGGTCACAAGCTCTGACGGAACACGGCTAAAAAACCACGAGACAAAGACCACAAAAGAAAAGAAGAAAAAGTTTGGGCAGTTATATTGGTGTACGAACAATATTGCTCGGTTCTTTCGCTACTGCACGGAGGAAAACATTGAAGCATCATCATTTAGGAGTACCGTATTTCCTGTAATTGAACACCCGGGTGTACTATTTTTCAACCTCCTCCAAAAGGGGGTTCAATTAGAGGGAGGGGTTCAAATAAAGGGGGAGGCTCTAATTGTGAACCGAGAACTCAAGAGTCAATATGGGCGAACGAAGCTTATTAGGCAAACCAAAGTGAGACAACAATGCATTACTCGGCGAACACTAAGAAATCATCATCACTAAAGTCATTGTTTAAAGGCATCGTACGCGCTGAAAACGACTCACCGTTTTTTGAGTTTGAATCATTGGTCGGGCCCGCCTAAGCAAGTGGGTAGAGTTTGTCGGGTTAGCGACGCTTCATTGGGAAGATATGTGTGATAGAATTCCACCAAAAGAGGCCGGCCTTCTGACAGCCATGCGGCATAAAATGAAAAAGAAAGAAGCTTCTCAACAAGCTATATCGCGTAAATGAGTGGAAGTTGATGTATCATTTGTTGATAAGCTACCTTCTTTCCTCATTTGAGGCCACATGGCTGTCGGAAGGCCGGCCTCTTTTGGTGGAATTCGAGGCATTCGATCACCCATATCTTCCCAGTAATGCGCCGCTGACCCGACAAACTCTAAGCATGTTCTCAGGCTGGCCCCGCCAATGGTTCAAACTCAAAAAACGGTGACTGGTTTTCAGCGCGTACGATGCCTTTAAGTCCTCTTCAAGATCAATCTCTTCGAAAATGTCGACAAGGTTTTGGGTGTCGACATCTCGAGCAGCCCGCAGCAGTTCACTTCAGGTAGGAATGGGACAGGGACGATGACAGGGACAATGCACCTCGTGCATCTCGACTTTTGACGAACATGCGTGAAAAACATTACCTTGCGTCGCTCACTGCGCGAATTATGAACCCGGACTAATTTTCAGCAGCAACGCCATGTTGCAAAGGTGATGGTAACTTCGAATCAAGCCAGCGAAGACAATAATAGAAAGAAAATACGCGAATTCTAGATATGATTTCCAACAAATACTCAATACTCCTTATAGACTCCAAATAATGAAGAGTCGGTAGTCGGAAATTTTTTTGCGCATGAACATCGCCCACTATCATTTGGGGTGTTAGACATGAATTGGGGGTTTGTTTTCAGTTTCCCTTAATGATTACGGTAAGTCGTGGCAGGTAGTACAATGCCATTCGACTAATATAACCTACCGTTTCGTGGTTACAAGTTTTTCAGATCTGGGTTTAGGGACCAATCATTCACAATTTTGTTACACGGACATTCTGGCGAGGCATTTCATTGCTCCGGTAAAGCTTAGCTAGAACCACTGTAAGGCCTCCCCTGAATCCCTAGACTATGTAACAGCCAGAAAAAATACAGAAATCCAATAATCTTGTTGGAAAATTTTTCAAGATTGTTTTAGTGTGGGCGAGTCGTAAATGCAGACGGCAGCTGATGAATGCCCATCAGCGCTCAGCGTGTCATGTGTTACGGATTGAAATTACATGGAATATTTCGATGGTTTTACAACGTTTCCATTTTAATCTTATAATTCGCATTTTGGAAAATATCCAAAAAGTACTGACAGATTTTTTTGCTCCTTTAGGATATTCTGAACGAACTTCTGGCCATTAATGAAGATTAAATAGCAGAACCGAGAAAAAGTATTCGTATAGCCATATCTAAGAAATTAAAAATGGGCGACGACATCAAGCACGATTTGACCTATGTTCAACGTAGGACATCTTGGACATTCCTATCAAATCGACTGAAACAATTTAAGTCCTTCCGATACTCTTGAAACCACTCGCAACTTCATCTTAGGATGATTGTTCACATGGGTAGAGAAATGTAAGCATGATAGTTTTTACCAAATTTGTCCGGTCTAGCCCGGTCTCCTTGTTAAAGCTCAATTTATGAGAGGCAAAAATACGTAACTGGGCGCAATTTTGAAGGCTTTTTTTCAAAGTTGTTTGAAGTTGATATAGTAAAGGTAAAAATTAAATTTTGGATAAATAGCAAGACGAGGTAAAACTGCAGTCTCGCAAAACAGAATAAATAAAATACATTGAGGGTTTTTCATGCTTTCCTTTATTTTTTTTTTAGGAAAATATGACTCTATGAGCAAACAAAAAAGAGGACCTTTCTAAATTATTAATCTATCAATAGCGTATATTAAAAGCAGGATTCGCGATAAAAACAATTTTTGAGCTCTCTTCATGAAAATGTAGTTCAGGTAAATACAAAAGTAAAAATAAGTGAAAATTTGCGGGAAAAATGCACAAAAACAAGCCAGGACGGTTAATTAACGGTGTCGGCCAGCCCCCCAGTTAACGAGATTTCCATAAATGCTTGCTTATCCGTCTTTTATTTTCCTCTTAGAGTAGCCAGTAATTTCTAAAAATACTCAGCAAGCTTTTTAGAAGAAAATAGGAGACGGCAAAACAGGCATTCATAAAAATCTCGATGATTGCGGGCGGGAGAACACCTAGCAATAACTTGTTCCTGAGCGTTTTTTCTCCAATTTTCAAACAAACTTCATTTTTGTGATTGTCAAATCTACCTTTCCATGAGGATAGCACAGCAACCGATTTTATCGAGAACCCTGCCTTTAAATTGGGAGAAGAAAATTTAACAAGACTTTTCATTTTGAGAAAGCGGTAAAATGGAGACATATGTATAGTCTTCATGAGTTCATTTGGCAGTACGGGACAGGATAACAAGAATTTCTGGTACTGATGCATGACAGAGTAAGGGATTGAGTGGCAAGGCATGATAGTCCTTTATCTCGCAATCAAACCATGGCGAACAGCTCCATTCCAATAAGAGTCTCTATGTTTCCCATTTATCGTCTTTTACCACATCTTTTTTTCTCGAACGATCGAACAATTGGCTAAACCTTACTCACTCATGCATCAGTAGCGCATTTCTCTTAGACAAGAAGGCAACTTCCTCCGTCAAATAAAGGTGAAATCGTGCAGAATGGCATGGCCCTCCGGTAGGAACAAGGAACGAAACAAACGAAGGTAGGAAAAAGAGACGTACACCGTCGAGACTGCGTTCACTTCTAGTATAGGACGGACTGCGTGACGGATAGTAGCTCTGAAACGAAGGCGAGAAGAAGTGCTCTGAGAAGTACTGCCTCAGGGAGTGCAGCTGCCACATTCAGCTCATCATCATCACCACACTCACACACAAGGGCTAACAAGGGTAGGTACCGTATTTTCTCCTTTAGAAGTACATGTACTTCCAATACTCAGACCCCTACTTTATATGTACTTCTATTAGAGGTGTACTTCAAATAGAGGCTGTACTTCTAGTTCTAAGCCCTCTCTTTTTGGTGTACTTTTATTAGAGGTGTACTTCTAACAGAGGGTGTACTTTTATTATTCGGCGCAATTTTTTGAATTGCCAATGGTAGACTCTTCACATTTTATGAATTCCAGTATAACACCAAAAACTTGTATTTAATAAAATTTCAGACTTGGCTCGATCAAATCGATGCTTCCTTAATCTGTGATATCATATATTCACAACTTTCCCAAGTTAATTTCTTCCAAAAAAATGTATAAATTCGTTTTCGATTTTGTTGACACGTGCTTCATCGACTTGTTATTCTTATAACAATTTAAAGGCAGCGTTCACGATGAACATCATCGGTGAGTTTCCATAGTGAAATGATAGGTGAGGAGGATTCTAGGCTCCCAGTGTCGAAAAACGGTAAAAAACGAGCCAGGAGTGGCAAAATAACAGCTGCAAACAAGCGTTTTGGTGTCCCAGAACAGCCCGGTGCTCCACTTCCGCTCCCCCGATGTGAACAAATGAAGACTCAGATTACAGGAATAATCAAGTCAAGGAAGTACTAATAAGTTAGCTGATCGCTTGAATGCACCTTCATAGCGGTCAATTCCTCCACGCTCAAAAATTGGCGTAAAAAAGGGAGGGCCTACTTTGGCTCAAAAACGCGTCTTTCGCGTGGTTTTTAAGCATGCCTTGCTATACAGGGCACTAGACCTTCTGTAAACCTAGGTGATATCGGAAGTGAAATTTATTGTGAACACTGCCTTTAACTGATCGCCTTTCGAGCGGTCCAGAGCGATTGAAAAGCGCGGTTCTTGAATGACCTGACAACAGCTTTTCCAGAAGCGAGTTCTTTGCGTCCACAATCCACTATAGGTAAAGTCTACAATTGGTGGTTTCTGATTTCCTCGTCGTATAAGCGATTTCTATACGTAAATGATCCTATCTTCGTAACGCTGGGGAATCTTGGTTTTTCAAGCACCGCTAAAGACAACGTCTAGGGCAAAAACAAGTCGACTTTGATCGACTAAAACCCAATCTAACAAAAATATTTGTAAAAAACCTAAATAAACTCCGTTCGTCCGCCGCGAATAACACCAATGTCGAACTTTAGCTCTGCGTTTTTTCCTGGTCATTTAAAGTTCGCTGAGGTTTGATCGTAAGTAGTCCCATACAAGCAATCTTTGTCCAAGAAAGGGATGGCCGATAGTTTTCTTTCTATGAATATTCAAACCTCACATTATCGAAAAAAATCTCGGGCAAACTGGTCTCTCTCTAATGCCACATTCGAGTTGCCAATCACTTACCCAAGTCACGGTCAAGCGGAGCGTTGTGTAATTTTCCGAAATTCGAGCGACCCTCCCCCCTCCGGACATCGAACTTTTCCCTAAAATCATCAAAATTTTTGCGACCCCTCCGAGGTTTAATTTTTGGTCACTTTTTTTTCAAAAAAAAGTATTGAAGTATAGAGTACTGAAAAGGTACCTCATAGTGTTCAATAACCGTTATTTTCAATTTTCATTAACTTCCAGAAATTTTCATTCGTCGCTCGAAATTTTAGCGATCCCCTTAACCTTCATTTTCGGGCCACAATTTTTGCGACTCCCTCCCACCCCCGTTGAGAAATTTCGCAACCCCGCTTGACCCTGACCCAAGTACCGGGGGTCCACTCCGAAAAGAGGTGTACTTCAAATAGAGGGTGTACTTCTAATACTCAGCCTTTCCTTTTAGGTGTACTTCTATTAGAGGTGTACTTCAAATAGAGTAAATACGGTATAATCACTGCACACTAATTCGGTTTTCCTCACTGACGCAGAGCACGGGGCAAGATTCTCGTAAAGCCATTACTATACAAAATATTTATGGTTCCAACCCATTTTCAGCCTTAGAGAGGCGGCAGTTCTCTTTGCTTTCTTCTATTCTCAAAGTCTTTGCTCCAAATCTATGTTCTCCTCCGTTTTGAAAAAGAAAAAACAAATAATTTGCTCCACTGAAACCGCTACAAAAAAATCACTGTGTGAGTAAACCTGAGCATTCGACCTATTCAGGTTTGCTCCTATTTCGTTCCTTGATTGAGCACACTTAAAGGGAGCATACACGCTTGAAAACATGATCGAGATTACAGCATAAATAGGCCCGCATGGCCTCTACCCTGTCGTCAACGACGTTTGAAGCGGTGAAAACCATCCAGGAAGACGAAAATTGAGAATCCATGTCTCGCACGCCCGTATTTTGCCACCCCTTTGAGTAACAGAATGAACAATAAAACTTGAGAAAACATATGATAAGTTAGAGTGATAGCACTGTCAAATGGGAGTGCACGAGAGAAACAGCCTAATTGCGCCTGGTTATAACAAGTTTACACTCCGCTTAATTCCCATCCAAGTTTGAAAACGCCGCTCTACTCCGGCTGGCTTTTGAAAATGCAGGACTTCACCGGTGATCCGACATGTTACATTCAGGTGAATCGAGCTATTTCTCTCGTACACTCCCATTTGACAGTGTTATTGCTCTTAGTTATAACATGTTTTCTCAAGTTTAGCTTTCCATTCTGTTACTTTAAAGGGTGGGAAAATACGGGAGTGCAAGACAGGATTTTGTCATCCTGGATAGTTTTCAGCTCTCCAAACGTCATTAACGACATGTTCGGTAGCGTGCAGACCTACTTATGCTAAAATCTCGACCACGTTTGTGAGCGTGTATGCTGCCTTTAACGTGGCAAGTGGATTTCGTTACAGCCGTAAAAATCGTCCGCGTCGAATGATGGATGCGTACGGAAATAGGTATATGTGTGAAAGACGAAGCAGGTTCTTATTGGTCAGAAAAAAAATAGTGGTCCGCCCCTTGCTCCGCCTTCGAGTTAGAAAAAACAGTAATGATACGTACCCGCATACACATACATATAGCCGAGCAAAATTATCGAAGACCCCTGGTGAAGTACTTCGAAATTGAAAAAAGTAGGCATCACGTTTGAACGAACGCTGTGATAATACCCTCGAATGAAAAGGTGCAAAATTTAAAAAATGTGACGGCAATGAATCAATAAACAAAAGCAAGTTAATGAAAGCTATGAATTACTGTGAAATTGCCGTGTTTTGGGGATGAAAAATCGCACTGTAGATGACTTAGTGTTTTGTGAAGAACGATCGTTCAAAGAATCATAAAATCATCAGAATAGTATCATTTTGAAGGACTTCACCAAGGTGTTTGGGTCGAGCAGGGTCGGCTAAAGCATGCGGGTGGAGTGCACTGAGAGAAATGGTGCAGCTTACCTGCGGATGTAGTCGACGGTACTGTTCGGCTCCGATCCACACCGTCTCCTGACTGGAGTTGATCACCGATGACGCCTGCAAAAGTCATTGAAAAAACTCGTTTCCGGACACTGAAAAGCACAAATCACGAAAGCAATTTTGGTGGAAAATAGAATGAAGTATAACTTCAAAAGTTCATAATTGTGAGTTGATTAGAGATAACCAGTTCAATATAACACGCATACAACTCTTCATAAACACTGAACTCTGGTGTATTCTTGAATCTTCTATGTACTAGAAAACAGCTTCATCTAATCTAATGCCGAGCATACACGCGAACTGAGCCAAACCTAACGGAAGAGGACATCAGCTGAGTTCACGGCAAAGCGGTTACAGCTCCGCGGGGCTAGAAAGCAACTGAAAAAACTTCTGGCCTAAAATGGGAAACACTAAAGAATTAGGTGCTAATTACAAGAGAATGAAAAAATCAGAAATTTTTTTTTGAAAAAAAAGCGGTCCTGAAATTGTCGAGAAAAAAAATTTTACTTAGGGGGGAACATAAAAATATTCGACTTCTTTCAAAAATTTTGCTCACCAAGAGAAAACGTATGAAGACTCTGTTTCATTCCAAGTGAACTCATGTTTTCGGTTATCACAGCGCGGAGCGGTGGCTTTTTCGTCGGAACCTCCTTATCACTAGTTATGTTTCACCGAGGCCCACCGCTCCGCTGCTGGTGATAATCGAAATCAACAGGTCACTAGGGATGTACCAGAGCTTACAGTACCGAACATATTTTTTGCAGAGAAAGCGTTTTGCGGCGTTTTTTGAGCTCATAATGCGCCGCAACGCCATGATTTGCTTCAAAGTGGTCCAATTTCAATTCTGAAGTCAATTTCCGGATTGCATTCACTTAGTCCTATGTAATAGTGTTACAAAAAGATAGATTTACCTTCAGTAAATAACCGAAAACAGTATATTTGCACCTCTTATCCCCTCATTATGAACTGATCAGACGGTCATGATCAGGGGTGTGCGGCAAAGGAATTTCAATTTTCGGCAAACGGCAAGGGCAACGGCAAACCCCAAAAATGACCGGCAAACGGCAAACGGCAAAACGGCAAACGGCAAAATCTGTTTTGTGCTATAGTACACCTGCATTTGCGTACAAGGGAGGGTCGCCGACCTCAGACGGAGTTTCGGGATGCAATTTTAATATGTTCTAGGGGAAGGACAGCGTTCCAGTATCCCATGCTCAGAATCAGCTAAATGCCTCAGGCAGTCCTCAAAAAGGTGAAAATCTGATCAAGACCAGAACGGTTCGGCCGAAGCGAGTAGAGCCGATTTAACGATTGAATTACCTTTAATGTGTTCATAATAGATGTAGAAAATTTTGGTGCATTGATTCCGTTTAGATCAGAAATTATGCATTGTTGCCCAAATTCTGATCTGTTCTGAACATACACAAAGGTAATTCAATCCTTAACCCATTCACGACCACGCCTAATTTTGGGTGGCTGCACGTTCGGACCGCGTGCAATATTGCGTAACCGTATACAATGTCCCACCGGAGGGCCACTTTCGCTCGAATGGCACGCCACCAAAAAATCGAGTTTCGTTTTTTGTTCATTGTACGACTGTCGACGTCAAAATCATGATGCCAAAAATTCAGCTTCCATAACTCTTTCCTTCCAGAGAAATGGCCTCCTAAATTTTCGACTGTGTAGATAAGACCATCCAAAAAATCACGCGAGTTCGTTGAATCCCAGCGATCTGAAACACTAATTACCGTAGATTGCCATGATAGACATTCTTCCGTTCTTCAATTGATAGGAAATGTTTAGTGAAATGATATTTTTCTGATTTGCACTAATTTTGCTTTAGCTAATCTCTCTCTTGCGGTCTATCGCATTCCGAAGCGAGTTTTTTTTGTAGTAAACATTTTTTGCAATCTTTTTGACATCTAGACGTAGAAAATACTTCTCAATTTTCATATTGACTGGTAATGCTGATAGAAATGACTTTTTTTAGATTTTCGCCATTTATTTCTCGGCCACCCCTCACCCTTCCGGTTCGGTGCCTTCTAGGAAGAGATTTTCTGTGAAAAGCTTATTTGTTTTCTACATTCAGATGTAGAAAATAGTCTATTATTACAAACTGACTTGGAATGATTAGTGTAATAACCGTTTTACAAATTTTCACTCGTTTCCTGCTCGGGCACGTCCCCATTTTTCTCGTCCGCTCCTCTCCAAGGTAGTTTTCACCGAAGTTGGTGTCCCGGCCTATGATGGTACACCAACCGTAATCATGCAGGACTTTCAAGAAAGGCCCTAATGATCTCAACATTAGTGATCTTTGCAAAAAATAATTTGTGTGAACCAAATACGGGCGACAGAAAAGCCGATTCTCTATGCGGGAATGGTGCGCAGTATCAGTAATCAATTTCTGTGATATATTAAATAGTGCTATACGACATAACCACTCTTAAAAGTAAGGATTGCTTCTCGAGTAATGGGAAAAAGAAAAAAATCGCCATTAAGTGCTTGTAAAAATGCGATCTGTACTCATGTTTGCGGCTTTCGACCTTGCTGCATTCGAAGGGTAAGATATATTGTAGTGGTGAAGCTGCCAGCGGACCACGTAGTTTATATTCGACTTTAGAATAGGTGAATACATTGACCATAAGTAGGTTTAGAAAATCCTTCATGTGGTGGAGAAATCGATTTTGGGAAACAGTGTCCCACCGGTGGGACACGCGGTCCGAAGTGGTAGTCAACGCGTGTCCCACCGGTGCGACACGCGGTCGTGAATGGGTTAAAGGCATCGTCCGCGATGAAATTCGTTTCTGAGTTTTCACTATATAATGGGTGATCCAGTACCCTACACAACAGCCACGTGGAAAGATTCGCGAAAAAGTTACTGTAAACTGCTTTTCTAGACCCCTTTTTCTTCGCTTTCAGGCCCCATTCAACCATTCGACGCATGAGAGGGGAAGAGTTGATCGCCATGAATAGCTGTGTTGACCCGTGATCTCCTGATCAAAAGACGTTAAACTTTCTTCCAGCTGATTTTCAAGGGAGAAAAGGTTGACCGATATGTGCAGAAAAGGCATTCATGACGTAATCATATGATATATTTCATCGAATCCCACGCATTTGTACTATATCAATCGTTGATCAATTACTTTCGTTTCTCATTTGGTGAATGGAGGTAACAGATGATCTACCCAAAGGCCAACCCCCAAACCCAGAAAGACGTTTTCAACTGTAAAAAAACTCCATTTTGGTTGGATTTCAAAACTGTAGACTTAGTGAATAGCCTTATCAAGGCGCATTTGAATGATATAACACAGAAACAAAAATTTTGTTGTCAGCGTGCATGATGCCTTTAAATCAGCTCTACTGACTTCGGCCAAGCCGTTCTAGTCTTCTTCAAATTTGGATCTTTTTAGGGACGGCCAGAGGCATGTAGCAGATTCTGAGTGTGGGATATTGGAACACTGTACTCTTCCTAGAACATATTAAAAGTGCATCCTGAAACTCCATTTGATGTAGGCAACCCTTCCTTGTTAGTCATGTCGTATTCCATGCAATATCTGCCAGTTACTATGAGCCTGACGTTTCAATAGCCTTTACAGGAAGAAAAATCCTATATATCAGAAGCTACTTGAAAGCCTCAAGTGATCAGGAGTCACTACCAAAATCAACAAGGCTGTAAGCTTCTCCATCGCCGGCTATAATTCTTTTAATTCCTCCCCATTTGAAGTTTGTTTACGTACAAATCAATGCTATAGTTTCTGAATATGGGCGTCTTCCTGAGCAAAGCAGAGTGTGACAGGGCCGCAAAGGATTTTGTGAAAGGAGCCTGCGGCCAGCGCGTCCCAGCCTAGTCGATCCGGGGACGATCAGCAAACCGTAAGCAAGCTTGGTGCGATGGGAGTGTGCGCCGACCAAAAGACTGTGGACGATGCTGGTACCGAAATCAGGTGCGAATAGAACGGTGAATACGCGATGGTTGGTCGAGATTGATGGCGGAAGACAGTTCAAGCCCCGATCAGCAGCGCGCGGTTTAGGTTATAACCGGAGTCATAATTTTCGCTGTTAGTAACAAGTAGTAAGCTCAAGGATTTCAATTTCGCTTACTTCAACCTACGATTGAATGGTTACCCTTGTGAGGCTACAGGAACGGAATGAGACTAGTCTGGTTGAATGCAGTGCTCACGGTAAAAGCAGCCCTCAAATTTTCAAATCAAGAGCTCCGAGGGGGATGTTGATTGAATGCACAGAATGAGGGGCGTTTGACTGGTACATGCGACGCACGCGACGGAAGTCCGATGCGCTCACTTCGTCACTGGAGCGCCGCGGGCAGTGCGCTAGCCAGCTGGACTGCTCTTCAGCTCTTCTTTTTCTGCGTATTCGGCCTACAAGCTGGCACGAGGCCAATTACAGCAACAATATCGGCTAGAGACAAGCAATAAATCGCTTTATACGGTCCCAAAACTTGAACGTGGTTCACCCGCCCAAATCATCTCCACTGTGGCTACCGGGGAAGTGGGTGAAGCGAGTACACCACGTTCAAGTTTCGGGCTATTGGTGGCGCGTTTTGAGCCGGTTTCCCACACTGTTGTTGCAATGGGCCTCGAAACCTTGGATTTCTGGTGAAAAGTTGAATGCGGTTAGAATCGTTGCCCTCGAAGGTTTTTCATTTTTTCATCTTTACACCATTTCTTATCAAACCCACCTCTGTCATTAAGTCAACCTTTCATTTCAGCTAATGAACTCAAAATCGAAGATATTACTGATCACTGCCTTTAATGACAGCTGTGAATATCGTTCAACGTTTTAAAAGCCGGACAAAGTGTTTGCAGAATTGATAATTTTCCTGGCCCAATCTCCTCTGATTACCCAGTCAAGATGTTTTCATAAGTTATCGATTGAAAGGGTTCAATTATACATTGAATACGCCGGAACCAGAAGCTGGAACTAGTCAAAATAATTATTTGCAGCAGCTCCGAATCGCTGACCAAGACAGAGACTGCGGTGAGGGCAAATCTTGTTGTTTCAACGAATTTTTGCCGAAAATTTGCCATTTTTGACAAAAATTTCGGCAAACGGCAACGGCAAACCCCAAAATGGCCGGCAAACGGCAAACGGCAATCGGCAAACGGCAATTGCCGCACACCCCTGGTCATGATCGCAGAAATCTGTCATGTCTTGCCCTGTGGTTGATGTGACTTTTAGTAGGAAATACACATTTTCAACAAAATACCGGAGTTTAAAGGGCTTTTTACAGATACCGTTACATTCGCCCCACTGAGAGAAACACGAAAACCACCTAAAAAACTCATTTCGTCAGTTTTGAGGTGAGTTATAGAGATGCGGCGCTTCTTGAGCGCAAAAAACGCCGCAAAGCGCTTTTTTGCAAAAAAAATGCTCGGTTCTGTAGCTGTCTAGAAGGAAAAACTGTCTGCTTGACTCCGACCCAACCACAAATTTCAGGGTTAGAAATTCAAAAACAAAGAGGTTCAAAAAAAGAAGAATTAGGGAAATTCTGTAATTTTGAGGTGTCTACACAAGTAAGCAAGCAAAAAAAAGCAAAGAAGAAATGGACCCAAAACTAGAACGAAAAAAACTTTTTTGTCTGAAAACTCAACCTTACCTCCCAGCCTTACCGGCAGTGTTCACGATAATATTCGATTTTGAGATTAATCGCTAAATCGATTGTGTGGAACTTGGGTAGAACTGAAATGACGAAGAAAACAAGAACAACGATCGAAAACGGCACGAAATCTTTTACTCTCACCCCACCTCTTTACTGTAACTGGAACTGTTCGTTGTGACAACGGAATCTTTCGTGGACCCGTCTTTCGCAATTCTTTACTCTCTGTTTCTCAGTTCTTTCCTTCTGACCCTAAGTAATAATGTTTTGCCTGAAATAGCCTTCCATTTTCGATGAGCCCCATTTTTCACCAGTGACAACCACCGCGAACATCCAATCGGACATCTAGTCCAAGCCAGAGAGTAATGTCACAGAAATAAGCCGTTTTAGTGCGTTTCTCGCCATTTCTTCGTAATTTTAGTAACACTTGGTGGCTAACGCATTGTTCTGAGTGGAAAACTCGGGAACGAAAATCATCGTGAACACTGCCTTTAACGAAGCCTTTCACTACTATCTCATAATATGTTCAGAAAGTTGATGGCAAAGATACCTTCAAAATTGCCCTGAGCATTGCAAGAAGAGTTATGTCTTCCTAAGCATCTCGATTTTCAGTGGTCAGCGTTTGATAAACGAATGGTTCTGGTCTGTTTCTACTCAACATTTGTAGCCGTAACAGTGGAGCGTATAGAAATATAAAGGAGATCAAAAGAAGAAGACAAATTGAAGATGCCGATTGAGATCCACTTGCAGGATTTTTGAATCCATATGAACTGAAGGTAAGCAGAGCGAATTGTTGCTTCTTTTGGGGGTGGAGAAAGTGGTATCACAAAGTATCTTCTATTCAGCAACTTTGCTACAATGAGCATCCGGACCATAGCAAGAATGATTTTCAAGAATGTTCAGGTATGTTTTCGAATGAAATTGAAAGCACTTTTAGGCCATAGCATTAACGAGTTATTTGAAATCAAAATATTAGGTTGGAGAATGAGTTCTTGCACCTTTTTTCAATTCGAGATTGCGCATCGGAGTTCGAAAAATTCGGTGACGTATAATATGTAGACCATTTGAAATGAAATCATTTGCTCTAAGCCTCTTTCTAAATATTTAATTTTATCGAATTCGGGATCGATAAAGAGGATGGTAGGGAAATGCCTTCATTTTATTGACACGAAAATCAATGAAAATAAATCTGCTCCGAAGATGTAATTATGTAAACCATCAGATAGATCAAAAAGTTGCCACCTGAAGACCTATAACAGGTCGCCGGAATTTCTGAAAGTAACTTTGCAATTTGAAAGAGAACGCAAGCACTTCGTCTTCAACGCTCCGTCGAAAAATCGAAAAATGAATCCTCGTGTTCTTCGATATCGTGGATTGTTACCCATCTTTCTGATAATGACCTTATTTCACCTACGTCAATGACTTACCTGAGGTTCTACCTGCTGAATCATTCTGCTCAGTGTACGCAGACGATTCAAAAATCTTCACTATCAATAACTGCGATAAATTGCAATTAGCTCTCGATGCGATTAGCAAGTGGTCTAAGACGTGGGATCTCGACATCTCTTCCGAGAAACCACTGTGATGCATTTCGGCAAAAACCACCCTGCTTTTGAGTTCACCATTGACGAAAAAATCATAACACGATCCAAAAAATTCGTGATCTGGGTGAGTTACGGAGACCACTTCAACTTCGAAGACCATATAAAAGATATCGTACTGAAAGCTAAACGTAAATCCAATTTCATTTTGCGAGCGTTCAAGTCCAGGGACCCTAAATTACTATTCAAGTTGTTTGTAGTGTATGTCAGACCGCAGCTCGAGTATTGTTGTCCATTATGGTCACCATGCAAGAAAACCGTGATTGACAGCATCGAGCAGGTAAAGCTTCACTTATCGATGCTTCCTTCGAAAAGGTCTATCCCGATTATCCTATGAAAACCGTCTCAAGAAATTGGGAGCGCAAACTTTGGCCATTCGAAGAAAAGTAGCTGATTTTGTCTTGATGTACAAGTTAACTACCGAACAGAGTGATTTGAAGCTCTATGACATTTTTGAGAAACCTCCCACATTGGGTTTAACAAAATCAGGAAGGATTAGGACAACAGCTTACGCTGGCTCTTTCCTCGCAAGAACGGTACGTCAATGGAACAAATTTGATGTTGACGCGTTCAGATTTAAACAAAGCTCTTCATTCCAGACCTATCTCTATGATTACTTCAGCCAGTTGCAGTTTGAGTTATGTTGATGGAAAAAGAAGGCTTCCGTTTTGTTAACGAGACAGTTCTATTCGCCTCCAGAATTGTTACTAACATATTTGTTTTGTTCCATTTCTTTGTTCTCTTTATTAACCCCTAAGAATCTCATCCTGCATATGTTTAATTTTTGTCACAGACCCCGTCGGTGGATCTGCAAGTTGGCGGACCAACTACGATGGTATCCGGAGCCCAAATGAAACCTCTTGCGGGCTTGCAGTGTTTGGCGCCCACTGCCCTTCTGACCCGAGCCCTCCACTTCCCCCCGTTTCCGTACTTAACTTATTCGGATTTTCGCGATCATCGACAGAGCATCTCTTTTTTAAACGCATTTTATAGCCGAAAATAAATGAATGAATGAATGAATATCAAGATTTATTAACAAAAATAGCACTTATGCCAACAATGTCATCAGTTAAGTAATTTTCAGTTGTTTTTGACATTGGTTTTCATCTCTCTAGCAACATATCGGTGTTACTCCGCCAAAAATGCTCTGCCGGGTGCTGAAAAAGTGCTTGGATCACGTTTTGAGATGGTCGGGATTGGCAAAGAGGCTTCAAAAATTTTGGCTACTCATAAAAATTGTTAAAGAGGGTGATTTGGCGCTCTACAAGTATAGTCCACAGCAATGGAAGTAGGACCTGGTGAGGTTGCGGATTCTTCTTAACATACTGTAGCCTGATAGTGTTATCACTCATTTTCTCGAAATAACTAAAATTGTTCGTGAGCTTCGGCTTCCGCTCTCACTTTTTCACCTGTTTTCATTGCTTCCACAGATGTGGTCGTATCGGTGAACACACAGACCCACCGATCTATCAAAGCTGTTCTGAAAAAAATTAGTGATACCACTAACAAACTACCGTATAGGACGAGTCCGCAACCTCACCAGGTCCTACTATACTAACATTACTGTAGACCAGGGCTGTGCGTAATTACGAATTACGGTTTACGATTTACGAATTACGGGCGTTTTCGACAAATTTTTTACGATTAACGATTTACGAAATTTCGGCCTAAAATCGTGACGAATCGTAACAAATCGAAAGAAATCTTGAAAATGAGGTTAAGGGATAATATAAATTTGCGGTCTAGAGCATAGATAAATTTTACACTTCCTTCCTTCGTTTGATTGCTCTTTCCAATTTCAGTTTCGATGATACCTTACCCTGACACTCCCAGCCGGATGTAGTCAGCAGTAGGTCGGACATAGCGAAATATAATTGTTGATAACGAGTTTCAGGCATGGCTGACCTCTCCGCTTATCTGAGTGACTAGTTCTACCTTATTACTGGTCCCAAGTTTTTTTGTTTGCTTCATATGCGAACCAGATTGACGGATCCGAGCTCCACGGTTATTCATCTCCAAGGAATGTTCTCGCCCCCATGATGAACAATAGAGACGAAGACATTTGCTGTCTACTATATCGGAGCGCGATTCCGGTCCACAGTTGCAGAACCCGCTATTGCAACTGGCAGTGCAAACAGAATTGTGCTGGGACCACGAGATTCTGGCACAATTAAACTTCTTATTCCCAGTACGACTGTCTTCGAGCGGCAAGCTGCGAAAGCGGTCGTCTGCAACTGCGGACAGGAATTCCATCCCGGCATAGACATTAAATATGTGGCTCGGCTCTAAAGATCTAACTGGCTTATGCAGCATATTAGGATTGGAATCCAGTTCATATAAAGTTACTAGCAGAATTTCACGGAGATTTCAAAAACAACATTCACCGCGCATATGTCTTCTGCGGGTAAATGTCACTAACAACAATTGGTAGTTCGTAGGTTGAAGTCGCGCTGAAGGATCGTGGAAATATTTTTCTAACTTGAGAACACCATTCAAGGGAGGGTTTCACGGGAATTTCCCCAATAACCTTTGATAGATTTCCACCTCCAGAGGCAAATAGGCTACGAGACAAAAAGTGGTAATTTTAAAATTTGGTTCAAAACATTCCGATACAAATTATGGCTGCAGAGTCACAAATCTTTTCATAAAAGGTCATGAAGTGCTTCAAAATTGAGAATTCAAGAAAATTCTGAATGCCATATTTTTGCATTTTAGATTACTAAACAATTTTTACCTCTCGGACCGCTTTCTACACCCCAGCAAACTTGTTTATGGTGAGGAAGGCTCATAACTGCGTTCAGAGTAAAGCTTCACAAATATAGAGGTCAGACTCGATTTCTGCGTCAAAAAGTTGTTTTGCAAATGTATATTTTCTTTGGAATGATCACTTCTTCCAAGTATCCTCTTGAATGGCCGAACTTCAAACTTCGAGCAGCAATTTCTTTCACTACCCTGTTGTCCTCCTTCGCATTCATTCACCTGCGTTTGGTAATGCGACGGTTCTCTATATTTTCGTATTCAGAAGTTGAGCGAAACGTGGCAAAGGTTTCGTAATTTCGCTGCTTAAAGGCAGTGTTCAAGATGAAAATCTTTTTTCTGCTTATCCGCCCATCTTGAAGACGGTCACATGCCGATTCCAATGATGTTTTTGGAATCGTACAAGACCTTCTAGGAACGGAGTTATGGTCCCTCAAAAATTTAGCTAGGGAAAATGGTGGACGAGTTGTCCGAGGCTTGTAACTTCCGCCTTTTGCAGCCAATGTATGCGAGCTGACCTGAGTAAAGAGAGGAGTTGAGATTGAAGGGAAGAACGGGGCTATTGATCGGAAACCATCGCTCATCTCACAATCTCGAGCATTCAATTGTTCACGTCGGTGGGCGTGGAAAGTGCATCTGGGTGTGACGAGCTGACGAGTGTCCAACTTTGGGGCCGTAGGGACCTTCCTGAGCTCATTTTCCTTAGTTTTTTCAATGTTAGGGCTTCGCTAGGCCCCGCCGCTGCCGATCTCCACCAAAAAATCAGACATGGTTTTTATCGTGGACACTGCCTTTAAAGTTTCACTTTTGTATATTCTGGTCATTTCTATCCCACGGTTGTATGCTGAAAATTTTTTTCTGACTGTTGAACAATGTTGTTTTGAAATCCAACCTAAATCCTTTTTCGATATGGAACACCTCATCACTGAAGTTCCGCGGCGTTTCCACATCGAATGAGGTTTGGGCTGAGAGCGCGCTTATTATTCGTTACCGATTACGAATTACGATTTACGATTTACGAATTATGAGGAATTTGAAAAATTACGATTTACGATTTACGAAATTGCAAAATTTAGTTACGCACAGCCCTGCTGTAGACTATATGATTGAAATTTCGAATCAAACCCATTTCGATGATTTTTGGGTCAATGCATTTTTTATCCTCCAACCTATCGATCCGGGAACCCATAAGATTGTTGCTGCACAAATTATTTCGGAGAAAAATTTTCAGAAAAACGTGAACTGAATCAGAAAATGTTCTCATTAATATGAATAAATGGCCAGTTCAACTGAAAGTGGGTATACATGTAATCACGATAGTGGAAAAAATGAATGATATCTGCAAGACCACTAGGAGCTACGGGGAACAAACTATTCCTGATAGCCGTGATTCTGAGACGAGCGGATGCTGTCGCATGTCATCTACAACGACTCATTGATGCCACCGAATGGAAGTGCACCACAATTGAATTCATCACAATGAATGAGTGCGAACGGCAACGGGACACGCGAGACAAAAAGCCTCTGTCGGGAAGAAAAAAATATGCACCCCATCTATTTTAGAGCAGAACGGATTCGGGAAAGATTCAAGTGATACAAGCCCGCGATGGAATTTCCCTAACAACGCCGCACCATCACACTCATTTCTGCTGTTATCTGGTGCATTCAGGCTGACAACAATCCAACTTTATTAAGGAGTTGGAAGCGGAACACGCATGCTTATGACTAGCGTTGGGATTCGAGGACTTTTGAAGTAACATTATCCTCCGTGTTATCCACAACTGGGGTTTATTAGAGAGAAGTTTGAGGTTTTCAGCATCGAGAGATACAGGCGCACAACGAGCAGGATAATTCGTTTTAAGGTTTCATGAAGGACATTTTAAAATCCTTCCAACAGACCAGTCTAACAAAATAAAAGACTTAGTTTCAGCATTTTATCGAAAATTGCATATTGCCACCTAAAAATCCTCTTTATGAACTGTTCAGGGGATAATAAAAGCACTATTCGATTATGTCTCGTACTGTGATCGATGGGGATTCCAGAAGGAAATACACACTGTTCGGAGAAACACTGGGGTCAAAATGTCTACCTTCACATATGTACAATCGCGTTCATCTCACTGAGAGGAACAAGACATTTTCTTCAAAAATTCAGGTCGTCAATTTTAAAGCGAGTTATGGCGAAGCGGAGCTTGTTAGTGCGCTCAAAAAACACCACAAAACGGTGCTGCACTTCGGAAGCTGACGAGAGTACACAAGCCAGAAATAATTTGAGTACCAGATGTAGGCTTTTTGCAAGATTCAGTCGACTGAATGAACGGGCCGCGGTGGTAGTATGTCCGAATGCGAATGTCCGTCCACGCGATCAGCGTGCATGTGGTGCTGTTTTTGCGAAAGGGTTTTTTTGGACCAGCTCTTCCACGGCTCCTAACAGCGGACTCTATTCGTGTGATAATACTGCTGATCGATTGCCAGGTTCGAAAAATGCCTTCGCGGCGCCAGCTTGATTCGCACGCCGACTGCGTGGGCGGACAGTCTTATTCGGACAGACTTAGGTCGTGGCCACTCAACTTGATAGGGGCTCGTCGTTGGGTGTGAGAGCGCAAAGAGGTCTTGTAAAACGCCAAAGATACCACAGAGGCAGAAGGGAGTTTTGAGTAAAGGTTTGGACCCTGAACCAGACTACGTGCAGCAAAAGCGTCGTTTGGTTCCCAAGTGGTGCAAAGCATCTTTTAAGAAAACTTCAAAGAGAATGGGAAACAAGGCCAGATAATTAAAAACTCCGTGGTTGTAGGCGTTGTATTCAAGAACAGGGTCCATCAGACGGCAGTGCATTCTGTAGATATGCTCACTGGAGGAATGAGCTCTGAGAAGGAAAAATGGAAGTGCAGGTGAATGGAGCAAATACCTGATGGCGATTGAGAGGTTTGAAAGAGCAAGGAACGCATTGAAGGGGAAGGAAACACGCAGACAGCGAAATGCATTCGGAATCGATGGCAAAAGCCCAAAATAAGCAGCACCACAACAAATAAAGTGGATGTGATGGGACAGAGGAGGAGGGGTCGTCAGGGGAGCAGGACGGGATTATTATATTAGCGGACAGAGCTCACACTCCCTTGCCATCTGCATTCATCAATGATTTTTGCTGTCGAAAATGTTGGTTTTAGGAAGAGGAGAAGGAATGGTCAGATGGATAAGCAAGGACGGAGATTTTCACAGTGGGGTTCTCCAAAAGGATTTGGTAAGGGCTTGGATAAAATTTCGTTTTGCTTCCACATGTTTCAAAAGTCGGTGATGACCTATGTAGAGAAGTTCGTAGTTTCCGTCTACACTTATATCTAATTTTTTTCATAAAGCACACAGCAGCACCCTGTTTGCCCTTCCCGCCCATTCTTGGGCGCTCTCTTCGAGCTCCCGTAGCGGAAATGACCCGGTTTAAAAATTGCTGAAGAGATTCTATTATACAACATAAGAACTAATTTTTTTCGAGGCTGGCAACTTTGAATCTAATATGGTTAGAATGTTTAGGGTGAAGAGACCTTGAGGTGTGCACCTCGAATTATGATAATTAAAAATCTGCGCATCAGTAGATAATTCCTTCATAAAGGTTGAAGCCCATGCCGAATAAGTTTCTCTCAAATCCCGTAAATATATATATATATAAATATATATATATATATATATATATATATATATTTATATATATTTTTATATATATATATATATATATATATATATATATATATATATATATATATATATATATATATATATATATATCCCACAGTCATTGGATCGCGAAATGACTGCATTGCACCTGCGGGATACTTCCACTTATCAGTTATCCTCCGCTACCGAATTCGCGGCCCAATGCAGACGACTTAATCATGTCTGGATGACCATCGGAAAGTCTGCTGGCCTAAATGCCAGATTCCTAGGCAGGCTTAGGTCTGATAATGCGAGCTGTCCAGTGTTTTATAGCCTGATTAAGACGCATAAAATCACATCTCAAGAAATTTCGTCCATGTTGGCGGAGACCCACAAGATAAGACCAATAATCAGTTGCGTCGGTGGTCCAACCGACCGAATATCATGGTTCCTTAACACTATCGTGAACCAATTACTGACCTTCATCCCATCCCACCTCCCCAGTACCAACAGATTTCTAGGAATGTTGCGCAACTCAAATCCCGATGACAACTGCGTTACAGAGTCATTCGACGTTACATCACTCTATACAAATGTTCAAAACGACGAAGCGCTTCAAGCCTTATCAGAACTTCTGGACAGGCACGTTGGAGACGTAGTTACCTTTGGACTATGTAAGAGAGTCATCATGACTCTAGTAAAAGAATGCTTGAGTTGCAACATTTTCAAGTGGGCAGGAACTTATTTTTCACAAATAAGAGGGTTGGCGATGGGCCAGCGACTAGCACCTGTGCTAGCAATCTGCTTTATGAGCAGAATAGAACAGCCAATATTGGAACATCGCCCATTATTGTACTGTAGGTACATCGACGATTGCTTCATAATGACGTCTACGCAGTCCGAAATGGATGAATGTTTCCGTATATTGAATGCACAGTCGCAGACTATCAGGCTCACGCGAGAGGTACCACAAGAAGGCTGGCTACCTTTCCTTAACACTCAGGTGAAAGTGTGCAACGGCGATTTTAGCGTAAAATGGTATCGTAAGCCCAGTTCAAAGAATATCTTGCTCCATGCAACATCTTCTCATACGAAAGCTTTTAAGCGTGCCGTTGTTAAGAATATGTTCCATACGTCTACAGGTATGTGCACTGGCGAAGCAGAGCGGCAAGAATCACGTTCCATGGCGGTGGGAATAGTAGCGATGAATGGCTACGTAATACCAAAGTGCGGACGTAGGGCTCATGATGTAACCCGGAATATCCAATGTTGAAACACAATCCCGCTGTGCACACCATTCTTCACGGATAGTGTCTGATGCTATACAACAGTGTATCGTACGAGCCCAGTTAAATGACGATGTTGCTCTAGTGAACGTCCCCAACGACAGCATTAAACGTCAACTGGTAAGGAACAGAATTTACGACAGGTGCTGCACTACAGATGGCTGTATCGTTTGCCCCTATGCAAGACTCGGTGATTGCTATCAGGTCGGCACTATTTACCAGCTCGAGTGTCAGACATGCAACGCAACCTATATAGGGGAAAGTGGAAGAGTGCTGGCGATACGCCTGAGAGAACATTTAGCCGGAAAAAGGCGTAATGACCCAAGAACACCGCTTGGAAGACATAGAACGGACAATCACAGCGGGGATGACTATGATATAAGGTGCACGATCTTAGCTTGCGAAAGCGAAATATCGGCCAGGAAAACGTTGGAGGCGTTTTGGATCCACGTAAAGAACCCACTAATGAACAGCAGAGTCGAACGCCCCATGATAACCAGTGACCTTTTGCCTTTTGTTCAACATTGTGAGTTATGATGTTTTCCTTGCTGTTTCATCATTATGCAGAGGAAGCGCGGTAACTCTCAGTGGCGTCTACTAGTATACTAACACGGTGGCAGCGGACATCTTCCGCTCAAAGGGTGGACTTACGGGGTGAGCTTTCCTATCTTTCCGTGTCCTCTGCGATGCTCCCTACAGTATACCGGAACTGTCAGGGGGAGGAGGCGCTTGGTAGGACAGATTTACGAATAAGTAAATCTCGGACCACTTTTTAGGCCTCTGAAGAAGACGTAAAGTCGAAACGTCAGGCCGTTAATAAAGTTTCACCTAAAAACCTCGTTTGGCATAGCAGTAAAGAATCTAAGATACGATGCCGAGGTTCGAAGAACGGAGAACATGGAGAATATATATATATATATATATATATATATATATATATATATATATATATATATATATATATATATATATATATATATATATATATATATATATATATATATATATATATATATATATATATATATATATATATATATATATATATATATATATATATATATATATATATATATATATATATATATATATATAAAATATATCATGATTCTAGAAAAGTTCAAAGAGACGTAAAAACACAGCTTTTGCTTTCCGACAAAAGATTAAAAACAGCTTCCATTTGTAGCAGTGGTAGTAAGCGCAAGAAAAACTGAACATGGGCAGAGGAGGGTATACTAAGGGTCTGCACAACAGTGGGAAGATAATACGCGTTTGTTCGTGAAGGCCTCCGTCATAGTTGGACGATATTCCGACGTAGTCTCACCTACGTAGGTAGTCCGTAGTCCCACCTATGTAGGTCGTCCATGCGCCTGCACAGACCGCGGGATGCCGCAATGGTGCTGAAGATATTGTTTATCCAAATTCGATGAGGGTGAGGCAGGAAGGGACTACGTACGACCTATCTGGTTCGAGGTTAAATTTAGTGTGTGCCATTGCGGATTCGCGTTGCGGACACACGACGCTTCAGTTTCGTACGTGCTCCTGCCCCCGCCCTTCATCAGCTGATCATGTGGTTTTTTTCTTCATTTTCATGGTTTTTAAGATATCTTACGTCTTATCTCAACCATTTTTGACCACTGAATGTCATGTTTGTTGTATTGATCCAGTTTGCGAAAGTTTCAATTTCAGGGACAGCAAGAACCGTCGGCTACTATAGTATCCGCCAAGTTTTTGTGAAATCTTTTCAAATTCGTGATATTTCTCAACTAGAACCAGTATTCAGTGTTTATTACTAACTTCTGACTTCTGATGTGTGTTCAAGAAAGAAACTTTAATTGAAAAATATTCAAAATAAAAAAAAGCTCTCATCCAGGAGATTTTCTGGAGAATTGAGCCAGGCTAGACAATTAAAAAATCTGAGGAGGTTCACGATCAATGAGAAGTTTGCTAGAGAAGTAATAAATTAAAACGAAACGTAAAAAAGTGGTTCTAGCAGGATAGCACCATAATATAAAACGAAAACTGCCGAAAATTGGCGGTTCTTGTCTGCCGCCGACGAAGCCCGCTATTGCTGGAAGCAGAACCCAAACAAAGGATCGTAAAATAAAAAACGTACATAGCATTCAAAGACAAACAAACTGTTGGCGAAAGACATGAAAAACAGAAAAAACAAGAAAAGAAAAACCCTAATGATCACCTGATGAGGGCCGGGCGCAGGAGCTCGTACGAAACCAATGCGTTGCGTGTTAGCAGAGCGAGTCCGCAATTGCACACACTGGAGCTAACCCCCGACCCAGAGGATAGGAAGGGCTATCAAAGGACAATTTTTTTGTCCTCATTTCGCGTGATTTACTTGCATATCGACCAGCGGGAACTAAAATGAACTACGGACGACCTAGGAGGGACTATCGGACGGCGAATTTCTTGTAAAGTCTTCTCCTCTCTCAAGTTCTCACCGCGCATAATCCATGCGCTCGGTGTAGCAGTTCCGAAATGTTTTTATGCCTCAAAACTTTTAAGTGACTGAATTCTTCTACCAATCCTTCCCAAATTAGGAGCTTCTAAATTGCTTGTTTGGGTGTTGGGATCTCTCGAGCTAAAGACGTCGTATTCAGCAGTGAATCATTTGTGCCTCTTACGGCGCTCTTCTTCTTTAAAGGCACAGTACACCCTCAGATATGAATTTTGAGATTTTCATGTAATTGTGTAGAAGACCCCTCGTGTATAACACGTGCCAAATGCCAGACCTTATTTCCTTCAAATAAGCGAGATATAAGCGACCACCACAGGCCCGACCCCCCTCGCTCACCACCACAGGCCCGACCCCCTAGCAGACTATCGAACTCGATAGCGGCTCGATGGATGGATGAATTTCAACAAGTCGTCGTTCTTCAGTCCATTACCAGACTGTCTCCTTATCCTAGCTTTCTCTCAGGCAACGATTGCAAATGAAGAGAAATACAGGCCTGAGACAACTCGTCCACTAATTTTTCACCCTCAAAATCTAGGCAGTTTTGAACAGCCATAACTCTGTTCAAAGGGGGTCTTGGACGATTTCAAAGATACCACTGTGATCAGCGTGTGACTCTCTCCAAGATAAGCATAAAATCTGAAAATTAATTTTATGGGTGTTCTGTGCCTTTAAGGGCATCGTACACGATGAAAACCATACTTGGGTTTTTGACGTTTTCCTGTTGCTATATCCCTATAATGACTAAAGGTTGCAAAAATCCCCGTCAAAAACCTCAACTTTTCAAGAAAAACCCGTTTCAAGAAAGCTCAGAAGAAATTTGAAGTTCCCGCCCACATCTACTTGGGATAGTTGCGCGAAGAAAGCAAAGAACAGTTTTACGATTCGTTCCTTGGCGCAGCGTTGGGAGCAATTCACCGATAAAGCCATTCAGACGAGCGATCATTCTTTCTCGAACGAAATGAAAAAGGGTTACTAACCTGCTGCGTACATTGTTGTCAGCTGCTTTCGACCGACGTTGAACGTGAAATCGAGTGGCGTGTGCATTGTGCCCTACGACGCATCAACGCACGTTCGCCAGCAGCGACCACGGAGTTTTGTTCCTTGTAACAACGGATCGACCCCAAGGCCGCCCCCCCCAAACCCAGGAAGCCCTTTTGAGGTCAGTAAATCTTCATTCAGAGGTGATACTGAAACTCCAGATTTCCTGAGTGACATTGCTATGACCCACTAGAAAAGCTGGAATTCGGTTTTCATTGTGTACGATGCCTTTAAACTAGCTAACTGGTCGAGGAAATCCGCCTTTCCAGTCCACGGAGCCGTTTACACAAGGACTACAATGTTATGGAGATGGGATTCCAATAGTAGAGATATCAAACCTTCTGACCAACTTTGACCTGCTTTAAACAAGGGATCGAGAAGAAAAAACTGCTTTACAATGCGTAATTCTTTCAGATCTCAGACAAGGGTCTAGGGAGTTGAATTTTCAGGTCAATTTAACATAATCCGAGAAAGGACCTTGTGCAACTCAAAAATATTGACCACGTATGCTCCCTGATAGAGTTCTCAATTTACGGAAGCTTTATACTCGAAGACTGAATGACATTGTGAAAAAATTATGTCAAAATCAGAAAAAGTGATAAAACTTTTTGAAATTAGCAAACAGGAGAACTATGACAAGGATGTTGTTTGTGCATGGGAATGAATTAATGAAGGATTCATAACATGGAACGACAGCTTTAGAACTGTCGATGAGACGAAGAAAGTAGGGGGAACATCTAATAGTAAGAGCGTACAGACCATCTAGAACGGTTTCTTGAGTTTAAATATTTTTGTGGCAGTCAATCTTACATCCACAGATTGAGATAAGGAGAATGCGAGAGGCTCTTGAGTTTAGGTATAATTGGAACCATTCAAAAGGCTTCGTTCAGTGTGTTTCAAAAGGCACCACAAAGGTGATTCTGGAAAATCCGAAAAAAACTAGATTACAATTCTAAGATGAGAGAAGAATGATGAGAAAATATGTAGACGGCTCATGATGGCGCACACGAAAAATTGTTGAACAAGAAGTTCAATGAAGATTGCAGTCAATACGAGAACATTGACACGATAATAATAAAGAATGGTTGCAGGACAAAAGAAAATTGTAGTAAAACGTTAGAAAATGACAAACAGAAGAAAAAACTGCAATACCTGACGCCTTCGTCCTCGTGGGCTACTTCCTCGAGCAAGAAGGCGTTCACTACGGGTAAAAATCGGTGAGTGAGACGAGCTACGACACTGAAATAATCTAAAACAATTAGTTGAAAACCAAACTAGGGACTGTGCCAAACGGGGCAGACACTCTGACCAGTTCTAAACATCGGAAAGAAAGTCAAAGACATGCAGATGTTGACGCAAAAACAGTGCCACGAATGAGAGAAGAGTGACGGATGGAAGAGTAAAGAGGAAGAGCAGGAGGGAAGACGAGGTGAATGGCGTGACCCGGTGCAAGCTGAGCATCTCTACACTTCCACAAATAGGGGTATTGGTGTGAAAATTAAAGTAGAAGGGCTGAGAGAGAGGGAGATGGGAGGATGGCGAGCCCCTCAGGCTTCCCCATCGATTAGCCTCCTTCGCTGTTGACCGAACGAACACTCTCGACGGCTACTCGCTTCGCACTTTACTAATTATTCTGAAGGCTCAAATTCCTCTGACATCAATCGGAAACTCTGGAAAACTCGAGATGACCATTCCTGTGTTCGGCCGACGCTATTCAACACCCATTCAACACCCACACCCCGTGATTTTCGAACGCTACCGCAAGGGTTAACATCATCAGAGAGAAGGTCCTATGTTGCCCGCTAGTAAATGGCATTTTCTAGACACATCTAGGGGATGAAAGTGCTTTGTCGGGCTTCATTCAAACTATCCAGGATCGCGCGTTCTCCCTCCTCAACTTTTCTCCGAATCTCTGTGGTAGAGTGTACGACGAATCAAAGGTTGATAGGTGTCTAACCCATGAAGATCTCCATAGTCACGATGACGTAAAGAACCCCTCCTCCTCTTCCTAGCTTTAGCGTCGTCAGATGTCAACTTTCCTCACTGTTTGCATCAGATCCCAAACCACACTGCTTCTCAGGAATATCGATAGGAAATGGCCCAATAGTAGCGAGATGTTCCTTAGTGCACATGGTGGAAGATCCTAATTCGAGTGTGCAGGAACAGATGATTTCCGCAACATTTTCATGTCTCAAGTTCAGTTGAACACAGAAGCATCGCAAATTCAATTTCAATAATATTCGGCAATCCTTTCCCTCTGATGTGGCAACCATATATGGCTAAATCGTAAACGCAGCCAGCTTGACAATAGGCGAAATTCCGGGTCAATATAATGAGAAGCCATCCGTAGTATTGCAGGGAGCAGAGCAGGCATTGCTAATTCGGATCCCTGCTACTTGAAAGAACGCCGTAGAAGTGAAAAAGATCCGGTCAGCAGCTTCATTCCCTCGTCTACTGCCTGAGATTATGGTAGGTAGTTCTCTACTGTAAGAAGCTAGTACAGATTTACTCGTTCCAGTGATAGCGTTGATCACTAGGAGTCCTTTTGCAAATCCGGCCACAAAATCCTGCTCGCAATACGAACCCACACCTTGAAACCTATGGAGAAGAGTTTTCGTGAAGTCTGACCTCCGTGTTCAAGATGAGCAGTGATGAATTCTTCACGTTTACCTGCCAATGTTGCGGAGGAAAAAATGGAAAAGTAATCTCCTTGAAGCACTCCGACAAGAATATCCTGCTTCGGAGGCAAAAGAGAAAGAGATATATAGAAGATAATGAATTTATTCATCATTGTCACGAGAATGAAAAAAAATCATCTGAATGACAAGTTATGTAAATCGTGCTGGAGACAAAAGATGAGCAAGCACCTCCCCTCATCGAAATTGCAATGACAACCAAAGATGGCGAGGAGAACAAAACAAAGCCAAAGCTAAAGCGCAACTAGAACTCACCTGATCGATTGGGATGGGTTTGGCCACTCCTATCCGGATTTTGCCCATTGGTGCCGCTTTCAATATAGCAACTGCTCGTTCCAAACTAAACATATTTGAATTATTTCGTGTTTCAAAATTACAAAAAAAGACGCGGTAATTTTGAGCACAGTCCGATCCAACGTCCAAATATTGCCCATCACTCCAATTTTCATCAATTCCCGAGTGAGTGCAAAACATTCTGCGAATTTCCACAAGGGGTTCTAATAACTAGGAAGATTCGATGTAGGGACGAAATTTTTCATCCACCCATTAGAGTCATCGTATTCCATTTACTCTGACTAAAGGGAATTTCGGATTGGCGTCGCTGCAAAACTCGCTGTCGCGGGCATTGCAAAAAAAACATAGAGAATGCTACGTAAAACTGCGTAGCACTCCCCATCTTTTGTGCAATCCGTGCGACAGCGAATCTCGCGGCGACGCAACTCTGAAAGGCCCTTAATGGACGGAGATGTGATGGTAAATCGGCGCGCGCGATCGAAATCCCGTTGGCCGGTGGGGCCCCAAACACCGCACGACCAGCTGCAATCATCGCGCCTGGTACATTCATCAGACTGAATTGGATAAGCAAACCATATAAGTATTCGAAAGTCAAATCACTTGAAAATTTCGTCCGGTATCGGAGACTGTAAGATAACGCCAGGTTAGAACCGAATAATCGCTACACCCATTTTTTTCGGAAAATTAATAAAAAAACACCTGATATATGCAAGTATTTTTGAGATGGGTAGTCTGAGAGGGTTAGGGAAAATCCCCGATTACCCCTTACTTCAGTGTCTTCTCTCATATGGGTAATTTTTAAAGAGCCACGATCCTGCATTTGCTTAGCCGTGGCATGTATTGCAAAATTCGCACACTTCTGAATCTCACAGCGACTGATGAAACTTGATTGGCAGGAAAACTTTGTACACCAAAGACTTTGAAACGTTTGATGAGATTTCATATCTACTCTCATCCTCAGAACATATTCTAATATGTTCTGTACTCAAAGTTCTTCCTTCGAAGAAGAGCCTGATCTTTTCAGTCATTATATGTACATATCTGCAAAACGTAGTAATGGGTCTTTGATGACCGAATGGAAAAAATGTACCAAGGATGAGCCAGAATGTACTATGGTCAACAGATATAAAAAAGAATAGCATCTGGCTGGAAGAAAGCGATGTCCTCTGATCCCATTACAGCAGCTGGTGGTTTCTTTGCAATTCGTCTGCACTTTGGTTGAATCGAGGTAAGCAGTCCACCAAACGTAATCAATCATCCTACTAGTGCATCCCAGGGCGGTCGACAAATCCGCCAACTAGTCTTCGTTCAATTTCTGTTGTGACTTCATTGAAGAAAGTGGCCGTGGCACTGATGAAGCAATAACAGACATGTATGCGAACAAGGAAAAAGCATCTCTTTCTGATCGGATTCAGAGCAATTCAAAATAAGAAAAAGTGAAATGATCGGCAGGGTTTCATAGTTCGATGAAAACGTTTGCAAAATGACGGCAAGGGCAGCGTCTGCAATGCTTGAGAACTGCACAAGCAGAACCGTTCGATTGCGATTTGGATTTATTACCCTGGATAAACGGAGCATCAAAATCATCTGTGGTTTTTCTTGTTCATCACTTTTGGACTCTCGTACGACTTTCTCTATTTTGATATTTCGGGCAGCTGAGCAGTTATGATGAATAATTAAACAGTTGGACCTCTCGCTACCTGCAGGCTAAATTTAAAGGAAACTGACAGTTTTTGCAGAAACAGTGAGGGTTTCTGATCCTCCGGTCATCACGGCCTTTTTGAAATCCCGTGAAGTGATCAAGAAAAGATGAAATGTGTAGAAAACTCCTTAACCAAAAAAACACAAGCTGAGAAAAACTTATGGGTAAGCGACAATCGGCGATTAAAATTTGAAATAAAGAAAAGGTGGGTAAACGCTCACAACAGAAATAAAAAGTGTTAGCCGGGAAACAAAAAATACGTACTGTTGGCGAGGATCGCAGTGGCACTTTTGATTCAATATTGATGGGAGGCGCAAACATTGTGAAGGAATTCGTAGCATATCATCTGTTTCGGAATGAAATTTATTTCCGTTCATAGTGTCTGCGCGCGTATGTTGCGTCTCCTTTTCCCCACACTTTCTCATTGTCTCCCCCTCGCTCCGCACAAGCGCGCGAAGGAACAGAGTAAAACTGGCTTCGAAACAGGGGATATGTAAATATGTGCATAGAGTTTGCGCCAACGGTCAATGGGAAACTAAAAATGTTAGTGAGATCCGTGCCGAGTGTATATGAACCGCGTTTTCGTCCAACAAGCAGGGTCAAGCGGGCCATTGTGTAGTACGTCAGCGGGGCTACGATCCCCTGTCCTCAGAAACCCAAAATCTCAAGTTTCTTTTTACAACTGCCTTCCCGTATTGTTGTTTTTGGGTCAAAATTCTTACGATCCCCACCCGGAATTTCCATTTCGGGTCAAAAATTTAACGACCTCCCTTACCACCTGGTGAAATCACACAACCGTGCTTTACCCTGCCAACGAGTCAGACGCAGCTACCGGCCACTTTTCCGAAAAAAAAAGCTTTGGTGGGCTTGCAGCCAACACTATAAGTATTCTATCAAAAAGGGGTCTTCCAAGCAAAAGAGGTTTGGTTGGCGTCAGAAACGTTCCAACAAAAAGGGAACAATAGGTAAGTAGAATGAGGAGAGTCTACAAAAAGTGAACAATATTTTCTGAGACTGGTTTTCCTGGCCGATACTTCTTAACAGCAAAAACATACCGTTGCGGTGTTCTACACGGAAGCACTCTGTGGTTCCAAAAATGGTCTTGACTACACGAGAACCGTTAAAAAGTATGTGCATGTAAATCTAACACTTACCATCAGAATAGAAGATGATGCCAAAACACAGGCGAACGGTTAGCTCCAGTTGCTACGAGAAGCGAAACCAAAGTGCAGCATCTAATGAGAGTATTTTCTTATAAACTCGTCAAAATTGAAGTCCATTCTTGGAAACCATTGAACTCTTCCTCGTGAAATACCACAACGGTTTGTTTTTGCTGTTAAGAAGTATCGGCCAGGAAAACCAGTCTCAGAAAATATTGTTCACTTTTTGTAGACTCTCCTCATTCTACTTACCTATTGTTCCCTTTTTGTTGGAACGTTTCTGACGCCAACCAAACCTCTTTGGCTTGGAAGACCCCTTTTGATAGAATTGTTCACTTTTTATTGATATTACGAAGTAATATCCCTGAAAAATCTTCAATATTTTTCGAATAGCATGGATTGCTATAATAATCAGTGAGCAACAAACTTGTTGCGCACGCTACAAATGAAGCGCTACTCACTTTCCACGACGTCCTGATGACGTCAGAAGATGCCCTATGCACTTGGCACCACCTTGGCACGACGTCCTGATGACGTCACCAGATGCTTTATGCACTTGGCACGACCTTGGCACGACGTCCTGATGACGTCATCAGATGCTCTATGTACTTTACATGACATCCTGATGACGTCATCAGATGCCCTATGTACTTTACATGACATCCTGATGACGTCATCAGATGCCCTATGTACTTTACATGACATCCTGATGACGTCATCAGATGCCCTAAGTACTTTACATGACATCCTGATGACGTCATCAGATGCCCTATGTACTTTACATGACATCCTGATGACGTCATCAGATGCCCTATGTACTTTACATGACACCCTGATGACGTCATCAGATGCCCTATGTACTTTAGATGACATCCTGATGACGTCATAAGATGACCTATGTACTTTAGATGACACCCTGATGACGTCATCAGATGCCCTATGTACTTTACATGACACCCTGATGACGTCATCAGATGCCCTAAGTACTTCACATGACATCCTGATGACGTCATCAGATGCCCTATGTACTTTACGTGACATCCTGATGACGTCATCAGATGCCCTATGTACTTTACATGACATCCTGATGACGTCATCAGATGCCCTATGCACTTAAGATGACACCCTGATGACGTCATCACATTCCCCATGCACTTTGATGACGTGATCAGAAAGTAACAAACGTGTTAGTCCTTTTCTCTGTCCCTCCCCCTCGAAAAGTACGGCCTAAGACGTGTTTTAGCGAGTTGACCTACCGACTGATAATATCACATGATATGATAAGCAGTAAGAAGTAAAGTAGTTAATGTGAAACAGTAAGTAACAAAGTTGTTAGTAACTTTCCCTGTCCCTTCCCATCGAAAAGTTCAGCCTACGACGTGTTTTAGCGATTTGATCAACCAACTGATAATATTACATGATATGATAAGCAGTAAGAAGTAAAGTAGTTAACGTGAATTAGTAAATAACAAACTTGTTAGAAACTTTCCCTGTCCCTTCCCATCGAAAAGTTCAGCCTACGACGTGTTTTAGCGATTTGATCAACCAACTGATAATATCACATGATATGATAAGCAGTAAGAAGTAAAGTAGTTAACGTGAATTAGTAAATAACAAACTTGTTAGTAACTTTCCCTGTCCCTTCCCATCGAAAAGTTCAGCCTACGACGTGTTTTAGCGATTTGATCAACCAACTGATAATATCACATGATATGATAAGCAGTAAGAAGTAAAGTAGTTAACGTGAATCAGTAAGTAACAAACTTGTTAGTAACTTTCCCTGTCCCTTCCCATCGAAAAGTTCAGCCTACGACGTGTTTTAGCGAGTTGATCTACCAACTGATAATATCACATGATATGATAAGCAGTAAGAAAAAAAGTAGTTAACGTGAATTAGTGAAAAACAAACTTGTTAGTAACTTTCCATGTCCCTTCCCATCAAAAAGTTCAGCATACGACGTGTTTTAGCGAGTTGATCTACCAACTGATAATATCACATGATATGATAAGCAGTAAGAAGTAAAGTAGTTAATGTGAAACAGTAAGTAACAAAGTTGTTAGTAACTTTCCCTGTCCCCTCCCATCGAAAAGTACAGCCTACGACGTGTTTTAGCGATTTGATCAACCAACTGATAATATCACATAATATGATAAGCAGTAAGAAGTAAAGTAGTTAACGTGAATTAGTAAATAACAAACTTGTTAGTAACTTTCCCTGTCCCTTCCCATCGAAAAGTTCAGCGACGACGTGTTTTAGCGAGTTGATCTACCAACTGATAATATCACATGATATGATAAGCAGTAAGAAGTAAAGTAGTTAACGTGAATCAGTAAATAACAAACTTGTTAGTAACTTTCCCTGTCCCTTCCCATCGAAAAGTTCAGCCTACGACGTGTTTTAGCGATTTGATCAACCAACCGATAATATCACATGATATGATAAGCAGTAAGAAGTAAAGTAGTTAACGTGAATTAGTAAATAACAAACTTGTTAGTAACTTTCCCTGTCCCTTCCCATCGAAAAGTTCAGCCTACGACGTGTTTTAGCGAGTTGATCTACCAACTGATAATATCACATGATATGATAAGCAGTAAGAAGTAAAGTAGTTAATGTGAAACAGTAAGTAACAAACTTGTTAGTCACTTCCCCTGTCCCTCCCCATCGAAAAGTACAGCCTACGATGTGTTTAAGCGATTTGGTCTACCAACTGATAATATCACATGATATGATAAGCAGTAAGAAGTAAAGTAGTTAACGTGAATCAGTAAATAACAAACTTGTTAGTAACTTTCCCTGTCCCTTCCCATCGAAAAGTTCAGCCTACGACGTGTTTTAGCGATTTGATCAACCAACTGATAATATCACATGATATGATAAGCAGTAAGAAGTAAAGTAGTTAACGTGAATCAGTAAATAACAAACTTGTTAGTAACTTTCCCTGTCCTTTCCCATCGAAAAGTTCAGCCTACGACGTGTTTTAGCGATTTGATCAACCAACTGATAATATCACATGATATGATAAGCAGTAAGAAGTAAAGTAGTTAACGTGAATTAGTAAATAACAAACTTGTTAGTAACTTACCCTGTCCCTTCCCATCGAAAAGTTCAGCCTACGACGTGTTTTAGCGATTTGATCAACTAACTGATAATATCATATGATATGATAAGCAGTAAGAAGTAAAGTAGTTAACGTGAATCAGTAAATAACAAACTTGTTAGTAACTTTCCCTGTCCCTTCCCATCGAAAAGTTCAGCCTACGACGTGTTTTAGCGATTTGATCAACTAACTGATAATGTCACATGATATGATAAGCAGTAAGAAGTAAAGTAGTTAACGTGAATCAGTAAATAACAAACTTGTTAGTAACTTTCCCTGTCCCTTCCCATCGAAAAGTTCAGCCTACGACGTGTTTTAGCGATTTGATCACCCAACTGATAATATCACAAGATATGATAAACGGTAAGTAAAGTAGTTAACGTGAATCAGTAAATAACAAAACGTTAGTAACTTTCCCTGTCCCTTCCCATCGAAAAGTTCAGCCTACGACGTGTTTTAGCGATTTGATCAACCAACTGATAATATCACATGATATGATAAGCAGTAAGAAGTAAAGTAGTTAACGTGAATCAGTAAATAACAAACTTGTTAGTAACTTTCCCTGTCCCTTCCCATCGAAAAGTTCAGCCTACGACGTGTTTTAGCGATTTGATCAACCAACTGATAATATCACATGATATGATAAGCAGTAAGAAGTAAAGTAGTTAACGTGAATCAGTAAATAACAAACTTGTTAGTAACTTTCCCTGTCCCTTCCCATCGAAAAGTTCAGCCTACGACGTGTTTTAGCGATTTGATCAACCAACTGATAATATCACATGATATGATAAGCAGTAAGAAGTAAAGTAGTTAACGTGAATCAGTAAATAACAAACTTGTTAGTAACTTTCCCTGTCCCTTCCCATCGAAAAGTTCAGCCTACGACGTGTTTTAGCGATTTGATCAACCAACTGATAATATCACATGATATGATAAGCAGTAAGAAGTAAAGTAGTTAACGTGAATTAGTGAATAACAAACTTGTTAGTAACTTTCGCTGTCCTTTCCCATCGAAAAGTTCAGCCTACGACGTGTTTTAGCGATTTGATCAACCAACTGATAATATCACATGATATGATAAGCAGTAAGAAGTAGAAGTAGTTAACGTGAATTAGTGAATAACAAACTTGTTAGTAACTTTCCCTGTCCCTTCCCATCGAAAAGTTCAGCCTACGACGTGTTTTAGCGAGTTGATCTACCAACTGATAATATCACATGATATGATAAGCAGTAAGAAGTAAAGTAGTTAATGTGAAACAGTAAGTAACAAACTTGTTAGTCACTTCCCCTGTCCCTCCCCATCGAAAAGTACAGCCTACGATGTGTTTAAGCGATTTGGTCTACCAACTGATAATATCACTTGATATGATAAGTAGTGAAAGGTGAAGTAGTTAATGTTAAAGTAAGTGAGTAAGTAATCATATCTGTCCACATACCAACTTACCTACCTGCCCAACTGATCGCCTGGCAGTGGCCACTGGCAGTGGCTAGTGGCAGGAACGAGGAACGAGGAACGAGGAACAGGACACGAGGGACGCGTTACAAGAAAAAACGCGAATTTTTGCTAAGCTTCCGCCGATCTAACTTTGTTAATTTTCAATCGATTTGGCTCAAATGTTGTCAGCGGGTGTCTTCTAGACTATCTCACTTATATCCAGAAGGAAATCTCTAGAAAATTTGTTTTACAGGTTTTATTAACTACTTTACCAAAATCTAAGTGATCACAAGTGCCAGGCAAAACCAAACCTCTCCAGCCGCTTCGCGGCTGGAGCGATACGGTGGATTTTTGCGCTATTCGTCAAGGTTTATCATTCAAGTATTGGATCAGCTTACTTCCTCGTGAGTTTTTGGTTTCCTTGCTTTAAAGGATGTTTTACACAGATCATGACAAAAATAATCCTGTTACTTTAACAATAACATTATAACTCTAGTATCCTTAGCAATAAGTAGCAAACGGAAACGAAAAAAAAACAAAAAATTAAAAACATGAAGAACAATAATTCACCAATAAATAAGAGACGGTGTTGGCAAGAAGCTAAGCAATCTGCGGCATACTTACTAGGGAACCTCGCATGGTGCTCCCCCGGATCAAAAAGCTATTAAATGTTTTCTAGTCAACTCTGGCACGCCTTCTACAAATCTGAACTCGGATTTTGCTACGGACATCTGCGAAAAAGTTATAGCCTGTCAAAGTTCGTATTTACCGCCTTTTTTCTATCAACAATTCGCTTTAGTGTTTGCGAATACGGAAACCGACCTCATGCTTATGTTCAGCGCCCAAAACTACCCCACTGAGCAAATTTTGGGTGAAGGCACATTTTCCAAACTTTGCACAGACTGATAGCGTTTTGGACTTGTGCGGAGTTTCGGTTGGGCGCTGATCACGAATCTGGGATTTATTAGAGGATTTTCCAAGCTTGTAGACTTGATTCGTTCAAAGCTTCCCATCGGGGGGAGAAATTGATGGCAAATCGCGACTTTTGCCGATTTCCGGAGTGCTGCGATAGATTTGGCTCAATTGTTGCTCTGGGGCTCTTTGCAGTGCTAAACACGAATCTGCAATCCGTTTATCGATTTTTGATAGATTACGGTAGGTTACGTTGGGTATACGGTAGCTTGGTCAGTCTCAGATTTGGCTCAAAATTTCGCTGTGGGTGTTATTTGGGACGCCGATCACAAATTTGAAGTCCATTTTTTGGTTTTCGAAATTTCAAGGTAGGTCAAGCCAGTTAAAAGGCATTATGTCTACCGTAACCTTCAGTAACCATACCCTCTATAAAACGTCGTAATTCACATCATTCGAGGCGCGAGCGGCGCGTGCGACGTCTCCGCCTTCGTCTGCCCTACGCTCTCTCACTGTCTCTAACCTACGCTCCGCACCAGCACGCGTAGGAACCAAGTGAATTTCGCCGTTTTATAGCCTGTATGTCTAACGACAAACAGACCCCAGATTCGCGTTCAGCGCACGGAACAACCCCCAGTTGAGAGTTTTGAAGAGCAGAATCCGAAATTTTTCTCAAACACCCTAAAAACTGGCCCTTACCTTTTCACGAAGCTTCAAACACGCTTATAACTCCGTTCAGAACTGTCCGTAGCAAAATCCAATGTCAGATTCGGAGACAGCCGGGCACAAATGATCAAAAAACATTCATTATCTTCTAAATGGTGGGGTTGGCCATGCGAGGTTCCTTAGTTAGTGTGTTGGCTGCTACCGCACCACTGCCTTTACCGGGGCTAAGTTTCATGACGTCGAGCTTAGCCCTTTCCGTAAAGAAAGATAATTGGGTCCTGAGCATGGCTATGGGTACTGCCGTTCAGCCCGTAAAGTGCACGCTGATTTCGAAAGCGTGATGCGGCGCGGTTGCGAGTATCCTCAGACAGGGATGTGGGATCACCCGAGCGGTTTTCGCCTTTGGTGCCCGGGTGATCTCACCGCCGGGTGATCCCACATCCCTGTCTGAGGATACTCGCAACCGCGCCGCAGCACGCTTTCGAAATCAGCGTGCACTTTGCGGGCTGAACGGCAATGCGCAGTTGAACTTTATACTCAGGCGTAATTTCCGAAGCATTGCCGAATAAAATTTATGTATTGTAAAGGCTAGAGCGCAAGCTAAAACTTTGATTACTCTCCTGCCAAGAACGGATGCGATCGTATGAAAGACCGTGTGTCCTAATCACCAATCAATAAACTTTCAGGGTAAAACCCATTCAAGCAGGCTATGCAACGCCAAAGAAAATTAAAAACAGAAGATAACTACCTGCTGTTGCTAAGGTCGTGTTGATTGACGAAAAGTAGCCGATCCCCAGGCACTATTCGACCGTCCGCTTGAGCTAATCCACCGGGAACGAGAGACTGCACGACAATCACAGACTCACCCGGATGTGCTGGATCCTGAAATAGAGATGTAATTGGTACCTTTATAATAATAGGGCCACTCTCAGGTGTTTCACTATGTATGCGTATATTCCCTGGTGTCTTCTGGGATGCGACGAAAAACGAGAATCGGAGATCGCTCCATTGGCAATTAGCCCCATTGGGCGGCTGAAGTTCGCCGAATCTCGGGGTTGAATTGATCATCAAGCAATGAGAAAGAAATTCTCTCAGACTGAGAGCGACTGGAAGCCTTCCTACGGCGTAGAGCAGCAACTGTTCTTTTAGTCATGGAAATGAAATGTAATAACTGCTAGGAGTGAATTAGTTCCCGTACGAAGACTAATGACTGCAGACTAACAATAAGGATGCAATGGACATCTCGATTTCCTATATGAAAGCGGACAGTCTTAGCACTTGAAAGGGATCAAGGAGAAGCTTAGCGTAGAGCCGGAATCTTTTGATGCAACTCTATAAAGGGTGCGTTGACACAAGGTGCTGAGTTGGTTGCAAAACGCTTGGCTCCGGGCGAGATTGAACCAGCATAATCCCCTTCCGGAGTCAAGCGTTTTGCGATCAACTCAGCACCTTGTGTAAACATACCATAACGTGCACTGCGACATTGAACTACAGTTACGGCAAAAAAACATGCAAAAATCGCTATAAGGGTGGCTGAAAAGTTCCTGCACGTCTACAGGAAGCGTTACAGGTTTAGCAAACCACTTTTAGGTTGAAAAATCGACTCACCTAGAAAAACTAAAAGTTTCATCTGAACAATGAGAACGAGCATAAATACCGAGAGGTACAAGAAATGTTCAGAAATGCTTTCAAAAAACTGTTGGAAAAATGTCGTAGCATGGTCCATATGGTCGGCGCTGGTCGTATGCGCAAGCCTGATGCAATCCTATTCGTGACTTAAAGGCAGTGGTCACGATGAAAAACTTTATCGAAAAAACTACAAAAATCAGCTTAGATCGAAAACAGCTGAAAAACTATGAAGATAGCGAGGTGAAAAACGGGCTAGAAATAGAGCTTCTAGGGCCCAAATATGCCAGTTAATGCACACGAGCACAGCTCCGCCCAAAAAGATCGCAGTCTCATGCCGAGCAGTCAAAAATCATCGACATTCAGAAAAAAAAACAAATGCAACTTTCCCTAATAAGAAACAGTTGAACCATGAAAGCAAGTCGATGTTTTTGACTTAACGAGTACATAACTATTCGAGCAGGTCAGTTCGAAGGCTATTGCTGATTGAATGAATTCCATTTTCAAGCCAGTTGATGTTCCTGATATTAGAGATCATCGAGGCGTGTTCGTGTATTCGTCCAATATCAAAGACAAGAAAGTTCAGGTCTGAAATTCGGCCTGGAACAGCGGTTTTTTCGGTTTTTTTTCCTATAGGTCCTACTACTCTAAACCCAAAAAAAGTGTAGAATGAAAAGAAGGCAAACATATTTGATCGCGACTACTGTCTCTTAGTGATTATTACCACACATCAGCCCTATATTCGCCACTTTTGCTGCCAGCTGCATATAAGAATAACAACAGAAGGATTTTCATTGTAGGAAGACTGGGCACCGACACAAACTTCCAATGCGGCAACTGCTGTTTCGTGATTTTGTTTCCGAGACTCTAAGGCAAAGATGCTTGATAATAGAAATCATCTGATTTGAACTCGGTGAAGTTTTGATTTGACGCATCCTGCTCCAAAAAAATGTAAAGGAAACGATACTCTCTATGGATGTGCTGAAGATAGCTTTAATGCATGCTTTTATCCAAATTACGGCGCAAGAGTGTGATCAGAGTTGGTAAGTTTCAACAATAAGCTGCGTAAATTTCATGAAGACAAAGAACATGATTTTGAGCACTTCTTGAAACCTTTTGTGCCTAAGCTCATTGTCCCTAATTTAGTGAATCTTTTAGTTTCTGCAAATTTTTCGCGTCACCTCAAGAAGTGCGAGAGATTTTTCAGCCATTCTGTACATATGAAGAGGGATGAAGAGCGAAAAAATGTCTGAAACCATGTGAATTCCAAGAAAATGCCAAGGAACGAGAGTTCTTCAAAAAGCATTATGAGCAAAATAGCCACAAAAAGGCTGGATGGAGTTTTATCCTTACGCAGATAATTATCAGCAAGCCAAACACGCTCCTTCTCCTGCAACAGGACAGCAAGTGCCATTGCCAAGGTAATCGGAACTGGATATAGAATATTATACTGAATATGTAGTCCTGCTAATTTTTCGAACAACCTACGGCAACACCCAGACAGGCTCTTCCTTACACACCGCCTGCTGCCTACTTTTGCTCAAACGCAAATATTCACCGCGAAAATCGAACCCGCTTCATAGGAATTAGACGGCTTGGTGGGTCTCACTTCCAAGAACGCCGCCGGTTTCACCGAGAAGCAGTGCCTTCTTTTTTGATGTTTTTTCGCACGCTAACTCTTGAGGTACAGAATAAAAAAAGACCCTCACAAAACCCTCATACGAAAATAAAACTCGCATGAGAACCTCAAAAATCAATCACATCCGGACCACTCCGTCTACTTCGGTGTGTTTTGTGCAACAGGCCAAAAGATTCTTTTCGAACGTCGGAGGTTCTTTTGCGCATTGAACTTATAAGGCAAGTGGATTCCTGCCGACTTTTTTGAACCAAGAATTAATTAAAATCCGGAGCTTCCAGTGCGCAAGTTTGGATGTTAATATTTTCCAAAAAAAGAATATTCAATGCTAAATCGTCTGCAGCTGTCATAGCACTTCTGTTCCTTGTGATAGATCGTGCTAGATGATTTGCGAAGAGGCGACCTATTTTGACGAGATTTTGAACTTTAGACTGAATATGTCTCCACAATACTGCGTTGATGATCCGCCAAACTCTCTTTTTCGCAGATCGACACAACACAAGGGTCAAACACAAAAAAAGCGGTTAGTGATTTTCAGCGCATAAGGTACCTTCAACCTATGTACATTCGTTAAAGGCAGCGTCTGCACAGACAACCACATTTGGATTTTACCTTTCAATCCAATGTTTCAACTAAGTGGAGATAGTTGACGAAGCTTGAGACCTCAATGATACGAACTCATATTACAATGGCCCCGTGAAAACTGTTCCGTGGGTCGAGAAGGATGCATCTTGGGTCGATCATCTAGCACGAAGAACAGGAGCGCCGCGACTATTTCAGGCCATGCGAAAATGAACATCCCTTATTCTTAGAGATCCTCGCATTCAAACGTGTGTATTGAAGGCTCATTGTTTTCAGAGAGTTTCTGACGATTTGAAGTCAAAGTCAAAAGGAATTAATTAATCTAACCAGGGACTAGGGACTTCTCCTGTATGCACCATATCCAGGCTGTCACTCAACTCATAAAAAAGAGTCGTGAATATCATCTTCCTCAGGTTCTCGTTTTTGTGGACTACAAGAAGGCGTTCGACACTGTGGAGACCAATGCTGTCCTCAATGCTTTGGTCCAAGCGGGGATCTCTTCCGCTTATGTTAACTTACTCGAACAGCGCCTTGCGGATACTTCAACTATCCAATTGTTCGAACGAAAGTCGAAGATTCCAATCAAGAAAGGAGTACGGCAAGGAGACACCATATCGCCCAAGTTGTTCGCGGCTGCACTCCATGACGCCATGGTAGACTTGCAGTGAGACGACAGAGGCTGCTCCATCGATGGTAAAAAGATCAATAATCTACGCTTTGCCGACGATATCGTTTTGATTTCTGACAGTACGGCTGAAAGTGAGACGACGGTCAACGAACTCGATGTGGCTGGTAGAAGGATTCGTTTGGAGATGAATATGTCTAAAACGAAGGGGATGGTGAATAAGTGGTGCGACAGTGGGACAGTGAAGCTGAATAGAGTCGCTCTTCAGAAAGTGGATTCATACGTATATTTGGGAAGAGATCTGAACATGCTGAACAACATCGTCCCCGAAATATCACGGAGGAGACGCGATGCGTCGGCAGCAGGGGTGTGCGGCAAAGGAATTTAAAATTTCGGCAAACGGCAACGGCAAACCCCAAAAATGACCGGCAAACGGCAAAATCTGTTTTGTGCTATAAAACACCAGCATCTGCGTACAAGGGAGGGTTGCCAACCTCAGATAGTGCTTCGGGATGCGATTTAACTATGTCCTAGGGGGAGGACAGTGTTTCAGTATCCCATGCTCAGAATCTGCTAAATGCCTCAGGCAGTCCTTAAGAAGGTGAAAATCTGATCAAGACCAGAACGGTTCGGCCGAAACGAGTAGAGCCGATTAAGCGATTAAATTACCTTTAGAGAAATTTAGAATATATGTGAAAAATTTTGGTGCATTGATTCTGTTTAGATCAGAAATTATGCATTGCTGCCCAAATCCTGATCTATTCTGAACATACACAAAGGTAATCCAATCGTTAAATCAGCTGTACTCACTTCGGATGAGCCGTTCTGGCCTTGCTCAAATTTGGACCTTTTTAGGGACTGCCTGAGGCATTTAGCAGATTCTGAGTGTGGGATATTGGAACACTGCCCTCCCCCTAGAACATAATGAAAGTGCATCCCGAAACTCCGTCTGATGTAGACAATCCTTCTTTGTTAGTCATGTCGTATTCCATGCAATATCTGCCAGTCACTATAAGCGTGGCATTCCAATAGCTTTACAGGGAGACAAATCCTATATATCAGAAGCTTCTTGAAAGCCTCAGGTGTTCAGGAGTCACTACCAAAATCAACAAGGCTGTAAGCTTCTCTATCGCCGGCGATAATTCTGTTAATTCCTCTCCATTTGGAGTTCCCGTACAAATCAATGCTAGAGATTCAAAAGATGGGCGTCTTCTTGAGCAGTGAAAAGTGTGACAGGGCCGTAAAGGATTTTCTGAAAGGAGCCTGCAGCCAGCACGTCCCAGCCTAATCGATCCGGGACGATCAGCAAACCGTAAGCAAGCTTGGTGCGATGGGAGTGCGCGCCGACTCAAAGAATGTGGACAATACTGGTACCACAATCAGGTGCGAATAGAACGGTGAATACGCGATGATTGGTCTGAATTGCTAGCGAAAGGCAGTTCACACCGCGATCAGCAGCGCGCGGTTTAGGTTATAACCGGAGTCATAATTTTCACTGTTAGTAACAAATAGTAAGCTCAAGGATTTCAATTTCGCTTACTTCAAACTACGATTGAATGGTTACTCTTGTGAGGCTACAGGAATGGAGTGAGACTAGTCTAGTTGAATGCAGTGCTCACGGTAAAAGAAGCCTTCGAATTTCGAAATCAAGAGCTTCGAGGAGCATGGTGATAAAATGCACAGAATGAGGAGTGTTTGACCGGTACATGCGATGCGCGCGACGGAAGTCCGTTGCGCTCACTCCGTCGCTGGAGCGCCGCGGGCAGTGCGCTAGCCAGCTGGACTGCTTTTGAGCTCTTCCCTTTCTGCGTATTCGGCCTACAAGCTGGCACGAGGCCAATTACAGCAACAATATCGGCTAGAGACAAGCAATAAATCGCTTTATACGGTCCCAAAACTTGAACGTGGTTCACCCGCCCAAATCATCTCCACTGTGGCTACCGGGGAAGTGGGTGAAGCGAGTACACCACGTTCAAGTTTCGGGCCGTATATTTCTATTGGTTGCTCGTTTTGAGCCGTTTCCCACACTGTTGTTGCAATGGGCCTCGAACCCTTGGATTTCTGGTGAAAAGTTGAATGCGGTTCTAATCGTTCCCTTCAAAGATTTTTTCATTTTTTCACCTTTACACCATTTCCTAGCAAACCCAGCTCTGTCATTAAAAGTCGACCTTTCGATTCAGCTAGTGATCTCGGAATCAAAGATATTATTGACCACGGGTGTGTATACAAGTCTGTTGGTACCTGCTCGTTGGTGCCCCTGCTTATACTGAACCCAGCAGACGTTTGAGTGTACACAGGGAACGTTCGAGCGATATAGCGTGCACAACTATATCGCGAAGGTATCCCGCACATTGCATAAAGGTGTCGCCGTCCGGCACACTAAGGCCTCTGGTCCATGACACCTTAGGATCCGTACCTAAGGAGTCATGGAGTCTTTGGTCACAAGCCACAGATTCGCCACCCTGAACTGTCGATCGCTGTTGAGTGATATCCAAAAAACTGCGCAATCTAGACTTCTGAGCTATTTCCATGCACCGTTTGCTGCTTTGCAGGAAACCCGCCTCAAGCATAGACCCGTCATCAGCGTCGGAGAGTACACCATCTACTGCGGTAACGCTGACGATAGGAGAGTGGGAGGCTGTGCAATAGCTGTAAGGAAGGATTACAATGGTATGGTCAAGGAGTTTGGCTCAACGTCGTGCCGGAATGCATTCGTACGACTGCGAGATCACAGAGGATCCAATCTGTGGATAGTGAGTGCTCATGCGCCCACCGAAACCGCCGAAGACAATTCCAAGGATGCCTTCTACGAGGAACTCAATACGTTGCTAGCCAGGATACCTTGTCAACATGCTGTTGTGGTAGGAATCGACGCAAACGCGAAGATGGGACTTGATCAGGAATCCGAAGTACTCGGTAAATGGTTCTTCCCAGTGGAGCAAACATCAGACAATGGCTACCGCCTTGTCGACTTGTGTGAAAGCAGTGGTCTGATTATTGCATCGACATTCAAGAGGAATCATCGCCGCCATCAGCTTACGTGGCAGGGACCAACCCAGCTATCTCCAGAAGAGCAGCGGAAGCGGAAGATGACAACTTTGAAACTACAGCTTGACTATGTCCTGACGAGGAATATCCCAGTATCGGACATTCGAAGACCTAGAGCTGTGTGGAATGTCGTGTTCGATTCGGATCACCGTCCAGTTCTGTTGAACTTCACTGCGAGGAATCATAAGAAGAAGCGAGGGGCTAAGCCTCTCCAGAGGATTGATATGACAAGTCTCAGGGATGAAGAATGCAGAAGGAAATTTCGACAACGCGTTTCTACTCATATTGAAGTACGGACTAAGAAGAAACTTTGCGACGCGGACTCTTTCGTCAAGTGCATCGAGGACGCTTCGGAAGAGGCACTCCCGCTTATACAGCCTAAGAAGAAGTTCACACAAGGTGTTGAGTTGATCGCAAAACGCTTGGCTCCGGGCGAGATTGAACCAGCATATTCCCTTTCCGGGGGAGCGCCTTATCGCACTGCACCACCGGAGCCCCAGCGCCGCTCTCACTCAACTGCTCGGTAAATCTTCACCGAAGCAATCATCCTTTCACCCGCATAACGGGATGAAACAGGTATACCGCCAGAGACTATCTAACAGTCGTAGACCTGTCAAGATGATGCCCTAGTTAAGTCTTACACGATTTTTGGAAGTTTTTTTTTTGCAAAAAAAAACTTCCAAAAATCGTGTAAGAAGAAGTTCGCCTACGTCTCAAAAGAAACAACATCTACCTACAACAGAGTATGTGCTCTCCGAACTGCAGGAAACTTCCTGGAGGAGAAGCGTCTGAGGAGGAAGTTGCGTCGGCAACTTCAATGTGAACGCGAACGAGAATGGACGTGTAGAGCTAAGGAGTTCGAGAAGGCTTGGGAGGAGAAGAATCCGAGGAAAGCCCACAAGCTGCTGCGACAGTATAGCGGGAAGATGAAGAGATGTTCTCCTGTGTTGAACACTACCAATGGAGTTGCAGTTGGTGATGCGACGCTGCCAATATGGAAGGATTACCTCAGTCCACTACTGAATCGTTCAGCGCCTTCAGTACCTGAGCTCCCGCATGTTCAGAGAGCACATTACGATGTCAGTGAGGAACCGCCGACTGAGTCTGAAGTTTTGGATTGTGTCCGGAAAATGAAGAATGGAAAGGCAGGTGGAGATGACAGCATCACTGCTGAAATGCTGAAAGCGCTTTCTCCGTCTGGGATTAGTGAAATGACCAACACCATCCGTGCTATATGGATGAGCGAAAGGATTCCCGATTCCTGGAGACATGCGATCATCGTACCTCTTCACAAGAAGCTATCCGTCACGAATCCTAAGAACTACAGAGGAATCTCTCTACTTCGTGTCATGTACAAGGTTTTAGAACGTATCATTCTCGAGCGACTTATCAAACATCGTGAAAGAACGACCAGAGATGAACAAGCCGGTTTTCGACCTGGAAGATCGACCATCGACCAAGTGTTCGTCGTGAGAAGAGTAATTGAATCGTGGCAGCGGTATTCGAAGCCATTACAGCTTGCTTTTTTAGACTTTGAAGCCGCGTTCGACTCTCCTCATCGTGATCGATTGCTCAATGCTCTGCGAGCAGATGGAGTCCCGGAAAAGTATGTTCGGTTAATCCAGGACATGAACAAAGGAACAACAGCAGCAGTTCGTACACCTATCGGATTTACGTCAGCTTTCGAGGTGAAAACAGGAGTAAGGCAAGGAGCCGTTGCAGGACCTTTCCTTTTCAACTTCGCCGTTGATGACATCATGCGTAGAGTTGCAGAACAGTTTCCTGCGGATGTGATCCTAACACCATCAGGACGCTCCCTTGTCGACCTGGAGTACGCCGACGACATTGTGTTATTCGCTGAAAACAACGCAAAACTGCAAAGGATTGTGTACCTAGTTTCGAAGTATGCCCGCAGCCTATGGACTTCGTCTTCGTCCCGACAAATGCAAGCAGATGTGGGTCTCTCAGAGGCCTTCAACGGGAGTTTGTGTGAATGGACAACGTATCGAACTGGTGGACGATTTCTGTTATTTGGGCTGTTTGCTGAAGAACGATGGTAGTTATGCAGCGGATATTCGACAACGATGTGCGAGAGCTACGTCTGCATTTAATTCTCTAACCAAGTAATTGTGGTCTACCACCATCGCGAAGGAAGTCAAGTTGCGCGTCTACCTATCCGCTATTCGCCCTATCATGATGTACGGATCGGAGACGTGGGCAGCACCGAAGACGCAGATGGAAAGGTTGGACTGCACGGAGAGGAAGCTTTTTAGGCGTTTGCTTGGATATTTCTAGCCGCGTGTATGCCATAAAGAAGACCTTTACAAGGAAATCGACGCAGTACATCAACGCTTGACACGAGGGTGGTGCCAGCATCTCCTAACGCCATCTCAAGCAGCAATGGAAAGTCGACTTCGACTGCTCGGGCATATACTAAGAAGAACACCGGATCGTCTCGTACAACACGCTTTAAAGGCAGCATACACGCTCGTAAACAAGATTGAGAAAACTACGGAAATAGAATGGTATGGCCCAGATTACAACGCCTACGCATTTTTAAGCGTCAAAAACGACCCACAATGCCGCCACATGAGTTAGAAGTTGGCCCCGCCCTGTATTTTCACGCCCCCTGTATTTGCCCTTTTCCTGCAACGCAAGGTCGCTGGCTCATATTCACCGTCGGTACTGTTGGTAGATTGCCTAACAAGTGAACCAGACACGTCACTGACGGTGAAGATGGCCCAGAAACCCTGCGTTGGAGGAAAGTGGTAAATACAGGGGGCGTGAAAATACAGGGCGGGGCCAACTTCCAACTCATGTAGCGGCGTTGTGGGCCATTTTTGACACATCAAAATGCGTAGGCATTATGTTGTAAGCCATACGGCTCGATCCACATTGTTATCCCAACAACGTTTACGAGCGTGTATGCTGCCTGTAAGAATGCTTCCAAATTCTGTCTGGAAACGGCCACCTGGACGTAGGCGAATGTTCTGGACGGATGTGGTTAAAGAGGATTTGAAGTCACTCGGCATCGAAATACAGTTCAGGCGCGATGTTTCGTTTCGCAGGAAATGGAATAGTGACAGCTGGATGGAATGTGTTCAAATTGTGGCTGAAGACCGTAAAAAATGGACACGGCCGACTACTAGGACGGCACACCCCGGTGAAGACGCGGAATGACCGCGTCAGGCGAAAGCCAACCGATTAAGTCAAGTCATTGACCACTGCCTTTGATGACCGCTGTGAATATTGTTGAACTTCTAAAAAGCCGGACAAAGTGTTTGCACAATTGATAATTTTCCTATCCCAATAATTACCATCAGCCAACCAATCGACCATAAGTGGGCCTATATACATGAGTTCTCCACTGGTTCATACCCTGGAATTCGCTGAGTACCACTCTCGTAGGTTCCGCCTCTTTTCCAATTAGCAGGGTCATGGCAGCATATCCTGCGGTTACGCCCACTCAGTTATGATTGGTCTACGATATGTAGCGCATACAGTATACCAAGCAGAACATACTGCGTTGGTGCTGCAGATGCCAGCATATCCTGCGCACACAGCAGCATATCCCTGCAAAGCTCCTGAAGCGCCAACGCACGCATGAAAGCGGCGGCGAGGTTCAGGCAGGGTTTTAATTCAAATTAGGCGCGAAAATGAGAGTGCGCGTCCCGACCCAAGCCCACTAATCCCATCCTTCGTCTTCGGCAAAGACTTCACATGAAGGTAAGTTTAATCTTTCAATTGGTTTTATCCATATTTCTTTTTGGTCCAATGCACAGTGAATCTCTCCAGTGGCAGTGTTCACGATTATCTTCGATTTTGGTGGTAATCGCTAAACCGATTGTTTGGCCACCGGGTAGAACCGAAATAACGAAGAAATTGAGAAAGACGCTCGAGAAGGGCAATCAATACTTGACTCTCACCCCACCTTTTTACTCTCACTGGAACTGTTCGTTGTGACCATGAAATATTTTGTGGATCCGCCTTTGCAGTTTTCTGTTTTCTGTCGCCCCGATCTCTCCTTTGGACCCTAACTAATGCTGTTTTGCCTGAAATATCTTTCTATTTTTGATTGGCCCCATTTTTTTACCGGTGACAACCACCGCGGACATGTTCATCCAACCAGACAGCTAGTCCAGGTCAGAGAATAATGTTACTGAAATAAGACGTTTTAGTGCGTTTCTCGCTGTTTCTTCGTGGTTTTGGTAAGACTTGGTTGCCAAGGCGTTGTTTTGAAAGGAAAACTCGGGAACAAAAATAGTCGTGAACACTGCCTTTAATGTATTCAGTATCTCGAGATAGGAATATCGGAGCAAAACAAAACGGTGACCATTTTTTTCATGAAAATTCTCTAGTGAGTCGTCTATTCCGAAAGAGTACCCCTCAAGTTTTCAATTAAACTTGATGGGAAGTCACGCTTCAAAAAATAGTGGCTGTCGTACGATATTTGAGAAAGTCCGCAGCCATGCAGCCGACGTTATTTATGTAAATTGTTCACGATGATTTTCGTCCCCGAGTTTTTCACATAAAACAATGCGTTGGCCTCCAAGTGTTACCAAAATCACGAAGAAATGGCGAGAAACGCATTAAAACGTCGTATTTCAGTGACATTATTCTATAACATGGACTAGTTGTCCGGTTGGATGAACATGTTCATGGTGGTTATCACCGGTTTAAAATTGGGCCAATTGGATATAGAATAGTATTTTATGCAAAACAGGATTATTTGGGGTCTTAGGGAAAGAACGGAGCAATAGAAAGCAGAGAATCGCCAAGGACGTGTCCACGAACGATTTCATTGTCACAACAAACACTTCCTGTGATACTGATGAGGCGGGGTGATACTTGAGAATTTCGTGTACTTCTGGTGCGTTTTTCTCAATTTCTACGTCATTTTAGTTCTACCCGGGGGCCGCTTAACCAATATAGCGAATAAACGCAGAATGGAAGATTATCGTGAACACTGCCTTCAACTTACGCGCAGGATTACGGTAGCCCTGCGTGAAAATGATCGGCATGGGCGTGCTTGCCACCTCAACTAACCCTACAATCGGCGGTGTACCACCAAGCGTTAAATTGGGTCATCTCCCCTCAACGAGATGTCATTTCCGGATGCATCAACGCTCGGGGTTAGGCAGGGGCTGAGCAGTCGGCGCCTTTGTAAATCTTCGTAGATCCTCAAATCAGCCGTGCCCCTTCAGTACCTTTCGCTTCCCCAGGCGCCCAACATCCTAGCTGGGGCGGCTGTGGAAGCCAAGGACACTGCAGGGGCACGATTGATTTTGTGATCTACAGAGATCTTCGAAGACGCCGGCTGCCCTACCCCAACCCGAAGCGTTGATGCGTCCAGCCCCTGGATGCTAACAATTCATTGTTAACAATGCGGCAGCATATGCTGCGAGTATACGCGGCATATGCTGTCTTGTGCCTGAAAGCCAAGAATTATTTGCGGCAGCATATGCTGCGAGAATCAGCAGCATATGCTGTCGTGCGCCTGATGACCAAGAATTCATTGCCGCAGCATATGCTGCGCTCAAAGCAGCATATGCCGCAAAGGAGGAGATGAGACTCGAGGAAATATGCTGCTACAGCCACGAATCCATATCGGCAGCATTTAGGGCACTCAAGGCCGGATATGCTGCGAGAACTCCGCCCCTTTTTTCAATACCACTCTCGTAACCCGGCCGGTGATCCTGTCTTGATGCGAGAGTGGTACTCAGCGAATTCCAGAGATACGTCTAAATAAGGCTGCTTTTGCGCTACAGCTTTGATATGACTTGGTATTTTAATCTTAGAACGTGCAGTAATCGGTAAGCCTCTGAAAAGGTTGTTTTTGCAATTTTGGCATGCTTAAGGGGTTAAGAATTTGATGATTAAAGGCACTGTTCACGATAAACTTCATCCTCGAATTGTCCATGACAAACGCTTCTCATGCCTCTCAGAAGCAGAACAGTGTCGAAGAAACGAGACGAAAAGCTACCCAGGAGTCGCAAAACGGCTTAGAAAAGTGGGCGAACTCCGCCGCTTTGGGCAAGTCCGGCCCCTTTCCACCCCTCGACGTGAACAATGGAACACTCGAGTTTTACTCAGGTCAGCTAGCATACATTGGCTGCAAAAGACCGAAGTTACAAGCCTTGGACAACTCGTCCACCATGTTTCCTTAGCTCAATTTTTGAGAGACCATAACTCCGTTCCCAGAAGGTCTTGTACGACTCCAGAGATATCATTGGAATCAGCATGGGACCGCTTTCAAGATAGGCAGGAAAACAAAGAAACGATTCTTATCGCGAACGCTGCCTTTAAATAGGACATCTGGAGGCTCCCAAACAATTCAGAACTCAAACGAACTCCTCTGATCACCCAGTCGAGATGTTTTCATAAGTTACGATTGAAAGGGTACATTTATACATTGAATGAGCCGGAACTAGTCAAAATAATTATTTGTAGCAGCTCCGAATCGCTGACCAACACAGAGACTGGGGTGAGGGCAAATCTTGTTGTTTCAACAAATTTTTGCCGAAAATTTGCCATTTTAGACGAAAGTTTCGGCAAACGGCAACGGCAACGGCAAACTCCAAAAATGGCCAGCAAACGGAAAACGGCAATCGGCAATGGCAATCGCCGCACACCCCTGGTGGGCAGCTTTCGAATCAATTCGGGAAGTGACCGACCAGATTGTGGATCCAGACTTGAGGGCTTCTATCTTCGACGCTGCTGTTTTGCCCGCGATGTGCTACGCGACGGAAACCTGGCCTGACAACAAGACTATCTCCGATGTCATGCAAACAACACACCGTGCTCTGGAGAGGTGTCTTCTGAAGACGAGCCGTCGCCAGTAGTTGCAACAAGGCATACGAAGTACAGAAATGATGCAGAAGTCGCGTTTGAAGGATCCGCTGCAGTACATGGCGAAATCGAAGCATCGCTGGGCCGGCCATGTACTGCGAAGAACCGATGATAGGTGGAGTCTCCGAGACTTAGAATGGTTCCAAAGAGATAAAAAGAGGCCTTTGGGACGACCTCCATGAAGATGGTCTGACTCGATCTCGAAACAATTCAGGGATCGTGGTCAATCTTGCTGGATGCAAGTGGCCAGAAATCGCGCATAATGGAAGAGTTGTGGTCCATGCTGAGAAGATCGCCAGCTGAATGGATCATCAAAGTATCAAAGTAAAGTAAGTAACTAGAGACTACTTTAAAGGCAGCATACACGCTCGTAAACGTGATTGAGATGACTACGGAAATAGAATGGTATGGCCCAGAATACAAAGCCTACGCATTTTGAAGTGTCAAAAACGACCCACACTGCGGCTACGTGAGTTAGAAGTTGGCCCCGCCCTGTATTTTCACGTCCCCTGTATTTGCTATTTTCCTCCAACGCAAGGTTGCTGGGTCATATTCACCGTCGGTACTGTTGGTGGATTGCCTAAGAAGTAAACCACACACATCACTGACGGCGAAGATGGCCCAGCAACCCTGCGTTGGAGGAAAAGGACAAATACAGGTGGCGTGAAAATACAGGGCGGGGCCAACTTATAGCTCATGTAGCGGCATTGTGGGTCGTTTTTGACACTTCCCAATGCGTAGGCATTATGTTGTAAGCCATACGGTTCGATTCACATTGTTATCCCAACCACGTTTGCGAGCGTGTATGCTGCCTTTAAACTTCCCGTGGAGATTTAAAAACCATGTTGTCGTTGCAGTAGGTCTGTGGCAGTACATAAATGATACGTGCTTGAAATTCCCTAGATGGCTGCGGGGATTCCAATGATTCAAAAAAAAAGATAAGGGTACCTACCCATCAGGGAATTTTTGGAGTGTTGAGAATTTTTTTTCGGATTCGGCTCAAAACCTGCATCTGGGGGTAACTTAGGGCGCTGAACCCGAATCTGGGGTTTATTCCCCGCCAGACTTAGGATTACGGTAGGTTACGGTAGGCAAAGTGACTTTTAACTGGCGTTACTTACCAATTTCGCAAGTCGAAAAGTGGACCTCAAATTCGTGTTAAGCGTCCCAAATAACACCCGCAGTGATATTTTGAATCAAAACTGAGACTTTGACCGAGCTACCGTATGCCCACCGTAATCTACCGTAGTCTATCGAAAATCGATAAACGGGTTGCAGATTTGTGTTCGGCAGGCCGAATAGCCCTTATGTACAAGTTCTGAGGCGATTTGATCGTAGCATTCTCGAAATCGTCAGAGGTGGCGTTTTCCAGCAAAATTCCCCCCATTTTGAAGCTTGGGACCGAACCAGGTGGGTTTTTTCGATTATTGACAAAAGGGCCATGGATTCGTGATCAGCTCTCAAAACCACACCCAGAAACAAGTTTTCAGCCCAATCCGAGACAATTTTTTGAACATCCTTAAAATTGTCATTTGTGTACCAGTATTGTTTTGTGAAAGCCCACCGAAATTTTACGGCAAGCCTTAGTAAGAGTTGTAAATCATTTCAGAATTCAAACTCCCGACGTTTATGTATTACACATAGCACACCAAGATAGGCGTGAAAAATGATGTTGCATGCTCCGGTGTGCTTTATATTCTACATGTCACAACATCGTAAGCCTACCTTCGCAAAATAGCAAAAAAAAATGGATACGCTGCCTTTAAATCCGAGCAGCTTTTCAACTGCGAGACTTCACGCTGAATCGAAGCGCAGGACACAGACAAACCCAGAAAACGGGCGAAAACCGCAGGAAAAAAGGTTTCCTTTTGAAATATTTGCACAATCTCAAATGTTATTTTATTCATCCGTCATCCATGTTTTGAACCATCGTCTGCGCTTTCTTCACCGCGTGCCATGGGAATCGTCTCAAAGCAGCACCACGAGTGCCGCAAATGCGGTGATCAGGCCGCGTGGCGGCGAGACGACTACCCACATCAGGGCTGTGCGTAACTAAATTTTGTAATTTCGTAAATCGTAAATCGTAATTTCTCAAATTCCTCGTAATTCGTAATTCGTAAATCGTAAATCGTAATTCGTAATCGGTTACGAGTAATAAGCGCGCTCTTAGCCCAAACCTCATTCGATGTGGAAACGCCACAGAACTTCAGTGATGAGGTGTTCCATATCGAAGAAGGATTTAGGTTGGATTTCAAAACAACGTTGTTCAACAGTCAGAAAAAAAATTTCAGCATACAACCGTGGGATAGAAATGGCCAGAATATACAAAATTGAAACTTTAAAGGCAGTGTCCACGATAAAAACCATGTCTGATTTTCTGGTGGAGATCGGCAGCTGCGGGGCCTAGCGAAACCCTAACATTGAAAAAACTAAGGAAAATGAGCTCGGAAAGGTCCCCTACGGCCCCAAAGTTGGGCACTCGTCAGCTCGTCACACCCAGATGCACTTTCCACGCCCACCGACGTGAACAATTGAATGCTCGAGATTGTGAGATGAGCGATGGTTTCCGATCAATAGCCCCGTTCTTCCCTCCAATCTCAACTCCTCTCTTTACTCAGGTCAGCTCGCATACATTGGCTGCAAAAGGCGGAAGTTACAAGCCTCGGACAACTCGTCCACCATTTTCCCTAGCTAAATTTTTGAGGGGCCATAACTCCGTTCCTAGAAGGTCTTGTACGATTCCAAAAACACCATTGGAATCGGTATGTAACCGTCTTCAAGATGGGCGGAAAAGCAGAAAAACGATTTTCATCGTGAACACTGCCTTTAAGCAGCGAAATTACGAAACCTTTGCCACGTTTCGCTCAACTTCTGAATACGAAAATATAGAGAACCGTCGCATTACCAAACGCAGGTGAATGAATGCGAAGGAGGACAACAGGGTAGTGAAAGAAATTGCTGCTCGAAGTTTGAAGTTCGGCCATTCAAGAGGATACTTGGAAGAAGTGATCATTCCAAAGAAAATATACATTTGCAAAACAACTTTTTGACGCAGAAATCGAGTCTGACCTCTATATTTGTGAAGCTTTACTCTGAACGCAGTTATGAGCCTTCCTCACCATAAACAAGTTTGCTGGGGTGTAGAAAGCGGTCCGAGAGGTAAAAATTGTTTAGTAATCTAAAATGCAAAAATATGGAGGTTTCCTTCAAATCTCTGATATCAAAAACGAACAACTTCTTACTCTTATTTTCTTTCGCATTCAGAATTTTCTTGAATTCTCAATTTTGAAGCACTTCATGACCTTTTATGAAAAGATTTGTGACTCTGCACCCATAATTTGTATCGGAATGTTTTGAACCAAATTTTAAAATTACCACTTTTTGTCTCGTAGCCTATTTGCCTCTGGAGGTGGAAATCTATCAAAGGTTATTGGGGAAATTCCCGTGAAACCCTCCCTTGAATGGTGTTCTCAAGTTAGAAAAATATTTCCACGATCCTTCAGCGCGACTTCAACCTACGAACTACCAATTGTTGTTAGTGACATTTACCCGCAGAAGACATATGCGCGGTGAATGTTGTTTTTGAAATCTCCGTGAAATTCTGCTAGGAACTTTATATGAACTGGATTCCAATCCTAATATGCTGCATAAGCCAGTTAGATCTTTAGAGCCGAGCCACATATTTAATGTCTATGCCGGGATGGAATTCCTGTCCGCAGTTGCAGACGACCGCTTTCGCAGCTTGCCGCTCGAAGACAGTCGTACTGGGAATAAGAAGTTTAATTGTGCCAGAATCTCGTGGTCCCAGCACAATTCTGTTTGCACTGCCAGTTGCAATAGCGGTTTCTGCAACTGCGGACCGGAATCGCGCTCCGATATAGTAGACAGCAAATGTCTTCGTCTCTATTGTTCATCATGGGGGCGAGAACATTCCTTGGAGATGAATAACCGTGGAGCTCGGATCCGTCAATCTGGTTCGCATATGAAGCAAACAAAAAAACTTGGGACCAATAATAAGGTAGAGCTAGTCACTCAGGTAAGCGGAGAGGTCAGCCATGCCTGAAACTCGTTATCAACAATTATATTTCGCTATGTCCGACCTACTGCTGACTACATCCGGCTGGGAGTGTCAGGGTAAGGTATCATCGAAACTGAAATTGGAAAGAGCAATCAAACGAAGGAAGGAAGAGTAAAATTTATCTATGCTCTAGACCGCAAATTTATATTATCCCTTAACCTCATTTTCAAGATTTCTTACGATTTGTTACGATTCGTCACGATTTTAGGCCGAAATTTCGTAAATCGTAAATCGTAAAAAATTTGTCAAAAACGCCCGTAATTCGTAAATCATAAACCGTAATTCGTAATTACGCACAGCCCTGACCCACATGTCGTGGGAACATGAACATTTTTCCGGGCTGATTATGCTGCGAATGACATAGCTCTTTACTTGGAGGCAATTCTCTCCCGAGGAGAACGACTCACAGCACAAAAAAACTTCTACTATATGGGGTTCACCTAGTCCAAGTCGACCTATCTAAGCCAATATGACCAAACCTCGCCTCTATTCGCTGGAATGGAGACCGAGAACAGGATTTTTCGATGTTCTATACTGATTTATTTGCTGAAGGAAGGGGACAGCTAGATAGTGGTTTTTGAAATTATCAACAACGGTAGGCAGGGTAAACGCTCTTAGTCGTAGTTAAAAGAAGTAAGCCCGTGTGGCTCCGATCACGACGCAAGCATTGCTGGAAGAATGGAAAGCAAGTCCTTTTCATCAACATCCCACTTCACCACTATCGTTAAAGGCAGTGTTCACGATAAAATCAGTCTCCGAGGTTTCATTGGAAATTGAGAGGTCCGAGTCCAACTTCACCAGTAATGTTGGAAAAACGGCTCGAAACAATCAGAGAAGAGCCCTATAAGGTCCTAAACTTGAGTGTTCCGCGCACGCAACGCCCACTCCTTTCAACCGCCTCTGATCCGTAAATAACTGGAAACCCATTTTGAGAAAACAGTATACATTCAGGGGGCTATAGTCCACTCCGCTTAACTAAACTTCCCCCATTTGATGATCGATTACTTTCTCAAACTGAGATTTTGAGTTGGACAACTTTATCGGTAGTCGTTGAGGGGTGGGCGTTGCGTGAGCGGAACACTCAAATTAGGGCCGTATAGGGCTCGTTCGTGCTCGTTCTTAGCCGTTTTTTCAATGTTTCTGGTTAAATAGGGCTTGAACCTTTCGATTTCCGGTGAAAACTCGGAAACTGATTTTATCGTGGACACTGCCTTTAAACGAAAGGACACAAAGCAACATGAAAGGGTGTTTCCTAGAAAGCCACTAAATAGCTCGACTAAGGGAAGAAGGATGAGAAACTGCAGAGGAGCGTGAGACGAGACGTGATTGCAATGAATAATTGACAAGGAACCTCTTGCACTACTTACTAGCCCAGGCATCCAGAAGAAAGATTCGGCCGCAGGCAGGGACGTGATTGACGAAGCTCCCATCATACGCCAAAGCTGCTCATTTCTAGATTCCCTCGACATTGCTTCGAAATAAGACGAAAGGTAGCGGCCGTTTTATGAGGCGTTTTCATGGTCACACCATTCCACAAAGTGGTTTCATTTAAAGGTAATGTTCGGTCAAATTGTGACACCACTAAAGTTCGGGTTAGATGAATTGGGCTGTGCTAATTAAACACCGTCTGGACGTTTCACAAGCTACTCATCACTCCTTTTGGAAAAATAGATTTGAAGTCAGGAAGTACGGTACTTATAGCATTGTAGTCGTGGCCAAAACTGCATAGATTTACACGGTAGCTTTGAGGAATGCGTGGATGATGGCTAAAACTTGGACAGTGGACACACATTCCGACGCGATGGTTTACCGAAATGACTGGTATAACTGGAAGAAAAACCGTTTCTTCCTGCAGTTTTCGCACGTTACTTACGGCTACCTGTAGCACACTTTCCGAACTGGCGGGAAATCTCGAAATCGAATTTCTAGCACAAAAGCCTCAAGAAACTCTGAATATTCGGAGAAAAAGAAACTCGAAAATGCCTGAGCATTTACATTCCAACCCCTTGCGCCTATCTCGGTGTGTTCGGTGTAACATAAACCGTCGGAAATTTGAACGCCGCAAATGGTTATGCGCCTGGAACTTCTAAGGTACATAAGCTAGCTCTTTTTGCCTTTTTATTGTAAAAACTACCAAAAAAAATAAGAAATTTCTAATACGCGTGCTTTGCTGTCAGAACTTATTTAGTTAAGAAATGTTCAGCACTGAAGGTACGTCGCGGCGCTCTTGTTCCCCATGCTAGATGATCGGTCCAGGACTCAACATTCCGAACCCACGCAGCCGCTTTCACTATAGTGTTATGGATACGCAACATTGAGGCTTCAAGCTTTACCAACTGCCTGGTTCAAATCTAGGATTAAGAAAAAAAGTGATTTCTGCGCGGACACTTTGATCTTCAAATAGCGCTTATCAAAAAGGGGGCGAGACGCTCTCTCATAGGGGGTGAGCAGAGTTGCATCACGTAGCGATGCGACTGAGCTCAGCCCATAGGCAGAAACGGCTCAGAAAGGATTCTAGTGATCGTGTTGCGCCTTCTTGGGTCCCGGGCAGGGATTAGCGGTACAAAATTTTAATAATTTCAAAATCGGGTTTCAAATCGATTTCTTTTTCTCGGCCTCAGGAAATCGGGTGCGAAATGCACAGAAATGGGTGGAAATTCGGTTTTCGAAACGAGAAACGCGGAAGGCCTAGAATGAAGAAAGTGTGGGTTTCAAAACGCTAAATTCCGCTCATCCCAGGTCCCAAGTGTAGTCATCAACACTGACTCTGCTGTTTTACTGGCACACTTTGATCTGCATTGTTTTTTTTTGTTTTAAGAGACTATGGGTTTGTGGAATACTTTTTGAGAACATTCGCAAGTCTTCGTCATTTGAGGGTGTTCACGAAATAAAAGTAGACTTATTAGGGGCTGAGAGAAACGAGCACAAGATGATGGAGCACAAAAGCACCAAAAAGTAAGCCGGGTGGGTAACCGCACCGCGCGAATGATGCACGCCACAAGTGAATTTTCCTAGTTTCGCCAAAAGCTTTTTCGTTTTTTTTGACACTTGAGAGACCGCCTGCTCCACGGCGAATTTCCACAGCCGACCGGTGCGCTCCACGGCTAATCGACTCCGTGGGTGACATGTGTGGACACGCGGTCCGCTGGGAACGATTTTGATCGGAGCAGGCTTTCTTACTTACACAACCAATACTCCATTTCCACTCCATCTGAGAGTACAGGGAGTAAACAGAGAATTGAAGTTAAGCCATAGTGAAGCAATGATCCACCGCTTTCTTACGGGCCTGCTTTGTCTTGATTCTATTTCATTTTTTGCATGCACACGGTGCTTTGAAACACTTTTTGCAAATTCTTGGGCGTGCTGGTCACGAAATAAACGTTTGTCTCTCGACTTCTAGAATTTCCTGCAGGTTACAGGTAATGGTCAGAACTGTGCCATGCGGAGCCAACCTAAAGTATTGAAAGTTTGAAAAATGAACGAACTTCTTCTAGGCAATGTCCTATTGAACCTCATGAAGAACTTTCGGCGGACTCATAAACTTTGACCTGCAAAATTTTCCGATGTAACCGAAGAGAATTCCATCAAAAATCTCAAAATGGGAATCAGATTTATAATCACCCCCCCCCCCCCCAAATGACCACCTGAGCGAAGTCGCACCAAAATCTCAAACGTTTGTTAACGGATAACGAACCGCGGACAACAACGGTGCTTTTGAAAACTGTGAAAAAAAACACCATTTGATTGTTCGTCCAGGCCTCCAAATACACCCCGTAGTGAAGTATCAACAAAATTTTGAGCATCGAACTATTCACATTTTTTCACCTCCCCCCAAGTTATTTCCCTCTCGCAATCTAGCGAAATTTGAAACAAAGATGACCGATGGCTAACATACCGCAATCGACGGAAATTTCATTGGAAATCGTAAAGTAAACACCCGAACCTTGTGCAGAGCTCGAATGACCTTCGGGGTCAAGACAGTAAAACTTGAAACTATGACCTACTGCAGTTATCTCAAATAGGTGGCACTGCTGTTCCGACAATCAACTAGAGGACACCGGTTACGTGATGAGCATCATCTTAACAACCCCCTTTACCAAAGTTTGAGGCAATTTTTTTAGACCAAAGAAGCTCGAAGAATCGATAAGTGTCATTTTCGGATGTGGTAGTAAAAGTATTAGAAACACTCAAAATGCTTGACCACTGTGAATGTAAACAGTTAACATTATTAAGAGCCTATTCGTATTTGAGGAAGACTTCACGCATTAGAACTTCAGAAAATATTGAAAGTTTTATGGCGTGGGTGCGCAGTGTGAACACGCGGTTTCTTAAGTGTTAAAATATTTTAAAGCGTATCGGTCCGAGTGCTGAAAAAACAATTTTGAACAATAAAAGAAAAGTGATCAGCGAGACTAGGCAAATACACTCATGATCGGCTTCAAGCCGCTCCACCGGCTTACTTTTCGAAGAATGGGCTGTACTTGTTGGACTCGACAGAAGGAAGAAGCGGTACAAAATACATGGCCCTTCTTGGAAACAAGATCAGAAACGATCATTGTCTTCAAAATCCACTCAAAAATTGAGAAGTTCAAAGGATTGTGTAGTTATGCTGCATTGAAAGCGACAATCCACAGGAAAAATGCGATACACGAGGGTAGGACAGCAGGATACTATTAGAGTTGTGACATCCTGTAGTGGGACGGACATCATTCGCATAATTACTTATAGTTGCCTAGGGTGATTGCTGCAGTTGTGATCTCATCTCTGATGGGCTCTATTCACAAGAGTAGATCCGCAGTCGGCAATGATTGTCCCCGTTCGGTTACACATTTCAAAGTAACAAATGAAATACACGCAATATGTTGGAGATTGGGTCTGAAACTTCATCTGAAATTAAATGATCCTTACTGTGAATAATTACGCTTGGACCAGGAGCGAGCGCCTACCATTTGGCGATTTACCCCATCATTCTTAGAATTAGCCGCAATTTTTACTGAAGAAACACGAGAAGATTTTGATCATTCCACTTCTTTCGTGGAGGCACAGGACACCCAGGAAATTATTTTTCGAATTTTATGCTGATCTTGGAGGGAGTCGCACGCTGATCACAGTGGTATCTCACGCTGATCACGAAACTTCCCTTCTAGCTACAAATTTTTGGAGAAACATTGACTCACTAGCCTAGTAGAAAGGTAGACTGATTGCAAAAAGTGTTTTTCGCTCTCCCACATCTTCGAAAGATCTGTTGTGACTTTATTCATCTGACTTTTTACAGAATACGCTTTCGTTCGGGATTTCAGCCACGGTTCGAATGGGTGGCAGCAGCATCTCTTCCAGTTCTACCGAGTTTTGAACAATGGGAAACAAGTATGAAAATATTTGAATTGAACGTTATATAATGTCTTCAGAAACGTCTCACTCCTCTCATTTTTCTTGCTGGTATCATGTAGAATTGATGGTGCAGTAGCTAGTAGCTCCCGCATATCTGTCTTCTTTTTTCTCACATTTTTTTTGTTACTTCGTAAATGAGTACCTTAATTGCGACGTAAATGCGTGCCCCAAGTGTGCTATTTATATATTCTGGCAAAGTTCTAAAGATTCGTTTTTATCATTTATCATCTCAATACATACCGGAAAATCTCACTGTTGCTGGCCCGACTGCTCTCCTTCCTTCGCAATCGCCCTGGGTGTGTACCAGTTCAAAGAGGCTCTTGATATACAGAGCCCGCCCGGTAATGGATATCCAGTCGCGTGCCTAGATGGTTGTGGATTTTAGTGCGGTCAAGTGGGTCAGCCGTACTGGTGAGATACATATATAAGGTCCGACATATGAATCAATTGTATCACTCAGACTGCATTTCAATAATAGCGCGTTTACTGCTAAAATTTCGTTGCCCCTCAGCTAATAATTTATTTTCTTGCGGTCTCGTGGCCAATCATGGTTTACTATTTCTCTGCTTTTTGTAACGATCCTATTTGTAATTGGCTATAACAAATAAATAAACGAACAAATAAATAAATAAATCTCTGAAGTAGTCCAATACCCCTTATGAGCAGAAATATGGCTCCTTAAAGGCAGTGTTCACGACAAATCTCGTTCTCGAGTTCTCGGTGTGAAACGCTAAGTTGGCAGGTGCTGTAGAGGATAGGTTCGAAGAAAGCAACGAAAACTAGGCAGCAATCAATAAAAACGGCTTTCAAAGCTATCCCGGTGCGCCTACCTATCCCGGTCCGCCCCCTCCCCCCAATCGGACGAGCTTGTGGCGCCGCCCGCGTTTCGATGGCAAACTGCCAATCAACTCTGCCGCGTTTAGCATGATCAATTCGCGCAGAATTCGCGATTAGCGCGCGCTTGCCGAAATCAGCGGGGCCCATGATTCTCGTCCACGCTTTCTTCGCTGTTTCTTCACTATTAGTTACCTCACGACCAAACAATCCCATTTTTGGGTTGAACTCAATTGCGATATTCATCGTGAACACTGCCTTCAAAGATGCTTCTAACTCGAGGGTGAAAAAATAGTGGACGAGTTGTCTCAGGCCTGTATTTCTCTTCAGTCGTAATCGTTGCGCGAGAGCGAGCTAGGATAAGGAGACAGTCCAACGGTGGACTGAAGAACGACTACTTGTCGCAAATCCATTCATCCATCTAGCCGCTGTTTGGTTCGGAAATCTGGTAAGGGGTGTAGTCCGTGGTGGTGAGCGAAGGAGGTCGGGCTCATGATGGTCGCTTGTATCTCGCTTTATTGGAGGGAATGAGATCTCGTATATGGCACGTGTTGTACAGGAGGGGTCTACGAAACAATTAAATGGAAATCACAAAATTCATTTCTGAGGGTGTACTGTGCCTTTACAAGTTCAGTAAACCTTCAGACATAAATTGTGTGATTTTCATGAAATTTTATAGAAGACTCCTCCTGTATAACACGTGCCAGGTGCGGGGTTTCGATTTCTCCAAATAAGCGAGATATAAGCGACCACCACGGACCACACTCTCTTCCTTGGAGCTATTTCGCGGCTAGATGTATGAATGAAGTCCCAGCTAGTCTTCGTTCATCACTCCATTGCCCGTCTGCCTCCTCATCCTGGCTCGCTCTCGCACAACGGCTGAGGATGAAGAGAAATACAGGTCTGAGACAACTCGTCCACTAAATTTTCGCAATCAAAATATGGGCATTTTTGAGGAGCCATACCTCCGTTTGTAGAGGGCGTGGAGCGATTTCGGGAATACTTTTGTGATCAGAGTGTGATTTTCTCCAAGACGAGCATAAAACCTTAAAAATAATTTACTGGGTGTCCTGTGTCCTTAAAGGCAGTGTTCACGATGATTTTCGTTCCCGAGTTTTCCACTCAAAACAAAGCATTGGCCACCGAGTGTTACCGAAATTACGAAGAAACGGCGAGAAACGCACTGAAACGTCTAATTTCAATGACTTTATTCTCTGGACTGGACTAGTTGTCCGATTGGATGAATTTGTTCACGGTGGTTGCCACGGGTGAAAAATGGGATCAGTCGAAAATGGAAGAATATTTCAGGCAAAATAGTATTACAGTGCGTTCGGAAATGATAGGGACACCTCTAAAAAATGAGATTTTCAAAAAATTTCTGGGAATGGTGATGAATACTGTTCATCAATGAATTCAGCGTGATAAAAAACCTCTGTTCGCAACTTCCTTGAAACCGTGACTAATTTCATAAGATTTTTCCTTCACATTTAGGAAATTTCACCGTTCGGAAATGATAGGGACACCTTGCAAAAAATGGAATTTTTCACTTCGAACAAAATTTCCAGTTACAAGTTCACTACATGAACGCAACACGAGGACACCCAACATCTTTATTCCAATCATGGGCCGTGGTACATCGCTTACTGTTTCCGAACAAGCCCAAATACGTGACCTCAACGCTGCCGGGCTGAGCCAACGTCTAATTGCCTCCCAGCTCGGACGTTTCCCCAACTGCGTCAGCCAGTTCCTACGAGATCCAGACTCTTACGGCTTGGCGAAGAATCCTGGACGCCCAAGAAAGGTCAGCGGCAGGGATGCACGGAGGATAAGCCGACTCTGCTCAAACAGTAGTCTGCCTCTCAATCAAGTGAGGGCTCAGTTGTCGCTCAATGTGTCGAAGACTAATGTTTGGAGCGTCGTAAACGCAGACGAAAACATCGTCCGCCAAGTGATGAAGAAGGCTCCATCATTCTCAGAAGCCCACAAAGTAGCTCGACTCCGGTTTGGAAGGAACAACATGGCAACAGACTGGTCAAAGGTATGGGATTCTCTAAAAACCCGATAAAATTTAAAAAGATAAAGGCGACATGTCCCAAGTAATTTTCTCAGACGAAAAGAAACCTTGATGGACCTGACGGTGCTCGATGCTACTGGAGAGATCTTCGCAAGGATCCGATGGTATTTAGCCGAAGAAATTTCGGAGGCGGTTCGCTGATGTGTTGGGGAGCATTCTGCAGCGAAGGCGTTTTGGAAATCGCCTTCACTTCGTGTCGGATGGATTCGGAGGAGTATCAAGAAACATTGCGTGCGCATCTTCTGCCGTTCTTCACTGGAAACAGGCGTCAACGCTACATTTTCCAGCAAGATAACGCTGCGGTCCATGTCTCCAGATCCACAAAGGCGTGGTTTCAACAAAACCGAGTTCGCGTGATGGAATGGCCCGCGTGTAGTCCTGACTGCAACCCGATAGAGAATATCTGGGGCATAATTGTGCGCCAGATTTACGCGAATAACAAGCAGTATGGGACCGTATACGAGCTAAAGGCCGCTGTACTCGAAGCCTGGAGAAATTTGGATAAAAATGTGATATCCAATTTGATCACTTCTATGCCGAATAGAATTTTTGAATTGATTTCCAACTCTGGAGGTGCGATATCATATTAGATTTCATGTATGTGTATATTTGTTCATTCCTTGTTTGATAATTTTGTTTTTTAATAGTGTCCCTATCATTTCCGTACGACGAATAATGTGACAATTTAAAATAAAATATTACATTAATATGCTATTGTTATAGAAACAAGTGAACATAGGTTATTTACCTTGCTGAATTCATTTATGAGCATTACCGAACGCCGCACGCAATTTAAACATAAAGACTGTGGTTTTCAGGGGTGTCCCTATCATTTTCGAACGCACTGTAGTATGGGTCCGAAGGAAAGAACGAAGCGATAGAGAATAGAGAATTGCAAAGGACGGGTCCACAAAAGATTTCATTGTTACAACAAACAGTTCCGGTGAGAGTAAAAAGACGGGGTGAGAGTAAAGGATTTCGTGCCCTTCTGTTGCGTTTTTCTCGATTTCTTCGTCATTTCAGTTCTACCCGGGAGCTAAACAATCGATTTAGGTATTAAAGTCAGTGTCCACGATAAAAGCCATGTCTGATTTTTTGGTGGAGATCGGCAGCTGCGGGGCCTAGCGCAACCCTAACGTTGAAAAAACTAAGAAAAATGAGCTCGGAACGGTCCCCTACGGCCCCAAAGTTGGACACCCGTCAGCTCGTCACACCCAAGATGCACTTTCCACGCCCACCGACGTGAACAACTGAATGCTCGAGATTGTGAGATGAGCGATGGTTTCCGATCAATAGCCCGTTCGTCCACTTGTTCTCAACTTCTTTCTTTACTCAGGTCAGCTCGCATACATCGGCTGCAAAAGGCGGAAGTTACAAGCCTCGGACAACTCGTCCACCAAGCTTCCCTAACTCAATTTTTGAGGGACCGTAACTCCGTTCCTATAAGGTCTTGTACCATGCAAAAACATCATTGGAATCAGCATAGGACCGTCTTCAAGATAGGTGAAAAAGCAGAGAAACAGTTCTTATCGTGAACACTGCCTTTAATCTCAAAATCGAAGATTATCGTGATCAGTGCCTTCCATGCAATTAATGCGTTTACAGCTATGAGCGCGTACCGAATCCGCCATTGTGTGCGTTCCGCATTTTTCGCGCGCATGATTAAATCCTGATTTATGCTATTGATTTCAAGCTTTCATTTGCATTCTCGTTTCATATATCCTTTTCGATTTTGCGGCGTTTTCGTAAGCATTCCGTTAGTCACAGCGTAAAACTCTTTGAAACTTTGGAACGAAACCCCTATACTCTCCGACCAAAAATGTTGGTTTTGCGCTCCTCATGAGACCACAGAGGTCAGAAAAACGTCTTCCTCTTCAGAAACGCTTAACGAACAAATATTCTCGAATGCTGCTTTTTCCAACAATCAAATTCCCGTTGATTGGTTGTAGTTGGGTGGTGGTCGTAAAGGGTAGTGATTTGAGGATATACCGGCTACCGCCATTTATAGCCCTTCGCTCTCCCCCTCCCACCGCCCTTTGCGCGGTTGGGACATTTTGCGACCACACCTGTTTTAAAGATGTTTTAGATGCTAAAGACTTCATACGCGCTGAAAGTCATAGATTTCTTTTTAGCATATGTTTGCCGTTCAACAGGGAGCTTCTTAGCGAAGTGTATTACAATACCCACCCTAAGTTTTGGAAAAAAGGCGAAAAAAACGCGGAAAATCGCTTTTTTCGTCTTTTGGTCATAACTCGTTTCAAAGTGGAAGTTTTACAAACTTGAAGACATCTTTGGAATCTTGTTGAACAATCTTTCTTTTTGATCTATACATGGCTTACTCTCAAACAAGGCATATGGGGTTGACACAATCAATCGAGTGAGATGTGGGACAGTATGAAATGCTGAAATGTGTGACTGTGTCTCTTCTTGTATCTTTTAACTTGTTTTCACTTGGGTTCTTTTATTTGCAATTTTTATCTTTAGATTTTTATTTTTTGAAGTTTAACTCCAATTCTACTCTGTGTATTATTTATTAGCTAATCATTTAGTTAATTGTTTACTATTTTTGGTGTTGCTTGTAACATTCTTTTTCATTTACTCTATTTTTGTATGAGTTTTCACTATAATTTGAATACTTATACAATTCAATTTCATTGATATTATTCTCGCTTTATTAAAAAAAGGTTTCGCTAAGAACGTTAAACAATTATTCAGAAAGCAACCGTTTTAGCTCTAACCTCAGGCAAACAATTCAAAACAGCAAACACCTCAACAATGGAGGAGATGGACTCTGTTTCATTTCAAGTAAGCTCCTGTTTCCCATTATCACAGCGCGAAGCGGTGGCTTTTCGTCGGTAGCTTCTTATCACTATTTATATTGCCGGTGATAATCGAAATCGACAGCTCACTAGAGATTTAACACAGCTTAGTTCGAGTTACAATTATTTGTATCAATATTCAAAACTTCTGGGGTTATTTTCAGAACTCGAAAATAACATTCGGCATCTCAATTCCAAAAATGTTTTCAGGTTCAAGAAAAAAATTGTTTCTTGAAGTGGTCGTAACCCATTTCGCCCTCCCAAAGAGTTGAAATTCTTCAGATTTGATGAGACTTCAACCTGAAGAACAATTCTTGTCGTATTGCTGACTTCGAGACTGTCTCTATACCTGGGGAACAATCAAGATTTACTTCTAATTGTGCCTAGTCTTGGATGAACTTCGTTTTGACGATGGTCCCCTTTGGCTTTCTCGTATCTCCACTCCTTCCACTCTATCTCTCCCTTTCTCTCGACGACCTGACGCACTCCTCGCTCGAAAACAGTCCCCGAAGTGGATTGAAATCGCGCATCGAGGATGGACTGACGAGTCAGACCACCCAGCAGCCAGCGCGCGCGACCATGGCGCGTCACCGCGATGATCGGAGGTCTGTTTTCAATCTGAAAAAGAGCCAGAGATAAGATTTACTTATCGAAAGAACTATATATGCTCAAATCAACCAAAAAACCCAGTTTGAAATGCCGAGCTCTTTTCCGACAAATTGAGATCTCGGCATTTCAAACTGGGCTCTTTTTCAGGGAGATTTGAGTCTGCCCATGATTTTATTGATTCTAGTAGGGGTCTCTGCCGCATGTTTTTGCGGAGCTTACTATCAGAACAGAGTGTACATATGGCCTCTCCTTAGAATGAAGTCTAGTGAATGGATGGGGCTACGACCTTAAACGCACGATCGCAAGTCCTCTAGCCGGTGGTGTCACGAACGCCGCAATGAGCAAGCCTCTTCCAAACTTGAAATAGACTTCATATTGCGTTCGGCGTCCCAAAAATATTGCCCCTTCTCGTACACAATTCAAGCTGAAAATATCTTTATTTCTCAAACCCTTGAAAAATCATTCCTGATCTGCCCATTGGCACTAAGAACTTAGCGCAATTCAAATTGTTTCTTTTTAGTTCCCCCACCACAGTACAAAAAGACAACACTTCGCAACTTGTGTTTATGCTGGTGTCAGTCTCTTGTCAGCTCGTTCGTCCGTAATGTGAAAAAGAGACGTCGAGTCTGCAGGGCTGCTCTGCAATTTTTATTTTCTTGATCATAAGTAGTTTTTTTTTAGAAAATTGGAAAAACTAAAAAAATCCATATTCCGACCCCTATTCCTTGTACTTAACTATCTATATCCGCATTTGACGACGGGCCGTCAATTGGTTAAGCCAGCCTTCTCGTTTAGGAGATTAATCAATGCGGTGACGCGCCGCGGCCGCGCGCGCTGGCTGCTGGGTGGTCTGATTCGTCAGTCCATCCTCGCTGCGCGATTTCAATCCACTTCGGGGGACTGTTTTCGAGCGAGGAGTGCGTCAGGTCGTCGAGAGAAAGGGAGAGAGATAGAGTGGAAGGAGTGGAGATACGAGGAAGCCGAAGGGGACCATCGTCAAAACGAAGTTCATCCAAGACTAGGCACAATTAGAAGTAAATCTTGATTGTTCCCCAGGTATAGAGACAGTCTCGAAGTCAGCAATACGACAAGAATTGTTCTTCAGGTTGAAGTCTCATCAAATCTGAAGAATTTCAACTTTTTGGGAGGGCGAAATGGGTTACGACCACTTCAAGAAACAATTTTTTTTCTTGAACCTGAAAACATTTTTGGAATTGAGATGCCGAATGTTATTTTCGAGTTCTGAAAATAACCCCAGAAGTTTTGAATATTGATACAAATAATTGTAACTCGAACTAAGCTGTGTTAAATCTCTAGTGAGCTGTCGATTTCGATTATCACCGGCAATATAAATAGTGATAGGAAGCTTCCGACGAAAAAGCCACCGCTACGCGCTGTGATAATGGGAAACAGGAGCTTACTTGAAATGAAACAGAGTCCATCTCCTCCATTGTTGAGGTGTTTACTGTTTTGAATTGTTTGCCTGAGGTTAGAGCTAAAACGGTTGCTTTCTGAATAATTGTTTAACGTTCTTAGCGAAACCTTTTTTTAATAAAGCAAGAATAATATGAATGAAATTGAATTGTATAAGTATTCAAATTATAGTGAAAACTCATACAAAAATAGAGTAAATGAAAAAGAATGTTACAAGCAACACCAAAAATAGTAAACAAATAACTAAATGATTAGCTAATAAATAATACACAGAGTAGAATTGGAGTTAAACTTCAAAAAAATAAAAATCTAAAAGATAAAAAATTGGGTAAATAAAAGAACCCAAGTGAAAACAAGTTAAAAGATACAAGAAGAGACACAGTCACACATTTCAGCATTTCATACTGTCCCACATCTCACTCGATTGATTGTGTCAACCCCATATGCCTTGTTTGAGAGTAAGCCATGTATAGATCAAAAAGAAAGATTGTTCAACAAGATTCCAAAGATTTCTTCAAGTTTGTAAAACTTCCACTTTGAAACGAGTTATGACCAAAAGACGAAAAAAGCGATTTTCCGCGTTTTTTTCGCCTTTTTTCCAAAACTTAGGGTGGGTATTGTATTGCAAGTAAGATTTCACCAGGCTGAAGTTGGACGCCTTTACCGAGTTACTTTTAACGATGCGAAATTCGCACAGCACAGTGTTTTACAGCTAGAAGTCTAACTAACTAACTATAAGCGCTGCAACCTCGTTAACCCTAGAATGCTTCGCCTTTCTCTTCATTTCTAATGTTTCATCACCATATGTAGACCTGAACCTGAATAATCCTAGAGAGCTACGATCTAAGTGAAGAACTGAGTCGAACCTGATAGTCAACAATGGAAAATCCTAATCCCCGATCGTCCTTCTCGAGATTGACGACCAGCGGCACACAGTTCCACACAGCCAAACCCGTCAACGGCTCCAGTGAACGCGCTCTTAGGCGACGAGACACTTGCTGGAGCAGAGCGTCGGTGTTGTTCACCACATCCGGGATGTTCACTTCCGATTTTGCCTGCAATCATATTGATAAATTCGTTGGTAGACTACGAAGAGAAGCTCAACTCCGTTGTGCAAACCTTACACTTCTTTGAACCCACAGAAGAACACTCTATTCAGTATAGTGAAAAAAAATTTCAAGCTTGAAGCCACACTTCAGGGCTCGAGCCTTTAAACACTCAGGCATTCAATTTGAATTTGACAGACCTCTTCTGCCTAAAAAGCTATTGCGACCGAACATCTTCCACCACAACCTAATTTTTTCTGAGTATTTTCCGCCACAAGTCACGAAGATTTATGTAAAAGGACAATAATGTTCGATAGGAGGGACGAACTTTCACGATCTTCTCATGTCCTGAAGCGAGCAGTGGATAGGCAGCTGGAAGGCTCTTCTCCGTTGTGGGCTGGAAGACGTTCACGTGCTGCGTCCGCCTCGCCACCACCAACGTTACAGGTGCTCCAGAATGTACGGCTCGGGATAGTGCCTGTCGGATTGTCACATGGGACTCGCCATACAGCACAGAGTGGTTCACCTAAAATGAGAAAGCGGGATAACAACACGCTCGGAGACGGACTTGACTCAAATCTGAGCCGCTTCCATGTCGAAAAGTGAACGAATTTCTTTATCGGGGTAGCATCTCTACCGATCCCACTGTTTTTGAACATATGTAAACAGCAATCTAATCATAAACTGTTCATGTTTGGCCAACTTTATCCCGATCAATGGAGTTCTAGTGTTTCTTCAATCTACTGTTCTGTACCTAATGGGAGCAAATTGCAGTCGACTTGGGGGCTACACCAAACTAAAGCCTAAGCATGCAGAACAGCATAATACAATGCACGGAATAGACTCAAGTCCTCCACTCAAACGTGTTTTTGACCAGCTTTTCACAACCTCGGACAGTCGTGGGGTAGTATGTCGGCAAAGAAGGGTTGTATCCCAGGGCAGACGTGGAACTCATATCTCGTTGTCGGTAGCAGCTCCTGCTGTTAGCAGGAGCTGCTGCCGATAACCGGAGGTAGAACCGCAGTATGCGCTAAAAGCATATGCCAATGTGAGCAGCAGCTGCCGACAACGAGAGGTTGAATCCGATGTCACCCCTGGTGGACAACCCCTAATGTGCCGACGTACTTCAGCACAACACTCATAATGTCTCACCTGTAGGAGTTCGTCTCCGGCCTGGAGCATGCCAGAAGCAGCCGCTGGACCATTCTGCCTAATAGACTCGATGTAATGATGTGGACAGAGCTGATGGCCTCTCACGACGTCCACCGTGCCTAAATGATATTTACAATAGGATCGCGCCCTGACTCGAACCAACTTCACCATCTAACCTTCAAGAGATATCCCAAGGCCGCCATCACCGGCTCGATTCGAATCTGGTCGAATAATGGTGGTGATGATGTCGACGTCATCAGCGAGCCTCCGCTTCCATTCGGCCACCAGTGTGGGATTCGATGACTGAACATCGATCACCTGCGTGTCCGTTTCCTAGCAATATACAAACATTTGAAAATGGGCGTTTCAAGTCATAACAATCCGTTGTCCTTAACAGTTAACATTCCTCCATGCGCTATCCGCTACAGGCGAATGGCTCTGAATTGAACACTGGTTCCATGAAGCTGCATTGTTTCGAGTATTTTCTCCGAAAGAGCTTGAACCAAGCTAAATTTGTGAGGGGGTGGAGCACAGGTGTATATGGTATGAAGGCCGCAAACGATATTTTCACATTTCAATAGCTTTTTACGGCACAAAGCATTCATAACAGCCATAAATGGTTAACAGCTAGATTTGGATGGGCTTTTTGTCGTAACAAAAGCGAACTTTGAGCAGAAAAACTACATCCATGGGACGCTTATTAAAACTCAGCGGCATCTGGGAAAAAGCCACGAGAACAAAGGAAACGCCGAGCATCAACTTTTCTCTGTTGGTAGCACTAGGACCGCAGATGTGCTGCGGGAGACACTTCATGCACAATACGTCGAGACATGAAGGCAGTGTTCAAGATGAATATCGTATTCGAGTTCGACCCAAACATGGGGTTGTTTGGTCGTGAGTTGACGAATAGTGAAGAAACAGCGAAAAAAGCGTTAAGAATAAGCTAAAGTAGCGGTTTCTAACGTACGTACAGGTTTAGGGCGCAAACGAGCTTAAAGGCAGGGTTCGCGATAAAATTGGTTGTTGAGCTATCCCCATGAAAAGGTAGGCCTGGGCATCACAAAAGTGAAAATAAGTAAAAAACTGAATAAAAAACGCTCAGGAACAAGTTATTGCTTGGTGTCCTCCCGCCTCCAGCTATCGGGATCTCTATTAAAGCCTGTTTTGTTAACTTTTATTTTGCTTCTAAAGTATTTTCTGAGCACTACTGTAGACTACTGACTACTTTAACAGCAAAATAAAAGGCGGATAAACATGCATTAACGAAAATATCGTTAATTAGGGGGCCGGCCGACACCAGTAGTTAGCCGTTATACCTTGTTTTTAAGCGTTTCTCCCGCGGAATTCCGGGTTTTTTCACTTATTCTCACTTTTGTGATGACCAAATCTACATTCTCATGAAGAGAGCTCAAAAATCGTTTTTATCGCGAACCCTGCCTTTAACGTCGGCATGGATCCTAACGAGGATTTGCGTTCATTATTGAAGGTTGGCGCAAACGCGGTGCCACATGCTATCACATAGGCTCGCCGAGTTTGCGTCAACCTTCACTGGGGAGCGCAAAGTCTCATTAGATATTACGCGCCCTGCTAGTTTCCGCAAGCGCGCGCTAATGGCGAAATGCACGCGAATCCGTCAGACTGGATGTGGCGGAGTTTCTTGGCAGTTTGCCATCGAAAACGGCCGCGGCGCCACAAGCTCGTCAGAACGGGGGCGGAGTGGGCTAAACAGGCGTACTGAGCTAACGAAACCTTCACTTTGCTAACGTTTCAATCGATTTCTGACCCGTTTTCACTGTTTTCTTCGATCCTATCCCCTCCAGCGTCTGCTAGCGTAGTGTTTCACACCGAAAACGGGATCTATCGTGAATACTGCCTTCAAAAGAGCACAGAGCAGTTGTTCGGCTGCCTTTTTTGGAAAGTTTTTCTAATTCACCGCCAGCTCTGCTCACAAAGTAGTGATTACTTAAGCTTTTCCAAGCCGGATTAGGGACTAGTTTGAAACTGCTACCCCTGGTGGTTGACACCCTCATTTTGAGTAAGGTGTTCGGCTCCAGGCGACTGTGCCCATATAAAATCTTGATTAACAAAATTATGGTTTATAACTTTTTTCACTACTACTCGGGCACCTAGGATGGAACTCTTATGACTACTCGGATGATAGTCGATCAGAAAAAAATAACTTCATGGGTAGTTGCGGCCACCCAGGTGCACCAAACCTAGAACGCCCACACCTACCAAAAAGAATGCCGTATGTACAGTTAGTGTACCTGGGATACAAACTTCTATTGAATATCCTGCGAAAATTATTCCTGTTCTTTGTGCGCGCTTGACAGAAGCGAAGAGTGAAAGTTTCTGACTGATTCTAAAAATCAGATCATCTAATGCTGTGCACCAACTTCGATCCGCTATAGGCACCATAGCGGATCATTTCGCGCTCATGAAAACGCTATCAAAAGTGCAGTGCTGCTAGTCATATGCTGTATACTGCAAAAAGTGTTCTGGTCGGGAAACATTTCCATACGTGTACGTATGGTTCCCGTAGTCTGACACATGGACCATGCGGCGAGACGTGCGGTGTTGGCGGCATCACTGCTAACGGGGTTTCGATTGGCGCGCGGCGATTTAACGTCGCAGCCCCGTCCATTCAACAGACTAAATTTATTACGTGAACTTCCACATTTCTCGTGCATTAAAACGGTTGTGACAATTCCAAAACGATCAAAGCTAGTAGTCCAGCAGGTTTTATGTAATTTGCAATCTACAGTGAAGCAGCAGTTACAATTGGCGCAGAGTTGTTCGTCGGCTTGGTGCATTCTGTCAAAGACAAGATAACACAGAAACGAAAACTGCGGAATAATGCGTCAAACTGACGAACAATTCTACGCTGACTATACGCCTGTAACGTGTACTGTGTGCAAGATATTACGTACACCTAAATTCAATAGCTAAAATTCCCTATCAAAAATTATTTGTTCAGCTTGAAAACCTCCAAGTAATCCGGAGCAAAGACGGGTATCGAGTTCTGATTCACGTTTGACGCCACTGGCGTCGTACGTTTCAGTCGACAGAAAACATGTGCCATGTAAAAGTTTTTGGGAAACTCGATGCTTTCTGACATTTTGCATAGAGCATTACTTGTGTAAATTCTGGAAAGAAATCGGTGTCTTTCTATTGAGTACCTATGCGCATTCCAACATATGTTGAAAAATTATTCAATCAAACACTCTGTTGTCACCCGATACATCAGAGTCTTCACACAAATTACAGCCCTGCAAATGAGAAAATCACCACGACACACACACATTGCGGCAGACGGAGGACAGCCGGTGTTCATCATGAAATTCGATTGAGTTACGAGTGGATTGAGGCTCCGCAAGTGGAAAGCGACGGAGGAATAGCGAACGAATCAAAGTACTAGTCTGAGAGGACCGACCTGTTCCTGCAACATTTTAAGGCACTGTGACTGGGCGCTGTCGGACGGGAAACGAATCAGACGCAGCTGGACGTGCTCGCCGCTTCTCACCAACGTTCGCACGGAATCCGCATGTGACAGGTGCTCCAGCGACACGCCGTTGACCTGACATAGAGACAACAACTTGTTATTTTTACAGCTCCTCTCTGGCTTAGGCTTTACTAATTCATGTCATAAACAGAAAAGGGAGGAAATCAATTTGGTTACTGCACTCCTACTTGGAATTACTGAAAACTTTGTATAGCAGTCGACAAACATTATGATACGGGATAGTCTGGGAGTAATGATAGTTGTACTTTTGATGCGTGGTACCAAGAAACAAATTACATATGTAGGAACACTAGATAGTGTGTTCTGGTCGATCGAAGGACTGACAAGGGCGTTCTTTCCGGGATAAGAGACGTCCTGATGAAGGTCCTCTAAGAGTTGTGGGGTTGGATAGAGTTACAATAATGTAAATATGTTGTGTTTTCTCTATAGGCCTTCCAATATTCCAAAAAAGAAAAAAAACAATCGAAACTAGCTGTAACTTCCTATTCGAAGCAGCTGGAAAGAGTTCATGTGCTCGGCGCACATTTAATTACAACGAAATTGCCCTATACAAAGTTTGACTGTTTGATTCTATCTCATTTGTAAGATATTAACCGTTTCCAAGCTCAATGTGCACTCCATTCCTCCAATCACCTGAATGAAGGTGCTTCAGCTAGCGAGCAGAAATGCCCGAGGGGATGACGCTGTGGAATATGTACTAAACGAAGAAAAAATGCGAGGGTTGCGGGTTCGATTTCCGCCATGCATTTTCTGCCAAATTAGTTTTGCATTTATTCGATTATTTATCCACGAGGTTTCTCATTCACATATTAACTTGCTTTTTCCAACCTTATTGGATATACAATTTCTATCGCGTGAATCCCTGTAGTAAATGAGAATTTCCTTACTTTTTTTTCGAAAAATTATTCTTTTCACCTTCTTGTGTTAGCAGTTCGGGTTCATTGAGAAGTATTGTAATGCGAGCAGTATACTTCGGACCGAATTGTATTATTCGAAATTTATTCTAATGATTTTTCGAATTTCGAATCATTCAAAAATTTCTTTTTTTCGGAAATTTCGGTTTAAGAATATTATTCGAAATTCGAATATTTCGAAAACAGAATTTCGAATAGAATTCGAAATTCGAATATTTTAAAAACAGACTTTCGAATATTATTTAAAATTTGAATACTTTGAAGAGCATATTCGAATTTTTCAAATTCGAATAATCGAAATGCGCAAATGTGGTGCGCGCGAAGCGCGCACCAGATTTGGTTTTGAATTGGCCCCGCGCGCAACCTCTTTTCCGAAATCTCAGTTCAGAGCGAACGTAGAAATTAGCGCTAAATTGCATTAAAAAGAGCGCAAAAAGTTGGTTCTACCACCCAAAAATGGTTTGGAATGGTTGACTGGTTTTCGAGTAAAAATTGAAATACCGCGCGTTTTTGTTGTTGATCTCCTTTTTTTCAGACGGCGTACACGATCTTGTTGGTACACTTAAAATTGAGCTAGGGAGCTCATTTTTGGACAGGATGTTGGAAATGGATGCAGGTCGCTCCTAATACAATTTGAAGTTGATACCTTAACTTTGAAGGGTACCTCAAAATCGTGGGTTTACATACTAAATTAGCCGTGGAGCACGAAAACTGCTATTTTCTGCTACGGCTGTGGAGACCGGGGTAAGTGGGTGAATCTGCAGCCAATCAACACATGTCGTCGGAGATAAGTACTGAACTTGTCCGAATTCGTACTCATGACACGTCATCGATCGATAATTATCGATTTTCGCGCTTTTTGCACAAAATGTGGCGAGGAGTGGTGATTGCTGGTGGAATTGGTTTTCTTGGTTGGGGAAATTCGCTCATCAGTCATTATCGATAAATACCAGTCAATAATATTGATTTTTTTCGCCTGTTGCACAAAATGCTGCCATGATTTTTGATTGTTGATGGCTCTAAGTCTTCTGTTTGGGGGATTCTTCTCATCGTGCAAGATCAAATATTAATGATCAATAATATTGAATTCTCACATGATGCACGAAATGCGGCAATGAGTGGTATTTTTTAATGTTTTGGGTCATAAGTTTCAAAAGTTGTACTCATACGACGATATCATCTGTTAGATGTTTCATCATCCCAAAATGGAAATCGTTGAGCAAAATTGAAGTCAGACAGGGAACCTTCGGGAAAAATATGTGAAATTTCTGAAAATTTAGCTTCCTGGCAAAAGTAACGATTTGGAAGTGGTGAAAAAAGCTCTAGAAATATCTTGAAATATCTTTAAAACGATCTGGCGTAAAATAGCCGCGAAAATTTTTTAAAAAGCTAGGAAATGAAGTGAAATAACCAAAAATGCGATTTGGTGGTCAATCACAGACGAGGGATCGGTTCTTACAAGCTTCTTCGTTAAACTTATCAGAACGAAATCAAGCGCCCCATGGAAACATTAAGCCATTTTTGAAAGCTGTGATAAGGGAATCAGCATAGGTCAAGCTAGGTGAACTCCATTCCATATCGTGCTTGATTTCGCTTTGATAAGTTTATCGGAGAAGCTTGTGAAATGATCGACCACCAAATCGCATTTTTGGTTATTTCACTTCATTTCTTAGCTTTTTTATTACTTCAGGCTCTGATGCGGGTCCCGCCGCGATTTGTGTTAGATTGCATGCCTGCCTTTCATGACAGAGATAAAGTATGCCATGTTGGCATTGATCCTCTTCGTTTGAATTGTTTGTGCGAGTATGGCGTTAAGGGAACGATTGGCTCCCAAAAACCATGTGTATTGATTGAACCGGCAACCCTGTTTGAAGAAGTTTAGATAGGAACTCAAGGGTATTTAGGAATTTGATGTGCAGGATTGGTACTCGTGATGCTCATTCAAACTAATGCGTTAACATTACACTTACTTTGAATATATTATAAAGAGTGAACCGTTTTTTTTCAAGGCTGGTCGCAAATATTTGGAGATATAGTTATAGATGGTTCTCAATGAATTGTTTGATCTTGATAGGGTAGAAAAACCTATTTCTGAAACATTTTCGCCGGACTATCGATTTTCGATCGACTTTTCGCATTACACCTACCTGTATCCGACCAGATATCCGACTCGGATATTCGGATTCCGTTTGAGTCGGATATCCACGGCCTTTGGTTTTTGAGTTATCCGAAATCCGAGTATCCGAAATTTTTTGATTCGGATCCAATGTATAGAAAGTACCGCTACTCTCGACTGTGCCGCGATAGTACTACGGCGGATCCGCGATCATCACTGCGCCGTGACGATTCAGTTGCAGTGTCGTAAGCCTCAAATACTCCGCGACTGACCCAGTAAATGACAGCTCAAAGCTAATTTCTAAAATCGAAACTATCATTTTTGAATTCGAGGAAATTTATCCGAAAATGAGAGAAAATTTTCCGGAAATTCTAAACAAATTGTTCGAAAATTCGAAAATTTTGATTTTCGAATATATTCGAAAATTTGAAATTCGAAGAAAATGATTTTCGAATTTGCTCGAAAATTTGAAATTCGGAAAATTTGATTCTCGAATATATTCAAAAAATTATAATTTGAAGAAAATGATTTTCGAATTTATTAGAAAATTTGAAATTCGAAAAAAACTATGATTTTCAAAATTATTCGAAAATTTGGAATCCTAAAAATTTGATTTTCGAATTTATTCGAAATTTTGAAAACCCAAAATTTTCACAGTTTTGCCCAAGTATAGCGAGCACCCTCTCACTTCGTATTATTTTGTTCAAGTGAAAGAAAACACCTTTTTTGAACACACAAAAGTCGTTTGCGAATCATCGTAGGGAAAGCATTGCCATTGTAAGAAGCAAACCGATGAGCCTTTTTCTTTATTATCATCATGGCCGCAGTTTCCTTTTTAAGAAAACCCAACATACAGTTATGTTACTCTATCCATCCCCCAAAACTCTCGGAAGAACTTTTTTTCAGGACGTCTCCTCCACCGGGAGGTCCTCCCTTGTGAGCGTGAATGAATGACGTGGGGAAGCTATTCTCTTGCTAACTATTCAGACAATGGCCAGCCCGGAGTCAGGTGCAGCACTGCTTCGATCGCTAACTTCTGAGAGTTCCCATTATTGTTGTGTGGCAGTTTGTCTCGCTCTTCTGTCCGGTTCTTCTTCATACGAGAACGCACCAATTAGCAATCGGAGCCGAACTGTCACACGACACAGTGCTGGTAAAGGCCGTCCAAAAACAGAGATGGAGAAGTACATAGACCAAAGGTCGACTGAGCCTCTACACACAGCAGATTATTTGAAGTGTTTCAGACATCATGATTGACCTACCTAGCCCAATGAACAGGTGGCAGAACAAGTGAAAGCTCTGTACCATTTTACAGCCAGCAGACTAGGAAAGGATAAAAAATGTAGGGGTAGAGGAGAGAAAACGGATAATGGAGAGTTCGTAGGCAAAAAATAATAAGGGAGAAAGGCAACGGATAGTCCTGGAGTCCTTCAATCAAATGCTTGATACAAAACATAGAAGAAAAATACAAATGGCGAGCATAACAAAGAGTAGTCTGAACTACATTCAACATACGGGAACGACTGTCGTTCTCGAAACCTAAAAAGAACAAGTTTGCATTTTTTTGGGCTGCAAGTTGGCGACAAAAGGCAAAAAAATAAAACTTATACATCTTACAAGGAAAGTATACAAAGCGTAGTCGGATCTGCCAAAACGACTAGTGTCGTTAGTATCTCTTGTGGCTCAATAGTAAAACTGCGCCGTATCCCGCCCCGAGCTGCAGGTTCCAAGAAGTTACAGGCTTAAAAAGCTCATTTTTTGTGCTTTTTGTACCTTCCAAAAAGCGCGTTAGTCTTCGGAAAATCCGGAAACGGACCTCATAAATGTGATCAGCGCTTAAAACTACCTCCCTGAGCAAAGTTTGGGTGAAAGCACATTTTCCATACTTTGTCCGGACTGACAGCGTTTTGGACCTGTACCTATTTTCGGTTGGGCGTTTATTTCTACCAATTGAGTGCTCTGGAAGCGTTTTAGAAAAATGTTCCAGATTTGACTTGAAATTCTCCCAGGGGAGTTTTTCGGGGCGCTGATCACGAATCTGTGGTTAATTAGTCGATTTTCCGAAGTTTTCGGCTAACTTCGTTTGAAGCTTCCCAACCGGGGAAAATTTCGAGGGAAAAACGCCACTTTCGAGATTCCCGGTTTTCTACGATAGATATGTCTCAAACACATTCTCTGAGAGTGATTTGGAGCGCTAATTACGAATCTGGAGTCCGTTTATCGATGTTTTGCAGATTATGGTAGATTACGGTGGGTATACGGTAGTTTGGTCAAAATCTCAGATTTTACTCAAAATTCGTATACGGGGGTTATGCGGGGTGGTGAATAGGAATTTAACGTCCGTTTGTCGTTTTTCAAAATGTTAAGGTGGGCTTGGACCCCTAAATGACATGTTACCTACCGAAACCTACAGTAAACCTCAAAATTTGGACAAATGGACTCCAGATTCGTGTTCGAAACCCTAGATTACCCCTACATACAACTTTTGAGCTAAATCCGAGAAATTTTTTTTAGACTCCAAAAAAATGCCTGACGGGAATGCTTGCCTTTTCGCCAGGCTTAAAAAATGCTCATAACTTTTTTGAACCTGCGGCTCGCGTCGGGATACTGCGCATTTTTACTATTGAGCCAGAAGAGATACTAACCATACTTGTCGTTTTGGCAGATCCGACCTACGCCTTTTATACTTCCCTTGTTAGACGGGCTCACTCATGGGGTCGATCACGCAGAAAGGAATGAGATTCTCTACGCTGCGCACATTGCTTTTGAACATACACAGCCCATAAGGTGTGTCCGAATGAGAATGGCTGCCCACGCGGCCGGCGTGCTTGGCAGGCGGCCGTCGCGTTCGCCGCTCTCGGACGAGCATGCGAAAAGTCCCCACCGCCATCGACAACGAACGAGGCCGGCACCGGCTGGCAGCAAGCACTGCGCCGATCAATCAGTGGGAGAGGGGACGGCCGTCGTTGAAATCCAACACTCGTCCGAGGGCGACACATGCGACGGCCGCCTGCCAAGCACGCCGACCGCGTGGGTCGCCATTCTCATTCGGGCACACTTATTGCAGATCCCTAAATCCGAAGAATGCCACTAATTCTGTTAACAAAAAAGTTTTTTTTTCTATGTTAGCAAAGGAGATTTTATCATACAACGTGGCTCTACGTGTTTCTCTTTAGCCTTATTTTGAATTAGTGGCGTCTAACACTAGAGGCGAAAGGGAAAATGTTTATGAGTCGGCAGAAAACTAATGAAATCGTTCCCTCACAGAGCCGGAAGCGATTACAGAAAATGCAAAAAAAACTTCTGTGGTTTTAGGTCAGGGGACCATTGCGTCAACAATGTTGAGAAATGGCAAAAAAAAAGCTCAAAAAGCCAAAAAGGTCGGTGTAAGGCGCACGCTCAACCTACTATCCTGAAAGGCCACCGATCAAAGCAAATAACAAGCAACCGAACTCAAGAAGACAACAGTTGATCAAGTGATTATAACTATTCTCAATAATCCCCGGCTCAAAAAACTCTACCCACTTCGGCATTGGGTTTTTTCCTTAGACTCGATTTTTCAGTTGTTTGCTTGGATCAGTAGCCATTGTGGGGAGTGGGCTGGGAGTGCGCCTTACATTAAATACAGTGTTCACAATATTCTTCAATTTCGAAATTATTTGCTAGAACGATCACTTGGTCCCCGGGTAGAGCCGAAATGACGAAAAAGTTGGGAAAACGCACCAGAAAAAGACGAAAATTTGTACCCTCACACCGCTCCCGTACTCCTACAAGAACTGTTTGTTGTAACAATGATATGTTTTCTGGACCCGTCCTTTGAAGTTCCCTACTCTCTCTTGCCCCGTTATTGCCTTCAAATCTTAGCTAACTCTGATTAGCATAAAAACACTTCCATTTCCAACTGACCCCATTTTCACCGGTCACAACCACCGAGAATATGTTCATCCAACTGGACAACTAGTCCAGGCCATATAATAATGTCTTTGAAATGAAGCGCTTTAATGCGTTTTTTGTAGTTCATTTTCGGTAAAAATTTTGAGACGGTTTTTATCGTGAACACTGTCTTAAAAGATGGAATATAACCCTGAGGAAGCAAACTGAAGTCAAATGAAGGAAAATCTGTTCACTACCAGTGTGAAAATAATGCTTCATAACATGTGAGGCAAACGGAAAATACCGAGACAAATTTCACCTATAGTGCTGCATTCATGGTTCAAAAAAGGTATGGAGGATTGGGAATATTCTTATCGACAATATCAGAACAAACCGAAAAAAACGAACAATCGGATACGGTAGTAACAATCAATGAAAACCAAGCGCATCAAAAGACAACACTTGGACGCCACCAACGAAATTATCGTGCGTTTAGGGGCATGATGTTTTGATGCTCTCTCTGACAATGATTTCGAAGATGTCGAAAAGTGAATACTTGGCAAGTAAAATGAGTACAACATATAAGAGATCGTCAGGAGTGCGATCTAAAATTCGGAGAAAGACGAGAAATGAAAATTAGCCAGGAAAGAGAAATGAACATTGCGCGGACAACGGTTTGAGAAAGAAGGATTCACCCAGTTCTCGATGCCTGCCTTGAGGTTGTTATTGCTTAGGAAAACCATGTTCCGCAAACAAAGAGCCTGAGTGTGAAAAAACGACTTAGAATGGACGTGAATTCTGAATGTTGATTCTTTCGACTATCGATTAATTTACAAGTTTTCGAGCGAAGGTTTTGCGCCATTGGGCGTGGTAATCTTTCATTCATACACCTCACCTGACCTATTTCCGTTTTTGTTTTCGAGTATATGTTCGTCTGAAGTTGGTAGAACTAACGAGAAATAGGAATCAAGAATCACTCTCATCAATTAGCCTCATGAGTCAAAATGAAGCCCTTTAAATGAATCAACCCCGTATAAACCTCACGACCATAACGAAAAATAGCTACATATTTATTGACGAGACCATCAAATTCGAGCATGAATGAGAAATCGACCGGAATGGCTTGGCAGACTCGCCTGGAAGAGACTCCGCCTCGTGGTGCCAAACGGTCAATTCTAACTTGATTCCTCGGACCAAATAGGCTTCTGTGTTCTAACATTTCACTACTCCTTACTTACTACTTGAAAGAAAAGAGGAGTAGTATGTTGATACGATCTCGACTTGAATAAGTAGCACTAACTTCCAGGGTTTCGACGGTCGACACGAGAAATTATAAAGTGTGCTAATAAGTTTCGAGGGTTTTTTCGGCAACCCTAAAGTTTCATTGAGACTACGGTACAATGTTTTCAACTCCAAATCGTTAGCGACGACTTTAATTGTTGAAAAATGTCCACTTTTTGAGGCGGCCTGAAAATCCTATTAGTATTCGGTTTCTTCACAAAAAGTGAGGTGCTGCTCGGCCAGGTCATGAGCGATCTCCTCGCACAGGTCCTAGTATAAAAGAGGAATGTCTAGTCTTTTTAGCGGGTAGGGTAGAACATCCCATTAAAACACCTCCAAAGTTCACATTCCTTCGCAACATGCCGCCTGGGGTTGACGTGCTGGAGGATCGCTTTTTGATGAGTTTTGGCATTTAGGGAGTTTAAAGGCAGTGTTCACGATGATTTTCCTTCCCGAGTCTTTCACATAAAACAATGCGTTGGCCTACAGGTGTTACAAAATCACGAAGAGACGGCGAAATACGCATTGAAACGTCCTATTTCAACGACATTATTCTATACCACATGGACTAGTTGTCCGGCTGGATGAATATGTTCATGGTGGTTGTCACCGGTGGAAAATTGGGTCAATCAAAAATAGAAGAATATTTTATGCAAAGCAGGATTATTTAGGGCCCTAAGGAAAGAAAGGAGCAACAGAGAGTAGAGAATTGCAAAAGACGGGTCCACAAAAGATTTCGTTGTCAGAACAAACACTTCCTGTGATACTTAAGAGGCGGGGTGATACTTAAGCGTTTCGTCTACTTCTGGTACGTTTTTCAATTCCCAAGTCATTATAGTTCTACCCAGGGGCCATTTAATCAATATAGCGAATAATCTCAAAATTGAAGATTATCGTGAACAGTGCCTTTAAGTATGACAGGAAGTGTTTGTTGTGACAATGACATCTTTTTGTGGACCCGTCTTTTGCAATTCTCTACTCTCTGTTGCTCCTTTCTTTCCTTCGGGCCCTAAGTAATACTGCTTTTTATAAAATAATCTTCTATTTTAGATTGACCCAATTTTTCACCGGTGACAACCATCGAGAACATGTTCATCCTACCGGACAACTGGTCCATGCCATAGAATGATGTCAGTGAAATGAGGAGTTTTAGTGCGTTTCTCGCCGCTTCTTCGTAATTGTGGTAATACTTGGTGGCCAACGCATTGTTTTGAATGGAAAATTCGGAAATGAAAATCATTGTGAACACTGTTTTTAAAGTAGAGAGTAGTGTTTCAAAGTAGTCAGCAACTACTTTCGGAGAAAAACAAAAGACGCTGAAACAAGCATTCATAGGAATCTCGTCAACTGGGGGAGGGCGGACAACGAGCTCTTAGCATTTCTAAGCTGATGTTGGCTGTGGCGATACCCGGATCTACATACCTCCTCATCAGGATAGTACAACAAGCGTTTTAATTGCGAACCCTGCCCGACAGTTAAAGGCACAGTCCAAGTTCAGGGACGAATTCTGAGGTTCCCACAGAATTTTGAAGTAGACTCACCCTTCATAAGAACTGCAAAGTGTGAGCTCATGATTCCTCCATATAAGCGAGATATAGGAAAGCCACCCTGGGGCGCCCACATCAGGAAGCCACTTTGGCACGCCCCTTTTACGACCTTTCAAGTTCAATAGTGGCGAGATTAGCAATGCTTTTCGATCAGAAGCGCCGTTCTTCCCCTCACTCTTAGTCTCTCTCTTCGTTCAAGTCCGCACGCATAAATCGGTTATAAATGACGGAAGTTACAAGCCTCGGACAACTCGTCCACCGTGCTTCCGCAGCTCAATTTTTGAGGGTGCATAACTCCGTTACCAGGAGTGGTTGTGCGATCAAGATAAGCAGTAAAACGATTCTGAGGTTGGACTGTGCCTTTAAAGACAGCACACACGCTCGCAAAAGTGGTTGAGAAAGAGACGTTAATCGGGTCGCACAGCTCCTATTAGATGTTGCTAGCGTAAAAAAAACAGTCCAAATTTGTTTCAGTCGAGTTTTTTTTTTCGCGCTTTCCCGTCAGTTTTGAATTCTGCCGGCTCCAAACGATCCGTAATAAAATCAATATCAAATTCGAGTGAGTATGCTGCCTGTGGAACTTGCATTTTGAAGAAAACCAAAAACGAAGAGTCTTGAATGACTATAAATATAAATTCGCTACAATCTTTAGTTACCAATCGTATTCATTTTTCTTGGTACGGACTATATCGAAAAGACACAAACTTTGATGGCGAATCTACTCCGCCAACGCGTAACTAGATGCCTAACACGGAAACCATAGATGCCCATTGTTTCGGAGGCATCTAGTCTAATTTGGACACGAGAATTTACGTAAATTACGGAAAGTTTAGCCTCAGTTGGTGAAATTTTAGCTACAGCGCCCGCATATTCTACGCTTATTCTCGTTGCAGCACTCGGTCGATCGACCCACCCAGTCTTGGCCCGTACTAGAAAGGCGATCCCAGCTGCGATCGAGCGCATCGCCGTTTCTTCCCCAGGGCCTGCAGCATTCCAGCGGCCAAAATTATCCCCAGCAAGGACTTTCAGAGAGCGACACGGGGTCACCATTCACGACCATCCAGAGAGTGTCAAGTTATCTGTGGGTTGACTCGGCCAACACTGTTCGAACCGCATCCCTGCGTTCCGCGTAGCCAACGCGGGTTTGAGATTGCATTTCAACACAGGCTGTCGCTAAATCCGTAGATTCTCGCTACAAAATTATAGCGAGAATATACGGGTTTAGCGTCAGAGAGATCAATGTTTCGAATTTAGCCTTCGTTTTTACGTAGAATACGCGCAGAATTTGCACCCTTGTAGCCTTGACACAAGAATATGCGGGTTTTAGTTATCGTAGGCAAAACCCTTAATTTACCGCTACATGGAATGGGGCGGCGTTTCAGACCGCGCCCTCGGAGGCATCTAGCTACGCGTTGGCAGAGTATGCTATTCCAGAACGGCTACACATAGCGTCGACATGGATCCTAGTGATACCTTAGAGTTCGCGCAATAACTTTAGTCTGATGAATGGACGGAGCTGCGACGGTAGATCACTCCGCGTGAATCGAAACCCCATCCTCCAGTGAGGCCGTCAACCCCGCACGGCCAACCGCCTAAGGCCCTAGTTATACACCGGCGGGACGCTGCGGAAATAGCAAGACAACTATCACTTATATGCGCCCTAACTGTGCTCAGGCATGTCAAAAGGAACAGTGGTCGCAGAAAAACGCGCCGGAAGGCCGCACAGAGCAGTTATACACGCCGTGGCACCGTATACTGTATCCTTGCGGGACCTGCCGTGTTGGAAATTTGCCAATTTCCACCAGCTGATTATTTTTCAGATTTAAAATTGTTAAAACATTACCAAAACGACATAACGAGCACTGTTATGACGAGAGGAATTGATTATTAGTGATATTCTGCAATTAAAAAGTGTCAAAAGCGAAAAAACCGATGAAATACCATTAGAAACGCCTGGAAATTTTTCGTCTGCAGTATTGCGTCAAAGACGCAACATTGCAGGCGAGACCTCGATTCACGCAGCAAGCGGCGGCAATGTCATCGCGAGACGTTTTCATTCCGCTGGTGTCTAACTAGGGCCTAATGCACGCGTCAGATTAGATCGAATACGGAACGCTTACGTTCCCCATTGAAGGTTGGCGCAAACTCGGTGCATCAATGCTAAAGCATATGGCACCGAGTCTGCGCCAACATTCAATAGGGAATGCAAAGTATCACTAGGATCCATACCGATCGTATACAAAAACTGTCTACGCCCGAATTTTCACACAATTCCCCGGAACTTTTTCGCGGAATCATTCTCTCAGAACTTCGAAGAAGGTGAAACGGCCCCTTCAGTTGCGTAGAATTGGTAACCGCAAAAATTTTTTCTGACCTGTTCTACAAAGGAGACTATCTATGGCTTGCCTGAATACCATTTTGATCAATAAATACGGCCCTACCACTTATTTGCCCTTACTCATTATTTTTTCGAAACTTCATATGTGTGGGAAAAGCGTTTTACAACGGAATATGTATCGCCGATGAAAGTGTTATTGAAGAAACTCTCAGATTGAGCGCAAGAGCAATGAAAAGCTGTTCTTATAATGCGCCTAAAAGCAGATTGAGAGAAGTGGGGGGAGAATGTACTACGCGATGAGTGTTTTGCCTCCCTTGAGAGCCACTTCGATCCTATCGATTCAAGAAGGAAAAGAGCAACGGAATGACACCTATGACATCGAATCGTGCGAAACTTTTTGCAATGTTGCTCAAATCTGAAAACAGAGAGGACTCACCTCTAGAATTAGGTCGTGGACGAGTATCTGGCCCGACAAAGCGGCAGCTGATCGCGGAACGAGTGATTTCACGAAGATACCACCAATCTCTTCTGAAGCAGAATATGATGAAGATGAAGATGTGGAAGGAGTAGAATGGGTAAAGAGTGCACCTCCACCAAGTCTACCTCCTCCTCCTAATTCTCAAGAAGAGGACGATTCATTCTCTGACCACACCGCTCTCTCGCTAGCATACGCTTCGTGTTCGCTCCTCGTCCTCACTCCCACATCAATGCACGGGCGGCGAAAAATCAAATTACTCCCCTCAGGACCTCCTCGCCTCTTAACAAAAAGACGCTACGCTAGGATTGTAGGCGCATCATTCACATTACGAAGCAATCGTATCTGGTTCCAGACACCTACGCGAGATGAAATCTGCCTTTCAGGCTTAGATCGCTCAATTTACCTTCATTTACTCTTGCAGCATCGACCCACACATTGTCGCAGTGGGAAGGTAATTTTGGTTGCTGAACATTAATCTGAGATGGGTGTTTCTCGACTTTCGCAGAACTAACGAGGGTTGCGGTAGGTTCACCGTAGTGCCTTTGTTACTCATCGAATCGCTCGCTATTCGGAAGTATGGGATTCGGGTTGAAGGCATCGTACGCGCTCAAAACCACTCACCGTTTTTTGGGCTTGAATCAGTGGTTGGGCCCGCGTGAGAACGTATGCTGAGTTTGTTGGGTCACCAACGCATTATTGTGAAGATATGGGAGATCGAATGCCTCGAATTCCGTCAAAAGAGGCCAGTCCTCCGACAGCCATGTGGCATCAAATGAGAAAAGATATTAACTGATAAACAATTGATATAGTATAGCCTAGCTCCCTCATTTCGAGCCGGTCTAAGTGAGGCTTATCGTGCTTATCATGTCAAAATCTCCCTATCACTGTTATATTTTGCCACGACCGACCGCTTCGCTGCTTTCTTCGCCTGGGGCCGTATGCAAGAACGTGCCGGCTGGGGCAGGGGCAGTGCAGTCGGCGCCTTTGAAGATCGCTGTTGCTTATAAGACAGGACATGTTTCTCGTAGTTGGTCACAAGTCGAAACGCGTATGTCGTGCCCCATCGCTGTGCCCTAGCCGCCCCTGCTAGGAGACTGGAGCGGCTGGGGGCAGTGAGAAAGACTGCTGGGGCACGACATACGTGTCTTGACTTGTGACCAACCACGATAGACGTGTCCTATCTTGTGAGCAACGGCGATATTCAAAGCCGCCGACGGCACTGCCCTTGCCCTATCCGGCGCGTTCTTGCATACGGCCCCTGGACTCATCCGAGCGAGCTAGGCTTTACAATTGAGTGGAAATTGATGCATAATTTGTTGATAAGCTACTTTCTTTTCTCATTTGATGCCAGATAGCTGTCGGAGGGCCGGTCTCTTATGAAAGAATTCGAGGCTACCAGCGTTCTCAGGTGGGCCCAGCCAGTGATTCAAACCTGAAAAGAAACAGTGAGTGGTTTTCAGCGCGTACAATGCCTTCCATTAAGCCGCCTGGATATCTCGCGACAGGAATTTGGAAAAAAACACAGAGATGAACGAAATTCGACAGATGGGAGAATTCGAGAATAACCTGTTCTGAGAGATTTTGCCACGTCAGTGCCGGAAAAGTACCGTTACCCTCGACTGTGCCGCGATAGTTCCGCGATAGTACCCCAGCGGCTCCGTGATCAGGTGATTCTGTTGCCGTTTATTGAGCCTCGACATTGCCGCGACAGTACCGCAGGGGCTCCGCGTTAGAACCGCGCCGGCTCCGCGAGAATGCAGCGGCGAAACCGCATGGAGTGCGATGTACTGTCTGTCCTATGTGGTAATACGAAATTGCCACCGGTTCAATGACCCAAGTTTGAGGTACATCTCGTATTACCGTGGGCGCGAAATCAGCGGTAACCACTGTTCCTATCAGATAGAGGACCCCCTAGTTGTATTATAATTCTTGAATAACTTCATATCAGATACTCTCCCGGAGCCGCTGCGGCACTATCGCGGAGCCGAAGCGGCTGCCTCATCGCCGCTACGGCTCAGCGGTAGTTCCGCCGCGGATCCGCGATAGTGCCGCTTCGGTGCCTGTAGGCGCCAAAACGGCACTAACGCGGGGCCGCAGCGGCGATTTCTCTCAGAGTAGCTCATTTTGGGATCCGTTTCGGTTGGCTGCAGTTTACGAGGCTGCCTACGCGAGTGTTAGGTTGGAGCCGGCACGTAACAGAGACCCACTGCAAGCCACAATACTGCGTACGCAGTTTATCATAAAGATAGGACACCAGGGCTATATCGGAACTTTCGTTCGATAAAAATGTGTGATCACAATTCTAATGGTCGATTAGTCTTGATCGCTCCTTTATCGCATCAAATACTCAAGTTGGTATACTTTCCACCAAGCAAATCAGCCTTTGCTTGAGCCCCAGCGCTAGACCTGAAAACAATAAGATGTACAATCAGCTTGCGCCGTCCTCACGCGGACTTTTGGAAGGCGGATATTCTACTTCGGTCTCTCCTTTGTCTGAGTTGCCATGCTCCCGATTCTCAGACACTGAGGCTATAGTGCTGCAGAAATACTGTTGATACGAGAAGGAAATTCGGTCCGCATTTGCGGACAACTTCTTTTACAACACACAACACGAAGATAATATAGTGAGGATCGAATAAACTCGAACAATTCAATCAATCATCTTTTTCGCTTCGATGCCAGAATTGCTTGCGCTGTTTTTGATTTTCATGCATCGAGCAGTACTCAAGCTTTCCATAAATGATGGCAGAGTAGGATTCTTCGCATTCATAAAATTACAGTTTTCAGTTATTTGAAGAAATTCCAATATTCGAACATTTTCGAATAACTGACAATTTTGATCCTGTGAGTGCGAAAAATTACACTCTGCCATGGATTCTGGAGAGCTTCTCCCTTAACTGGTGTCTGAAAACCAAAAAGAGCTCTAATCATTTTGAGATTGAGGAGAAAAATCGATTGATCGGATTATTTTAAAATATTTGGTCCTCACTATAGAATATAGTCGCGGCGAGACCTTGTGATTCTAGCACGACAATCTTTCGTGCTGCGTACTGAAACAGCGATTGTCCGCAACTGCGGACCGAAATTTCACCTCGATACGAGCAGTATCCGCTCAATGAGTTTTTCTGCGCGGCGCAGCAAACCCGCGCACGGCTGTCGCCGGAAGCACTTCATAGGATCGGTTATAAGATGACTTCCAGACTTATGCTCAGCGGAAAGTAGTGGGTCGACAATCGAGTACAGAATTCGATTGCCATGAGTTTTGAAAGAATTCACACACAGACTAAAAGCTCGTCTCCAATGGAAATAACTGAATACTCGACATTTTTAAAGCTCAAAATACTAACAAATGCAAACTACTGTTACAACGCTTGAATTCATTTGCCTGTGAAATTGTCAGTACACTCTGCTTGTGGATCGAGTACACTGAAGCGGACAAGTTATCACGTATTTTATTGTCCCTAATCCATACCGGACTACTTCACTTCAATGGTGCTTCGAACCACTAAAGACTTAGTAACCCGCCTATTTTCGTGCACTCGATCCACAAACCAGCCCACTCCTGCCTCTATAGTTATTTCCTAAGGGGTATGGTATGCAGTGTTGCTTTCATGAGCATCAGGAGCTCAATCTGCCCTAATCGGGGCGGGACCCGAATCGGAGCGACGGCATTGACCGTCGTAGGAACAGTTATGTCGCGGAGGGCTGACATGCTGCAAGTGTGTCAAAGCCCGCCGCTACCGCTGTCGCTGAGCAACGCACTGCGACAGTTTCAAGGCCGGGATCATACATCCAGCGACGAGCGGCGCGAAGCCATGATTACCGTCAATATTGGCCGAAAATCGATATGCCTGCTAATCACTGTCGCTGTCGCTGGTCGCGGCAAGTATGATCCTGGCCTAAAGGGCGGGAGTTCCGCGACAGGCGGTCGCTGTTGCTGTGCACAACGACACGACCATGTGTCGCAAAAGTATACCATACCCTACAGCAGAGCATGCCGTACGCATGATGAGAACGCTTCAACGTACGGGGTTCAGCCGCGGGTCGATGTCGTCCACACCCATCAATCGACTCACGGCTAAACACTATGAGTACAAGCGTCTCTCATCCGCTGCTTGAGACACACTCTGATAAAGGATCCTTAGGTAGAGGATGCATATGGTACGTCATAGAAACGGCTAATAATGTGTCATGCTCTCTCTCTCTCTCTCTGCACTGTCCAGCTCGTACATATTTGTTAACTTAGTGGACCAATAATGCCTAAGTGAGAACTAAGAGTCAGCTCACCTTTCCTATGTACATATCCAGCTACAGTGATGCCTAACCCTAGCGCAGGATCTCTGAGTAGATCTACGTCAATCGTCTCGTAGTTGGTGTTTTGCCAGTTTTCCCGCAGGAAAACTGTCAGCGCCTGAAACCTAGAGAATCAGTGAAAAAGTAAAAAGTGAAATAGTGGTTGATAGATGAGCACAACCCATCATTCTTGAGGTAATGTAGTGGAAGTGAATGATTCACCTGGCGCGGCATGTCAGAGCGCTGAATCTGTGCGAAGACAAAGCCGCTGAAGTAATGTCTCAGCACCGTCGGTTTGAAATTCCAGACATGCTCGACTCTCGAGCGATTCCCCCGGGGACTTCCTCACTCGCAACCAGGCGCACAACCTGCTAACCAACTGGCACCTCTCAGCAAACTCTATTTCTGAGTAGAGGAGTCTTCTAACTCTCAACTCATCTTTGAAAATGCTCACCCATGAAATCCAGACCTTCTCTCGGCCAGCTTTACAAGAAAAAAAAACTTTGGTTGCCAGCCTGCTTTATGAATAGCCTGTAATCTATCTTCGTCTTTCTGCACCAGGAAAGAGAACCGCGATAACCCCCAAGGATTCAACGCTTCAAGGGTAATCGAAAAATATAGAAATGACAAATCAACGCTGCAAAACAATTCTGCGGCATATTCTTCTCATACGATACCATTTTGAGGGCAGTGTTCACTGTAGAACAATCTTCCGTTTTCTGCTCAGAAACGTGAGCTTTGCGTCATTATCCTCTATATATAAAGAATACGTAAAAAGAGCGAGAAACCAACGAAAAACGACTAGGAAGTGGCTGCAAATCGCGTAGATCAGCTTACACTCCTGATCAACCCGCCCACATAGAAGGGTTGTTCTTTCAAAGGAACAACTTTTGAGGTGCTGAATCAATTTTGTCTTGAGAGATTTCAACGTGCACGCGTGCGCTTCAAAAACGTCTCATTTACATGAATTTTTGACAGAAGAATTAGAGAGAAATGCCACAACTAACCTGAAGAAAGCATAAAGTTCCCAAAGTGATTGAGATAAGGGGTCTGCAGAGTTGCACTGACCGGCGACTGGTCGCCGAGCGTCAGCCTTGACGCGGCGACAAAAATGTTTCCCAGCTTTATGGTCGCCGCGCCGGTTGCCGCTCGCTATCAGTGACCCAGGGTCGACGCGGCGTCAAAACACTCTGCGATGCCCCCTCGTCGATCCTCACGCCGCGTCGGTCGCCCTCGTCTCCGAATGTAAAGATATTACATCACCCAGCTCTATTCGTCACTGCGAGCGACACCGCGACTTCAATTCTGCAGACCCCTATAGCGACGTTGATGGGGCCACATGGATCCTGCAGGAACGCTCACGCCGTTGCAAGCGCCAAAAACGAGTCGAAATGATTGTTTTTGAGCCACATTGAGACAGCCAATCATTCGTTCTCCGCCAACTTTCAATACGGTGTCGCTCTCACCGACGAAACGTTCCAGTCAAGGACGTACGAGTCCACTAGTGTCTTTATCTCAACCATTTCACCGCTAGCTTCGTTACCTCAGCCCATGCAGTGTAACTCGTCCACTTCTAAACCAATACAAAAAGAACCGTTATTTCTTCGTTTCGCATCGATCAATTTTTTTTCGTCATTTTTCAATACTAACAGCTCCAAGCCATCAATTTATGTCATAAAATTGATATCATTTTGAGCGTGCAGGCTACCTTTGGAAACCGTCAAAGGCAGTGTTCACGATAAATCTACTTCTTGGGTTTTCAGAGTGAAACACTAAGCTGCCAGATGTTGGACGGGATAGGGTCGAAAAAAGCAGCGAAAACGGGCCAGAAGTCTATAAAAACGGCCGCAAAGTGAAGATTTCGCTAGCCCAATACGCCTGCTTAGCCTGCCCCGCCCCCGTTCTGACGAGCTTGTGGAGCCGCAGACGTTTTCGAGGGTAAATTTCCAAGCAATTCTGCCACGTCCAGCCTGATCGATACGCGCACATCGCCATTAGCGCGCGCTTGCGGAAACTAGCGAGGTGCGTAAGCTGGTCCAGCCTGATCGATACGCGCACATCGCCAATAGCGCGCGCTTGTGGAAACTAGCGAGGTGCGTAAGCTGGTCCGTACCCTGAACCTGTACGTAGGTTAGAAACCGCTACTTCAGCTTATTCTGAGCGCTTTTCTTCGCTGTTTCTTGACTAATCGATAGCTCACGGTCAAACGACCCCATTTTTGAGTCGACCTCGAATATCATGAACATCGTGAACACTGCCTTTAAGCGCGAAACCATCTACATACGTTACTGATTTTGGCCCTTCAAACATACAAAATGGGCGTAGAGGATCGAGAATTGCATGTTTGAGAGTTCCTTATAAAGTTTTTTTTTTCGTTATGTTTTGTGAGGCCTTTTCACTACTATCCTGTCGGCTTACTCTTACTACAGAAGATTGGAAGACGAGACAGGGTTTTTATTATGAACCTTTGCATTTACCCTTTCTAATATACGGACAGTACAGGACAAAAATTTATCAAACTTGCATTCTAGCGAAAAACTGTTCTGCGACGCGTCTTGGCCTAATCTTGAAGGCAGGGTCCGGGCAGAGTTTTGGTTTTGAAAATCGCCGCTAAATCGGAAGGTAAACAACAGTTATTCCCAGGCAACGTGCGGAAACAGCATGAAAAGCAACCTTGTTCGAGTTATTCGAGGCAGTAAAAGTCTTCTTAATTATCCGTCGTCCAGGTTTTAGCCACACTCAGAAAAATGAAAACAAGTTACTTGTAATATAAAAGGCCGAAAACAAGTTACTTGTAACATATTTGAGCCGATGTAAGTTACTTGCGACTTATCTCAGGTCATTTAAGTTACATGTAACATTTCGGTGGGATACTGCGTGCGCTGCGCCTCCGATATGTTACATGTAACTTAAATGACTTGAGATAAGTCGCAAGTAACTTCAATCAGCTTAGATATGTTACAAGTAAATTAATTTCAGTTTCTGAGAGGGTACTGCGTGCAGTGCGCCTCAGATATGTTACATGTAACTTAAATGGCACATTATAAGTCGCAAGTAACTTAAATCGACCAAGAAGATATTTCCAAGGTTGATGTACGACGCACTCGCGTGGTCAGCCATACGACTGGCGTTGCTGTTCGTTCAATTACCCAAGTTTGAGGCACTTGACCCCATACCAGCAGGAAAGGCCCTGCACAGCTTTCTTCTGGCGTAGTGTGTGGCCTGGGACGCGCCCTCTGCGTCGCGTGTCGTCTGCGTCTCGTGTTGGCCACCCATAGTGAAAATTTAAATGTAAGTTACATGTAGCATAAGTTTAACTTACATGTAATATAAATGTAAGTTACATGTAACATAAATGTATGTTACGTGTAATATAAATGTATGTTACATGTAATATATGTAAGTGTATGTTACATGTAATATAAATGTATGTTACATGTAATATAAATGTAAGTTACTTGAGACATTCAAGTAAGTTACATTTATATTACAAGTAACTTGTTTTGATTTTTCTGAGCAGCTTGCGCTTTCTTCAACGCGCGCGGTGAGGCGCTTCATCTCTGAGCAGCGCCGCGAATGCCGCGAGTGCGGTGACCCTACCGCGCGGCTGAGAGACGACCACCCACATGCCGTAGGAAGATGGCCAATTTGACGGGTTGATCATGGTGTAAGTACTGCGATTCTTCACTTAGGGACCGCGTAGTTTGTTTTGCAATAATAACTTGAATCGAGAGTATTTCCTCAAAAATTGGCCTCAAAAATTCCAAAGGACTACCACTTTTTACCATCGCGGGTACTCTAAAACCACTCAATGAAACATTTTTGATTCTTCTCGAATAATCTCGAGAAGAAAAACTTCAAATGAATATAAGAGTTTTCGCACCTAATGAGCATCTCGCTTCGGCTTGAATGCGAAAGGACGAAACTCATTCACTAACTGAACATTGTCAATGCACGTGTCTTGAAATGATTGTAAAACAAATATGTAATTCCACAAAGATCAGTTTAAAGGAAAATACCCTATCTTGTCTTGAGAATCTTGCCGTGGGAATTTTTGCTTTTCAGAAGTACATATGTGCTAAGAACGTACTATCTTCCAATGACGTGCAACGGTCCTGAAGACAATCTTGTGACAGAAAAAGAGCTACTGATTTGAAATTTCAATAGCCATTATCTGAAGAAATGACCTCGATTTGAGAAGCTTTCATGAAATCGTTATTGAGCTATGTTCTGTCCGCAGAGCTGTCGGCAGGCGTGTCGATCTACCGTCGCAAACGTATTGCTTCAATGATTTGGTAAAAATCCCAATTCTCTTGACTTACTTGACTTAATCGGTTGGCTTTCGCCTGACGCGGTCATTCCGCATCTTCACCGAGGTGTGCCGTCCTAGTAGTCAGCCGTGTCCATTTTTCACGGTCTTCAGCCACAATTTTAGCACATTCCATCCAGCTGTCACTATTCCATTTCCTGCGAAACGAAACATCGCGCCTGAATTGTCTTTCGATGCCGAGTGACTTTAAATCCTCTTTAAAGGCACAGTCCAACCTCAGAGGTAATTTTTGATATTATGGTCCGGTCGCCGCCCATAGCAACCCTGCCAAGCGCGAAATCTCAATTCGCTCAAATAACCGAGAAAAAGCTAGGAAAAAGTCGGCCACGCCCCCTTTAAAGAAAAAATGGGTAACGCCCCATGCCAGGTTTCCGACCTCAATAGGGAAGAGACGCGCGAATGATTTTAATCAATACCTATGTTCTTTGATTTATTTTCGGTCTGGCTTTATATTGTGGCCTGCTTCAGAGCGATGGCTGCGAATAACGAGAAAGTACAGACTCGCGACAACTCGTCCGCGAACTTCTAGCCGTTCAAAAACGAAATTTTTGAGAAGCCGTAATTCCTTTCGTAATGAGTTCTGAGCGATTCTGCAGACACCGTTGTGATCAGCTTGGAATTTACTCCAAGATAGGCAGAAAAATGAAAAATCGATTCTGAGGTTGGACTGTGTCTTTAACCACATCCGTCCAGAACTTTCGCCTACGCCCAGGTGGCCGTTTCCAGACAGGATTTGGAAGCATTTTTAAAGCGTGTTGTACGAGACGATCCGGCGTTCTTCTTAGTATATGCCCGAGCAGTCGAAGTCGACTTTCCATTGCTGCTTGAGATGGCGTTAGGAGATGCTGGCACCTCCCTCGTGTCAAGCGTTGATGTACTGCGTCGATTTCCTTGTAAAGGTCTTCGTTATGGCATACACGCCGCCAGAAAGATCCAAGCAAACGCCTAAAAGCTTCCTCTCCGTGCAATCCAACCTTTCCATCTGCGTTTTCGGTGCCGCCCACGTCTCCGATCCGTACATCATGATAGGGCGAATAGCGGATAGGTAGACGCGCAACTTGACTTCCTTCGCGATGGTGGTAGACCACAAACACTTGGTTAGAGAATTGAATGCAGACGTAGCTTTCGCACATCGTTGTCGAATATCCGCTGCATAACTACCATCGTTCTTCAGCAAACAGCCCAAATAACAGAAATCGTCCACCAGTTCGATACGTTGTCCGTCCACACAAACTCCAGTTGAAGGCCTCTGAGAGACCCACATCTGCTTGCATTTGTCGGGACGAAGACGAAGTCCATAGGCTGCGGCATACTTCGAAACGAGGTTCACAATCCTTTGCAGTTTTGCGTTGTTGTCAGCGAATAACACAATGTCGTCGGCGTACTCCAGGTCGACAAGGGAGCGTCCTGATGGTGTTAGGATCACATCCGCAGGAAACTGTTCTGCAACTCTACGCATGATGTCATCAACGGCGAAGTTGAAAAGAAAAGGTCCTGCAACGGCTCCTTGCCTTACTCCTGTTTTCACCTCGAAAGCTGACGTAAATCCGACAGGTGTACGAACTGCTGCCGTTGTTCCTTTGTTCATGTCCTCGATTAACCGAACATACTTTTCCGGGACTCCATCTGCTCGCAGAGCATTGAGCAATCGATCACGATGAGGAGAGTCGAACGCGGCTTCAAAGTCCAAAAAAGCAAGCTGTAATGGCTTCGAAAACCGCTGCCACGATTCAATTACTCTTCTCACGACGAACACTTGGTCGATGGTCGATCTTCCAGGTCGAAAACCGGCTTGCTCATCTCTGGTCGTTCCTTCACGATGTTTGATAAGTCGCTCGAGAATGATACGTTCTAAGACCTTGTACATGACACGAAGTAGAGATTCCTCTGTAGTTCTTAGGATCCGTGACGGATAGCTTCTTGTGAAGAGGTACGATGATCGCATGTCTCCACGAATCGGGTATCCTTTCGCTCATCCATATGGCACGGATGGTGTTGGTCATTTCACGAATCCCAGACGGAGGAAGAGCTTTCAGCATTTCAGCAGTGATGTTGTCATCTCCACCTGCCTTTCCATTCTTCTTTTTCCGGACACAATCCAAAAACTTCAGACTCAGTCGGCGGTGCCTCACTGACATCGTAATGTGGTCTCTGAACATGCGGGAGCTCAGGTACTGATGGCGCTGGAGGATTCAGTAGTGAACTGAAGTAATCCTTCCATATTGGCAGCGTCGCATCACCAACTGCAACTCCATTGGTAGTGTTCAAGACAGGAGAACATCTCTTCATCTTCCCGCTATACTGTCGCAGCAACGTGTAGGCTTTCCTCGGATTCTTCTCCTCCCAAGCCTTCTCGAACTCTTTAGCTCTACACGTCCACTCTCGTTCGCGGTTACTTTGAAGCTGCCGACGCAACTTCCTCCTCAGACGCTTCTCCTCCACGAAGTTTCCTGCAGTTCGGAGAGCACATACTCTATTGTAGGTAGATGTTGTTTCTTCTGAGACGTAGGCAAACTTCTTCTTAGGCTGTACAACCGGGAGTGCTCTCTTTCGAAGCGTCCTGGATGCATTTGACAAAAAGAATCCGCGTCGCAAAGTTTCTTCTTAGTCCGTACTCCGATGTGAATAGAAACGCGTTGTCGGAAATTCCTTCTGCACTCTTCATCTCTGAGACTTGTCATGTCAATCCTCTGGAGAGAGCTGAGCCCCTCGCTTCCTCTTATGAATCCTCGCAGTGAAGTTCAACAGAACAGGACGGTGATCCGAATCGAATGCGACATCCCACACAGCTCTAGATCTTCGAATGTCCGATACTGGAATATTCCTCGTCAGGACATAGTCAAGCTGTAGTTTCAAAGTTGTCATCTTCCCCTTCCCCTGCTCTTCTGGAGATAGCCGGGTTGGTCCCTGCCACGTAAGCTGATGGCGGCGATGATTCCTCTTGAATGTCGATGCAATAATCAGACCACTGCGTTCACAAAGTCGACAAGGCGGTAGCCATTGTCCGATGTTTGCTCCACTGGGTAGAACCATTTACCGAGTACTTCGGATTCCTGATCAAGTCCCATCTTCGCATTTGCGTCAATCCCCACGACAACAGCATGTTGACAAGGTATCCTGGCCAGCAACGTATTGAGTTCCTCATAAAACGCATCCTTCGAATTGTCTTCGGCGGTTTCAGTGGGCGCATGAGCACTCACTATCCACAGATTGAATCCTCTGTGATCCCGCAGTCGTACGAATGCATTCCGACACGACGTTGAGCCGAACTCCTTGACCATACCATTGAAATCCTTCCTTACAGCTATTGCACAGCCTCCCACTCTCCTATCGTCAGCGTTACCGCGGTAGATGGTGTACTTCTCCGACGCTGATGACGGGTCTATCCTTGAGGCGGGTTTCCCGCAAAGCAGCAAACGGTGCATGGAAATAGCTCAGAAGTCTGGATAGCGCGGTTTTTTGGATATCACTCGACAGCGATCGACAGTTCAGGGTGGCGAAATTGTGGCTTGTGGCCAAAGACTCCATGACTCCCTAGGTACGGATCCTAAGGTGTTATGGACCAGAGGCCTTAGTGTGCCGGACGGCGACACCTTTATGCAACGTGCGGGATACTTTCGCGATATAGTTGTGCACGCTATATCGCTCGAACGTTCCCTGTGTACACTCAAACGTCTGCTGGGTTCAGTAGAAGCAGGGGCACCAACGAGCAGGTACCAACAGACTTGTATACACACCCCCTCTATGTAACCAATTCCTTTCCAAAACATTTAGATACAAAATGAACCTGATATGTCTTAGAATTATAGAAGACTGCTCTTTGGTACTACATGCAAACATAGTGCATTTTACTCCGCTTCAAGTCTAGTAACAAGCAGAATATTAGGTAGGTAGGAACCTACTGGCGTGGTATGGGTGCGCCAAGATTACGGAAACTACAAAACTGTGTATATTGTTCACCTTTTTATCATCTACTATATCTCATCAAAGCCTAGTTCTATTTATAACATTCTTCTTCATCGAAAAGTCTGCTATTTCCTGGAAAGCTCTGGCAGAATTGTTTGATTAAAGGCATCACGTGCGGAAAAAATTGTTTCAGAAATGTGCGCAAAAAAAGCGTGGTTTGCCTGCTCAAAAACACAAAACGTGTTTTTGTCGTTCCTGTCGTTCTCAGAGCCGAATTCCGGCCCGCAATCGCAGACTACGGCTGTTGCATCACGCGAAACGATGATAATCGTGCTGCGAGAATGGTATGCTTTTGGGCCTGTGTGTTCGCTGCAATACGTCAGAAATTTTTTTCTAAACGTCGGAAGCGGTTTTGTGCTTTAAACTTATCAGGTGATGGAATTTTTTTGTCTTTCTTACGCTAAAAATTACTTTGAAAATAAGCTTTCACTGAATACAAGTTTTGATGGTAGGATTTCCCGAGAAAAGTTTTTAATACGGGATCTTTGCGCCTGTTCTGGCGCTTCTGTTCCTCGTGGTAGATGATTGGTAAACATTGGTGGTGGATCCTCATTTTTAACCACTAGAATTCCAGAATCATACGTTTTTGACGCACAACACTTCACCGGTGCGGTCTACCGGGCTCAGTCATGAAAATGAGCCTGAAATTCGGAAAGTGGTTTTCAGCGTCAACGATGCCATTAAATTCGTCTGAAGACAAGGGGAAAACGAGCTTTATCAGTTCTTTATCCTCTTCATCCCTTTCATTCTTTCCTCGCATCATAATTTCCTTCTTTTTTCCCTGCCTACGCGGAATTCTTTCCCGAATCCCAAGCACTTGTTCATGTTAAAATGCTTATTCGTATTCACTGCTTCGCTTCCACCCTTGTCTAGCCCTAATTTTCATTTTACAGACCTTCCCTAAGAAGAGGAAACCATCGTGTCACCGTCAATCTGAGAACTTATGTTAAAATGTTGGGTATTCGGTTTTTTTAGTAGTTTTGTATCGCTAAGTAACGCGCAACTCACCACGAATAATCGGCGGTAGGCGCTGGGTAGGGTTTCATGGGGTAACCTGTGGCCGGATTCATCATCAATAAAACATTCATTTCAGGGTAGGTTTGACCTCGAACTTTCTGCACTAGTCATTGCTATATACCGCTACCGCGCTGCTCCGGTCACTCCGAAGCCATGCTTTCCCGCAGATAAATCCGGAACCTTGGTATCCGAATCGCTAGTTGAGGGCGGATGAGCGCACCATGGAATTTCGCGACTCGTCTGACAAGATCTTTTCATGTTGAAATTTCTGCCAACCTATTTTGAAACAAGGACTCTTCAAACAAAATTCGAATGTTCAGATCGCACTCACCATTTCCTGAAGTGTACGAAGTGAAATTTTTGAAGTGACAGGGGTTTCTGGGTACTGAGCGGTGGAGGAGGCACGCATAGCGCTACCGTTAGGCACGGGTTTTCGGGCTTTGATTGAGCTGGGGCGATCGACTTCAAGGGAGAGTCTCCTTTGGTCCTTTTGAGAGGTTGACGGTTCATCCGTGTGATCGTCTGCTGACGTCGCAGGTTGTTGCGGTTCGTCGACCATAGTCGTTGGAGTTGTGGTCCGACGTAAAGATGGAGGAGGTGTCGCTTTTGTCGGCTCAAGAGGAGCTGCTTCTGAAGAAGGCCGGTCGTGGGCTGTTGAGGCAGGGGAAGAGATGGCATGACCGCTACTCGTTCGTGGGCCGACAACTTCTGGAAAAAAAAATTGGAAAGATCGGGATGTGGTAGATGAGAAAATTGCGATCAGTTCGCTTTTCCGGCACTGGTTTAGACAAGCTACCGAGACATCACAGGAAGCCATGCTCCCCATGAATTGTGAAAATTCGCTGTGGGAATGCAGGCGACTCAATGTCGTTTGGGCGTCATATGAGCAGCGCCACTTTAGGCGAAGCCGTGTTTGCGACACTGCGGTAGGCTCTCTCAACTGGTGTCGGCTTCGCGTCCGTCTTTCAGACTTCGTAATTAGAAGGTTTACTAGGTGTTCACGTACCTTTACTTCCGTCTTGACTAGCCGAAGGCGAGACTGTGGAAGGCGTGATCTGAGCAGATACGTTGGAGTTGGTCATCTTTTGAATGTGTTCCTCCAACGAGGCAGCGCATAGTGCGGCTCTAGTCGACATCGTCCAACACTCTAAAAATATGTGAGAGTGGAGGCTCGTTTTTTTGAAATTGTTGATACAATTGGCCTCTGCCCATTCGAATTTCAAAGATAATTCGCATAATGTTTTCATAGCGGACACTGCCTTTGAACGACACAGATATTTATAGCAGGGCAATATATTAAAAGCTTGAATACGGGTTACACTAGACGCCTGAGCCTAGAAAGGGAACAGCCGAAGAATACAAATTGCCAAATTATCCCAGATATATATGACTGTGATCAATAAGGCAGTGAATGTGAAAATACGTACGCGCAAAGGGCAAGAGAGGTCTATCTACATACACAATTGAGAATAGTTAGATGACAAGTGCGAGTTCCGACGAAGTTTTCATGAAACCCGCCGCCAAATGGCGGTTATCTCTAGATTTCACTCGACAAACCTCAGTTCGCGACAGCCTAAAAGAGAATGAGAACAGAAACAACAACCAGGAAGAACTCTGAATTCACTTGTGATCTCTGAGGAGAGTCAGTTACCCTATATCGTGAAGGAAGGATTCGCTGCTTGACGGTGGGAGTAGATCAGATGTGAATAAGAGAGCGTCGCCGCCACCTCATCGAGCAGTTCGAGGTGCTCGTCGATGACTCTCTAATTGCGCTACTCTGCCCCCCTTGGAATGGCCTCATCCCCGTACCGCTCTGAGAAAAACCACATCGCCGAGGACGAGTTATCGAATGGCGAAAAACAACTCATGAAATTGATAGCATTGCTGTCTCTCCGCTAGAATATCCAGCTCCCTTTCCATTCAGAATGTCCAAATATGTGGAGGGAAAATATGTATATAGTGCTTACCATCTGACCACAAACCAAAGAAGGATATTAGATTATCAGAACGCTTACTTGTTCGGCGAATTTATCCTGAGAGACCGGTTTTAGATTAGGCCCTCTTTGCGGAACGTAACTTTTTGTAATTGGTATGTCAACATGTATATTTTTGGAGGCGTGTGTACTATACTTGTTCCGAATCGAATAATCGGATGAGTATCCGACTGTTTCAGTCGGATAAAAAAGTCGAGTTTTTATTCGAAAAGTCGGATATTCGAAAAACTGCTATATCCGACTATAGTCGAAAAGTCGAATATTCGAAAAAGTGCGATATCCGACTACAGTCGAAAAGTCGAATATTCGATAGTGCGATATCCGACTACAGTCGAAAAGTCGAATATTCGAAAAAGTGCGATATCCGACTACAGTCGAAAAGTCGAATATTCGATAGTGCGATATCCGACTACAGTCGAAAAGTCGAATATTCGAAAAAGTCCGATATCCGACTACAGTCGAAAAGTCGAATATTCGAAAAAGTGCGATATCCGACTACAGTCGAAAAGTCGAATATTCGAAAAAGTGCGATATCCGACTACAGTCGAAAAGTCGAATATTCGAGAAAGTGCGATATCCGACTACAGTCGAAAAGTCGAATATTCGAAAAAGTGCGATATCCGACTACAGTCGAAAAGTCGAATATTCGAAAAAGTCCGATATCCGACTCCAGTCGAAAAGTTGGCTACGCTGAACGCATGGATGCCGTTCGTAGTGCTGGTCCAGTCCTCTCGCGAATCGATTACTCGATACTCTGTGGCTGATCGTCGAGGGTGACCCCGAACCGCTCTCTGGAAGACCGTGCCAACGATACATTTGACCACGGGGACGCTGCAGGCCGTGGAAAGAAACGGCAGTGCAGTCGATCGCAGCGGAGATCGCCCTATAGTACTGATCAGGACAGGGTGGCTCGATCAAGGCGAGAATCTTCCACCCTTTTTCCCGCATTCTCGGCAAGAATTTCCGTAGTTCTTGAAGGTGACGTAGCTTAAATTCCACCAACTGGGGCTAATATTCCGTAGTTTATGTAAATTCTCGCGATAAAATTAGACGAGATACCTCCAAAGCCCCGGGAATCTAATGTACTCGTGTGAGGCATTTCGCGACCCGTCGGCAGAGAGCAGATTCTCCCAGGAAGAATTATTTCTAGCAACTTTTTTGAAACTTCTATATTTTTACGTTTTTTTTTCCAAATTGTAGAGGCTCTTGTCTCCACGGTAGTAGAACTCTGAATATGTGACATTTCATAGCAAATCAAAATGTTATAGACTCTCTACCGCAATAATCAACTTCAAAAACAAAGTTAGATATAGAATCAACCTAATTTCTTTGCAAGAAAATCGGACAGCTCTGACTGATCGGCGAACGTAAGGTGCGTCCGAATGAGATTGGCGGCCCATGCGGCCGGCGTGCTTGGCAGGCGGCCGTCGCGTTCGCCGCTCTCGGACGAGCATGCGAAAAGTCCCCACCGCCATCGACTACGAACGGGGCCGGCACCGGCTGGCAGCAAGCACTGCGCCGATCAATCTGCTCTGCAGACGGTGGGAGAGGGGACGGCCGTCCTTGAAATCCAACACTCGTCCGAGGGCGGCACATGCGACGGCCGCCTGCCAAGCACGCCGGCCGCGTGGGCCGCCATTTCCATTTGGGCACACTTTATTCATTGCGAACTGCCTTTTTCACATCTAAATTGAAGAATATAGCACGCTAGCAGCATATAGCTACGGAAACTCCGCCAGATATAAGCTCTTACCACGAAACCTGTGGCAAACACTATAAGGCACGCCTAAACATCCGCCAAGCAGCCATATTCAGGCATGGGAGCGGTTATTCCGCGGGGGAATGTCGGTTGCCCCTCCCTGGTCATCCAGCGTATAACCGATACTGTTCCTCCGTACAACCGCACAGACTCATGGACGGTTACTCGGCGGGGGAACGTCGGTTGATCGGCTGAGGCATCTGCTGGACAACCGATCTTCCACCGCCATTCAACCGATATCACACCGCGGTACAACCGAACCAGATTTCCGGCCACGCGCTTCCCAATACATCCTGGGTATTCCCGGGTCCGCAGAGGGGACCCCGGGGAAATCCCTATTGGGGTCCCCACAAAAGAGGTGATCCCACGGTCTACGGTGGGGTGCACCCTACTGCGGACCATGGGGAGATGACCCTACAGTTGGGTACCGCCCCCCCCCCCGAGCCGTGGGGGGCCCCCTCCCCTCGGCGACAAAAATTATCCTCCGGTATCCGGTGGATCTTCCGGAAGGTGACTCGAGATCATCTTT